>OX421502.1:15411626-16134126 GCA_949126835.1 Anisus vortex | reverse complement strand
CTCAGTATTTTGCTTGATTTCTTTTTTTCTTGTTTAACGTCTCTTTTGTTTCTTGTAATCTAAAGATGTATACTTACCACTGCACTGCTGATCTAAAGATTTAGATTTACAACAGCATGCTGGTCTAGTGATGTAGATTGACCACACATAATTTTCCCAGTGGTCTAAAGTTGTAGATTGGTCTACATGTTGGGAAAGAAGCTATAGATTTACAATTTACTTTAAACAAATAGACTGGAACTAATTTATATCATTTCCGTTGTTCAAGACGTTTATTAGTCACAAATACACAAACGGCTTATCGTGCCACCCAATCCCCTTTTACATGCACAAAAACCAACATTAGCAAACTGGTATCAAAAACAAACTTTACTGACACAAATACTTTAAACCATACTTAAAAACGTGGTATACACCTATTAGAATTAAATATATGTAAAATATATATATATATCTTACACATGTAAAAATAAAAAGTTCACGAGTAAACCCCTTCACAGTGGGAGACTTGGGTTGAGTCAAAGAAAGAGAAAAAAAAGAGTAAGAGAGAAATAGAGAGAAGGCGGGAAGGGGGCGAAATAGGAGGAGTGACAATCTGAAGACGAGCTAAATTTCAAAATCTAATTTCTCTGGTTGAAATAGGATCCATTAGGCCAGCAGAAGATGCGTCCCTTACATTCAGACAAATCCAGCCACCAGCAGAGAGCGCCGTAGGAACGTGAAAGTACCATAATCCCCAGAATTTGGAAGAGTGTTTTCCCTTTTGTTCCCATTTGGAAAGCACTGAGGCCGGTTTAAAGAGACGAGACTGGGGGCAAAAAAAAAAATGGAATAGTTTGTATTTCAGAGTCCATGATTTTAAACGTATATTTTTGTTTCATGTGTAAACAATGTAGTGTTGTTTGGAGAAAATAGTTAAATATGACTTAAATATTGTTATATTAACAAAAAATTTCTAGAGGAAAAACATAATATTTAAAAAGATAACAACATAAAAAAAGTTATAAAAATGGAAAAAGAATTAAAGTTTATCTTAGAAATTTTAAAACTAACGTCTAATACAACACTTTGAAAAAAAAAAGATATAAGCACTATTTAAAAAAGGTCACCTGCTATGACAAATTAATTTGTATTCTCTCTCTCTCTCTCTCTCTCTCTCTCTTTCTTTCTCTCTCTTTATGTTGTTGTTGTTGTTGTTGCTAGACTTGCATTTGGGCAAGGAATGGGTTGTTTGAACTAGTCAGGAAAACCTTCACCTTAAGATCTGTATCAGTTAAAACCTTTTATCAAAAGCGAATTTAGATTAAAAAAACGAATAAGCCCTATAATGAAACAATCTTCCTATGTGAAGCAGTTTAAGATTGTTGACACGTTAAGTCAATAGTTAAATTAAAAAATCTTGAAATTTGAAGGAATAAACCAACATGCAAAAATCAAAACACAAATTGAGTTCTACTTTGTACATTTTATAGTGGTTTTTTTTTTCGGTGTTGGCTACACGTAAATTAAAAAGAGCATAAATTAAAAGTAGCAATTTCGAGAAAAAGTAAATGTTTTCTTATCTTATACATTACAGATTCTCCTTCGATAAAAAAGATTATTGCGTCCTACGCTCATCCGCGGTCCGTGGAAATTGTTTTTAAAGAGGGTCTAAAGTCTACACCTTTTTCCTGCACTTTACTTTATTTTCGATTCCCATATCCCAGAAACGAACACACCTAGGCTATGTATTATGATTGGTGAGAAGTTTATAATTTGTTGATTTGTGTTGAAATGTTAGTGCAGCGTTTCCCTCATGCCCGGAGCGTGACTCGATACAAGACCACTGTAAGTAGCAGTAGGCCTATGCAAAGCATCTATTTTATAGTACCGGTACCCGGTAAATTAAAGTAGCCTAAATATTAATGAATATACTTAAGATTAACTATAATAGATAGTACAGTGTTGAAATAACACACATATGCCTAAAGCGCCCGTGGCTAGTGTGTACACACTACGGTCACTACGCCTCGCAAGCCTAAGGCCTCCAGTGCGTGACGTACACAAGTAACACTTTGGCCTGTAGGCCTATTTACGATGGTCTCTTGCCCGATACCGGGTAACAAAAGTATAACTACCGGGTTGCAAAAAACAAAAACAAAAAACACAATAGAAATGTGTAGAAACTAGTGGCCACGGCATACTAAGTGATTGTGTGGCTAGCACTATGCACATCCGCCTTTACTTTACCCCAACTATGGTCTGGTACCCACCAGAGCTGGATGTTGAGGGACCCGGGAACAAAATAACCTAGCCTACACCAGGATTCAAGCCTGAACCTTCGGTACGCCAGCTGAACGCGCTGTCTCTCGGCCTCGTATTTGTTTATGTTTTTACTTACAGCAGTAAAGACGAAGTTTTCGAGTCACGAATGAGCAGTAGATCTATATCCCTATAAACCACTGCATCTAGAAAAAAAGAAAGTCTGGGAAACGCTTGTGTTTGGGCATTTTAGAAGTGCATTCTTTTTGAGTTTCCGGTTCAGATTTCAGCTGGCAACCGAACAACTTTGTATTTTTCTTTTATGAATTTAAATGCAACAAATCATCTTCAGGACAGGCCACAACAGGTTTGTGCATCTTGGAAAGAAGCTCAATAAAAATTATGAAAATGTACTTCAGACCTGCCCCTTGTAGCACTCTAAGAGGTCAAACAAATGACCTCAGGAAGCGTCTTTCAAAGACAAAATGTATGGTGGACTGGAGCAGATCACAGCCATGGTGGTGTTCATCACAAGTATTGGACATGTTGTCTAAATCCTCCAACATGCTTTTGAGAACAAAGTAGAATAAAAACTATTAGTTATTTCAAATATACACATTATTACATCAATACACGAATTAAAGGACTCTTCTATACTAACTGACCAATCTTTAGCGTTTTTTTTTCTAAATGTAAACATAAATCCACGCAGGCCGTTTGTTGCTAGAGGGGGAGTAGGGGAGGGTAAAGGGCCCCCACAGACCTAAATGCCGAGAACCGCTTGGTGTAAATAACGTTATGACACTTGACGACAAAGCCCCTTAGCGTAAATTGTTTTTGACGGCGCAACAAGGTCCGGAACCCTTTGAAGGTGACACAAGGGCCAATCGGGGACAACCCCGTAACAGTCGGGCATGGAGGCTGTTTGTCTTTCTGTTTTATGAAGCCGCCGGATGTATCCATACAATGTATCCACTTAATGTATCAACACAATCCAGACAAACATATCCTCATCCATTCTATTATGCCTGACTTTTTGTCTTATCGTTGTTTTGTAGTTTGTTTGTGTTATTTTTTTCCTTGTTTCGTTTTTCTCTCCTGGCCTTAGAGTTGCCAGAAAGAAAAACAAAACAAAAACCTGAAAGAAAAGGGCCCCAACGCCCTAACGCCCTAACGTGTTGTGTGGACAAAACCTATCTTTGGACATTTGCCGACCTGGATCTCAGGTTAACAGCCCCCCTGCCTCCCCGTATGGTGGGGGTAATTATCGCTTTCTTTGTGTGTTGCGATCTGTACCTGGGATCGAGCAGAAAAAAAAAGTGTTTGGGGAGGGCGGGTTATAATGTTGTATGTTTGTGTGTGGGGGTGGGTTGGGGGGGGGGCGCTAAGCAATGTAAAAGTGTACCGACTTACAGCATGAAACAATGCATTCTGTTCGTGCACCCCATCAAAGAACTTCTCTGGAAAAAAAAAAGGTTTGTTCCTTGCCAACTGTGATATCAAGAATTTTTTCGCACACGTTGTTCGCGGGGGTGTGATGAGATCGAAAATGCGACATTTGCAATACCACCCCCCACCCACCCACCCCCACCCCCAACGCTTTCCTTTTACTATGAGTTTTTGAATTCTGTAAGTGTGAAGGTTGGTTTAGCGATTTCTTTCTTCACCAGGTCCTGTAGGCACGCGTGTTCCCCCCCCCCCCCCCCACCACCACCCCCACCCCCAATCTTATGAACGCTTTATTCTGTATCGTTATTTTAGTTACACTGTTCAATGCTTACTCTAATACTCAAGGTATCTCATTAGGTACATGGCCTTGCAGTGCCGTTGCTAGGGATTTGGGGGCCCGGGGGGGGGGGGGGGGCTAGGCCTCTTTAGGGGCCCCTGCATTTTGACATTCGAAATTATGACATGAGAAAAAAACAATTCGGACACTCCTTTGCCCGCCCCCCCCCCCCCCCCCCCCCCAAGTAGAGGCCCGGGGGGACTTTCGAATTTGTACCCCCCTCCCCTTCGTACGCCACTGTGGCCTTGTAAAAAAATGATTTACTGAATATAGATAATACATAATATAGATTATATACATAAGGAATAAAGATCATGATGAATGTAGATCATATTGGTTAAAGATCAGACATATATCTATAGATAACATAGAATAGAGATTTTCCAGAATATAGCCTAAACCACACAGAAGATAGTGCTTACTAAATAAAGATTTTACATATTAGATATTGGATGGACCACAAATAATATAGACGACACAGAACATATATAGATAAAAAAAGGAAAATAGATCATACAGAATGTAGATCATGCAGATAATAAGACATTTAAATATTGATCATATAGAAAATGTAGCATACAGAAGATATTAAACTATTATACAGAATTTTTTTTATAGAACATGCTACCAACAGCCATGTCCAGGTTTTACTTTCCACAGATCTACAGACCTTGTTTGGCATCACTATTGAATCAAATGTGGAAACATTTTTTTAATTAAATGGAGATAATTATTCCGTTTCATTGGAGCTAATATTTCTAATTTTTGTTTTTCTTTTATAAAAAAAATAAACGGCTTACAATTTATATCTGATCAAACTGTAAACAAGTATTTCAAAATTATATAAATGTTAAATGACTAAAGAATTTATAGGCCTATGTATATCTTCAAACATCACATTAACTACCCTGTTTGGATGATTACAAAGTATTCTATTCATCTTAATAATAATTTATCTTTATGAAAATATTGTAAATGCATTAAAGAACATCTCAGTAAAACTGAGATCAAAATAACATTAATATTAGCAGATTATATATTTAGTAGCGTTTACATCACATTTCATTCAAAAAGCTAATCGATTCAAATTAATAAGGAGTTCAAATTATATCAGGTACGCTTGTACCGCCCGCTTGCCCTTCACCGCCCCCCCCCCCAATGGCCTCAGGGAACGTCAGCGCCCCCCTAAAGCTTCTCGCCGCCCCCTCCCCGGGGGCGTTCACGCCCCCCGTTGAGAACCTATGATCTACACTAAGGAAATATAGATCTATATTTATAGAAGATATTACCAACAGCCATGTCCAGGTTTTGCTTTCCATAGACCTACGCTAAGGAAATATAGATCTATATTTATAGAAAGTACCAGGTGGAACGATCTGCGTTCGGTAATAAAGAGCAGGCGCTTGTACTTTAACATAATGTGCGTGTAAAACAACAGTGCATAAATTTTAAAAATAATTCTTTAACAGACCATAAATTGCATTTGTCTTTTTCTTTTTTTTTTCCGTCTACACAAATTCAACTTATACTAGTAAACGTTTTATGGCGTATTCATTTCTATTTTTGTACTCATTAAAGTAGTATAAATTATATTACCCGGTATGTCTGCAACCCTCCACCCGACCAAACAACATTACTTTTCTCATATCGGATTTAAAATTTCCTTCCAAGCAACATTTTAGGTGTTATTTATATTATGAACTGCCTGAAAATAAAAACTCGTTTCAACTGTATCGATCTTTCACTCTAAATATAGGAAACCGACTTCAACAAACTGTAAAGTTTAACGTTTGGACCTTTATAACATATGCATGCACCAAAAGGTGACGCTGCATTGTGTTTTAAAATTCGCGTAAACCATCTCTTCCGAAGGAGTTGTCTAAAAGTAAGCTTTTTCTGATTGATTACTGTACAAGTTTATCTGAGTTATTAAGACAATTGCATTGGCAATTATCAATTAGTAAAATATCCCCTTTAGAATACTGTTAAGCCTATTTTTTTTAAAGCTTTAAGCCTGGTTTAATGTTGACTGTGGTGTTAATTTTTGTTTGTTTGTAATAAAGTAGACCTATTCTAATCTCCGTAGGCGTTTATTTACAATATAGCTGACTAACATAGAACATCTATTCAGTACTGATCATTGTAGGCGAATCCTCAGTTCAGGTTAGCTTGCTTATAGCTTTCATACCTGCTACAGACATGACGTAACATAATTTTCCATGAAATGTTTAAAAGCCGATGTTTAATGCAATACCTTTAATAGTTAAAACTTTTACAAAAAAAAAAGGAGTTTTTCAATTATTTATAGCGCCGCACGTTTATAGTTAAATTATCTTGCTATTTCCTATGCATCAAATGAATAAAAAAATAGTTTGTTTTTTTAAACCAGCTGCTGCAAAACGGCAAGAAAAACGGACACTTGCGAAGTCTTAGGGTAGCAAAATAATGACGATATTTAATTTGGCTTAACTGAATAATACCTTTGTTATTTTCTCCCTTAGACCTTGTCTGCTATGTTTTAGATACCCCCCCCCCCCCCATTCAGATACATGTTTTAAATTCTATAGGTATAGTCTGTTGTGTGTTAAGGTAAATTTAAGCACAATATACATCTAATGTCTTTCAGTAATAGGTCTATATAGTAGTTGCTTAATTTGCGAAAAAAAAAAAAAGCATCCTCATAGTAGGCCTATATATCTTCAATATGAATGTTTTTTTTAACTTTTTTTATATTAACTTTGCAAAACTTTCTGGCTGGCTTGCTGGCGATCCACCGACCCACGCTTGGAAGGCTATTATTGACCAATTTCCTTTATCGTATCGAACTGGAACCTGGAATGTAGAAGTGAAAGCCTGGGCAACACATTTTATATAAGTTTGATTCATATCTACCCACCCCACCCGCAAAAATCAGCTTACACTTTTCTTTTTTTCTTTTTACACTTATGTTAAAAGTAAAAGTAAAATATCCCGTCTGAACAAATTGATCTATAGGGCCGATGAAGCAGCGTTCACCAGTTTCTGTGGCCACGGCATACTAGGTGATTGTGTGGCCAACACTGTGCACAGCAGCACATATATAATTCACCTTTTAAATTAGGTTAAATAAAAACACTAGTTTGTATGTGAAAAATAATAATTACGATGAATAACATGGGGTTTAAATTATAACAGTCGAAATCAGATTTTTATTTGTACAGTCTAATATCTAGATTTTGCCCGATAAAACCAAACAAAAAACAACAAAAAGCAAAAAAAACAACAGCTTAATCTCATTTGAAACCCTAAGAAAAAACATGTATTCTCGCGTTATCAGTGTTAAATCCAACCGAAATATATGTCAGTGATGTCATTATGTTATATATTTAAAAGACTGAAAATGAAAAGTTAAAATTTAAAATATCGTGACAATTCTTGCACATTAATTACGTCTACAATTTTTTAGTTAATCTTTACCCCTTCCCCAACTTTAACAACTTTCAAACTTTCTAGTGACCCTTCTTTTAAAATTATGTGGAAACACAATGTCATGGTTTTGTGGCCAAATAAATATAATTACGATAATTCTAATGGTTAATTCTTGTCTAGCGTTTATTTTCTATTTTTATTTGTGTGGCCGAATAGCTGTAGTCTAAAAAAATTTCTAGGCATGAAGAAAATCGTTAGAGCGTTTTTCAAGAAAAAAACTATACATAGATCTACATACATACATACATACATACATACATACATACATACATACATACATACATACATACATACTGTCATGTATATTGTTTTTCCAAGAATTGGAACACGCAATGTTTATTCTCCTCTCTCTCTCTCTTTTCTTACTACACGCGATATTAGGACGTTTAGTAGGAAAACGAAAGGTTCTAGGTAATGCTGGGATTCTGTGTTGATCTCAAATTCTCAGAGTCTGGGAACGACTCATTATTTAATAGGGGAAGTTCATATCGTTTTGTTATGAGTTTTGTAATGTTACCATGATTTTCACCCCTACTGGTAGTGGGTCTGTCCCTTGCACCACTCGGATAGTATTTAATGATTTGTTTTGTCTGAAAGACAGAGAGTTTCAAAATATGTTCTTTTGAGAACGTTTGTGTTTGCACTATTTTATTCTAACTGTACATAATAGATATATTGTATATATTGAACATACCACCTGAAATAAACTATCAACAACAGTTACACTGAAGCTTCTTTGTCAAGTTACTATCCTATTGTGTTGTATACATTACTATAAGATTTATCTACTACCATAATTTACAAGAGAGGAAATGTTGGAATACAAATACTGAATTTGTGCCCAGGACTATAAGAAGAGTTCGTGTAATACTGAAACATAAATACTAATAATTAAAGTCTCCCCTAGGACTAACGAGAATTATCATCAAGATCTACACAGCTCTGGCCACAAGGGGGATTGTGGACGTAACAAAATTTGGGGGCTCGTCCGGGATATTTGAGTTCTACTTTTCCTGACCTAGGATTGACAAGATTTGGTAGTCTCGTTCGGTAGATTTGAGTTCTACTTTTCTTGATCTAGGATTGGAAAAAATTTGTTGATCTCGTCTGGAAAATTTGAGTTATATTTTTTCCTGACCTATAAATATTTTGTGACATTAGTAGTACTGAGAGCGGCATATTTGTGTTTCGTTTTCAGGACTGTGAAACTATTCTTTTTAAAAAGAGGAGAGAACTGGTTTGCGTTTTTATTCCTTGGGAAGTGTGAAGATTCCACGAAGTGTTTAATATTATATTGTGCAAATTTCTGGACAAATCGTAAGTTGGAACTTTATATTTTATTATACAATATATACTACTCTACTATCACAAATATTTCGAACGCTATACTATGGCTTCGAATATATCAAGTGAGGAACTTAATGCCATGTCATTTGCTGAACTAAAAGAATTAGCTGAGTCCTTTGGGATTGAGGCAGGACAGGCAAGACCTAATCGTAATCGTTTGACCAAAGAAATTATGACATGTTTGAACGGGCAGAATGCCATGAACACTGGTAGTGTAGTTGAAGTGGGACAGAACGATATCAATGAAGGTTATGTAGCTCCCAGTGGGGGCGAGGTAATTGCCCACGGAGACGAGGTAAGAAATATGTCATCTAGATCATCAAACAATGATGAAGATGAAGGGTTGAGTGAAAACCTAAAATTCCAATTAGCTATGAAGAGAATGGAATTGGAAAGAATTAGGATTGAAAGCAGAGAAAGGATAGAGATGGCACGCATGAACAGACCTGACCATCGTAGGGACAGCAATGGTATGGATATTAGCGCAATGAAGCAACACTTGCCTATATTCAGAGAAGAAGATGTTCAAGATTTCTTTTTGCTTTTTGAGAGGATAGCTGTAGATTATCAGTTCCCTGATGATAAGATGGCTTTATTGTTAAGGTCAACTCTCAACAAAGGAAAAGCATTGGACGTAGTGTTGAGTTTAACACCCGAGGAAATAAATGACTATGAAGTAATCAAAGATAGGGTGCTAAAAAGTTATTCCCTGACACCAGAAAAATATAGAAAGCTATTTAGAGACAGAAAGAAGGCATATGATCAAACTCATGTAGACTTTTTGAGACAAAAGGAGAAAATGTTAGAACAGTGGCTAAGGTCACAGAATGTAAGTGAGTTTGATAAACTCAAGAACCTAATATTGTTTGAGGAATTCAATGATTGTATTCGAGTGGATATTAAAACCCACATCTCAGACCGAGGGGTTGAAGATGTGCATGAAGCTGCTAGATTGGCAGATAACTATGCCATAATTCACGTCAGCATAAAGCCATATTATGCTGACAAACCCAAAGTGCACAAACCAGAGCCCAAGGAGGCTAGTAAACCAAAAGAGACAAGTGAAAACAATAATAAGAACAGTGGTGTAAATAATAATAGTAACTTAGTTCATTTCAGGAAGCAGACAGATGTAAATAAAGCAAAGGTGGTATGTTTCAATTGCAAGAAAGAGGGCCACATGAAGAAAGATTGTTGGATCCTTACCAAGAAGCAAGGTGCTATTCTACACTGTGCCAGAGTGCAGAAAGATAGCAAGCAGACAGAAGAAGTGTGCAACACAGGGTCAAGAAACTCAAAAGAAATGCGGCCGGCATCGCCCATAGTTGTGGAGTCGATGGTTTTTGAGAACAGTCTATCTAAGGTAAAAGAGAATAGCTGTACTCAATCTATTATGCTTTCAGAAGGCCGTGAGGAACAGATGGTTCCTGAAGTCCCGGAAGAGGACGACCTATCCGATTTTCGACCCTTTGTCTACGAGGGGACAGTGTCGACAGAAGTCGATGTACTCAGCAAGAAGAAAATACAGATATTACGTGACACGGGTTCTGCTGTCAGCGTGATCCTGGAGGGCAGTGTGCCGTTAACGGATGCCACCAGTACCGGTGAGTCTGTTGTGCTGAGAGGTGCTAGTATGGAGGCTGTGGAAGCTCCACTGCACAGAATAAAACTCGAGTCGGATATTTTTACAGGTAACATCGTAGTGGGAGTGTGGCGCGCACTACCCGTCAAAGGCGTTTCCATGATATTAGGAAATGACATTATGGGCGGCAGAGTCACTGTCGAGCCCATGGTTAAAGTGTTGGAGACAAAGATGGCGGAGGACAAAAACCTACGTCCTGCCAATGAACGCCCAACATGTGCACTGACAAGAGCAATGCAGAAAAAGAAGTCGGTAAAGACTCCTGCTACGCCGTGTAGTGCAACGAAAGATGTGTTTGTCTGTTCTGAAGACACACATGCGAATGAAACAGTGATAACAGAAACACCTGACATCGATTTAAGTGCTACGTTCTTTGCTGAACTAACAACTGGTGATGCAACAGAGAACGATAACATTTTGTCACCAAAGCAGAAATTGGTGAAAGAACAATTGAATGACGAAGTAATAATGCAACTCAGAATGAAAGCTGTTGACGAAAAGACTGCAGATGCAATGGCGGAATGTTTCTACATGAAAGATGAAGTATTGATGAGAAAGTCGAAACCGCTCAACTCAGGTACAAACGAGTGGGACAGTATTCACCAGATTGTAATACCTAAGTGCTATCGTCAAGATATACTGCGTATGGCGCATGATCTTCCTTTCGCTGGTCACATGGGAGTCCGAAAAACGCACCACCCTTACTTCTACTGGCCAGGACTGAGAAGAGATGTCGAACAATACTGCAAGACTTGCCACGTATGCCAAATGGTAGGACGTCCTAACCAACGAATTCCTGTCGCTCCACTCCAGCCGATACCAGCGTTCGACGAACCATTCAGTCATATACTCATTGATTGCGTGGGCCCGTTGCCGAAAACAAAAGCCGGTTTTCAATACCTGCTCACAGTCATGTGTTCATCCACTCGCTTCCCGGAAGCCATTCCGTTGCGGAACATAACAACAGTGAAGGTGGTAGACGCCCTGACAAATTTCTTCACACGTTATGGCCTACCGAAGACAGTACAGTCCGACCAGGGGACTAACTTTACTTCGAACATTTTCAAACAAGTCATGGAACAATTAGGGATAAGCCATAGGCTATCAAGTGCCTATCATCCTGAGAGCCAGGGAGCTCTGGAAAGGTTTCATCAGACATTAAAATCGATGCTTAAAAAGTACTGTTATGAAAACGAGAAAGACTGGGATAAGGGTGTGCCTTATGTACTGTTCGCTGCAAGGGAGGCCACTCAGGAATCCCTGGGGTTTAGCCCATTCGAACTTGTGTATGGACACTCAGTCAGAGGTCCGTTGAAACTTCTACATGAAACTTGGCTAACGGACAGTGAACCGATTGGACTTTTGTCATATGTAGATAAATTTAAAAATAGGCTTTATCATGCTTTTAACCATGTGAAGATTCATTTTCCACAGATGCAGGAGCGTATGAGACAGAACTATGACCGTAAAGCTACAGCTAGAACTTTTGCACCAGGTGACAAAGTTCTTGTGTTTCTACCTTTGCAAAATCAGCCTTTAAGTGCAAAGTTTAGTGGACCCTATGAGATAGAGTCAAAGCTTGGCGAGGTCGATTATTTGATAAAGACTCCTGACCGGAGACAAAAACAGAGGGTATGCCATATTAATTTACTTAAGCCCTATGTCTCCAGGGAAAAGAGTAAACCACGGGAGGTCCCCATGATTTCATTAGCTAGGGTCCCGACGGATTTATCTAGGATAGAATATAAGTTTGCAGAAAGTAAACTTAATAATACAGATGCCCTTAAGAGTTTAGATACAAGGCTAGAACATCTTCCGGTAGAAGATAAGGAGAAGATTATTGAGCTGGTACATGAATATAAGTCACTGTTTACAGATGTTCCCAGGAGGACACATCTAATAGAACACGATGTAGTATTAACTGAGGGTGCCAGGCCAATTAAACAGCATCCATATAGAGTTAACCCCATCAGACTTGAATATATTAGAGCAGAGGTGAAGTATATGTTAGAAAATGACATAGTGGAAGAATGTGATAGCGAATGGTCTTCACCCTGTGTGTTGGTACCAAAAGCCGACAACACATTGCGGTTTTGTACAGACTTTAGGAAATTAAATAATTTGACAAAGACTGACTCGTATCCCATTCCTCGTATTGATGACCTCATTGATAAGATAGGTGATGCGACGTATGTGACAAAAATTGATCTTCTCTCCGCGTACTTTCAGATTCCTTTGACGCCACGGGCACAGGAAGTATCCGCCTTTGTGACACCTGACGGACTTTACAGGTATAAGGTCATGCCATTCGGACTCCGTAATGCCCCTGCGACGTTTCAAAGGCTTATAAACACCCTCACTCGCGGTATCTTCCAGTGTAATGCCTACCTCGACGACATAGTGGTGTATAGTACAGATTTCAAGACACATGTCAGTCAACTACGACACTTGTTTGAACGACTGAATAACGCCAATTTGACAATAAACCTGGCTAAGAGTCAGTTTGGACATGCCACTATCGAGTATCTTGGACATGTAGTGGGTGGTGGAAAGGTTAAACCAGTAAATGCTAAAATAGAAGCTATTCAGAATGTCCCAGTGCCACAGACAAGGAAACAACTCCGTAGTTACCTTGGAATGGCCGGGTATTATCGTAAGTTTTGCCAGGACTTTTCTACGGTAGCTTGCCCCTTAACTGACCTACTAAAGAAGAACAATCGCTTTGTTTGGTCTGACAAGTGCCAAAAGGCGTTTGATGAGTTGAAGTTAAGATTATCCAGGGCACCTATTTTGGTGACCCCGCGTTTTGATAGACCCTTTAAAATTGCAGTAGACGCGTGCGATACTGGGATGGGAGCGGTGCTGACTCAGCAGGATGACCACGGAGAGGAGCACCCGGTGTGCTACCACTCACAGAAATTCAATATCCATGAACGTAATTATAATACAAGTGAGAAGGAACTTTTAGGGTTGATCCTAGCGTTAAAACAGTTTGATTTCTATGTAAACAGCTCTGGGTACCCGATAGAAATACTGACCGACCACAACCCTCTGACTTTTCTCTCCAGGGTCAAGCAAAACCAGAGGCTTGTTAGATGGAGCTTATTCCTCCAAGCCTATGACTTAAACATAAAACACCTGAGGGGTGGGGACAACGTCACAGCTGATACTCTATCTCGGGTGCTACATGATTGACTGAATAACCCATACTTCTTTTTCAGATCATCTCACTTATTCATTAAGAATGTGTCATGATAACCTATCATTCGTTTGAATTTTGATTATGGAATACCTATAGAATACTTGTATCATACAGAAGTCAAGTCTTTTGAAAGTATTAATAATTCTTATAATCATGTATAATATTGATGTTCTGATATATTTTAAATTCATTTGATTATGGAAAAGAAATTCCATTTAAATGTTGATGCATGATGCAATAAATATATAATATGCACGTATTTACTTGATATGGATGGATAAAAGTAATTGTCATCACATGCAATTAAGTGGGAAAACTTTGAGCTAGTTGATTTATTATCTTGTTTTATTTTAGTTAATGAATGGAACTAAATAATAATATGTACAATTTTTATCTTAGAAAGAGATGTAATATCAATTGGTATAAATTAATAGATAATATTGGAAATCTATTGCTAAATTGTTATATCATGGCAATAGAATGGAAAAAAAACTAGTGGATATTCACTATGTTGTATATAGGTTGTTATATATTCCATATATCCGGGAATGGAGGGAAACAAAGGTACCTAAAGGTGAGCACTCATTCAACCCTGAACAATCTTTTATATTAAACTTTTAAATTTGCCAAAAACGCATAATAGTGGATTACATTTTAATATTTAGATTACTGTAGTAATCGTAACTAGAGTGTATTTTCTCCTCGTATTTGAGAAAAGGGGAAGTATCATCATCTTAGGTATGAACCCTGTTAATGTCAAGTTGACACTGTAATTTAAAGGGGAAGTAACCTATAGTTTGATTCGAGTTATGTATTACTTATCTTTTGGTTTGTATATTAGAAGTAAACTGTTGAAAATTGATTCGAGTTATGTATTACTTATCTTTTGGTTTGTATATTAGAAGTAAACTGTTGAAAATTGACAGAGTTTGAGCAATGTTATATTTGTTTAAATAGATTAAGACTTTTTGCAAATTTTGGTGGAAATCCACACAACTGTACATAGTTAAAATAAGAATGACTAGAATATTTTTGAATTATTTGTACTTGTTGAGACATTAGTTAATATTAATACTAACGGTGAAATATTTGTCCATCACGTTATAATCACAATTACCATTGGGTAGTGACACTTTTTATAATTTAGTTGTGCCAGTGAGCCATGTTTGCTTAAATTGTCTTATAATCTTCCATTGATTGTTGGTTGTTAAAACGATAGTGTTAAGTACGAAAAATGTACCATGTTGAGTATTACTTGGGTAATTATGGTACATTATTTCTTTCATTGGGTGGGGGCGTGTCATGTATATTGTTTTTCCAAGAATTGGAACACGCAATGTTTATTCTCCTCTCTCTCTCTTTTCTTACTACACGCGATATTAGGACGTTTAGTAGGAAAACGAAAGGTTCTAGGTAATGCTGGGATTCTGTGTTGATCTCAAATTCTCAGAGTCTGGGAACGACTCATTATTTAATAGGGGAAGTTCATATCGTTTTGTTATGAGTTTTGTAATGTTACCATGATTTTCACCCCTACTGGTAGTGGGTCTGTCCCTTGCACCACTCGGATAGTATTTAATGATTTGTTTTGTCTGAAAGACAGAGAGTTTCAAAATATGTTCTTTTGAGAACGTTTGTGTTTGCACTATTTTATTCTAACTGTACATAATAGATATATTGTATATATTGAACATACCACCTGAAATAAACTATCAACAACAGTTACACTGAAGCTTCTTTGTCAAGTTACTATCCTATTGTGTTGTATACATTACTATAAGATTTATCTACTACCATAATTTACAAGAGAGGAAATGTTGGAATACAAATACTGAATTTGTGCCCAGGACTATAAGAAGAGTTCGTGTAATACTGAAACATAAATACTAATAATTAAAGTCTCCCCTAGGACTAACGAGAATTATCATCAAGATCTACACAGCTCTGGCCACAAGGGGGATTGTGGACGTAACAATACATACATACATACACATATGTAGATTCTATATGCACACAATTTTATATCGTACAAGCTACATTGCCCGGCGTTGCCCGGGTGAAAAAAAAACAGGACTGTATACCTAAGGTGCATATAAAAAAAAATTATAAACTACAATTAAAAGAAAGCTATAAATCTAATATTTAAATTATTTATTTTCTTACTGAAGACTTTTCGGAAAGTAATTTAAAATAAATATTTTAATCGGGTAAAAAAAATAGGCAAATATTTTTATTTAACAAAAATCTAAATTGCCCGTACATTTACAAAGTCTTTTGTTTTTAAAAGTTTGAAAAAAAACTTGTCGAAATAAAAAGGTAGCCTATAGTCTAACTGGAGAATCGAAGCCGGGTCGCTGCATAGCAGTACGCTACGTTAACCACTGAGCTAGCGAGGACACATGTCGGATGTGAAAAATTATTAGACAGTATATAGGCCTAGGCCTAAATAGGTCAGTGACACAAACTCACGTGTTTTCAAATTGACCAATGGGGATCCGTGGGGACACAAACACGATCTTTTTATATATATAGATTATAGCATAGAATTATGGGGCACGGTAGCCGAGCGGCAGCGCGTTCGACTGGGCTCAAATCCTGGTGAGGCCGGGATTTTTACCAAGGACTTGAGGTTGTCCCTGAGTCTACCCAGCTCTGATGGGTACCTGACATTAGTTGGGGTAAAGTAATGGCGGCTGGGCGTTGTGCTGGCCACACATCCCCTTGTATGCCGTGGCCACAGAAACTGGTGAACGCTGCTTCACCAGCCCTATGAACAGTTTGGTCCGAAGGGTACTTTACTTATAGTATAGAATTGCGACCGCTAGCTATGGCGAGGTTTTGCTTTCCATAGATCTATACTAAGGAAACAATAATGAAATGACGTCGATACCAATTATTATTATGATGAAAGAGGAGATAGATTAATGAATGAAATCTATAATTAGCTTTCTTTTACACTATAAGGAACGCTGGGAAAAAAATTTACGTTCATTCATAAAATAATATGATTTCAACTTGTATACAGTTTCCGGTAAAAAAAATTGTCAGTTTTATCCATATCTTCATTCAGTATTCTGTCTAACTACTTTCCGGACACCCACCCCTTCTCCTTCCACTTAACACTAAGTAAATAAAACTCAGTGTTTGCGTTTGAACACACACACACGCGAATATCGTATATATCTTTAACAAAAGAAGTTTTAACTCAATGGGTTTCTCCTCCCCCCCCCCTCCCATTCACACGACAAACTTGTATTTGTGTTGTTAAAAAAAAGAAAAGCAAGAATAGAAGGCACCCACGTCCTGTGCGTGTGTAATGATATTTGGACAGAATAGAACCAGGGGCGTTTGTGAGGGGGGGGGTAAGTGGAGCAGGGAGAGAGGAGGGGTGAGGGCTTGTTCAAAATAGGGTAAAAAAGGAAGGGATGGGGGATTTCGGGCTTGATATTGATTCTCTGTCTTCGAAGAACGATTCTGTAAGTCAAAAAAATGTGTTCGGGGGTTTTAGATTTATCTAACACGTTGCCCAGAAATGAATCCAGTCATCAACTAGGGGTGTATTTATTTTATGAAACCTTATAGGGCTTACAAGTGGGTAAATTGAGCGCCCTCACCATCGCCTCATTTCAAAAGAAGAAGGTGATATAAAAGAAAAGAAAGAGAAAAAAATGTGTTTTCTTTTTTGAACCATTCTTTGAAATACATTAATACAGTCAAGAATAGCTACGGTGTTGTCCCTTGTTTTGAGCGGGTTGTTTCCCCTCCTTTTTAAAGGCGAGAAACACAAAATGTCCAATTTGCGAAGTTTGGACGAAGAGGAAAAATACCTCTCGTGGCATGCCCGTCGGTAATGTGAGAGAGATCCGAGACCACTAGCGAGGGCGGGTTTATCGAGGGGGGGTTGGATTTGTTTTGCAACACAGACCGCCGCGAATTTCATCACGATTTTTAACTTTTCTAAAGTTCGTTACATCCGTGCGTGCTCTAATCTTTCTTGTTGAAAATTGACTTTCTGTACCGGCTGAGAATTGCCCGACTGTGCACAATAACCAACTGAAGTTGACTTTTTTTTTTTGTTTCTACACATGATTAATTGGTTATGATTGCATTTTTTTTTTAAAGTTAACCTTTTGTTGACGGGTACCTTTAGAAATTTTCGAGAAGGCGAGATCGAGTTCACATATTCATGCAGGCCACGCATACAATGGGATTCTGTGGTCACGTCAGCAAACATCCAAACATCTCAAACGTCTACCTGGTCGCTATTCTTATTTCCATATTGTGTGTTTTTTTGTTAGTAAATAATGAATTTGACCCACAGTCTCAGCCTCTAAGTGAACGAGCACTAAGATTCCCTTATTTAATGTGAACTTAATACCTCCACACATATCTCTCCAATATATTTATATATTTTAACAGTTTTAGGAACTTTTCCGAAATTCCCACGTTATTTTAAAATTTATTGAATTATACACCTTGTTCGTTGTCACCTTTTTAATGACACATTTTTACTTGGGACAAGCTCTTGATATATTTGCGGAAATGCATTTATTGAAGTGTTAAAGCTCTTTAAAGGGCAGTTAATTATAAACACTAGGCATACATTTTTACAGGTAAGAAAATCGTATTTAGACCACAAGTTTCTTTGTAATATAAAATATATTTAGAAGTAAATGAAATCCTAAAATATTTTTTTTAATTGACAAAAGCTATGGACAAAGAAAAAATTAGTAAAATAAAAAGAGTAAAAGAGGCAATTGAACACATTTAATTGTTACCCATAACATACATACTTATTGCATATATATATATATATATGTATGTTTGTAGTCAAAGCGTAGTGCATAATCAAGCTTGGCAAGAAATAAAAACTTCTAGTTTCGAACCACAAAGCGTTAAGTTAATTTTTTTGTTTCAAACATGAGCTTGTAAGGCGAGTTGATTTTATTTAAAATGTTAAGCTTCGGATATAATGTCCGAATTCACATGTCCACACAATTCCCTCGTATGTTGTATCTATGGGGGGTGTCTGGAGTTTGTCTGACCTAGGGCTGATCATTAACAATCCAAGTTGGATGTGATAATCGTGAAAAAAAATGTTTAGGGGGATTTTTTTTTTTTTTTTTTAAAGAATTTTTTTTTAAATTTAAAAAAAAAACGTAGTTTATAAAATAATCAATTTACCAACTTCCAGTATGATTAGTAGGCTCCATTCGTGACTAAATGGACTATAACCACTCAGGAATCAATTACAGTAAATTTTGTGTGTCTTTTTCTTTTGTAGGGATTAGTTCCAGGAAAGAATGGCACCTTGTCACAAACATTGCAAATGACCCTTACCCTGACCACCCGCCACACACACACAGACAGACACACAGACATCATACACTCTTTCCTTACCCTCCTCACAATCCCTTTTCTTTCCTTTTCCTGACCCCCCTCCACACACACACCCACCCACACACACACACACGGGTTCACGCCATTGGTGATGACCACTAAAATGTCCGACCATTACTGAAGAGGTGACCATCATCCCATCACCAGCAGAGACAGCATCATCAACTCCGACAACATCTCAGTCCAATTTATTTCCCTAATTCCCGGGACTAATATAATGAGCAATGTGCCAAGAGTTATTTCCCGTGGAAGATAATAACTCCCCCCTTTTTCTCCCTCCCTGTCTTTCTCTTTCTCTCTACGTTATTTCTTATTTTTTTTTTGTGTTTGTCTTAGTGGTCATAAGGGAGTATTTTAGACCACCATTGGCCCAGTATTCGATGCCATTTTTACCACATTTGTTGTAGATTTTTTTAATCAACAAAGAGTTGTAGATCGGGTTTCTCTATAATATATAAAAAAATAATTTCGATTCTGTTACTTGTATCTGTTCAATTGATAAAGTGTAAACGAAATCCAAATACTATTTATTTGTTTCATCGAGGCTTCGAAAGTTGACGTTTTGAAAGGGAAAATGTATTTGCAAAATGTATACAAAACATCTTTCTGTTTGTGTGTGTAAAGGGGAGCGAGTTTTGATATCATGGGCGAATATGGTAAAAAAAATTTTAAAGCCCTTGAATATTTTCTTTCGTGCTGTTTATGTTAAGCCCTTGAATATTTTCTTCTTATACTTTAAAATACAGTTAACTGATTGGGTTCGCTTGTAAAGTATTGGTCAGGGCTGCTGTTGACTCAACTAATGACAACCACTCAAGATAGACAAAAGTGGAGAAAGTTGACTGCTGAGGTGTCCATTCGCTCCAACCAACGACCACACTGTCAGGGTATTGATGATGATGATGAAGTTTGTATGTTGTTGCAAGTTCGTGTGTATTATTATGTAAACACCATTTAGGCAAATCAAATAAGTATTTAAAACCGATTCTAATTATTATTTGAAATGTTAACGCTTGCAGAGCCGTTTAGTCTAGTTTTTACAAGAGCTGTGACAACATACACCTTCGTGCTTGTGGACATGCGCAGTGTGGGATTTAGCCATACTAGCTTTTGAATCCGAAAATCGGAACTGTTACTTAGCGGCTTAGCGCGACCTAAGTAAAAATAGAAGGCCAATGAGTTTAACGGGAAAATACCCACCTAACGTCACAGCCTTATGCCATAATATTCATTGCTCATTAGTTGTTGTTTTTTAAAGGCCCTTTTGTTTCTCATAATTAGAGCTCGTACATAAGGACTTCGAACTAGATTAATGATAAAACAAAACTGTTTACGGAGTATGAAATTTAACCATACTCTGTTATTATGTTTACATAGTAAATAGAACAACAGTGCAAGAAAATATGACCTACAAAAATGAAATTCACAAAGTTGCATAAAAGTTCTTAATTTTAGGTACGGCTTGTCTCCACGCGATTAAAAAAAAAAGCATAAGTATTTTGTAAAGTATGTAATGTGTCATGCTAACTTGTTTATCCATTTTTCAAGTAATTATTATTTCATAGTTTGATCTTTGACAAGAATTGCGCTCAACGAACAACAAGAGGACTTTAGAATCGTTTTGACCTTGTCAAATGCGCCATGGGTTGCAATTAATTAGGCCTTCACAAACGTCGTTTATTTTTCTTCTGTGTTTTTTTTTTCACTCTTGAACCAATATTAAGACGATAAAAGTACATGATAATATTTTTTTTTTTTACTTTTTAAGGTAAAAAAGTTTAATTAAAAAACGGTAAAACTATATATGCCGTTGTAGTTCTTTGTTAGTTATTATATTCAATGGCCTATATCAATATTCTAAAATATATAAATTCAAAGGTATTTATTGTATATTCAATTTGTTCTATTCAACAAAAACTTGTAAGTTAATTATTTTAAACATTATACTTTATATTTTTCATCTTATGCTAAGGCGTTCATTATATTAAAACAAAAACTCGCAACTTTAGAAGACCTTGGCTTAGCTGACAATGTCTACATCTTCTTCCTTCTCAATATCGTGTTGGGGGATTTGGACAACAAGTCCAGTACTTAAGATGAACCGCGCATTGGCTGTGAGGTGCTCCACTTCACTAAATAGTTTGTTGATGTGATCAGTAAACTCCCAAAGCCATCTATTTACTCAACAAATTATATTAGACTCAAACCATCTTTAAAAAAAAAAACAACGACAAGATTTGAACTCAGGTCCTTCATCTCGACAGTTCTCCAGACCACAATCACACTCTTTTTTTTCTTCTTTCCATAAATAAGAATAAAACCAAACGGAAAAAAAAATCTAATTACTTTTGAATATGATGTTCCACGGAGCGACCCTAACCCCTTCCCTCCCTATCAGTCCACCCCTTCGCCGTCCCCTCCGCCGTCCCCCGTTGATAATTTGCGGTCTGACTGGCATCATATTACCAGCCTGGACAGTTCTCCTCCGCCATCTTAAATCACGTGGATGAACTGTCTGGCCATTACTCTGTGTGGAAATAACTTGAAATGGGAATTGGAACAAGAAAATGGTGAAACTAAACAAACAAGAAAAACGAAACTTACATAAATATTAAAAAAGAAAAACACAATTCAAATACATCTTGATACAAGATAATATTCTAGTTTTAAAAGGGTTACGTATTCAAAGGTTATGATAAGTAATGAGTTCGTGCTGATTATGTTAAAGTCGTTTGACTGTTTTTGGCTTAAACGTGTTTTAATGCAAAGTTTTTCTAAAGCCGGTTCTTTACCGGGTATCCATCTATGATCCATCTATCCCTTTGGCGCCACAGCCCATGTAGCATGTAGGGCTACGGCCTGCTCCACCACACCTTCCATTCGGGCCTCTCCCGGGCCTTCCTTCGCCAAGCCCGCACACCAAGATTTTGTAGATCTGACTCTATAGCTTCAAGCCATCTTTGTCTTAATCTATTCCTAAGCCTCTTTCCTCTTGGTCTCTGGTGATGTACTGTTCTGGCTGCTCGGTCGTCTGTCATTCTTTCCAAGTGGCCTGCCCAGCTCAGTCTGTCCTTCTTTTTATCAGCTACCACCGTAGGATCCTTGTACAGAGTGTATAGTCCTTCATTTGTTCTTGACCTCCAGCCATCTGCGTCTTGCACCTTGACCGGATACAGGGCTCCAAAAATAAATACCGGTTCTCAAAAAAAAAAATTTTTTAATTTTAAAAATAAAGTATAGAACAAAAAATTCATATGGGTTATGTCACTATTTGTCTAGAATAGATGATCAATATAATATTGGGTCACAAACTCATATATTTAAAAATAACCGGGTCTTGAATAAAAATAAATAAATAATTGGAAATGCTGTTTTATTGTATGTTTGAGTGTGGGTATGTAGTATTATTACAAAATCAATAAGACAAAGGGCAAATATGGGTCTTATATAATATAATATGTATTAAATGTGAAAGATTAAAGTTTTTGATCCTCTTGGTGGGACGTTACACAAAGATGTATGCACTTCACAGTAAAGGACATGTTTTCAGACCTGGGTGGATCATTGATGAAACAAACACTTACTGTGTGGATTAGGAGGCCAACTTAAAGACATTTCGACTTCACATTCCACAAACAGTAGGCCTAATCGGATGCCCATCAAAGCTAGTTAGACTTTGAAAACAAACATTTGAGTGAAGCAATCTAAAAAAAAAAGACTCAAAGTGTATAAGAGCAATAAAAGTTAAAAGGTGCCAATTTTTTATCTACATATAATAAATCGTCTGAAACTGGAGACACACACACAAAACAAGATAAAAATAACAGAAAACCTTAAAGAAAACTTCTCTTTTGTATCAGAAATTGGCCACTCAATGAGCCAATAATGAAAAATCAACTGATTCGAGTTATATTGCCAAGCACGGAACTGAACCAAGCGCCATTCAATTACCACATAACAACTTGCTCTGATTTCAGAATAAAGCACTTCAGATACAATAAAATTCTAGAGATTCCCTGAAGATTTCATTCATCGTTTTCGCATGGTCACGCATTTTTAGAGGAAATAACAAACAGCGCGATGAAATAGTCGCTAAAGTATGGTGCTTTGCTGGTGCAATATGTGTTGAATTTTTTTCAAATTATGTTTTTCTTTTTTATTTTGTGTGATACATGTATATTTATAATTTAATTTTCTGTTTAACAATGTGGAAAACAGGATCGTAAAACAATCTTGTAGCATAGTCCAAACAAACCCAATATAGGGTTTAATGTAGTTTTGTGTAAAAATTTAATCATTTAAGGTCCCACTTGAATGTTTGTGCACTGAGCGAATCCCTTATCATCCTATGGTCTCTGCACAAACATATCAGAAGGGTAATGGTTAGATATACTTGTCGATAACGTAGAAATGCTGCACTTTTTAAAATGCATATTTTATATTATACTACTTTAATATGTATTAATTTTCCCCACTTAAACCTCGGATTTTCATTCTAATTTTTGTTTTTTTTCAAATTATAGGAAATAACTTTTTAGTTCATTCATTAAAAACAAACGTGATTGTTTTTATTTTATTGAACATTTAAAAAAAAAATAGTTCACATTACACATTACACATTACACATTACCTTTTTAGTCGTAAGGACTAACGGTTCATTTGTTATCATATTTGTTATCATAGCTTACATCAACACACAATTCCTTTCAGGATCTTGGGCAAAACAGGGACAGTTAGGATACACACTATGTCCTTCACTGTCTCCATCCAGCTTTTGTCTCTCTTTACTAGCTCTTGCATCACCAGTTTTCTTTCTGTTATGTAAGGGCGCCTTCTTCAAAGGCTCCTTTCAAGTATCTGCCCGATTCAGTTTCAGTGTCCTCTTCTAAGTGTGTACCCAGGACTTGGTGTTCGCCGCTCTTCGGTCAAGCATCTATTTTGGCTCTTTATTCTCTTTCCCATTTCATATTCCTATTCAACGCGATGGTCCAAAATTAAACACTAGAGGGATTAGTTTTAAAACTAAACATTGCCTATTCAACTTTAAAAAAACGTTTTTTGAACTTTTAAATTATGCGTTTATCCTTTTTTATTTTGTTGTAAGACAAAATCGAGACTGATATTATATTTCTTGTGTTTTTTAAATGTAAACATATTCTAAACATATTTCGTGTGTTAAAGATACACGATGAAATTAACAATTATGGCCATCGCGGAGCACCGTAGTTTACAGAAGAATAGTCGATTTCGTGGTATCTAATGTTCACTGACCATAAGGAATGGAGCTGTTCCGAGAACATTATGAATTTAATACTGAATATGCCTGATGACCAAGACTTTCCCCCTCCCTTAGCACACGACGGTCCTGTATGCCCGTGAGCACTTCTCTTGGACAATGGGCAAAGGACGGCGATGGACTACTAATGGTTTTTTGCCCAAGTTGATGGTCCTCGGACTGCTTGAAATTGATGCTTTGTTTGCGATGTTCTCGATTTCTGTCTGCCATTTAGCCTTCCCTTATTGGACGGCTGACCCGCCTCAAGCCTGGTCAATAGTTTCCTTGAGTTTGTTTTTTTTGTTTGTTTGTTTCAGCTACCATTACAGACATATCCCCTCCCCCTCAACTGATATATTGGTAGCTAAAGAAAAAAATAAACTATTAGGTCCTATATAAAGCACGCATAAGTATAATAATCCTAAAAAGTACAGATACACAACTAAAACATCGTCATAATCATATAATTATGAAATACATAATGATAATATATTAATCTATAATTACTTTTATAATCATAGTCTATGTATGTAATAAAACATTTGTTTTAACAATACCTTCATGAATAATTGAATCTAAGTAAAATAAAAACTAAATGTAACACTATTGTCTATAGTCTATAAGGACCAACAAAACTTAAAAGCCTATTAAAAATACCAAAATACATACATGCTTACATGCACACGCAAGCACTCACGCACGCATGCTCACACGGACACCTACTCGCACGTACGACGCACGCACACATACATATATCTATTGTCATAAACGGTGGATATAAAGATCAACTAGATCTTAACTACCAGGCCTCTAGTTTATGCTAAAGTCAACTGTTGTTATTGTTGTTTTATCACACCGTCTATTTTATTATTATTATTATTAAACATCTAACACAAATTTAACAACTAGATGTCTTTGAATATAAAGCAAACCTGTATTTTTAAAAATGTTGTTTTTTAAGCTCTTGACGCCATTTAAATATGATTTTCAATGACAACGTTACACCCATAATGAAAATAAACTGAACATCCATGCACACCTTGTCTCTTCTTCTCGTTTACGTATTTATTTATTATTTAAACGATATTTTTTTTAATTAAAGAAAGCTGTGATGTAAATGAAATTCATGTTGCTGTGATCCTTCATTCCAAAATTAGAATCCCCCCCCCCTTCCCAACTCACTTCCCAACACTCTTCTCCATGGTATTATATTTTTTTTATTACACGCCTTAATGCCCGTGTAAAAATTTATCCGAAGAGTCAGTTGACAGTTTTAAACCTATTTAATTCAAAAAGAACAAAAAAAGCCGAGAGAATAAAACAAAATAAGACTCAAACGAAAGAAAAAGCCAATGAACAAAGCAACAAGAATCCTCTTTCCGTTTCAACTGAAATCCTTTATACTATGATATATCGTCTCATTCCGCTGACACCGACGTCACTATTTCAACGGGAAAGTCCGATTTCAAAGAAAGCAAAAGTTCGACATTAAAAATAAAAAAAGGGAGAGAAAGGAAAGACAAGAAACAAAACAAGGGAGGGCATTATTATGAGCATTTTGTGTTCTTTGTGGAAAAAAAGACCCAATAGTTTCGCGTTTTATAGACTAGGTTGGCTGGTAAAAGAGACTATTAAAAATAAATGATAGCCGTAATAAAGTGGAATAAAGGAAGATATTGGTTGGTATTATCAGGGACCTAGTACGGGTTTTATTTCATAAGATTGAATTTAATTTGAAAGGCATTTTAGTTGTAAAAGTGGATATCAAAGTTGGCGTTACTTGTATTTACAGAGAGAGCAATATCAACAAGATAACGGGAAAGTGGAAGGAGGTTGGGCGAGGGGGGTTGGCATCGCTATATAGACCGTTTTTCAAAAGGTGTGTAAAGGTACTCGGTGCCGTAGGCTTGGGGTGGGATGGTTTGATGAGCCTTCAAAGGCGTTCGAAATATTTATACACTTTTGTATACCCATATATATATAAATATATATATGTATACACATACGTATTAATACATAAGGCCAATACATTCTATCTTACAAATACAACAGAAAAAAAATCTATTATAATGCTCGGATACACATAAGTACAAAAATACTTTTCTAATACCTTATCCAAGAATAAATGCATATAAATACTGTTTCTTCCTGCTTGGCATCCGGCACGGAATGGGTTACATGAAAAAGCAGGTAAGATGAATAACTTAACAATTTCGAAAACTAATCAAAAGGCAATACTATACTCAGACCACGGATGATCGTAGGACGCAATAATCTTCTTTATAGAAGGAGCGATTGTAACCAATAAGATAAGATATACTTTTAATGTCTAAAAAGTTTTTTTCAATCTTCAGTTCTTGGGAAGAAAATTTAAAATAAAAAAAAGGGGGGGGTCGAGGTTGAGGAAAGAGGGGGGAGATATGGAGATAAATAGATAAGTGAATTGTAAATTGTCTAAGTTAAATAATAAGTTAGTTTTGTGCATCTGACACAGGCAGATTAAAAATGAAATTGTCTGTACTAAATTTACTAGGCAGCTAATCCATGTCATATATAGATCAGTGCTACAGCCTTTAAACAGTGTATTATTTATTATCTTTTCCCCAAAAAAATTATTTCGCAAATACTGAATTTATTTGTTTGTAAATCTATACGTTCATTTTAGAATACTTTATTTATTTAAACTTTCTTTACGGTATAATATACAGTCATTCTTCTCTTCAAAGGAATTCTTAATATTTTTTTTTCACACAAGGATTCTCATGCGTTTACATCGGAAATCATATTTTTACACTAAAAGTAAGTAGCCCTTTCGGATCCAATTTGATCCATACAAGTTTGTGAAACAGTTTACAACGAGTTACTATGGGCAACGGTATGTAATGCACACACATACGCAAACAGTAAACTTGAAACAAATCTACCAAAGGAACCCCCACCTCCATACACAGACACAAAGACTACACACCAAAAGACCCAACAAAGCATCGAACCAAATATAGCAATAATGTAAATTGCCTATAGTTTGAACTATGTAAGGAGAATCAATCTTCTCCAATAGTCCTAAATGCAGACCAAAAAAAAAATACACGCTCACAGGCCGCAAAGATGCACTGCACAAGAATGTATAAACCAGTATAAGTATAAGTATAAGCAAAGACTATAATAAGATGGACTACTTGCTTTAATATTTCTGCTATTTGATGACTCGAATGACTTCTTTTCGGAATGCCCAATTCCCTTTTATACTGTGCGTTTCCTTTATTTAATCGCTATGATTTTCTCAATGATAAATTCAAATTAACATCGAAAGTGGTATACAGTGGAAACATTTAGGCAAACGTCGGAGCGTGGAAGTCATTTAAGACAGCGTTATTGGATGCGCACGGAAAAAGAACATACAAGCTCTAAAAATAGAGCAAGGGTTTTTTCTTATTATACTCTTTGGTATAAGTGAAAAAAAAGAGCCTTAGAAGTCAAAGACCAAATACAGGAGAAAGATCTAAAAATGTCCACACCACACTCTCGTGGAATGACAGCAAAATCTCAGCATTAAAAATAACTAGATGAATCAGTTAAATTACTAAAACCAAAGCAAGCTCAGACCAGATCTCTAAAAGGGGAAAGGCGGTGATTCGGCAGAACTTAGAAGGTCCCTGGTTTAAAGCCGAGATTTCATTTCATTTTTTTTTTGTGTTTGCCTGCGACTACCCTGAGATTAGTTGGGGAAAACTAAAGGCAGCTGAGCGTTGTGCTGGCCGCTACAGTCCTCTAGTATGCCATGGCCCCAAAAAAACTGTAAAAGCTGCTAAACTTGCTCCATGGCAGGGTTTTATAAAACCTGGTTTTATAGTGAAATTACTAACACTACTTTTATTTCTTTGTTGTTTTTTTTAATACATTCTAACGCTTCATTCACACCTCGATTGGACGTAATTCGTGTTAGACTCCCTGCACTACATAACGCTGAATAAATATTAGAAATTAGTGACAACCCCAGACATCAACGATAAGAGAATTTACAGCGCGTATTTCTGACCGACTGTAAATCAAGGCAATTTCACGTCTGCTCACTAGCCAGTGTCCTAATGTAAATAGTCTGCCCCTGTCCACATTAAAAAGCAAAATCTTGATTTATGCCGGAATAAATACACACAACAAAAAAAAAGATCAAAAGTAATAGATTCGCAATAATGTTCCTTGTTTTGTATTATTTGATTCTTTCTTCTGTTCTCTTGTTTCTTGACTTTTTGCTTTATTTATTAGAAAGCGAAATTTACAAAAGAAAGCGTTATCTTCCAGTCCATGTTTACTCTTTCCCCTTTTAAACTTTAAACTATTGCTGGTTTTGATCTTGTGATATTACTAGATTTGGTTCGTTGCTTTGCTGGGTTTATTTATTGTGTGTACCCTATGTGTCTGTGTAAGAGGGTGTTCCCTTTTGGTAGATTTGTCTCAAAGTTTACTGTTTATGTACGCGTGTGCATTACATGTATCGATTTCGGTTTACGCAGAAACGGAATTGAATTGACTTGTTGTATTTCCGGCCCATCAACATCGAAGGTTATATAAGGCCTTTTTTGTTAACGTTGTTGTCATGTTATTCTTGTATCCATTTTATTGTTCTTATATCTTTAAATTCTGTAGTACGCAGAAATGAACACACGTGCGCACACATTCATCCTTATATGCGCAAAATCGTTTGTGACTGTATAAGTGTATGTTGTTGTTGTTTATTTGGAGGCAACAGTAATACACCTATTTGATGTGTTTAAGTGTTTTTTTATGCACTCATTAACAATACGTGAAATAACTTTTAGAACTAGACGTAGACCTACATTTTCTAGCATAAATTTATTTTATTCAAAATGATTTTTTTTTTTAATTAAAAAAAAAAGTTTTTATCTTCAATTTGGAAAAAAAAAAGTTTTCTGAAAGAAAGTGTGCTCCATTCCTTTGTTGATTACTTCAATGATTTGTGTGAATGGATCCGTGAAGTAATTGGATATTTGTATATGTCGTGACATTACATGACGAATTGACACGATTAAACGCTGGCATGACACACTTTATTTCCTTAAATGGTGCGCGATAAACGGAATTGGCGGGGGGGGGGGGGGGTAAAGGGAGTGGCGAGATAGAGTGACCACTGCCATAATCAGTTTGGACTGAACAACTGAACAGAGACAGTGTCTAACTTTACAAACAACTGAACAGAGACAGCGTCTAACTTTACAAACAACTGAACAGAGACAGCGTCTAACTTTACAAACAACTTAATAACAGGTTTCATGGGGTAGTTGGTTGGGGGGAGGGGGGGGGGTTAAGGGGGTAATTCTATCCAATTTAAAATTTCGGCCAAATCGTCTAATAGTTCTGAATTGAACAATAGGGGGGCCCCCGTGCGTGTGGCAGAGAACTGACCAGTCTGTCCATCCGATGTCTGGACAGCCCTGCTGACTTATAGAAAAATAACCCTTGCGGTGTCCAAGTGGTCTTTGTGGGCATTTAGTCCGTTTAATGCCACATGAGAGATTTTGAAAACACGAAAAGGGAGGAGGAAGACGGGGGGGGGGGGTAGGGAGAGTGGAGGAGTGGGGTGGAGGTGAGGTTGGCGGAGGGGGGTGGAGTCTCAAATTTCATCGCCAAAGCGGTAAGAATAGAGAAGAATGTGTGTATCTGCTGTCATTTCCTGATAGGCTCACACGATACATTGCTGTCACAGGCTGCTGTGGTAGGTTGCTAGGTTGCTATGAATAACAAAGTTTCGCTATCGTAGTCTGCTGTGGTATGGTGTTGTGGTATGGTGCTGTGATATGGTGCTGGGGGTATGGTGCTGTGTTAGGTTTATGTTGTAGGTGGCAGTAATAGGTTGCAGGGGTATGTTACTCTGACAGGCTGTTTGTATGTTGTTATGTCAGGGTGTTGTTGTTTGATGTGGTTGTTTGATGTGGTAATTTGATGTGGTAGTTTGCAGTGGCTGGTTGCGGCAGCTTCTTATGTAACGCTGCATAGTTGGGTTGGTGTCTAAGCTTGAAACTGGTATTGTTTAATATCTAACTTTACTATAATGCTTTGTTATAAATATAATGTGTAATAACTATGTACCGTTATAATGTTATACACAAATCCCCAACCGAGCTGTGTTTATAAGATAAGATTACTTCATTGATCCAACGAAATGGAAATTAGACTTGATTACATAAATTCCGTCTTTGTCAGCAAATCTTAAACAATATAAGAGAATTGTTTATACGTAAGCACAGAAATATTACACTTATAAAAATAGACATTCAAGCACACTATCATTCTTTTTAGCATAGGGGAAACTGGGGTAAAATGAGATAGCGGGGTAAAACGAGACACCCTACAAGTAAGAGTATCATTAACAGTCAGCTATGGTATTATCTGGCTGACTGGCGATTCTGTTGAAAGATTCTCACTGATAGTGGAACAAAGGAGTTCCTAAATCTCTCTTTTCTTGCCCTTATTATATATATGGAATCCAAACATCACTTGAGATACAAACAGTAAGAAAAATGACCTGACAGTGGTATAAGGAAAATATTTTTGCTTTGATTTTTATTAAAACTACAGATGTCAAGATTCAAACAAACAAAAATGTTTTTCTTTTTCTGTCTGCAAAGTCAGTTTAAGTTTCGATGCAATGGATAATAAACAAATTTGGTCAACCAAAGTAAAATTTGCCCAGTGGTCAGTCTAAGAGCTCAAGTGGACACACACACACAAGTTAACAGCACTTGAAACACAGCTCTTCTCCACCCAGCACTCACGCCACCTCCCCCCACTCACACACACGGTCAACATTAACCCTATGACGTCATGGTCCATTACACCAACCACGTCAACTCTTGTCCAGGCGGGACGTGCAATATCAACACGTGGGCTCTTTGTGGCGGACTTAGTGGACATTTGAATTCAATATGAAGCCAGTGGAACCCATTGAAGTGTGCCCACAATGAAAAAGAAAAGGTATACATTTGTATGAGATATTACAGCTATATGATCTTCTCTCTCTTCTTTCTCTCTCTGATCTCCCTCTTTCGTTAGTCCTAACGGCGTCTCTCTCTACAATTTATGTATACAATATTTATTAATTTCTCTCAAATATTTCTCTCCTCTTTCTCCAATCTCTTTCAGTTTAACACTATTTCTCTCCTATCTCCCTCTCTATCAAACTGCTAACTCTCTCCCTATCTCTCTCCCTATCTCTCTCCCTATCTCTCTGCTATCTCTCTCCCTATCTCTCTGCTAACTCTCTCCCTATCTCTCTCCCTATCTCTCTGCTAACTCTCTCCCTATCTCTCTGCTAACTCTCTCCCTATCTCTCTCCCTATCTCTCTGCTATCTCTCTCCCTATCTCTCTGCTAACTCTCTCCCTATCTCTCTCCCTATCTCTCTGCTAACTCTCTCCCTATCTCTCTGCTAACTCTCTCCCTATCTCTCTCCCTATCTCTCTGCTAACTCTCTCCCTATCTCTCTGCTAACTCTTTCCCTATCTCTCTGCTAACTCTCTCACTATCTCTCTGCTAACTCTCTCCCTATCTCTCTGCTAACTCTCTCCCTATCTCTCTCCCTATATCTCTGCTAACTCTCTCCCTATCTCTCTGCTAACTCTCCCTATCTCTCTGCTAACTCTCTCCCTAACTCTCTGCTAACTCTCTCCCTATCTCTCTGCTAACTCTCTCCCTATCTCTCTGCTATCTCTCTCCCTATCTCTCTCCCAATCTCTCCCCCTGTCTTTTCTTTTATCTTTATAGCTGACCCTTTCTCTTCTCATCTCTCTCTCTCACTCCGATCTTTGGCTTTCTCTTTCTCTTCCAACCAACCCCTCATTCTCTCATTCTCTCTCTCTTCAATCTTTCTCTCTCCCCCTACCCTTTCCTCAAGCTCTCTCTCTCTCTCTTTCTCTCTCTCTCTCTGGTTTAGGGTCGGAGTTAAGTGCCTCGGCGCGGCCCTCAGTTAAAAATGAAAAGGAAAAAATGCGCCTGTCCAACAAAACATTTTGTCCATCTGTCTTCAAGCTCAGCTGGACAACCATTGCCCCCCCCCCTCTTTCCCACCTCACCTCAGTGGACAGCGTCTATATTTACACTGGTCATTTCCAAGCATGTCCGTTAATGAGACTGGACTTTATTTTGTAGCTACGAAATCTGAACACATGATTGACACGTGCATTATTTCCACTAGGGCGGAAGAAACTTTTTGTATAGGGGAAAAGGGGGGATGGGGGGAGGGGGTATTGGGGGATAAATTTAGAGAGTTGATTGAAATGGGGCAAGATACTTAAAATTCAAAAGGCTAAATTAAGTACAGTGACTTTTTTTGACATTACAAACTTGGATTGGATTTAAATAGATATAAAGAAATTGTCTGCTTTCCCTTGATGGGGAAAAAAAGGGTTATTGGCCACACAAGCTGCGAATACTAAAACGGATGAACTCTATATAGATCTTCCATAAAGACCTTCGGCACAGACCATCCATACAGAACATCCATACATAACTTATATAACCTACAGAACTTCATATATAGGCCTACCTTCCATATAAACCTTACATATAGACAGTGGCGTAGCTAGGGCCACCGGCGCCTGGGGACATGACACAAAGTCTGCGCCCCTTCTCGGACAGACAACGAATAAAAGACAAAAATGTATACATGAAAAATAATAAACTGCTACTTGAATAGGTGGGTCTTCAGCCGGCTCCTGAAGGTGTCAAAACTAGGGCTCTGTCGAAGCTGTAGTGGGAGGGCATTCCATGCGGACGGGCCCATGTATGGGAATGCTCGTTCGCCAGCGGACACCGGTTTCACACGGTGGCCAAGACTGTATTCATGAGACTGTAGTTTTTTTCTGGCTTTCTCCATTTGTTGAAACCATTGGTTAACTCAAATGAAGATCGTGAGTTTGAACTTGATGATGTAAACCAGGGCTCGCCAACCTAAGGCACGCGTGCCAAACTTGGCACGCAGAGTAGTTTTCAATGGCACGCGTGACAATTCCAAGAGGTGTTATTGTATTGATTAAAAATATTAACGGTTTCCTGTTCTGAATGAGGAAAACTGACCGTTGAAGCCGATGTTTTTGAATGACACAGTGACACATTTAAGTGAGTTGAACTTGCATTTACAAGGTCTACTGGAATGGATTTGCATTGAAACTGGACATATCTTGCCGTGAAATCAATTTCAAAACATTTTTCATGTACATCCCTATATTTAGGCATATATTTAGATAGATAGTAGGGATATTTAAGAAGTACATCGAAGCACTCAAAGCGGAGTTTTTTTAATAAAAGACAAGACTTTCAAATTGATGGACTCATTTTATCATACCACATCAATCCTAACTGGTTTGAAATTACTACAACCTTCTTAGGTGTAGATTTTTTTTTAAGTGGAAGGATATTGGCGATTTTAAAATGCAGAAAGTTGAATTTTAAACATTTAAAAAATGGGCATCCAAATATGCCCATTTGCGGAAACAATCTGGAAGGTAGCTGCTTAGGAAAGTCACCTGCTATTCTTAACTGCTAAGCATTCGCTCTTTTACTTTCAGCTTTTGGTTCAAATTACACTTGTGAACAGGTTTTATCGCACATGAAAGCGGTTTTAAGCATACAAAAAGATCACATACACTCATTAATTGATACAGACTAATTACATTAAAATAGTTTTTTATGCTCATCTTCTTTAATTAAACATAAATATAACCAATTCTAAAACAAATTTATTTGTATTATTAATTTAATAAATATAAGAGGCTTATTTAATAGCACTATATTATGTAATTTCTGTAATTATTAATGTATAAAATATAGACCCCTTAAATGGACAGACAATTAATTCAGGAAATGTTTATTTACAACTGTTTAACATAAACTATTTTAATCCTCTAATAAATAAATCTTGTAATGAATACCATAATGTTGGATTTATATAAAGAAATAATAATTAGTCAGTAATATTCGTTATCTTACAAAACATAACTGGTTTGACAACACAATTCAATCAAATGTCTTTAAATGTGGACACGTTTTTAATCCAAAACATTAGGATTCATAAAAAGGAACTTTTACAAATGTAACAAGAACATAAAACTAAAATGCTATCTCACATTAGTAAGGCCTATACTAGAATATGCAGCATCTGTATGGGACCCATCAACTAAAGAAAACATTAAAAAATTAGAACAAATTCAAAAAAGAGCTGCAAGGTTCATAACTAGCGAATATTCCCAATTAACAAGAGTAACACCATTAGTCAAATCATTAAACCTAGAAACACTAGGAGACAGAAGGGCAAAGAGTAAAGTAGTAATAACACATATCCATTAAACTCTTATTTAGAAATACAACACAATAACAACCTGTTGCAAAGCTCAGATAAACATAAAGACAAAAACACTTTCCTTGTCCCTTATGCGAGAACAAATGCATATAAGTACTCTTTCTTCCCGAGTGGCATTCGGGCATGGAATGGGTTGCCTGAACAAACCAGGAAAACAAGTAACTTAACATCCTTTAAAACATTAATAAAAATGCAAGACTAGACTCGGACCACGGATGAGCGTAGGACGCAATAATCTTATTTATAGAAGGAGCGTCTGTAATGTATAAAATAAGAAGATAAGATAAATAAAGGGAGATAAGTTACCCGTTTTATTTGAGCTAATATTTCTAATTTGTTTCTTTTTTTAAATTAAAAAAAACAATAAATGGCTTACAATTTATAACTTTGAAATGATAAAACTGTAAAAAAAAAATATCTGAAAATTATATAAGTATTATATGACTGAAGAATGTAAATGTATATTTTCAAACATTTCATTAACTACCCAATTTGTATGATTACAACTTATCTATTCCGCTTAACGATAGTTACTGATTAAATTCTTCTCACATAATCACGTTAAACTACTACCCAGTTAAACTGAGATCAAAATATAATAAATTTGTGCATGTGTTAGATCCTCATCATCATTAACAAAGGATAATGTTTAGACATTAATTAACATTGAATGTGAAAATTTAGTAATAAATTATTGTATTTAATGTAAATGCAAATTAAAAAAAAATGATAATCACAAACTCGTTAATTTTGTATTAAATATAAGACACTTTAATAATTTTCTCTATAAATCTCCTTTGCTTTTGGCCTTGGTCTTGCTAAGGAGTTAAATTAATTGTCATATAAAAACAACTAAAAAATATATAATAGAGCAGGTTGACTTTTAGGCTGTTGGCACGCTGAATGATTTAGCAATCCTAGTTTGGCACACTATTAGCAAAAGGTTGCCGACCCCTGATGTAAACAATAGACAGCAGAAACAGTAAGCAGGTTTATTAATTGGTGAATATAATAGCCACGAGCAATTTACTTCCTCTCCATTTGCTAGTCGGCGTTTAAAGATTAAACCATGACGCGGTAATCGAAAGTTTACCTGCTACTGACGATAGACTGCCTCTATGCTGAAAGGGTATAGATCCGAGAGTTATCAATTCTTGTACTCACGTAAAATCCTATATTCGACTCGAAATTATTCAACCTGTATAACTGTTAAAACCAGATGCCACTTTCAGTATTTTATGAAGAATAATATTTGAACTCGAACTGATCTTTGTTTAAAAAAAAACGCCATCAGCAATTTTACATTGTGGATGTGTTATTTGCTTATGAGTAGAATGGCGCCCCTTAATGCTCAATGGGGGCGCTAAAATCATGCTTGCCAACTGGTTTGTAATAAAGATATTTGTGGAGCTCCTAAATTCAATCTCGCAAACGTATTTGGGATACATTAGTTTACATCAAAATAAAATTAAATAATTAGTTTTAATACTCATTTTGGCGCCCCCTAACGTGGCGCCCGGGGACATATGCCCCCCCCCCCGCCCCTTCCTAGCTACGCCACTGCATATAGACATTTCATACAGGACTTCGAAATATCTTCCATACAGAACTTAGATACAAAACTTCAATAAAGACCGTCTATAATAATATAGAACTTCAGTATATATTTTCAATATAGTTATTCAGTATAGACTACTATAGACCTAAAAAAAACCAGTCTTTTAATAAAGACCTGAAATGTGTGTATCAATATAATTTTTAAATGCAGACCTCCAATATAGACTATAGACCTTCCAACTTCCAACTCTGATGGATACTTGACCTTACTAGAGAAAAAGTAACGTCGGCTGGGCATTGCGTTAGCCACACAATCCTCTTGTCAGCCGTGGCCACAGAAACGTGTGAAAACTGACCACTACATGTTTCATACTAGACGACGAGTTAATAACGGACACAACGAATAATTGCATTACCAAACCATCTCGATTTCAAATCTAAATCTATATATGCCCTCATCCTTCAACTAGAATCTGAAGGTGCCATTAGTCTGCCTGTTCTCTATTCGAACATGAGAGACATTTTGGGGAATAGTAAAAGTATGCGAGGCATTTGAATTTCATTTTATCCACAAACCAATGTGATTAGAAAAACTTATAAATTAATTATATGTTTTAGTTTATCGACCAACTTGGTTGTATTTTAGGGTTCGTTGTTTATCTGTTAGGGTTTTCTGATAGGTTTATCTAATAGGGTTTTCTGATAGGTTTACCTGGACGGTTGTTGTAGTGGGGTTGTTGGTGTAGTTTGCTTTGGTATGTGATTGTAGTAGCTGCCTCGTGGTCAGCTGAATGAATGGAACTGTTTTAAGTGTATGACAGGGGACCAATGAAGATCAATGCCATGGAGGGGAGATGCTTTAGAAACCTTCTCGGCATCTGCTATAAAGGACACATCTCCAATGAGCAGATACGAAAACAAAGATACTCCAGGAAATCGGACAATACAACGACCTGCTTGCAAAAGTCAAGAAAAGAAAGCTGGAATGGTATGGCCACATAACAAGAGCCAACGGGCTTGCCAAAACTATTCTACAGGGCACCACCAGAGGGGAGGGGGGGGGGAGAAAAAGACAAAAGAAACGATGGGCGGTCAACATCAGGGAGTGGACGGGAGTAAAGCAAGTGCGACGCAGAGAGAAGAGGTGAGAGACGGGAGGAGTGGAAGAAGCTAGTGTACATGTCATCTGTGGTGCCCCAAAGGCCCAGCAGACTTCGGGGTATGTACGGGGACAGGGGCCAATTATTGTGAATGTTTAATTAAACTACTGAATCTAATTTTCTTACATAACATTGTACTGAGTGTGGTTTTTCATGCTTAGTAATTATAAAATTGATTGTATGAATATTACTGTAAGAGGAATAAAGAACAAACCAATGTGTTCGTGATTCTTCGAAATACATCAAGTAAAATAAACTCTAATTTCTTTTTCTCCCTTTATCTCCCTTTTACTTGTCTTTTGTCTGAGTTCCGTAAAGAAAACTTATACTTGGCCATAATAAATCAAAATAGATTGATAGATATTTCTCTATGTGTATGAGCTATTATTTTGTTGTTATTGTTTTGTGTCTGCATATACCCTCAAATCATTCCCCACTCTACCCTCATCAGTTGTCAGTTTTAAAGTGTCACATAGCTATAGCGAACCAATGACCAACTCCCCCCCCCCCCCAAAAAAAAAAAAAAGAAGAAATAACAGAACTAAATAGCCTGTATCTTTTCTCCAACACAAAGCCGTTAATTGGTCAGGGTGGCGATCTTCGTTTTGACTGCCCTAGTAACGGATCACTGACCATTCACTGAAATTTGGAGGTGGGTTGTTGTTTTTTTCTTTTTCTCTTCTCCCCTGTTCTTTTTTTAATTTCCAGTATTTGTGCAGGTTTTAACGCACGCACACACACACGCATAGAGCAGCACTGAAGGACTATTAGTGCACTTCTCGTTTCATCCAATGTTTAACAAAGCACTTGTATCTACTGCTGCCATGACAACGCTCGAATAAGGTTAGAGACGAGGGGTGTACAAATATAACAAGTACGGGGGGGGGGGGGGGGGGGCTGAAGTAGCGCTATAGGCTTGACCCCGGGGTCAAATGCACGCCAAAAATCGAAACAAACAGAACAAAACAGAAAAGAAACATTTTCCTATCTGGACCGCGTGGGAGACTTACCTGTCGCTGAAAGGAGAGAAAGACCCAGGTGCCACACCCTTGACCAGCACTAACCGATTCATGAAAGGGAGTTTTATTTATTAGCTGCCAAAGTTGTGATTTCTATTTTTTTTTTTGTTAGTTATTTGATGAGGGAGAGTTTTTTTTTTTTTAGGATTTATTTAGAAAGTGTACGTGGGAGCGAAGCATCTAATGCATCACACGTAAATATCTAGGTCTGTCACTGAGGAATTGTGGGCTTGAAGTTTTGTATAGCAGGCCTACTATTTTTTTTGTTTGAAAAAGTATTTTTGTGTGTTGTCCTATTTGAATGGGTGTAGGTTTTGTGTTTATTTCTCCGTATGTGTGTGTGTGTGTGTGAGAGAGAGAGAGAGAGAGAGAGAGAGAGAGAGAGAGAGAGAGAGTTTGTGTGATATAGAACGTGGAATAAAAAAAAGCCATTGGAAATTTGTTTAAAAAGGAAGAATAGGTGTAAGTGCTAAAGCACACTTTAAACATCAGGGAGCGTCTATGTATGTGTGTTTAATGACATAAAAAAAACTCACATAAATATGAGGATTTCTATAAATATTTATATTATATTTAAATAGGCTATACACAGATATATCTACATCATGGTTTTGTTTAGTGGTAATAAATACGTTAGTGTAAAATGTTATAAAAAGAAAGAAAATACAAAAAAAATAATTTTAAAACACAAAACTAGGCCTATGTTATAAAATGTATGCTCATATTTGAAATGCCATGAGGATGGGTGTGGGAATGTTCAGCCATAAAAACACACAAACGTGAAAGTAAAAATTATGTAGACATTTGTCTTTGAATTATATTAACTCATTACCACCAAGCATATTTGATTTTTTTTTAAATTATGTTTTTTATATTAAATATTTGTATATTGTATTTTATATAGGCCTACACAGGTTTATTTTCGGGTTTTCTTGTCGATTTGTCTCAGGCTTGCAGGTGAGCCTTAATGCTCTATGTCATTTTTGATAATGATTTAGTATAATCTTACAATTTGATAATCTATATCAGGGGTTGGCAACTTAAGGCACGCGTGCCAAACTTGGCACGCAGATAGATTTTCAATGGCACGCGAGAGTACTCAAGAGGTGTTTTTTTATTGGTGAAAAAGACAACAACGTTTTCCGGTTCTGAATGAGGAAAACTGGCTGTTGAAGTCGATGTTTCTGAATGACATAGAGACACATTTCAGTGAGTTGAACTTGCATTTAAAAGGACCACTGGAATAAATTTGCATTGAAACCGGATATATCTTGGCGTGAAATCAATTTCAAAACATTTAACCCAAGCACTCAAAGCGGAGTTTTCTAATCATTCTTTATACTAGCCTTATTGGTTTGATCTTACTAAAACCTTCTTAGATGTAGATATTTTTTTAAGTGTATGGATATTGGCGATTTAAGAATGCAACAAGTTGAATTTTAAACATTTAAATAATGGGCATCGAAACGTGCCCATTTGTGGAAAAGATCTGGAAGGAAGCTGCTTAGGAAAGTCATCTGCTATTCTCAACTGCTAGGTATTCGCTCTTCTACTGACAGCTTTTGGTTCAACTTAAACTTGTGAACAGATTTTATCGCACATGAAAGCTGTTTTAAGCAAACAAAGAGGTCACCTACACTTGACCACTCAGACGTGACTAAATATGTATCTACCATTATACAATTAGCGAAGAGTATTCAAGACAAGGCGCTCATTAATTGATACAGACTGATTACATTTAACAGAGTTTTTATGGTCATCTTCTTTAAGTAGGCCTAAGCATAAATATAAGTAATTCTAAAACATTTTTTTGGTATTATTAATTTAATAAATATAAGAGACCTATTTAATAGCACTATATTATGTAATTTCTGTAATTATTAATGGTTAAAAGATAAACTCCTTAAATGGACAAACAATTAATGCAGGAAATGTTTATTTACAACTGTTTAACGTACATTAATTTTATTTCTCTAATTATTAAATCTTGTAATGAAGACCACAATGTTGGATTTATATAAAGAAATAATAATTAGTCAGTAGTATTTGTTATATTACAAAACATAAATTGTTTGGCTTTACTATTGAATCAAATGTGAAAACGGGGTTTTTAATTAAAAGGAAAATAATAAACGCGGTTTTTTTTTGGCGCTAATATTTATAAAAGAATAAATGACTTACAATGTATAACTTACAAATAGTCAAACTGTAAAAAGTATTAGAAAAATAAATAACTATTATATGACAAAAGAATTTATATGTATATTTTAAACATAACATTAACTACCCAGTTTGAATGATTGCTACGTTTGTATTCCGCTTTACAGTGCAATGTATACGTCAAGCTGATTGAATATTAGTAGATCATTAAAGTTAAAGTGAGATCATAATATAATTAATATTATCAGGTGTTAGAGCCTCATCTTGACAACAAAATGATAATGTTTAGACAATAAATACAATAAACGTGAAAGTTTATTAATGAAATATTATATTTGATATAAATGCAAATAAAAAGGATAATCACAAACAAGTTAACAAGTTTAGTATTAAATATAAAATTCTTTAACGATTTTCTCAATAAATTTCATTTGCTTTTGGCCTTTGTCTGCTACGGAGTTAATTAACTGTCCTTTAAAAAAAAAATATTAAAAAGTATAATAGAGCAGGTTGACTTTTAGGCTGTTGGCACGCTGAATGATTTAGAAATCCTAGTTTGGCACTCTATTAGCAAAAGGTTGCCGACCCCTGATATCTCTCTCTATATATATATATATATCTGTGTATATGTTTAACCAATCAAATTGGTTTATTAAAAGTCACTTGACCTTATGGCCTTATATTTCACCTTTGCAATTTGACCTAGCACATGTGTCCTTGACAGCTGAGTGGATAACGTATCGGTAGCCTATGCAGTCGACTCGGGCTCGATTCTCCAGTTAGTCTATAGCCTACTTTTTTTGCCAAAAACATTAATGTTACTTTGAAAACAAAGATTGTAAATCCACGGGCAATACCGGGCAATTTAGCTTTTTGTTAAATAAAAAGACTTGCCTATTTTTGACCCGATTACAATATTTATTTTAAATTACTTTCCTAAATGTCTTCAGTAAAAAAATTTTTTTTTTCTAATTATAATTAGATCTAGAATCTAGACTATAGCTTTCTGTTCATTTTATTTGTAGCTTATACAGGCCAATTGTATTTTCCCCGGGCAACGCCGGGAAATGTAGTCTTTTTATAAAAAGAAAACTTTTTGGTTTTCCTGACTAGTTCATGCAACCCATTGCATGCCCGAATGCCATTCCATTGGAATTAGATGAATTAGTCCGATCGTGGAAATGATAAAAATAGATTAAAATATATCTCTATCTATCTTGCATAGCAAATAGAACTTTTTTTTTGCCACGTTTAGAACACAAAAAATCAACAAGAACGTCTTCTCTTCTAATCCACCTTTCTTTTGATTTTAATACACCCACCTTTCGAGTATTACCTGGCCAAGTCAACAGTGTGTGTGTGTGGGGGGGGGGGGGGGGGGTCGGATAGGAGCAGCGGCACTGCAAATGTATTTCTAGCTTGATTAGATAAACCTGTGTCTAATTAAAGACAGGCATGCCCTGTCTGTCTGTCTGCTGTATTTTATTGTGCTATTGGTGTTTTTGTTCCATCTTTTCTCCGAGAGCCAACAGCCCTAACGTCCACATACCTCTCTCCTTCCCTTTTCCTTCTCTCCACAAACTCTTGCATAGCGGGTTTTCCCGGAGAGAGAAGCGGAGCAAAAAAAAAAAAACGGAACCGTGGCTAATGTCTTTCGCATTGGCCCTAAGCGCCCGTCCGTGCTTCCCACGCGGATTGCAAATCACGTGATCCAATTACACTAACTGCGACCTCTGACCCTTGTGGCGATAAACAATGACTTATTTCCCCCTGTTTCCAATTAATCGCCAGTCAACGGATTAGGGAATTTCATCAAATCGTTTTTTCGTTATTTTCGTTCTCTCTCTTGCCTTATCCTCCACGAGGGGCTGTACACTCGTGACTTGAACCAACTGTACCCCCCCACCACACACACACACTCTCTCTCTCTCCCCCCACTCTCCTTCTATCCACCCCCCTTCCCATAGTAATCATCATGACGGAATTTGATTGTTTTGATTTAATGTCATTCACAGCCCTTTTGTCAGTCACCCCCCCCCCTTTCCCCACACACACACACTCGCGATTCCTTTTTATGTCTTAACCACAGCTCGATCACCAATGAAAATAACTACCGGCAGCCATTGACTCATTCAATGAATGTTTGCTAGTTGCTAGTTTATGGGGGCAGAAGAAAATCAAGGCAGTGTGTCCTTTTCTTCAATCATATTTTTTAAAAAAAATTAAGCAAGCTTGTTTTTTTAAGCCTATCAGGCAAGAACGTCTGGATGTTTGAGCGAGCAGTGGGGGAGGGGGGAGTAAAGGGTGTGTTTAAGCTAACTGCCCTACCCACCCCTAAAGATGATGAGACAAATAAATATGTAAAAAGTAAAAGATTATAATATACAACTATCCCATTTAAGACAATAGGCTATTATTATGGTATATTAAGCCAGAACTCACCAGTAGGCCTACATTATTTTTCTATAATTATAGTAGGCCTAGTTAATTAATTAAGCCAACATATTCAAATTCCTGAAACCGACTCTTTTTTAGATAGTGAAATTTGTTTACGTTTTTAATATTTCTAAATGATTTCAATAAGAAAAAAAAATGACAACTGACAATTATATTTTATTATTCTTTTCGTATCGTAAGGCTGGCTAGACCATATGAATGCAGGATAAGCCTAATTAGTATAACGAATATAAGTTTAATTTGTGCTATATAATCTAGCTTTAGCTCCTTATCACAATATTAATACACCAATAGTCAAATCACTTAACCTAGAAACACTAGTGCACAGAAGGGCAACGAGTAAAGTAGTAATAATACATAAGGCATTAAACTCTAATTTAGAAATACAACCCAATATCAACCTGTTGCAACGCTCAGATAAACATAAGGATAAAAACACCTTTATTATTCCTTATGCAAGAACAAAGGCATATAAGTAGCCTACTCTTTCTTCCCGAGTGGCATTCGGGTTGCCTGAACAAATCAGGAAAACCAGTAACTTTAACATCATTTAAAACATTAAAAAAGATGCAAGACTAGAATCGGACCACCGATGAACATAGGACACAATAATCTTCTTTATAGAAGGAGCGTATCTGATATATAAGATAAGATAATACCAATTTGCCTAAATCTATTCTATCTATATTAGGCCTAATAATTAGTTCGCTATAATCCTACAGTGTAATTCTTACCCCAGGCAACGCTAAGGTAATTTTGCTATTATTTAATATAAAGAAACATATTTTTTTGTTAAGGCTATTTTCAGATGGAGCAAATAATGTTTTCAAAGGGACTATGGACAAGAACTGGGTAGTGTTAGTGTACATGGAGAACGTGTGGCCAGGACAACTCTCAACCAGCCTCTACTTTTAGTCAGTAAGCACAATTTTCTTCGTCTGTCAATTAAACACTCGTGTGTTAAATCACCTAAACACTCGTGTGTTAAATCACCTAAACACTCGTGTGTTAAATCACCTAAACACTCGTGTGTTAAATCACCTAAACACTCGTGTGTTAAATCACCTAAACACTCGTGTGTTAAATCACCTAAACACTCGTGTGTTAAATTACCTAAACACTCGTGTGTTAAATTGTCCACCATAAACCATTTTAATCATTTTAAGAACAGTAGGCCCTATAGGCCTATATTAATTCTGATGCTACGCCTAGTGCGGTTAAGTCCCTGTAGAGATCAAAGGAATGCGAGTTCAACGTCTCGTCTCCAGCTGGCAAATCTGGTGGCAAACCAGGGACAGCCCCCGCAGCGGGTCCGAGTTTCATTGCACTGCCGAGAGGCCACCGAATCTCGGTGGGGAGGCAGCAATGGCGGCTGCAACCCCGTCTCGAAAACCACCCGGTGCCTGGAGGCCTGTGCCTATGGCCTATAGTATAGGATTTGTGCTACCGGGTGACAGTGCAGGAATACGAGTGAGCCACTACGATAATGGTCCTTAGGGGAACCGCAGTGAACGGTCGCTGGCCTGCGGAATCCTTCCCTGTTATACGGCACGCCACGCCTTCGGCGTGTCGTGGGGTGGCTGGAACTCGGACAGAGTTATGCTCAAACCTAAAAGTTACGCCCTGGACACAAGAGCTTCGGCTCGTCCGGGTTTTTTAGAGACTTTTTAATTCGGTGGCAAACATGTACGGTGTCATTAATGATACTAGAAATGAGCACATAGTCATCAGATAAGATAAAGCCAATTCAAGATGAAAATAAAAGTTGAAACATCGCAATAGTTTCTTCCAACCCTCTATCCAACTCACTGTGGTTATACAAACCACAGAATAAATATAGAACAGAATGCGCAATCGAATTTTTTTCTGTTTCCGGAAGTAATACCGACGCCATACTATTTAAACGCAGCGGTCCTGGTTACACTCTATATTTATGTTGATTTGCAATGTCTTTTTCTTCAAATCTACAACTGCGAATACCCAAAGCTAATGTTTCAGGCCAAAGGTACAAAAACTGTTGTGTAATAAACTGCAACAATGATGCGAAAACGATTGATTTCGTACAAATAAGCATGTCAAACTGCATGATTTTCCTGACTCCAAAAATGTTGAAAAGAAAATGGGTAATTAAGTCAAATTTATATAAAAGTAAACTTATAATGAAAGATAATATTGGCCCTATGTATATTGTATAAATTTATGGTAGGCCTAGATATCCTTTCTCATTTTAAAATAGTAGCGTGTCTTGCGTCAAAAATAAATGGCGGAATCCGAGCTTCAATTTTAGTGACTGCGCATTTAGGGATTGCGCATTCTGTTCTATACCTATTCTGTGATTACAAACCATAGATTTAGAACCCCTTGATTAAACATATTCATTCAGATAAATCAGATCACCAACGAATTTCTTACTCGTGTGTTTTTTCCTTTCTCTCATTAATCATAAATAATCATTGATTTAGACCCTCATCTTAATCATCATTTAATGCACTGTAAAAGTTGAGAACACCAAAACAACAAAAGAGTGAATCTGTCACTTCTAAAGAATAATAAGTATCGTTAAAACTGAATGTGCTGGCTTATGTTAGTGTTATTAAAGTCGCGGGGAGGTTTTGTGAGGAAAGTGACAAGAGATGAAAAGACTGATTTCATAAAATGGAATACTGATAAGGAGAGAGAGAGAAAATGTTTGCAACAATGACAAATGCCCTTTTTTGAAGACTATTTTTGTGTGTGTTATTTTTTAAGTAGAATGATTTATATGTGTTAGTAACGTTTTGATGACTAGGTAGTGCTTATGGAGACAACGGGGGTTGTGTTTTTAAAAGCTAACTATAATCTTCTTTGAGTTCCAATTACCCAACAAGCCTTTCGGCGCTTACGAGTAGCAAAACATCTAGCGCCCTTAAAGGAAGTTTTAAAAAGTATGAAAACGATATCCTTTCAGAAACATGCCGCGTGATGGCTACAGTATCCCCTAGTGCCCTAGTTGGTAAACTGGCTACCGATACTACCAAAAATACACTTGAGCTTTTGTTGGCCGAATATTGGTCCAACATCAGGCCCAGATTTAAATATTGGCCATATATTGGGGACCAATATATTGGACCAATGCAGTTTGCTGTTTGAAAATAATTTTGTTTTTTTATATCTAAGCTTTAGGCTATATTACGGTTGTATCTTTACTTTACTTTATGTTGAACATTTAAAAAAAAATTACTTTAAAAGTTTAATTTACATTTTAGCTTACTTTATGCCTTTAATTTTGTTTTACATTCAAGCATGCTCTTATACTTATTTGACATTTTATAGTATTATTTACTCTATTACTTGACTAAATATCTGTATTCTAATTTACATATTAATTTCTACTTAAATCTTAACTTTACATCTTCAATATTGTTAGATTTTGTTTACATAATAATGTAGGTTTACATTATTGTATATCAGAATTTATTTCTCTGATCCCCTTTAAGTCTATAAATGTAGGCTTACCTAATATGTTTACTTTACTTTTTTAAAATCAGCTTTCGTGTATATATTCATCCTGCATTATGTATCTACTTTAGTTCTTAATTTTGTTTATTACGAATTATATGTTCACGTAGGCCTATTTACTTGTCTATCTATCTGCCTATCTTTTTTGCTTTGTCCTGTGTTGGTAAAGTTTTATATTATTAATTAGCAATAGGCCTAATTTTTTTTAGCTTAGAGAATTCTATCCGTGTTCTTAGTTGTTTGTTGCTCAATGAAAATGTACCCTGAGCTTACATTCTTTTTGTTGGCAGCTATAGGCCTACAATATACAAATATAGAATTTATATACAAATAGAATTCTTCTTATTATTATCTCAAATACATGTACGGTATTTACTTTATGCTCCGTTTGTATTGTTATATTATTTTTTTACACCGTTCTTTTCAATATCACTATATCTCATACATGTCCCATACTATTTATATATACTATTTAAGCTGCCCCCAGGAAATATTATAAGGTAAATGGGCTTTAGCGCCAGATGCGATTCATTCATTCATCTAGCCCTCAGAATTAACTTGTTTTGTGCATCCGCTCAAAAACCCACTCTTGTATTTCAAGCAAACACAAACACACACACACAAAACCCACGCCTATACGTATTATTATACCCGCGACACAAAGACTCACAGTGTCCACCTGTAATGAAACTCGTAATTACCTGTGTCCAGTCATCCGGTATCGCTTTCCGGTATCTCCCCCCCCCCCCCAACATCCATTTATTGTTTGTGCGCGTGTGAATGTGTGTGTATTTGTATTTAACCGAAAGCGGGGGAGCTTTGACGACATCCCCGTGGCACCTAAACAATGGGCGCCCCCGCCCCTGATGTCTGAATTATGGAAGCCGAAGCACACCGCATTGAGTGCCGTATCTTCCGAACTCGTACGCCCCCACCACAAACCTTCCCACAGATCTCCAACCTTTTCGAGAAAGAAAAAAAAACAACTCTGTGCATTCGTGATACAAAGTTGTATCTCATTCCCACTTCCCCCTCCCCCCTTCTTCCTACCCCCACCGGTCACTTTAAAATTGAAAACCTCACTCGCACACACACACACACACAGTACACCGAGCTGCAAGTCGAGTGTGAATACAGACGTGACCTACCAGTTGTTGTTCCGGCATCGGGACTGTATCTTGACACCGACAATACCGTGATTACACTAATAATTTAACCTGACAGAATTCCATTTATCTGTTGGTACTCACCCTCACCCTCCCCCTCTCTCTCTCTCATTTTCAACCTTTCTCTCTCTATATTTCCTTTCTTCCCCTCTCACTCTCTCCCCCAATTCTAAAATAATACATAAATTTCTATTGTGCCCTCAATGACTTCATGTTATAGCTTATCAGAATTCAATTATAATAGAGCACACACACAGACACAAATGTTTATACACACGCCCTGTTTATTCTCCCAACTCACAACCCCCCTCCCCCTCCCCCCCCCCAAACTGGTCCTTCGTTAATGCTTTCTCGGGGTGTCAAACATCACCTGCGTGTGACATGTGTCTTAATACTTTGCCTGACTGATATTTTATGAACTGCGCCAATGACATGGTCAATTATTTGTGTTTGTGGCCCGGTCCGGGTAAGGGGGGGGGGAGGAATGTCTTTTTGTTTTGGCTATTTCTGTTTCTATCACAAACACGCACGCACACACAGACTTACAGACTTACAGTAGTGTACCTATGAGAAGGTAACAAATACTGTTGATAATGTTAGGATATGTTTGAACATACCTAATTTTAATCTACTATGAAGTCTTAATGTCTTTTTTTCTCTCTCACTTTCTGATGATTTTTTCCGGCACTGACTAATGTCCCTGAGCCCCCCCCCCCCCCCCAACCCAGCTCTGATGGGTACCTGACACTAGTTAGGGAAAGAGTAATGGTGGCATGGCATTGTGCTAGTCATACAATCCCCTAGTACGACGTGACCATTTGGACTAACATGGCCAGAAAAGGAAAATTTTTATTGTTTAAATTAATGTAACTATTTTCGATAGCGTGCATCAATTGTATTAGGCAATAATTAAAAAAATATTATTGACTTGACGTTAAAAAAAAATACGAGAACTCGGGAAAGACTAAAAGTCCTTTCCACGAAGAGGAAGATGTGAGAGAACCGTTTGATAACCTCGCACAGAATAAACACTAACGTCAGTCTAAGCCAGCCACGTCGCATCGACGGGGGAAAAAACGTGTCTTCCACGTGTTTTTGTGGTTCCCAGTTGTTTTTGTTGTTTTCACGTGTTTTTGTGGTTTCCACGTTTTTTTTCCCGTCGATTCGACGTGGTGTGCCCTTTGGGAATCGGATGGTGCCACTCACACGCACAGACACACACTACATTGACTTACTGACAAAGGAAGAAAAAAAAGAATGTCTCCGAATCTTGGGCGTCCACAGACATTTTTACGTGTGATTTGGGACAACAATAAATAAAACACACATTGATCAAGGGAGGAGAGAAATCAATATAATTTGTTATGTGGAGTCAAAATACAACAACATCCCCTTTACGGATCTGTAACACATCCTGCTATTGTTGGCAATGATGTATAGAGCGATTGCAATAGGCGTGGCCTAGGTTTTTTTAGTGACGTACTTGTGTGAATAGCGGCCATCTTGGTGATAATGCCTTTAATGGGGAATAAACATTGTTCCTTACCATGTGTAATTTTAAACCCAAAATATAAGGAATTAGTTTCCATAAATCTTGATATTTAACTGTGATAATAGTCCTTAGTAGTCCATCCACGAAATAAACAAGATTTTAGGCTTTTATAGTTTTTCATTAGCTCTTTTGAAACAGTGTACATTATGTTTTATGCTTTACTTTTAGATAGTAAGTTAAATAGGCTAACTTTCGACAATCGACATCTTCAATTAAATATTTGGCACTTAGATAACTTTTTCTATTTATTTTTAATGGTTAAAATTTTAGCTTTGAATGTTAATTTACATCGCTTGACAGTGTTTTATATATTATGTTTTACGTTATATTGTTGAAATGATCACATTTAAAAATAAAACCTTCTTACAGCTACTGTTACGGCTGCCATTTATCACCACTAGACAAAGTAAACAAAAAGCACGCGCTTTTTAGTAACGTGATTGCAATTGCTCTAGAGGCCCTAATACTACTAGCTATAAAAAGGGCCAAAGTGCATACTTTAGCTTTAGACGAATTGGTCACACGAATCCGTCACTTAAGAAAATAAACCAATGCATAAACATTTATTAAAACAAAAAGAAAATGCATTTAAAAGAAAATAAAATTAATAACTATTAATGAATATAGCAGGTTTATTCCGCCCCTTTAGACGGTTTAGCTTCTAAATGGCACTTTGTTGTTATTGATGGACATACTAGAGCCGTCATACTTAAATAATAAGTCCAATTATTATTATTAATCATTAGAATAGTATTTCTTACAAGTATTATATTACATCTTCTCGAGCAAGTGTGTAAATGTAGATGTGCCTCCTGGCCACCCATGTCCATAATCTTTGGCCTTAAATTTGTAGAAGTCATTACTAAGACTGTCTGAGTAAAACATGATATGTCAGTCGCAATCTTCAATGAACAACAATTTTAAAATCTGTATTTGCCACATTGACATAGTACATAGGCCTAAGTACAATAAAGGCATAGTAAAAGACATAAATAGAAAGTTATAACAGTGGTAAACAATATAAAATGTTATCGAAATAATAGTAATAATAATAATAATATTATTATCATCTTTTATTTTTGTTTTTGTTGTTTTTATTTTTTTAAATATAAATTCAATCTGAATTAACAACCCTATTTGCAGCCTGGGGCAAAGCTTGTGAACAAAAAAAAATTTGATACTATTGCTACATGTTCCTTGGTGTACGCCATGCCTCATCGTATAAGCCATAGGTTCTCAACGGGGGCGATATCGCCCCCCGGGGGGCGGTGAGAAGCTTTAGGGGGGCGCTGACATTCCCGGGGGCGATTGGAGGACGGTGAAGGGCAAGTGGGCGGTACAAACGTAACTGATATAATTAGAACACCTCAGCTATTTGAATCGATTAGTTTTTGGATGAAATGTGATGTAAACGCAAGTGCTGCTAAATTTCTGATATCATTCAACAGTAGGCATACATATTATTATTATACTAATAAGAAATGGGAATCGCAATGACTTTTCGATGAAGTAGGGTCAGTATTTTACAAATTTTAAAATATGGTGTGCAGCCGGCTGGACTGTCAACCCTGCTGACCGATCACTGTCGCTCTGACATCTGCTAATGTTAATGATATTTTGATCTCAGTTTTACCGAGTTGTCCTTAATGTATTTGAGACTTATGGAGATAAAAATTGACTATGGTTAAAATGTATAGATACGAAGTAATCATAAAAACTGGGTATTTACTGTAATGCTTGAAAATATACATATAAATTCTTTGGTCATTAAATATTTATATAATTTTCAAATACTTTTTACAGTTTGATCATTTCAAAGTTATAAATTGTAAGCCATTTATTTTTTATAAAAGAAAAAAAAGCATTAGAAATATTAGCTCAAATGAAACGGGCTAATTATCTCCCTTTAATTAAAAAATGTTTCCACTTTGATTCAATATAACAAATATTATTTATTATTTCTTTATTTACATTCAACATTATGGTATTCATAACAAGATTTAATTATTAGCGGATTAAAGAGTTGCAAATAAACATTAGCTGCTTTAATTGTTTGTCCATTGAAGGAGTTTATATTTTAAACATTAATAATTACAGAAATTACTTAATGTAGTGCTATTAAATAAGTCTCTTATATTTCTAATTTAATTATACTAATAAATTTGTTTTATAATTAATTATATTTATGTTTAATTAAAGAAGATGAGCATAAAAACTCGTTTAAATGTAATTAGTCAGTATCAATTAATGAGCGGTCAAGTTTAGGTGACCTCTTTGTATGCTTACAAACAGCTTTGATGTGCGATAAAATCTGTTCACAGTTGTAAGTTAAATCAAAAGCTGAAAGTAAAGGAGCGAATGCCAAGCAGTTAAGAATAGTAGTTGACTTTCCTAAGCAGCATCCTTACATTTTTTTCCGCAAGCGGGCACATTTGGAGACCCATTTTTTAAATGTTTTAAATTCAACTTGCTCCATTTTAAAATAGCCAATATTCCTCCACTTTTAAAGGTATCTACATCTAAGAAGATTGTCGTAAGATCAAACCAGGTTTGATGTGGTATATAAAAAAAATATGTCCATCAATTTGAAAGACTAGCCTTTGATTAGAAAACTCCAATTAGAGTGCTTTGATATACTTCTGAAAAAGCCCAAACTATCTATCTGAATATTTTCTTTAACATAGGAATGCACATATGTAGTTAAAACGTTTTGAAATTGATTTCACGACAAGATATGTCTAATTTCAATGCAAATCCATTGCAGTGGGTCCTTGTAAATGCAAGTTCAACTGACTGAAATATGTCAGAAACATAGGCTTCAACAGTCAGTTTTCCTCATTCAGAACCGGAAAATGTTGTGGTTTTTTTTAATACAAAAAAAACACCTCTTGGGGGTTTCTCGCGTGCCATGGAAAATCGCTTAGTGTGCCAAGTGTGGCACGCCTATCTTTGGTTGCCGACCTCTGATTTAGAGTACATTGGGAGATTACCTAAAGACATCACAATTTTCTTTATAACTGGATGCGTCCACGCTACCAGACAATCAAGCTTTACTTTCAGCTTAAGTTGATTTGAGTAAAAAAAAAAAGAGATTCTCTGTATCGCTCCCTTCAATATTAAAGCAGTTCACAAATAAGTAATACATTCAATGATTTTTTTTTGACAGCTTTGCATTGAAACCTTAAATTAATTTATTATTTTTTGCACTATTCTTATTAACATCTGTATTACTATTATTGTCTCGATATAATTCTTTATTGTTTGCCAATTTTCTAATTTACTTGTTATGTATTTGACTATGTCTTTATTGTTCTTATGTACTATGTGACAAAATAAATATTGATCATTGTTAATTGACGACGACTACAAGCGATGGCTACTGCACACAGTGGTACTTTGGTTATTAAACGATGACTGTTTAAACATAATGTATGAGACTTGGATTCGGTGCTCGAGTATTTGAAAAGCAAATGCGATTCTTTGGGAGAAAGTTCATCAGCTTCTCTAGGTCTGTGAGTTTTGGCAACAATTTTGTATTGTATTCTTATCACCCTCTTTTGAAGAAAGTGGATTTTATGCTAATACCATTTGGTTGTCAAAAAATAAATACAAGCTGCAGATAGTGAAGCGTGGAGACCTAAGGCTTTTGAAACCAAAATTGAAACAAAGGTCCAGCGGTTAGTTCACCGGACTGTCAACCAAAAACCAACTGACATGTCGCGGGTTCTATCCCTGCCACCTACGTATCCCTGTCGTCCTGCATGAGTTTTGGGCCTAGTGGACGTAATAATCTTCTACCTAGAAGGAACGTCTGTAAACTTATAAGATAAACTACTAGCAACACACCAGGCAAACGATTCACATTAATATTGATTTATTTAAAACTTTTGTTTAGGCATTTTTTTTTTATCTACTAATTCTTACATTATGTTTCCTTTTCATTTTTTTAAAAAGTAAATTAAAGACAATAAATCACACAAAAAGGCTAGTCCGCCTAAAAAAAAATTGCGCAAACTATAGTTCAGAGGGGTGGGGTGGGAGGGGGGGAGTGGAAGCTTAAAGAAAATTGGGGGGGGGGGGGTGAGCGGAAATTTTTTTTAAAAGGGGGCGGTGAGCCGAAAAAGGTTGAGAACCTATGGTATAAGCCTAACTTGATTTTTTCCAACAGTGCTACACCAAACCTGATGTTGCAACACCCTTTTTTTTGTCATCACTACTATGGCGGATTGCTTCTCTTTTTTTCTTCTTCCAACAATCCTAATATCAAAAAATCCTATAGAGACCTCTACTAGCCTACTCATTACACTCATCTAAAAAGGCGCACGGTATAAGAAAGCAAACAGAGGCTGGTACAATTAGACCACAGCACACACAGCACACACACACACACACACACACACACACACACACACACACAAATTGCTGGTAAAATATGTATAACTATAAGATCAAAGAACAACCATTTGGCAAACTGTTTCGTGTATAAGCCTTCCCGGAAATACATTAGAAGAGTGGTCTCCCTTCCGTATGACCCAGATTTGGTCACATATATATTATCAGCAACTAAATTCTTTGCTTTTCTCACAAGATTCAGTATTGTATTTAGACCTACCCACCAACTAAACAATTATTTCAATACATCTTGCCTGGCTTTAGTAATATCCACTTATTAAAACTTGTTTTTTTTGGGGGGCGTTTTCAACTCCAGCGTGAGAACCACCCTTTCCAAACATTAACTCACACTGGACTCGTACCTGCTATTGGAGCTGTTATTTACAGTTCGTTACGGTTGAAATCTTTACCACTTTAAAAAAGAAAAAAAGTTGCGTGCTAGTTTACGCCCTCGAAAACAGACGGCTCGGTTCCGGGTGTTACACCAACTTGACGAGTGAATTTTGTGTCGAGGGGGGGGGGGGGGGAGTGTGAATGGGTTGAGTACAGCATCCGACAAGGAGACACGGTGAAAAGTTGTTGTTTTTTATCTGGTTAAATGTCGCCATATGTGTATCGACAGAAAAACAATTTTTAAGACGTTAGCTGAATTATGAATATATTAGATCTAAAAAAATGACGTTAAAGCGTTATTTGTATGTCTCATTTTCTATGTTTCTTTTTTTCAAAATGCTCGCGTGCCAAATGCAGGGTTGCGATATGGTGCTTCGAACGTGAAATTATCTGGTTCTAAATTCTAAATAATGAACATTTCAAAAAGCTAGATGAGATTATCGTTGTGAAGTCCTACTAACGAAATAATAATATTTGTATAGTGCTGCCGACAAACATATTGTAGGCTCAGGGTGCATTTAATATACAAATAAGAAAACGGATATAATCTCTAGGCTAAGAAATATAAAGCTAATCAACATAGGACAAGTCAAATAAATGAGGCATAATCGACCTAACATATAGGCCTAAGCAAAACAGTAGGAGTTTAAAAGCATGTTATATTAGGTAAATATTGAAATAATCTATTTTTAATTTCTTTCTGAAAGTAACAATAGAGCTTGTTCGCCTGAGTTGAATGGGAAGTAGATTCCACACCTTCGGACCGGATATTGAGAAGGCTCTAATAGCTTATTTTCCACTAAATGGACATTTAGTGATAGTTAATTAAACCCGCTGTTAGCTAGCTACTGCTCTCGAATGTAGACTACACTAATTCTATTCATCTGCAGATTCACATCTGTTAAATATTGGCTAGTAGAGGAGAAACAACTATCAGTGGGTCACAAAATAAAAGTATATAAATAAAGGGGTCTAGAAAAAAGACAAGTTGAGGAAACTCTGCAATAGTCTATTAGAAAATGTCTCGACAGTATGATTGTTCTGATCAGGCCTACAACATCAGAAGAAGTTCAAACAACATACAGTACTGTAATTACACAACATTAGAAGAAGTTCAAACAACATACAGTACTGTAATTACACAACATTAGAAGCATCCAAAAAACATACATTACTCTTATTACACAACATTAGAAGAAGTCCAAACAAAATACATTACTGTAATTACACAATATTAGAAAAAGTCCAAACAACATACACTCATGTAATTACATTTCATTGGGTACCACAAACTAATTTTTTTTTCATAAGGGTTTTATAGCATTTTTAAATGTTGCTTTGTGTAGAACTTGTAATTTTGAGAATGCGGATACCAAATTTATTCAAACATCTTCATTAGTAAAAAAAAAGTTATGATTTTTTAAAATCGCAGTATTTCGAAATTATTTTGTTACCATTTAAAGTGCTATTATCGAAAGGTAGTATTTCCAAAACATTATTACTTACCATCAACCACTTTTACTAAATAAAAACATCGACATAGATAGAAAAAGAAAACTGAAATTCGAGGGTTAAAACAATATAATAATTCGAAATTAATTGCAATGAAAGTGTCATTTCTCTCAATTTGAACAATTCTTAAAGGGAGGTGAAAAACACTAATTTTTTAACTATTCAAAAATTCATTTAAACTTAACAGATAATACAGCAATCAAGAGAATTATATCAAAGTAAAAGGGAATGTAAGCTCTATGTATAAAAACAGTATTCTATTATATAAATTGTGTATCTATGTTTATAAAGTAGACTGTGCGTGTGTTCAACCAATCATATACAGGCCTGTTTTATCCCCCCCCCCCCCCCTCGAGCAACGCCGGGCAATTTAACTTGTTTTAAAATACATGTATGGTTAGAATAGGGCAGGAGTTCATGAAAGACAAAACAAAATGTCATTTAAAAGATTTTTTGTTAAATAAATAGTTAAGCTAATTTTATCAAACTACAGTTAAGCTAATTTTATCAAACTACAGAAGCATTTAAGTTCTAAGAATTACAACAGTTCTTGTGTTTATGGATGACATATTTAAATAAAATGCAAGAATGCCTGATTCTTATATAGGAATATTTTTTTTTTTCTAAGAAAATGTGTTAATATACCTAGAATAGCACAAGCCTACAGACTTCATACCTATTTCAGGATATTTATGCATGCTATGCTAAGCAAGTTTAGACCAAAAAATAAAAGCTTCCATTAAGAAAAATTGACTTTTACACCAAACGTTTACTAAATATATACAGTGACCCAAATCTTGCATTCCTATACTAGAGGCTAAATATGTTTGTCTGGCATTGACTGCAAGAGCGCAAACAGCTCTGCAGACTGGCTAATAGAAGAAGAAGAAGAAAAAGAATACTAGAGGCTAAACATTTACACACTTTGCATTAGTTATATTTATAAACATTTATAAACATTTATAAATATTTATATTTATAAAGCTCATATTTAGTTTGAGGGCACGGTGGGGCAGCGCGTTCAGCTGGCATACCGAAGGTACTGGGTTCCAATCCTGGTGCAGGCTAAGAGATTCCCCCGGGGTCTGGAAGGTGTCCCTGAGTCTACCCAGCTCTGATGGATACCTGACTTTAGTTGGGGTAAAGTAAAAGCAGCTGAGCATAGTGCTGGCCACACAATCACCTAGTATGCGGTGGCCACAGAAACTGGTCAACGCTGCTTCACCGGACCTATGGACTTGAGCATCATTTAAATGAGACACATACAAAAGGTTGACAAGGCTCTCATTGACCATGTTTTCCTTGTCTGGGCATTTTAAAACAATAAAAAAATGTCAAGAGTTCATACATAGGGTTATTTCTGTACATGATGTTGATAAGTAAGATTTAGATCTAGTCTAAATATTGTATATTTCGAATTGTGTTTATAATTCATTTAGAGTTATTTGTTTATATTTAATTGGAATTTTTGTTTTTGTTTAGGCAAATATATTATTGGGATCCATAAATATTTCTAGTAGGCTTTTGCCTTCGGCCATCCGAGAGGTTCGGGAAAATCCATTCTAGCAATTTCTATGACACTACCTCTATAACGCGCGCAGAGATGTATTTTTTTTATTGTTCACACGTTAATAAGTAATAATATATGCATTACTAATCTATAAATATAAGCGACGAGGTGTTCATTTTCCACGATAAGTATTGCTGAATTGCTTTCAAGAGCGATCGATATATTTATTCTAAACCATTGTTCTCTGCAAAGCCTACTACATCTAATAAGAGGACGTTGCAATTTACCAGATCTTTAATGACCTGAAAATAATAACGAAAGTATTCATGAAGCAATGTTACATTTTAATTGTTTAATTATCATTCATATATCAGGATAAATTATAACGATTAGAATTTGTGTTGTATATTTATAATATATTTAATACATTGTTGTCAAATCTTGTTCAGATATATTAATCTATCTGTCTGATTATCAATCAATCAATATATATATTTATCTATAGGCCTACATTATATCTATCTATACTATATATATTTCTATTTATCTATCATGCATCTAATTAATTATCTCTCTTTCTATCTATTTTTCTTTCTTTATGTCTGTCTAAGTATCTATCTATCTATCTATCTGTCTATATTACAGTAACTATGTGAGGCTATGCACATTAAAAGTATCATTCAGACCTTTTGGTTTTAATTTAGAAACAATTTTTCTTTCTTTAATATAAGCTTATATATATTTTTTACTTCTCTAAAAGTTTGATGTACCGGGTAGTGAGTGCTTTACTAGTGTAGGCTCAGACTTTTTACTCTTTAGTCACTGAGCACCATGGCTCTATCTATTCTATTCTTAGCTCAGCGAACCTCAGCACAAGGCAATGACACTAACCCAGATTTTTTTTTTAATTTCTACCACCAGAACAAGAAAATAAATAAAATGTAAACTCAAAACGCTGAGTCGCACCAAGGGATTCTATACATCCCCCGTAGCGTACTGTACAACCCCCAGGTACATGGATACACGAGAGGTGTCTGGTTGTCCAAGAAGTTCAAATTTATGATCCAGCTTTTGACATTAGAAAAAAAAAAGACCACAGACATGCGTCTTTTAAGAAAAGAATATGTAAACCCTTTTCAACTAGAAGTATATTTATTTATGGATCTCTTTGACGAAAAAAGTCTCTATTGTTTAGTACAGCCACGATAGATTAGATAGATTAGCTGCATTTGCCTGATTGGCCTGATTATGTGAATTAGCTAGATTACCTTAGCTACATTAGATCGATTAGATCGATTAGATCGGTTAGATAGGTTAGATAAATTAGATAGGTTAGATAGATTAGATAGATTGGATATATTAGAGAGATTAGGTAGATTAGATAGATGAGACAGATGAGATAGATGAGACAGATGAGATAGATGAGACAGATGAGATAGATGAGATGAGTTAGATGAGCAAGATTAGATAAATTAGATAGATTAGATAGATTAGATTAGATCGATTAGATCGGTTAGATCGATTAGATCGATTAGATCGGTTAGATCGATTAGATCGATTAGATCGGTTAGATAGATTAGATAGGTTAGATAGGTTAGATAGATTAGATAGATTAGATAGATTAGATAGATTAGATAGATTAGATAGATTAGATAGATTAGATAGATTAGATAGATTAGATGGATTAGATGGATTAGATGGATTAGATAGATTAGATAGATTAGATCAGGGGTTGGCAAACTTTTGCTAAATGTATGCCAAACAAGGATTTCTAAATCATTCAGCGTGCCAACAACCTAAAAGTCACCCTGCTCTATTATACTTTTAAAATTATTGTTATAGGACAATTAACTTCACTCGGTAGCAAGACCAATGCTAAAAGCAAAGGAGATTTATAGATAAAATCGTTAAAGCGTTTTATATTTGATACAAAATAAAGTTTTTGTGATTATCATAATTTTATTTCCATTTATATGAAATAGCCTACAATATTTTATTACTAAACTTTCGTATTTATGGTAATTAGACTATTGTCTAATTTCATTTATTGTGCAACGTGAAGATAGTATGACAATTATCGTTAAGGGGAATGGATACGAAGTAATCATAATAACTGGGTAGTTGATGTAATGTTTGAAAATATACATACACATTCTTTAGTCATATAATATTTATATAATTTTTAAATACTTTTACAGTTTGATCATTTCAAAGTTATCAATTGTAGTCTAAGCCATTCATTCTTTTTAAAAGAAAAGAAAAAGAAACATAATATTAGAAATATTTGTGCAAATAAAACGGGTTTATTATCGCCCTTAAATTAAAAAAAAGTTTCCACATTTGATTCAAAAGAACGATTGTAATCACGTAACAAAAAGCACGTGATGTTTGTTTACTTTGTCTATAGGGCGTTTGCAATCCCGTGACAAAAAGCACGTGATTTGTGTTTACTTTGAGTACTTTGAGTAATGGTGTACAATTAAATATGGCCGCTGTATTAATAAAGTTTCATATAGGCTCTGAGCTTTTTTTAAATGATGTGTTGTGTTTTAAGTCTTATTAAGATTTAAGCTGTATTATGTATGTTAAATAAAATAGGCTATTTTATTATTATCATAGACATAGATCATAGACGATGTGAGCCTAATAGTGACTTGACTAGATATCCTATTCACCAACAATATCACTTGACATCGTAGCCTAGCCTACGAAACATTAAAAGTGTAGGCCTATAAAGTGAAATTGAAAGTGTAAATAGGTCTAGCCGGCCCTAGCCTAATCACATTAATCAATTAATCTACAGTACTACTATTTACCTCCTTATTTTTGAGTAGGATAGCCAATATTCAGATGTGAATTTTGCATGATAAAGAAGTAGGCTTCACTTTCACCACGTTACGTTTGTACCTCAAGTGGGTTCTATATTTACACAAATACGTCACTAAATTTACACAAAAAAACTTAAGCTCCGCCTACTGAGAACGCTCTATTGGTGATAAATGGCAGCCGTAATACTATTGGCTTAATTTGGGGTTTTATTTTGAAATTTCACCATTTCAACAATATGTAAAAAATATATAAAACACTGTCATGCGATGAAAACTAACATTCAAAAGCTAAAATTTAAACCATTAAAAATCAATGGAAAAAGTTCCGCAGAATATTTAATTGAAGATGTCGATTGTCGAAAGTTAGCCTATTTAACTTATTATCTAAAAGTAAAGCATAAAGGAGACTTCCATTAATTACGTCAACAAAATAAGGGGGAGGGGGGTCTAAAAAGTTTGACAATTAATTATTGTTGACATGGGGGAGGGGGGGGAGGTCAAGAAAAGTTGACGTCAACAATGTTACTTTTTATGAAATAAATAATAATACAAATTTGTTACAAAATTCTACATTTGCCCTGTTCAACTTACATAGATAACATGTAAAAATATGGTTTTACGTTAATACAAATATATCAATTATGGAAACTAAGCTTACAGTTGACATATCCTTTTTGTGCTTATCTTGTAAGTTTGTAGATCTATGTAGGGCCTATGGGTGGAAACTAATGCAATTGTTAGCAAGGCAGCGTGAACGACCAAAATTGTAGCGCCTTGGCTGTCTAGCTTAGGGTTGGACATTGTGTTTTAATTGGATTGTTTCGATTTAATTAAACCCGCAATCCATATAATTTTATTACAAGAGCTGCCACTAAGTTTAAGTGTGTATTGGTAAACTGAGCAAGAAACAGTTTTGTTAAAAATAACATATAGCCTAAATTCACTGTAGGCTAAAGGGCAGCTTGCATATAGTTGGTCAACTTTAAAGCTCATGCAAGCGTCTTTAAAAAAAGGATAATTATTTTCTTGTACAAATCATCATCAGTTTATGAATTATATTCATAACATGTTAATACTATTTTTAAAAATTTATTTGTCTTAATGCCTACAAAACAAAATAGTAAAAAAGATTTTGTGCTTTGCCTGACGGACGGAGGACAAGAGTCTACAAAGGAGGATATGTCCTCCTTTTGCCGGACGTCTGGCAACCCTAGTCTAGCGAGACATGGTGGCTGGAATAACAAAGTAACACAAACACACCAACAAACTGTCTGCAGAGTACGTTCAGAAACCCAGTTTTTTGCCGCTCAGTACATCTAGGCGCCATAGACTGGCGTTCGTTATATAAGCTATGTAAGCGATGGCTGGGATTGACAATAGAACTAAAAACAACAAAAGGCCCTCTCTGTGACTATAAGTAATGTTTGCACAACATTGAATGAAGTGTATTGTGTGAATCTCCAACATGGTTATTTTAAAATATTTCCTTCACAAAAAAAATTCGTGAACCACCACATGAAGTACGAAATACACCACTACGAAACACTTAGCCTACCTTATTTCCTTTTAACATCCCTAATTCTGATATATAGAAATATAGATTTGCTGACTACGTTATAATAGGCGAAACATTAAAATTAAGTCGATTAGGCTACATAGGCTAGTTCTATTTAGTAATTTTTACGTTTTAATTTCTAATTTTCTGTAAAAATTGTATGAGCTAAAAGTGTATTAGTGTCAGTGGCGTCGCCAGGATTGCAAGGTGTGTGTGGCAAATAGTGCAAGGTACGAGAGGTAGGGGACAGGGAGCTAGGCAACTACAGTGTGTATAATGTATATGTGTGTGTGGGACAATAATGCAAGAAGGAATAGTGAACATAATATGGTTAAAATAGAAGGCTATAATTTACAACTGGTGCACAATTTCCACCTACACTATTTAACAATTAGATCTAACATTGCACCAAAAGCTCATTGGTGAAACGTAAAATTAGGAAAAAATATATTTATATGAAAAGAACAATAGTAAACAAAAAGGAAAGAAATATTGTAAAGATCCTCAGATTGGAAAAAAATGTGACAGGGGCGAGTGAGGGGGTAATAAAAAAAATGGTTTTAGAATTACTTATATTACCAATTAAATAAGATGAGCATAAAAACTCTTTTAAATGTAATTAGTCTGTAACGAGCGCCTTGTCTTGAATACTCTTCGTTAATTGTATAATGTCAGATACATATGTAGTCACTTCCCGATTCTAAATGAAGTAATTGTTATACAAGTTCCGTTTTATTAAATCGCATTTTTTTCGACTTTAAATGAATACTTGTAGGCCTATTAATCCTATTATTATTGACTATAATAAGATGGACCGCCTGCGCTATTTTTAGAGCTTATGTTCTTTTTCCGTGCGCACATCACTGATCTATAAATGTTTCCGCTCTGTACAACTTTCGATTTTAATTTTTCATTGAGAAAATCATAGCGATTAAATAAAACGGAACTTGTATATCAATAACTTTATTTCCTGTATAGCAATTACGTTATTTAGAATCGGGAATTCCGAACATCAGTGTTTCAAGTCATCATATAGCAGAAATACTAAAGCAAGCGGTCCATGTATATTACAGACTATGATGCAACGAGTTGGATGCACCAAACAATTCTCTACTATTACTATTACACACTGAAAAGAGATAGTTGTAGACAAAAAACGTTTTAAAACGTTTTTGAGATTAATCACTATGACTATGCTTTAATTACGTTCAATTTTTAGCAATGAAAATACATCCTGCATATCAGATATTTACATTACAATTCATAACAGCAGCAAATTACACTTTTGATGTAGCTACGAAAATAAATTTATGGTTGGGGGTCGCCACAACATGAGAAGTTGTATTAAGGCGTCGTAGCATTAAGATGGTTGGGAACCACTGGTTTAGATAGATTTTATGGATTCCATTGAAATATGCAGAAAGACAGACAAGCGGACTAACCGACCGACAAATGACACATTCAGAAAGACTGTCACAGCACACGGGTAAACATCATCGATTCGAACTCGCTGCCACTAGACAACGTGTTCCTGAAAATAATTAAATGTTAGATTCTACACTATTTGCTAGTAATGGACTAGGGGAAGCAACCGCGAGAAAATATTTTTGAGACATTTTTTTGTAATTATTTCCCTTCGACTATGTTATTATTTTTTTTTAAATAATCGGGTTTACTAATGAGGAAGGTCTTTAGCCCTTAATGTCTTAGCAAGTAAGGATACTAAAAATATTTGCTGAAGTTTCAAAGTAACTAAAATTATTACACACACAAAATAAAAAAATGTTTGAGAGTGCATGTGTGTGTGTGTATGTGTGCGTCTGTTTGTGAATGTGTAAGGAAAATATTAAAAATAAAAAGTCAAAGTAGAGGATATTGGTATACCTTAGAACTTCAACATATTACTTTAGCGGCAGCGCGCTGGGTTGCTGTACCGAAGGTGAAGGGTTCGAGTCCTGAAGAAAGCTAGTACATTTTCCGCCTGCTCTGGTTGGTGTCCCAAAGTCTTCCCTACTCTGATGGGTACCCGAAATTAGTTGGGGAAAAGTATTGGGCGGCTGGACATTGTACTGGCAACACAATCCCGTAGTAATTTTGTTGCCACGGAAACTTGTGAACGCAGCTTCACCTACCCTATAGATCTAAGTGGTCTGACGTGAATACTTTGGTTTTTGTTTTGTTTCATTACTTTACAAAATTCATAAAAATATGACCAGCCTTGACGTGAAATAAGACGTCAAAAATAGTCAAAATGATGGAGAAACGAATGACTACAATGTGTTTTGTTAAGAGAGAAGAAAAAAAAATGCAATAAAAACTGCAGTGAGAAAGTTTCTTTCGGTATTTAGTTTTTGTTATTTTTTTATCGAAAACTTAGAAACCGGAAGTAATACAAATACAAACACATCAAAGTCGCCTAGACAAGGGGTCGGCAACCTACGACGCGCGTGCCAGTCTTGGCATGCAGAGCCTTTTTCAATGGCACGCGGAAGACGCCTTAACATAAATATTCATGTATCTTCTATTAGAAATAGAGTGCTATAGCAAGGTGACTTTTAGCCTGTTGGCACGCTAAATAAATTAGAAATCCCACTTTGGCACGCTTTTATCAAAAGGTTGCCGATCCCTGGCCTAGACTGTCTATCTCTCGCAACGCCGAAATTCCCCCCCCCCCCTCCTTTTCCCTCTGAAGGTCAACCCAATGAATCCCATGAGCGGTGATAAATAAAAAACTTTATGCACGGGGAATTATTTGAAAATAGTAAATGAATATTGACGGGGAGATCAGTTTAGAACCTTAACTTACGATGATTAGTAATAGATCTAAGTTTATTTTAACCCTTACAGTCCCGGGCGCGTATATGGCGGAACTGAAGGCAGCATAGATAGAAGTAGGTCGGTACTGGAAGGGTTAAAACATAAATTAACGAATAAAGCAATATTGATGATAAAATAAAATTATCTTTTGGAGGACTTTTCCAATTTATACATTAAACTTTTGACCCGATTGATCAAACGGCTTAGGAGCCTATAGAGCACAAACAAACATATAAATAAACTCACGGCAATTATGTGTTGTGATGTGAATGATGTGATGATAAATTATTTTCAATGTATAATGATACACAGTATTGGGAGTGGGGGGCAGGGTGGGGGTGATGAGAGCTATAACACCAGTTAGCCGTTGATGCATGGCCAGTACGTAATCATGGTGTGGACTATGTACGTCTGTTTTAACTTGACGGGACAGTGCCCAATCGCCTTCGCTCTTCTTTTTAATGTTATTTTTTTAAATAATTTTTTGTTAAAATACTTTTTATTAGCAGCTGGTACACATGAAAGCTAGGTAGACCCAGTCACACCCTTCCCTAGAACCCACAAAACCGTTTATTCTGGTCATTCAACGTGTTCCATGACAAGCAACAAGCCTAGCCGTAGTAGAAAAAAAACAAAAACACATTCAATCATGAAATTCTCGCTTTTTCTAAAACGTTACACACACACTATCCATTTCCCCCCCAACTCCCCAGTTCATTAGGTTTTGGTCATTTCGGTGTTTGTGTGTGTGTTTTTGTTCTCTTGTGTATACTACCTTAGTAGACCTTACCATAGTGCTTGATATAGTATTTCTGTAGACAGTGTAGACCCAGATGTAGGCCTATTAGAAATACATAATATTAAAATATTTTGAGTGATGTAGGAAAGTCTTTGTTTCTGTTGGATTGGATTAACCCAGAGAGCTAGAATTGAGATCAATTTTGTTTTAAGGTAAGTTTATATACCCGTTTGCGTGCTTGTGTTTGTGTAGCAGTGGCGGCATAGCATGGTTTTGGTGAGGGAGCCTTTGTGCAGAGTTGCGATGGTAGGTCCCTTCAAGTTACTTAGCCTACCTTAAACATGTCTGCGGTAGTCCGAAGTAAAGAATCCTAAAATATTGTGGGCCATCTACGCCAAAGTATTAGGCTACCATATTAATTAATGGCGCGCCTTTTCCTTCACAAGATTATCCACAAGTTTTGAAACAATAAGCTTTTTTTTGGCACGCTTTTTTTTTCCACTTAAAATAATAGGCTAAGTGCCTTCCGCACCGTTCTTCTTAAGCATGGTAATTTGTGTGTGTGTGTTTTCTTTTTTTTTTTTTACAAGCTTCAGTTTTTTAAATGACTGTTGACATTCTCACAACAGTCTTTGTCATTGTCAGCATCGCGTGCAGCCAGTACAGACATCATAGAATGTTGACTAAAAGGTGTAAAAGTTAATGAGTAGGATAGCCTATATGCTATAGCTAGTGTAATTTCGAAGATGGAAGTCTTCGTTAACAACTTGGAACGCCGCAAGGCTTAATTCACTTAAGAGAAATTCCAACGTGTGAGTTGGAGAAACAGACGATATATTAGTGTATTACATTTTAGTTTACTATTCAGCCACTATATACAATTTGTCGCGGGGGCATAGAACAATGTCGAAAGAAATAGAAGTCCGAATGTGGCATTAAAGTTAAAGCAATATAAGCCGAGAAATAGATGTAGATTGTTTAAGGGCACTGTCCATTGTAGCCAGAAACACATCTCGCTTTGAAATTCTTCTTGACTACGCAGGCGAATCGTCTTCAAATTGTTCTTAGATGTCCGAAGATTTTGCCAGTGCTAAGATTTTGCCAGGGCAAGAACACTATTGTGAATTATAATTCTACTCATTGTGTATACTCTGCAATTTTTGGTGTAATTACTTTGTTCAAGTCACTCATTTGTCATCATTGCAAAAATGACCCCAAAAACAACTAATTTTATCTTTTCCTAGTAGATCTAGCTAATGCCCCAGCTACTTCACCCTTCTTGGTAGCCAGAATTATCGTTGCGAGGACATAAAAAAAACAAAGAGAAATTAGGCAGTCGTATTTTGTTGTCTTTCTGGTTGGAAATATCTTGTCAATATGATGTTTAAGCTCGATCTGCATTCCACCCGTGTAGGCCGCGAGCCACTTTTCCACCTGAGGTAATTTATGCAACATTAATTTCACGTTATTGATGTGCTTTCCCCTTAGTCTTGTTGACCATTGGGAAGCAACAGATTAGATGAATACCATCCTCCTCCATTCCTCTAGGAATTCCTCTCAGTTCCGTTTTGCAGCGAAGCTCATAGTAACTTGAACGTGACCTTGAGGAGATATTTAAGTTTTACCAACTGATACAACTGACAAAATAACATTGGACAAAATCGCCCAAAAACGTCAGTCTTGGCGTCACCTTGTGCGTCAGTTAAAACTATTTCTGTATTCCGGCCACACATTATATAAAGCATAAAGTCTCCTTCAATGCCAATAAAACTTGGAAAGTTATCTTTGAAAGGGAATACAAATTTTAGATTTAAGGTTGATTTGATCACATTCTATATAGAAAGCACTGGTATGGCACAATTATCTGCATAACTCATGACTTGGACACTCTGTGCACATAATAGAAATATAATATATTCTGTGACTCTGTGTGTATGTGTAGGCCTAGACAATTTGTTTGTGTGAAGGCCAATGTATGTGTGTGTGTATGTATGTGTGTAGGTGGGGTGGGCTGTGAGTGTATGAGCGTCATGTAGCTATATTAGCCCTTGTAACTGTGAAAGTACAGGGCTATATTTTAAAACTTTATTAGGCCTAGTCAATTTTGAACAAATGCTGCACGCTACCCCCCGGTATAAAAAATATTCTTGACTTATAAATATGCCTTCTTATTATTATCATTATTATTAGATCTATGTAATTATTGCATTGAATGTGTTTAAAAGCATTTTACCAAAAAGTTTAAATCTGAAATTTTTTATATATATTTTTTTCAGATGCTACTTAAACTAATAGTTCTAGTGGTCGTCTAAGAAATGGATTCTATATTTGAACCTTTGTGTGGAAATAATCCATTATGGGTATGGGTAATATTTGTTTAATACCTCATTAACTTAATAATAAATTCATTTTGTTTCTTCTAAACCAGGGGTCGGGAACCCATGGCTCGCGAGCCAGATGTGGCTCTTTTGATGGCTGCATCTGGCTCTCAGACAAATGTTCGACTATTAGAAAAATGTTTTTTTTTAGACTTTTTGATCTACATATTAATTGCATATCAATATTTCATTCTACAAATGAGCTAAAGTCTACTGCACCTCAGCATCAGAAGAATTCAGAGACATAATTATTGTACTTTTAGTGTTGAAATTACACAAAAGCACACATTTTCTTGAATTTTTAGTTTTAAACATAATGTATGGCTCTCACAGAATTACTTTTCAAAATATGTGGTAGCCTAATCGTGGCTCTCTAAGACAAAAAGGTTCCCGACCCCTGTTCTAAACGATGCAGATGTGCTCGATCTTTTCTTTTGGGGTGGCACGGTCGCCAAGCTGAAGCGCGTTCGACCGGCGATCCGGAGGTTCTGGGTTCGAATCCTGGTGAGGGCTAGGATTTTTTCCCGGGGCTTGATGGGTAGGCCTACAAGACATTAGTTGGGGTAAAGTAAAGGCGTCAGGGCATTGTGCTGGCCACAGAAATTGGTAAACGCTGCTTCACCAGCCCTATGATCAGTTTGGTCCGAAGTCCGAAGGGTGCTTTACTTTACTTTGTTTGAAGCTCTTTATGTTTATTTTTACCCCCCCCCCCCCCCCCCCCCCCAAAAAAAAGTTTCCCGCGATCCTGACTGAATATGTAGGCTAGATGTGCGCAAATGTGGGCAAACGTAACAATTAAAAAAAAACTTTTTATTTATTGGAAGTAATTAATAAGCTTTCATACATTACTAAAAATCTATAGTAAGCCTAAAACAATTGGATAAATTTCCATTTGTTGAAATTAGTATTAGCTGGATAAAAGTAAGCCTACATTGACATCGTTATAATTTAATGTTCTCCACCCAGTTTATTTAGATACCATTATGTACAAACATGCATTAAACACAATGTATTACTTTTTTTATATAAAGTAAATGTATTATATGTCTGCTTTTAGCTTTTTATTTTTAGTCTTATCGATTAGTGGTATAAATAAGCTTAGATCTCAGTGATTAATTTCTTTTTGGTACGGCCTATAATTATAACTTTTGGAAAAATCTGGCTTTGTCATTAACTTTTTCGACGACTGTTGTGCTTCTTTGGGATTAACTAGCTCTACACCTTTTAAACTGTTTTTTTTTTAGAACACAGATTTATTGATTAACAACACTTGGCCCGAGTTTACACAATGTTTTCAGTGGACTGTTTTAGAGTGGATTCCGTGCCTATGGATATGGACAACATTTCCATTGCATATTTGGTACATTAGATATCGCCACCTTGTGGAGTTGTACAAAGTTCCAAGCAACAAACTGAATGTTATTAAAATTGTGAGACTAAAATTATATTTCAGTAAATTTTAAACATATTTTCTGCTCTTTGATTTTGATTAGGCATGAGCTATGATAAGCATTCTTTTAGGTAATTCTTTACCTGCGTTAGCCCACGAGTTTTTGGGTTTATTTTAAGACAGAATTACTAATTCAATTAGCAGTAGGCCTAGCCGGCCTAGCCCAAATAATTATTGACAAGCTGAACTTAATTGCCATTCTCATTTTTTTTATTTTAATATAACAATGTTACTATGTAAGTTTAAGTTGTAAGCAGTAGCAGTGTCTGTAACATTCATCCGATTCATACCACTGATTCCAGATCATTTGTCTGCTTTTGTTTGTGTTGGCCCTGTTAAGAATCTTTACTCCAGCCCAAGCTGCTGACAATTCTATATTTCCAACCACAGCAGTGTACCTTACCTCTTCAATTCAGGCCGCAACCTATGTAAGTTAATTGTCTTTTAAGTTTATAAAAAGAATTAATATGTCAGCCACACATGTCAGTATACAAAATATATAATGAAATAATGTCAAGTCAAACCATTTCCCATTCTTGCCTCTTTTTAATAATTAGAGCCTTTATTTAACTTCACAAATCATCCCTGATCAGAATACCTGATTACAATAAACATTTTTTTCAAAAATTCCTTGTGGCCTTGTGTTGTAATAATTTCTTAATACCAAAATCCATCTTCTTTTGCATATGTTTTTACCTTCACTTTTTCAATTTTAATCATTATTGAAGTTTTGAAGAAATCATATTAAAGTAGGTCGATAAGTATCATGGACATAATGTAATCATAATGTAATTTCATAATGTAATCATAATGTAGCACTTTTTTTGTGTGCAATTTTATCCTCTTGTTTTATTGAGTAAAAAAAAAATTTACCATATATATATTTTGTCTTTACAGATTCTTGTAGCAGTTTTAAGCAGATACTCGAGACAAGCTGGCTTACAATCTCCATGTATATTATTTATCTTTTGGACATTGAAATCTACCTGCAATATTGTACCCATTTACAGTTTTATACTCTCAAAGGTATACTTTCATTTTACTTTTTATAATAGTATGCAATGAACTACTGAAATCTGTTTTTTTTGTAGTTTTAGGTTAAACATTAATGACTAAATAATAGTGTCAGTAGAGGGCCTCTTAAATTAAAAAATATATAGCCTATATTTTTTATTTGCCGTTTGTTTCTTTAATGGGCACCTAAATCTTGCAAGAAAAGTTTAAAGACCTTTCTCTTTAACAAGTGTGTTCTTGTGCCTTCCCACTCTGGAAATGCTAAATGCAATAGCATGGAAAGATGTGCCGTAAAATTATCTTTATTATTGTGAAGCCGGCTGGTCCTGCGGTTAGTTCACCGGACTGTCAACCAAAAACCAACGGACTCGTCGCGGGTTCTGCAGAAGTTTTGGGCCTAGTGGACATAATAATCTACTAGAGCGCACTGAGCTTGCTAATTGCATAATAGAAGCGATCTATGAAAACAATTATTATTATATTGTTTGTTTGTTATTTCAGATAATCTCTAAAGAAAGTACACAGTTTTACATACTTTGTGCTTCCTCTGTGCTAATTTTTCTTCAATGGTTTCTACATTTCTTTCCTGAAAGAATATTGCCTCAGTTTGATATAACACTGTCAAGAAAGGTAAGATAGTGCCCAAAATTGACTTAAGAATTTAATAGGAATACCTTTTTTTTTTTTATTATTAATACTATTCTAGGAAATATAAGTGAAAGACTAGATAAATTGTTACTGTGGTTATATGTAGAAATATTTATTAATCTATTATAAATTTTAAAAAGTAAATATCCACTTATTTAAAGTTAGCAAAGGGATTTGCCAAAACACTAGATTTAAAGAATATTGGGTTTAAAAAATCTCGGGAACTAAAGAACATCATTCCAACAAAAATACATCTATATTATAATTAAGAGTTTTCAAATCAAGAAAAAAAGCTTTAAATAATCTTAAATCAGTAACTTGTATTTAAATTAAAGGAGACTAAAGATATGTTAAAAGAAAAGTCACTGTCAGAAAACAATATTTTATTTAAATCACTTATATTTCAAAACTATCAAGATCCTCTTTTTCTAATATAGCAACGAACTGGACAAGGTACATTTTTAAAATGTAAAATATTTCAGAATGCAAGTCCAGAAAAGGCAGCATCTTTTCCTTCAAAAATAACATTTCACTGGATAACCAGGTATTGCATAGTTTTGTGGCATTTTTTTTTTAAATGCTTCTTTTGTGTTATTAGTCTTTAGAAAAACAACAACCTAGATTATACTTTTAAATGCTTGATGTTTTAATTCACTATTTTAGTTACATCTGGAAAGGCTATAGACATTACCTGAAGCCTGAAGATATATGGGATTTGCCAGAACATTTCAAGTCTCAGCAAGTAGTGTCAGAATTTTTTGAAGCTTGGGAAAAGGAGAAGTGGAGACAAGTTCTGAGAAACAAGTGAACACAATTTCATTCTTTCTATAGTCATTTTACTTCATATTTTGATTTTATAAAAATGTATAGATCTATATTTTATAGTGTGCTTTTTCCTAAAATTATTTATAATTTTGTATTGAATTGTTGGCAACTTACATTATGTTTTACATTATTGCGTCAGTTTCTAATCTTGAAATAACTTTTTTATATTCAAAAGTTGGGAAATGTGTTTTAAATACAGTTATATGTCTAGTTAGACAGTACAGAAAAAGTAAGATAAGAATCTATAAGTGAAATATGTCAGTAGATTCATTTGCCAGAAAACACACACAAAAACATTATTTGAGAACATTTTTTGTCATATCCTAATACAGAAAACAATGAGCTTTTTTGTTGCTCAGTTATAGTTTTTTTTTTTAAGTATTAGTCCACAAATGAAAATCTTGTTTAGTTTCTATAAAGAGGATGCAAAAGATTATTTAGAATGTTTTTTCTCCCCCCCCCCCCCCCCCCAAAAAAAAATATAATTTTCTTATAGGATACCTTAAACAAAAAATGTCTTCTTAAATACATTGCAGGAAGCTACCTTCAAGGAGCATTAACCAAAAAGTTGAGCAGGGAGAAAGCTCTCTGCTTTTAAGTGAAGCCCCCAAGAATATTGATCAGCCCATATACCAGTCTTCCTTGTTGAAAGTTCTACTTAAAACATATACACCTGAGCTCTTGAGGGCACACATTCTGAGACTGGTAGCAGATTCTCTGCAGTTTATTTTACCACTGTTAACAAGGTTTGATAAACCATCTTTTATTTTCTCTTTCAGCATAAAGCTATGGTACTTTCTAATCAAAAATTGTAGAAATAGTACCAAGTACACAATTAATTTTGAATATTCATGAAAAATTACATTTACAATTTACTTCTGTGTTGAGAATTGTATTTTGTTTGGTCACATTTAGGTCACTGATAAAGTTTGTTCAGAGAAAGGAATCCCATGCCTTGTGGCAAGAATATGCCCTGGTTGCTTGCTTCTTCTGTGTGTCTTTTATTTACTCATTGCTCTTCAATCAAAATTCATACAGGTAATTCATTATTGACTTTTAAATTTTTGATTTTTATAACATAATTGTACTTAAAAGTTTTCAAAAAATCAATTGATTGTTTTTTATCTTACTTCAAATTAGTTTCAACTTATTAAACACTTTTTGACATAATACATTTTAGTGTAAATTTGATTACGTTTCTAAGTAAACTTATTTTTATTTATCTGTTTTTCAAATCTACACCTTTTAATTTTATTAAAACATCACCAAAAAGTAATAATCATATCAATAAACAAATTTAAGAATATAAAGAAATAAAGGTGAAATAAAACAATTTAAAATTATATTTAAAAAAAAAATTATTGACTTCTGATCCTACATTGGCAATATATTAGCTCTCAAAGTTGATTCAGTTATTATTGGCCTGTTTTAGGGGTTCCTGTGTGGGCATGAAAATAAAGACGGCATTGATTGCAGCTGTCTACAGAAAGGTAAGCTCTTAGAATCTTGACTTACCGCTGGTAGAATGTTAGAAATGATTTCATTCCAATTAAAACATCTATTCTTGACAAACATTTATCCACCTGTGATGATAGAATATTGTAAAAGAATGCTCTGTTTAAACTTAATATTAAAACTGGCATAAGCTTGGAGGTGTTATTTTGTATCTCTCAAGTCATTAACTATGAACAACGAAACCAAGAGAAAGTTTACAGTGGGAACTATTGTGAATCTAATGTCGCTAGACTGTCAAGTACTTCAAGATGTCACAGCTAATCTTTATTTACTACTTTCAGCACCATTTCAGGTTAGTTCAATATGGAACTTATACATTTGTCTCTTTTACTCTTATGATATGTTTTAAAAACTTCTTTAACCTTAATATTAAAATTCATAATTTATCTTAAGTAGTACATATACATAAATAGTATAATCATTTATACCAGTATTCTAAACTTTTGATGTACTGAGTACACATTTTGCTATAAATGGATTTGTTTACTGTGTAAATTTCTTCTTTCTAATTTTAGATTTGTGTAGCATTCTATTTTTTAAATGAAACTCTGGGGGTTTCCTTTGTTGCTGGAGTGGCTGTTATCATTGCACTGATACCGCTCAATGCAAGAATTTCTCTCTTGGCTAAAAGAGCCCAATCAGAACAGCTGGAAGTTAAGGACGAGAGACTCCGGAGCATGAGTGAGATTTTATATGGCATCAAGGTCAGTTTCTTTATTTCTTTTTTCTTTTCATGCAGCATAATATAGACCTTAACTTTTACATTTAAAAAACAATTTATAACATACAATAAATCTACACCATATATTAGATTTGATAAAAAAGAATATATTTAAAGTACAATTGATTTGCCTTTATTTTATTTCCTAGACACACTTAGATGGACAGTTTAAAATTCACTCCATTATTTGTACATGATAAATTTGACATTTTAAAGGACAATGATGGATTCCTAGACAAATCTTTATAATTATTTTTGTGAGCAAATTCTTTAGGTTAAAAATATGAAAAAGAATAACCATGTATGTTATTGTTATTAATCGTGTAGTGTGGGACAATTTATATATTGAGTTATTTGTCATTGTGAAAAAAAAAATAGGTTATCAAGCTTTATGCATGGGAGACAACTTTTGAAGATCGAATCTTAGCTTTAAGAGATAGGGAAGTGAAACTTCTCAAAACTGCTGCCCTGTTAAATATCATCAATGTATTCAGTTGGCTCTGTTCACCTGTTTTGGTATGTACATTGTTTTTTAAGGCTATAATGTTGATGTAATAAGTTTTAGTATGTTATAAATCTGAATTTGGTAGCTCTGCTGCAGAATTGTAGTTATTGGAATTTTTACCCTTTAATTTGGAGGTTTAACTCATTCTTTTCCGCAAGTTGCAAGTTGTGGCTTGTGCAAACCTATTGTTGTTGGGGTTTGTTTGGACCATGAGCCACAAAATGTGGCACAAGTGGGCATGATGAGAAAAATTGTTAAGTCTTTAATAAAAATAACATATTTTAAGTTGGAATCAAAGAAAATACATACATATTTGAAAATATGGTAGAATAGTGTATTGGTCCAGTCTAAATGTCAGTCAATAGCATGGATGGGTACATGTTGTTAAGTTTATAGTTAGAGATTGTTTCTTTCTTTGATCTGCAGGTCACCACAATAACATTTGTCACCTATATATATCTGTCTAGTCCACAAAGCTTAGATTCCAATACAGCTTTTGTCTCTTTGATTTTGTTCAATATTCTCTCTGTGCCAATGAACAAACTTCCCAACATCATCTCAGATTTAATTGCAGTAAGTGTTAATGAATTTGCTTTATATGAGTTTATATGCTTTTTATCACAGACAATTGGTACCATCTAATTTAGTAGCTGATTTATTATTTATCAATAAATAATCATAAAAAAATTATTGTATTGTTAATTATTACATGTAATCATTTATGTAATAAGTCTTATATCTATAAAAAAAATATCTGACAAAAATATTATTTGTGCTCAAACTGAAAAGGTCATGTACACTGTACACCCAACATATAAATTGTAACACTGTCAGAAAAACTACACAGAAATACTACCATGGCACAGAATGTTTTAAACATACTGATAACTTTTGAAATGGGGGAAAAAATGTTTTTTGTCACCGATGGAAATGGTCACTTCTAGTCGTTAAATTGTACTGCATCCAATTTATGAGGGAGTTGGTTAAAGGGTATTATACTTTAATTATTTATTTTGTTCCACTTATGACGCGATAATACTGAAACCTGCTTATTGCTATGGAATGGAAAGATTTTGAACCTTAGATTAGGAATTAAGTTATTATATTAGGCAATGTTGACACTTACACAATTATTTTTTATTTTAAGCAATTTTAAAAAAAAAGTAATTGCCAATTTTTCTTACCAAAATTTGCCACATCGTCATAAAGAAAGAGATACATTGACACAGTAAATTTTTTTTTTTTTTTTTTTTTAATAACAATTAAATCCCTCATTTTCTCAGGCTGACATTTCTATAAAAAGGCTGAGAGAGTTTTTGTGCAGTGAAGATCTCAGTCGCAATAATTTTCTCAGAGAAGCTTTCAGTGAGAAATTGAGTTATGACGGCGGTCATTTCAGACAGTTAAGACTCAGGGCAGACAAATGTAGGTTGATGCCGATTTCATACTAACTTAAGCGTGGACGTATGGGGCATGGCGGCCAGCATATTAAATTGTCATTCTGAAGGTCTTGTGTTCAAATCTGGAAAAAAAAAAAAAGATTTTTACCCAGTTCTGATGAGTACCTGACATTATTTGGGAAAAGTAAGGGCAGCTGGGCATTGTGCTGATTATGTATTGAACACTGTTTCACTAGCCCTATACACCATCATCATCTGGGAAAGTAAGGGCAGCTGGGCATTGTGCTGGTTATGTATTGAACACTGTTTCACTAGCCCTATACACCATCATCATCTGGAAAAAATACCTTTGCTTATTTAATATACAAATGTGTACTTTTTTCATCCCAGTAATTTTACATATTTCATTTACAATAAAGAGATTTATATTAAAGCTTGTGATTCAAGGCTTGTGTATGTAGCATATTTTTAAAATATTAAACTTGCATCACTAACGGAATGGTTTTTTATAAATGCATAATTGATGAAGGTGTGTTTTTGTAGGTGCTATATCTGTAACATCTGGCACATTTTGTTGGGATAGAAGTTTACCACCAGTCTTAAAGAAGTAAGTAGTTTTAAGTTGTAATTAGACTTTCTTGTAAATGTTGTTTTGTATGCAGGCTATAAGAGTCTAGTTGAGAGGTAGTTGCTGAGTTAGAATTTGTCTATGGCCTTTAAGTCTTTAAATAAGTATTCTAAAAATGCCTCTAAATGATTTCCATCATGATCTTGACACTGAGCAGTTTGATAGAGAAGTCCGACAAAGCATTTATTACTAAAAATTGTGCACCGAGCCCACTAACACTGCAGTGAAAATATGAGCCCCTTTATTACACTAATGAAAAGCATTTTTAAACATTCATTAAGTGTTTTTGGGCACAGCAAACAGTCTTTTGAATTTAGAAGGGTCACCTTATTATGTACTAACTACATGGTTCGATTTGATCAGACATGATTACTTTAACAATAAAATCTTAATTTATTTAGATTTCAAATAGCTGCTGTCTGCCTTACAAGTTATTTCTTGATGAACTTGAAATAAACTAAATAGGGAAACACTCAAGTTGAAATATCTCTCCACATTCTTAAAATAGAACATTTTTTCAGCTAAACAAATATGTAATTTTTAATAGTGAGAAACATGATTAGTAACTACTTTAAAACATGAAAATTAAAATTTGTTCCAGCATCAACTTAAACATTCCTGAAGGGAAGCTGGTGGCTGTTGTTGGCCAGATTGGGTCTGGTAAATCTTCTCTGCTGTCTGCCATATTAGGAGAGATGGAAAAAGTTTCTGGTGATGTGTTGGTCAAGGTAAGGCTAAAGGCACTGATAATTACTTGTGCTTGTGTTCTTGTAATACTGCATTGTAATCAAACCACATTTCCTTTTTGGATCAATAAAGAGATCTTATCTTATTACAATGAAATCTGATTTTAAAAGCGACTAAAGCTGACATTTTATCACTGAAGGGTCAATTGGGCTATTTGCCACAGCAAGCCTGGATTCAGAACAAGACTGTCAAGCAGAACATATTATTTGACAGGCAGTACCACCACAGCCATTACTGTAGAGTTATCAAAGCCTGTGCCTTGCAGAATGATCTGGAACAGATTAGTGGTGGGGACAAGGCACAAGTTGGTGAAAGTGTATGTGTTTAATCAGTCTTAACCAATAGCTTTTTAAGTCTGTTGAGAAAAAAAAAGTAATATTTAAAACATGAGCCATTGGTGTTTTCTTTATCTTGTAGGGCATTAGTTTGAGTGGTGGACAGAAGCAGAGGATTTCATTGGCCAGAACTGTGTACAGTGAGGCAGATGTCTACCTCCTGGATGATCCGCTGAGTGCCTTGGACATGCAAGTTGGAAAGCACATCTTTAAAAATGTCATCAGTAACTGTGGGATTCTCAAAACAAAGGTCTTTAAAAGAAGAATATAATAATTTAAAAATGCAAAAGTAAAAAGTGAAAGATAATTAAATGCATATTAAAAGGATAGAATGTTCAATAGCTTAAATAGAGTCAGGCCCAATGGGTGGACACTCCAGGTGCCAAAATTTGGATAGGCGCTAAATACAAAAACTGACAAAATAAGGGATTTTTTTATCAACTAAAATTGCAATGAGAGAAAAGTAATAATTTTAACTCACAACCCAGTTGTAACTTCAAAGCATGTTACCTTACTAATTACTAATAAGTCAAAAGCTAACAACCCAAATGCATTCCTGTTTCAACCCCTGCCACTGAGAACTTGTTAAAGCTTTGTCTTAAATTTCTTTTATGTCCAAAACAAGTGCTTTAATAAATACTTACCAAATTTATCAAGACCTGTGAAATATATAGGCAAATTGAATTTGTTCATTCTAATTAGAAAATATATATTTTAAATGTAAAAAAAAAAGAAAGCGCAGTTCTTAATGTCTAAATAGAGGCCACAGTACAAACTGGCAGCATGACATGAAAGCTCTGAACATTTTCTGTACAATGATAACCTTATCTGGTTTCCAGACACGACTTCTTGTTACTCACGGAGTTCATTGGCTGCCTATTGTAGACTACATCCTTGTAATGCAGCTAGGTGAAATCATACAGTGTGGAACTTACGATAACCTTTTAGCCAGGGACGGACCATTTGCCCAGCTACTGAAAAGTTATCTCTTGAATGAAGATATTGAGGATGATCCAGAAAGTAAATGGAATACCTACTACTTTTTGAAGATGAACTACTGAACCCCCAACCTTACAAATATACCTTTTTTATCTTCAATTAGATTTTATATTATGCATGTTCAAAGCTTTAAAATATTTTTTTATAGTTGTAAAAATACTTTAGATAAGTAGGATATGCTAAAAAAAAATTTTTCTACTCTTTATCTGATTACAGTTATACCTAGTTGTACCTAGTTGAATAAACAAATTCAACAGAATTAAGTATACTGCCGCCTCATTATACTGATAAGGCCATGAACTAAGGTCATAGCTTGTATTTTATTTTTTGTTTTCAAGTAAACTTTATCAGGTCTGAGATTTGGAAGAAAGTAGACAGTGTCACCTCTGATGGTTTGACTTCAGCAGAGGAGGATGAAAGGCCAAAGAGGAGAAGACTTTACAGGTTTGTAAGTTAAATATATTCTACATTTGTGTGCGTGGCAATTTTGCTTCTTCAAATGCATTTTTACTTTAGAGTTTTCATTTAATCATTCAATAACGATCTTATATAATGTTTTATCTACATACATAGAGACCTAAATTGCAGAAATCATATTACAACACTAGACAACACATTTAAAAAATAACATTCACATTATGAGTGTACAATATAAATACGTGTACTTGATTTACCCCATCCCCAAACAAAAAAATGTGCATCGCAGCATTAAGGAAAGGGAAATAACTAAACATTATAAAATAGAACAGGTTATTTTTTTTTTTTTTTTATCAGTAGGCCTAGATGTTTCACTTAAGTAGAGTTAAAAGAGTACACATTTACTCATTATTTAGCACTTAAATTATGCTGTTAGAAAAAAATCTTGTGTATAAGGAGTCAAAATAATTCAATACAAATCTAAGTAGGCTAATTATTTAGATAGTGAAATGTGGTTATAATTCTTCATAAGGATGATTAAAATGAACTTAATTCTATTTATTTTACATTCTTACCTATTTTCTATCAACATTTAGCTGGCATATTTTCCAGTCTCACAAACCCAGTTGTCTATTATATATTAAATGACCTTCTTTTTTTCATACATTTTTGCAATGCAAACTTTTTATACTGTTTCCTACCCACTTAATTTAATATTAAAGCACTATGTGATCTCTATTTCTTTTTAGTTCATTTAGATTAATTACAATTTTTTAAAAATCATTTACATTTTGTTTTTAATTCAGACGAAGCATTAAATACTCAACAACTGACTCGTCAAATTATGAAAGTAGATGCCCAATAGATGCCAATTTGACTAGACTGTCTGACAAACAAATTGATGAAGAGCAATCTGCCAAGGGAAAGGTAATATCAAAATGTTGCTTTTTTTTTTTCAATTTTATTTTCTTAAAGATTTCATACAATTATAACTTATAGGAAATCTTTTAGAAAATAAATTTTAGATCCTGGAGTCTGCAACCCACAGAAATTTTCTAATGGTTGTATTTACAGGGCTTATACAGGTTGGGAAATAAGGGGAAATGACTTTTTTTATTTAAGTTTGGGAAAACTTACCAAAGTTGAAAACACCAAAGTATGGGAATGTATGAGAATTTAGCTATATATATATAAATTAATAGGTTTTGCTGATGTACTTTATGTGCGGAATAATATTTTCCTTTTTTCCCTGCCATCTGGTCACATCCCTGAGCATGAAAAATGTATATAAAAAGAAATAATCATTTTTGATGAGGTGTCCTTAACTCGTATTGAGATTTTTTTATCATAAATTTTCCAAGAATTGTTTCTATGAGTGCTGAAACAAAATTCACTCCTACTACTGATCAACAATGGACAATTTACACAGCAAAGAATATATGAAATTGTGATTTTTTTTCTTAAAGTGTGTGAAAACTTTTTGGAATTTTAAAATGATTGTATAATAAAAACATGGGACACTGTGGTAGAGCGACAGCGTCTGCCTGGCGTACTACAAGGTCCTGGGTACAAATCCTTATAAATTCTAATGCTCGTTCCCGAGTCTGGAGGGTGTCCTAGAGTCTACCCAGCTCTGATGGGTACCTGATAGTAGTTAGAGAAAAGTAAAGGCAGTTGGGCATTGTGCTGGCCATGCAATCTTCTAGTATGCCGTGGCAACATAAATTTGTCAACGCTGCTTCACAGGCCCTATGGATCAAATTATACTTATGGGATTACTTTACCATACTAGAGTAAGAATACTAATTGTACTAGATAACCTTAATGTTAAAAAAATGTAACCCTTAAACATTTGAGGGCTTAGGTTCTCTTAAAATCACTATTTTTTATGCATGTTTACACAATACCATGCTTTACTTACAGATAAAAGGCTCTATAATCTGGGAGTTTGTGAGAGCCTATGGAGTCTGCTTTGCAGCTATCCTAATGGTTTCACTAATCACATACCAAGGTGTTAGTGCTGCATCCAACTTATGGCTGTCTGCTTGGACAGATGACGCTTATCTTCGTAATGAGACGCTATCAAACACAGAATACTACCAGCAGAAGACATTCATATACTTAGCCGTCTACAGTGCTCTTGGCTTTGTTCAGGGTAAGACAATCTTGAATAGTGGAATTCTGTAACATTGAAGGAACTTACTCTTAAAACTGACCAATTTTATATAGTAATTGACTTGATGCTCTCTATTGTCACTAAACATTGTGTTGTATTACAGCTGTATGTGCTCTAGGCTTTGTTGGAAATATTTCTATAAGAATGGTCGTTGCTGCCCAGCACCTGCACAATGGTCTGTTCAAAAACATCATGAGGCAGCCAATGTGCTTCTTTGAGAGTACACCACTGGGCAGGATCATCAACAGGTTCTCCAGAGATGTGGACATGATTGACAGCAGCATGGCCCGCCTGGTGCGAATGTTCTTCCAGCAGCTGTTTGTTGTGGTCAGCGTGTTGGCCGTCATCACCTACACCACCCCTGTCTTCATTGGGGCTGCCATCCCAGTGATGCTGGTCTATTACTTCATTCAAGTGAGTTCAGGATTAATGTAGAAATTTGTAAAGTTTTTTGATTTTGCATTGTATATTTTTGGTTATCTCCTTTTGTGAAATATTAGGCCTACTTTTTTCTTGTATGATAAATGGTATGATAGTGTGCGTGAATGTCTATTGTGTTTGAGTACAAATGGTTCTTTAATATTGTTTTAGGTATTCTGAAAGACGGAATTTATGTAATCAAGTCAAATTTCCATTTATTTGGATCAATAAAGCAATCTTATCTTATCTTATCTTATCTTATTAGAGCTGTTGTATAAAAACCCAGAGGTAAACAGTTAAGCGCTGAAAACTATGAGTATGCTATTTTACTAGACTAAGGTGGTATAGTATTGTTATTGTAACGTCAATCTGGGTTCCAATTATTGTTTAGTTTTAGTTAAGCTATTTAATGTTTATTTCAATTAGAAGGTGATACTTTGCAAAGGCCAATAATTCTTTGTTCGCTGTTGGCCAAATCTTAACCCTTTGGTGCCCACTTTAAGTTTTTAATATACTAATTACGATATCTGGCTATTATTTATAATTATAATATATTTCATACAAGTTTTCTTCACGACAGGTATTTCAATGTAAAATGCATTGTCTGAATTAGAAAACAAAACACCTTAATACCACTTACAAATTGTTATCCATTTTCACTTATTATCAATTATCAATGTGCTTTTAAAGAAAGCACTTCTGTAAATTCTAAAATAATTAGCTACTACGTTTTAAGGATTGAAACTTGCTACTTGTAAAATGCATAACCCAACATTTCAGAAGTTGTATGTGCCAACTTCAAGACAGCTTCGTCGTAATGAATCAGCCACCAAGTCTCCTATCTACTCCCACTTCAACGAAACATTAAAGGGAGCCAGTGTTATAAGAGCATTCTATGCGGTTGACAGATTCATCATTGAATCCCAGCGTAAAGTTGATGTCAACAATGCCTATTTCTACACTTCTACTGCAGCTTCCAGGTAGGCAAGTATGTTAGTTATTTGGATATCATTCTTTTTCTGATAAATATTTTTTTTTCTGATTTTAAAAAGAAAATGTTATGCTCTGTTGCTGCAATAGAAATAAATAATATGTAACTAAAGCGTGATACTTATCCAGGACAAAAACGTACAAATAAAATACATATACACAAGTTTAGCTAGCTAAAATAAACAATAATAATTTAAAAGAGCGGTGTATCCTTAAAAGGACTGTTCTCTTTATTACCTGTGTCTTCTTTCAATTTCAGAAAATAAAAGTTAAGTAAAAAACACTGACTTAAAAGAACTGCAGCACAGGGCTATTGAGGACTTTGTTAAAATATAGTGGACTACAAATTATAAATAAAAGATAACTAGAGAATGTCTCACGTGTTTAGAAATTTATAAAAGTTACAAACAAATGAAGTACAGCCATGAACATGTTCAATTGATCTTTTTTTTTTTAAAGTAAAACATTTTTCCAGTTTCTATGTATTGTCTACAGATGGCTGAGAATCAGACTTGAACTTCTAGGCAATGTAATAGTAACTACTGCAGCGTTACTTGCTGTAATTACAGATGGAATGACTGGAAGTCTGGTGGGCTTGTCCATATCTTATGCTTTACAGGTGAGATCTGACTCACCTTTTGAAAGTATGACTCCTTTTTTGAGTATGATCATTGATTTCAGGCTTAAGTTGTTGGCTCTCATGAGCCAATATTTTATATCAGTTTACTATTCTTTTTTTAACACATGTGTATAATTAAACTTTCCAATCTTGTTTACATTAGTGAGGTTGTATTTTTTGATAGATCACTGGTGCTTTGAATGAGCTTGTTCAGAACTCCACTCAGCTAGAGAGTAATATAGTATCTGTTGAAAGAATTGTGGAATATTCCAAGCTACCCCAAGAGGTGACTGATTTTATCTTACTAATTTAAGTGGGGATAGTGAGGTCCCAGTTGTGTTAGTATGATATTATATTATTAAAAATATTATGGGATTAAATTAACCTGAAGACACAAGTCGAGAGCTTATGCCAGTTTTCCTTTTTCTATTTCCAAAATTACTGTATGTCATGCAAATTAAGTAGGCTACTCATTATTTGTATAGTGCAAGGAACATTTTGTAAAATGCCATCCACAGATGATTAATATTCTATTCAATTTCACACTATAATAATAATGATATTTCTATTTATATATTTACAAAAATGTAAGCTCAGAGTGCATTTTACATTGACCAACAAACAACAAACAAACAAGAAAACGGATATAATTCTCTCTAGCTAAAATGGATATAGATCTAATTAATATTCTAAAAACTATACAAACATAGGCCGAAGCAAATAAATGTAGCATTAACCGACTTAATATAATAGTAAAAAAGTAAGGGTCTGAGAAAATTGTTTTTTTAACAAAGGTAAATATAAAAATAATCTGTTTTCAAGTTCTTTTTAAAAGTGATGATAGAACTTGTCTGTCTGGGCTACATGGGGAGTAGATTCCATACTATAAGAACAATTCTGCATTTTAAAAGCCATTGAGAATCTTAAAAGCATTTGTATATTAGAAAAAAAATCTACTGTTAACCCTAAATGCCTGCTATTTTTGCAATCAGTCAATATGAATGTGTAACAGTCTTTGTCTTAGGCAACTATTTTCATTCTTTTTGAATTAAGGTTTTGGTTGGCATTGACGGAAAAATGTAAAAGCACTCTAGATTAAATTACATATTTAATTGTAGGCCTGTAATAAACATCCATCTTTTTCTCCGTTGGTTACAGCCAGCTTGGACAATGCCATATCAGCAACCAAATTTGGACTGGCCTAGATATGGAGAAATAATTTTCCAATCTTACAGCTGTAGGCACAGGCCAGACCTTGACCTTGTTTTGAAAAACATTTCTTGCCATATAGAGAGTGGGGAAAAGGTTAGAATGTGTTCATTTGATAATCAAATTGGAAGGGGACGCTGTGTTGTAAGAAGTAAAGTACCCTTCGGACCAAGTTGATCCTTGGGGCCAGTGCAACAGCATTGACTAGTTTCTGTGGCCACGGCATTCTAGGGGATTGTGTAGGTAGCTCTATGCCCAGCCGCCTATACTTCACCCCAATTATAGTCAGGTACCCATTAGAGCTGGGTAGACTCAGGGACACCCTCCGGATCCGGGAACAAATCCTAGCCTTTACCAGTATTTTCAGCCAGACCCTTGTGTACACTGCCACTCAGCCACTGTGTCCCATGGCGTAGTAGTACAGCATTGAAAAGTCTTTACAAAAGATGTTGTTTCAAACCAAAGTGGCTTTTGGCCATGCAAATGGGTTGCCTGGTTCATTGGGTCTGAAAAGAAATGGGTACTTTTAAATCATGTTAAAGTGTTCTTAATTTTTCTGTATGAGAATTTATTTTATTTATAGGTTTTGTGCAGCCTTGAAATTATCCATTATTTCCTCAAAAGCCCCCCCCCCCCCCTCCTGACTGTCAGCACACTGTATCAACCCCATATTGGTTCATAATGAAGCCAAGATTTCATTCTTGACCCATATAACTATCTCCACAACTCAATATACATATATAATGGGGATTACTTCATTGACTTTACATATAAGTAATAGAAATTATGCACAGAAATAACTTTACAAAATTAAAATGTGTTATTATTATCCATGAATTGGTAAAAAATATTTTCTGTTTAGTGGATAGAATTCATACCCTATAAGAATTCTCAGGAAGAGTGGTATCAGAATATAGATTAATTTGTAAACACTATTGTAGGTGGGTATTGTTGGCAAGACAGGTGCAGGGAAATCTTCCATGTCCATGGCCTTGTTCCGCATGATTGAATCAGCTGGTGGAAGCATCATCATTGATGGGGTCAATATTGCAGAGATTGGTCTTCATGACCTGAGATCTAAACTGACCATCATTCCGCAGGTTAGAAGTTTTTTCATGCTTTTTAAAAAAAAATTTGACATAGATAACCCTAACATAGCGACTGGATAGCTAAGTCGACAGTGAGCTCGTCTCACAAGCTCGACATCCTGGGTTGGGACCCATGGTGCAGACAATAAGAAATAAAGTATCCACCGCCGACTTGGAGAGGAGATGGGCGCCACCAAGTCTACCTAATCCACAGTATGAACTGATGGATATCCAGTGTTCATTAGCTCCACTGATCTATAAAAAGAATGGATTGCGCCTTCTTAATAAATTGGTTTGAGCAAAGTGAAGAAAGGCACTGATCTATAGAAGAAAGGGAAAATTACAAATTTCCACTGTACTTACCGATATAAACAAAATTGTGTCTAAAACTTACTGCGCCACTGATCTATAAATAGATCGGAACGGAATCTATGATGCTGCCATTTTACACAATATGCTTATGGATTGTTGCTGTCAAGCTTCTGACTTCTTATTAATAATATAAAACTAACAATAATACAATCAAAAGGAAAGAAAAAGAAAACAAATACCAAACAATAAGAAAAGTTAATAATAAAAAAAGTAGACAGCAATATTTCGCAGTACGGGAAAACTCGGTCCCAAACACACACTAAATTTGAAGCATTTCAAAGGGACATCATTTGGAAACGGCGCACGTTTTATAACCTTAACATACAGTGATTAGTAATAGGTTTAAGTTTATTTTTAAAAATAAATAAACGAATTAAGCAATATTATTGATAAAATAAAAATTTCTTTTGGAGGACGTTTCCAATTTATACATTTAACTTATAACCCAATTAGTTTGAATTAGTCAAATGGCTTAGAAGAATATAGAGCAGAAACAAACATCTAAATAAATAAACAAACTCAAGGTAATTATATATATTGATCAGTGACAATGGAAACAAAATGGTGGAAATTTCCTCAAGGATCTTACTTCCGAGCCTAATCCATTCTTTTTAGAGATCAGTGATTAGCTCCCCCCAACAACCATATAGGTTAAGGGAATTTTAAAAAAACAACATAACCCGCTATTTCTACTGTTCTTCATGTCCATTCTCTCACAGAATATTATGTCAGTCTAACTATTTCTGACTGCCCCATTTCAAATACGACTCACTAGAAATGCAGTAACCGCCCCTTTTATCTTCCCTTCTATACCCTGTTTACTCTCGTGATTTGACCAGTCCATACAGTTCACATAGCTTCAGTTTAATAAACAAAAGCTATAGCTTGTTCTTTACAAATACATGTCAGTTAAATTCTGTTTATAACTATTGACAGCATGATATCACTATGACATTAACGTTTTCTGTGATACTTTCTGTTATATGCCTAATTAGGTACCTTTATATTAACTTTGATTTCGTTTCTTTTTATTCGGTCGGTGTGAAAGGGAATAATCTTCGGAAGACTAAATTGCATAAACAAAATGCATTTAAAGTATTTATCTGAATAATTTTATTCCTAAGGGTTGTGTACTTTTTTTATTTTTTTTTCCAGGATCCAGTTCTGTTTTCAGGCTCCCTTCGTTTTAACATAGACCCATTTGGTCTCTACTCAGATGATGAAATATGGATAACCCTCTGTTTTGCCAGACTCAATTCTTTTGTTTCTGACTTGCCTGGTGGGTTGTCCTTCAGTTGTGAAGAAGGTGGCCAGAACCTGAGGTAGGCTACACTAGCAATGGGACTGCACACATTTGTTTTTAGCATGACTTGCAAGATAAAAAAAAAAACAGTTGCACTCTTATAAGCCACTCTATTATTTGTTTTAATTTTAAAAGTCACTTTCAGATACTAATTTAACCCATTCAACCCTGCCACTTTTCAAAAATTGTACCAGCCAAAGGGGGAAAAACTCTACAGATTTCATAGGGTGCCATAAATCTATTCAAAGTGATAATAACATTAATAAAGAACTAAACACTCAGAAATGGGTGCTATATATTTTTAATTCTTGTTAAATAAAGTTGTTAAGACAAGCTGTTGAAGATGTGTTTAATATGAAATATTTAATTTGAACTAGTAAAGCCACACCTGATACAATTACAAAGTTGATGAACTGTTAAAATGAATATTTATTTTTATGACAATTAACGTAGACCACAGAGTTTTATAACATCACAATAGTACATAAATTACTAGAGTATTCTCACTCCACAAATTATAACTCAATATACCGTTACTTCAATACTATAATACTTATTCACAAGTTATTACAGGCATCACAGGTAATATAACTATTACGCGTGTCAAATTTCACTTTTTATTGTTATTTCTTCTTTATACTTATTATCAGAAGTCGTTCACTCATGCATAAATAATAATAACTCTTTATTCTATTTTTAAACTGTGACACTGGATGTGTCCATGCTACAATAAACATTATTATTCTGAACTGTAACACTTGCAAAGAAAAGTACAAAGTATTATGTCATTGAGTTCAACTGATCACTGGATCTTGCTCTGAGTCTGCCCTTATCTTCTAAATTTATGTCTAAATACAAGTCAATATCTCATTCATTACAATCGAATACTGCCACTAAAACTTCTAAGGTCTTCATCTAATTAAAGACTTAAATAGGATGGACCACTTGCTTTAATATTTCTGCTATTTGCTGAATAGAATGACTTCTTTTCTGAATTCCAGATTCGCGTTTGTAATGTACACTTCCGTTCTATTAAATCGCTATAATTTTCGCAATGGAAAATTCAGATTAGTACAGTGTTATTGGCTGCATAGGGAACAAAGAAAACATAAGCTCTAAAAGTAGAGCAAATGGTGCATCTTATTACAGTCTTTGTTAAAACAAAAGGTTAAAGAATTACAAACATTAATTAACATTGACTAAAGTTTTGAATTACAAACATTAATTAACATTGACTAAAGTTTTGAATTACAAACATCAATTAACATTGACTAAAGTTTTTAATTACAAACATTAATTAACATTGACTAAAGTTTTGAATTACAAAAATTAATTAACATTGACTAAAGTTTTGAATTACAAACATCAATTAACATTGACTAAAGTTTTTAATTACAAACATTAATGAACATTGACTAAAGTTTTGAATTACAAACATTAATGAACATTGACTAAAGTTTAGAATTACAAACATTAATTAACATTGACTAAAGTTTAGAATTACAAACATTAATTAACATTGACTAAAGTTTTGAATTACAAACATTAATTAACATTGACTAAAGTTTTGAATTACAAACATTAATTAACATTGACTAAAGTTTTGAATTACAAACATTAATTAACATTGACTAAAGTTTAGAATTACAAACATTAATTAACATTGACTAAAGTTTAGAATTACAAACATTAATTAACATTGACTAAAGTTTAGAATTACAAACATTAATTAACATTGACTAAAGTTTAGAATTACAAACATTAATTAACATTGACTAAAGTTTTGAATTACAAACATTAATTAACATTGACTAAAGTTTAGAATTACAAACATTAATTAACATTGACTAATGTTTTGAATTACAAACATTAATTAACATTGACTAAAGTTTAGAATTACAAACATTAATTAACATTGACTAATGTTTTGAATTACAAACATTAATTAACATTGACTAAAGTTTAGAATTACAAACATTAATTAACATTGACTAAAGTTTAGAATTACAAACATTAATTAACATTGACTAAAGTTTTGAATTACAAACATTAATTAACATTGACTAAAGTTTAGAATTACAAATATTAATTAACATTGACTAAAGTTTAGAATTACAAACATTAATTAACATTGACTAAAGTTTAGAATTACAAACATTAATTAACATTGACTAAAGTTTAGAATTACAAACATTAATTAACATTGACTAAAGTTTAGAATAACAAACATTAATTAACATTGACTAAAGTTTTGAATTACAAACATTAATTAGCATTGACTAAAGTTTAGAATTACAAACATTAATTAACATTGACTAATGTTTTGAATTATAAACATTAATTAACATTGACTAAAGTTTAGAATTACAAACATTAATTAACATTGACTAATGTTTAGAATTACAAACATTAATTAACATTGACTAAAGTTTAGAATTACAAACATTAATGAACATTGACTAAAGTTTAGAATTACAAACATTAATGAACATTGACTAAAGTTTAGAATTACAAACATTAATTAACATTGACTAAAGTTTAGAATTACAAACATTAATTAACATTGACTAAAGTTTAGAATTACAAACATTAATTAACATTGACTAAAGTTTTGAATTACAAACATTAATTAACATTGACTAAAGTTTTGAATTACAAACATTAATTAACATTGACTAAAGTTTAGAATTACAAACATTAATTAACATTGACTAATGTTGTGAATTACAAACATTAATTAACATTGACTAAAGTTTAGAATTACAAACATTAATTAACATTGACTAATGTTTTGAATTACAAACATTAATTAACATTGACTAAAGTTTAGAATTACAAACATTAATTAACATTGACTAAAGTTTAGAATTACAAACATTAATTAACATTGACTAAAGTTTAGAATTACAAACATTAATTAACATTGACTAAAGTTTAGAATTACAAACATTAATTAACATTGACTAAAGTTTAGAATTACCAACATTAATTAACTTTGACTAAAGTTTACAATTACCAACATTAATTAACATTGACTAAAGTTTACAATTACAAACATTAATTAACATTGACTAATGTTTTGAATTACAAACATTAATTAACATTGACTAAAGTTTTGAATTACAAACAGTAACATTAATTTAAAGCTTGAATTTATTAAAAGTATGCAGTATATTTTTAGGTTTCAAGTGTATGGTGTCCATTAATAGACAGCACCTTGCGATATAGTTTATAAGTTTCCTTTTTGTTTACACGAGAATACTCACTAACATAGTCAGCGCATGCGCAAACTAGCTCTTCAGCTTTTTAAATAAAGCAAGTGGTCCATCTTATTATATAGTCTTTAATCTAATCTCCTGGTCCTTTAAACAGTAACCTGGACCAAATTTTTAAAAAAGCAAATTTCAAAAACAGATTCTTTTTTTTACAATTGATCAATAAAACTATATTTCACTTAGCTCCCCTGGTGTCACCTAGTAATGTAGCTTGCAAGCTGGTTTTATTTAAATGGCAATAGATATGTTCCTGTAGCAAGATTAGTCATCAATATGTTAAGCAGCCAGATATGACTATTACGGGGTAGAATGGTCTAGAAAGGCCTATTGCTAATATTTGTTAAATACCCGTTTCATTGCTCCTCTGTTTTGGCTGCAGTGTAGGTCAAAGGCAGCTTGTCTGTTTGATCAGGTGTCTGCTGAGGCACAACAATGTCGTCATCCTGGATGAGGCAACAGCTGCGGTGGACATGGAAACTGATGAGCTTATTCAGCAAACCATCAGACTTTGTTTGAAGGATTGTACAGTACTTACAATAGCGCATAGGCTGACCACAATACTGGACTATGATAGGTGACGACTCTTTCACAGGGTTCATCCTAGTTGGGAAATTTTGGAGAATTGATCTAATTTTTCACATTCAGGAAATTTTTGTCAAAGTGTGTGAAAACTGTCAGAGGTTATTTGGGAAAATTCGTGAATTTTGCTAAAATGGACAAATCAAAACATTAATAAAACATTTTTAAAAGCTATTTTAACTATGTCATCATCATTGGCTCCATAGTCTCGGAAGACGATTAGATTTGCGCTCTTGTGATTTGGCCAGCCTTGCAGAATTGGCTGTGTCTGTGGAGACCTATCCTTGAGAGACAGGCTCTGTCGCATCTCTAGCACTTGAAAGCGGGACCGTTGGAGTTTGTCAGGGGCAGCCTATGTTCTTTACTTTTCTTCGCTGCTCTTTTAGCCTCCGCGATAAGGCGAAGTCTGCCCTCTGCAGCCTTACATTAACTATGTAGATAAGGAGTAACTCCTGTAATGTTTTTTTTTATATCCTAGTTGTGCACAACTGAGTTGAAATATGCCGATACAACATGTATATATATATATATATATGTATATTCTCAGAATACTGGTGCTTGAAAATGGAAGAGTTGCAGAATTTGATACTGTTGAAAGATTGATGGGCAACCAAGACACTTTGTTTTACAGAATGGCTCAAGATGCAGGTCTTTTTCCTTAGAATGTCCAATTTCTTTGATTTTAATGGAGTGCATATGTATTGCAACCAAGACTCTTTGTTTTACAGAATGGCTCAAGATGCAGGTCTTTTTCCTTAGAATGTCCCATTTTTTTTTATTTTAATGGAGTGCATATGTATTGCCTTTATGCATGTTAATTTGACAGATTGATGTGAAACATTTAGTCCATTTCTTTATTCACACATAAAAACTGACACATTTTGTGGTCAAAGAAAGACAACCATTGTTTCAACTGGACAATTTTTTTTTCATGGCCAAACTTTAAGTTTTTGTGGCTTTTTGTGATTTTATTCAAATTGTATTTTGTGTTTGTAGTTTTTTTCCAAGCGAGCTAGTAAAAGTTTGAAAAAGAAATGTAAAAAAACAACAACATAGTGTTGCATGCTATTGTTTTAGTTGTCTTTCCTGTTTAAAAAAAAAACAACTTGTTTATTTCAATTTATTCAACTTTTTTTTTTCCATTGAGAATAAATGTATTTTGCTGTTGCTGAAGACAAACTGAATGCATTGTCCTTCCTTATAGTACTTTTGATTTTATACTTTATTTCTTTACTGTTTATGTTACCTTACCATATTTGCAGAAGTGCAAGACTAATATTTCTTTATTTCATACAAGGGAATATTCTTTTTTTATTAAGTTTATTTTGTAACTAATTTTGATTATTTGTTTTTTCCTTATGTTCAGCCATTTGAGATAATAGTATGGCACAATTGGTTTTCATGTTTTCTTCTTTTGTTAAATACAAGGTGTGTATTCAGTTGTACATTTTATTGTGTCACAGATTGAAAAATGTTTGATATTTATGCCTTAAAGACATTCAATTTCACATCTAACCAATTTCTCATCTCACCAACTTCAGTCAGCTAATAAATAAAAGATCCAAACCTAATATAATTTCCCTTGTTCTTTTTTTTTTTCCTTTATTTATATTGTCATTAGTATGTTGTTAGTGTAGGCCTAAGTGTACTTCAGTGTCCTTTTCTTTTGACTGCATGTACAGCCTTCCTAAGTGGCAGTTACATTACACTACTACTTGAGCCTTGCTGATTAAATTTAAGTAGGGTAACTTAGGCTCACTACTTCTTTAAAACAAGGAATAGCTCATCTACACTGGATTACATTAGTAGCTGTACCACTATTATTAAACAAAAAGTTATTCGTTACTAAAGAAGAAAGCAGTTTAATTACTGGCAAATATCTATTTGAATTCATCACAGAAAGCACATATGCTTAGCAAAGATATATGTTTCTTTTTATGATAGAAAAGAAAGAAAGATCATGCACTCTCTCTTGATGGATACTATATTACCTAACCTACATCCAGTGCCCTCACATAGGGAAGGGCAGAGGGGGGCATATGCCCGGGGGTGACACTTCCAGGGGGGCGGCAAATGTCTAAATATAGCCTAAACAAGCAGTTAAAGTATGCACTACATAAACTTGTAAAGGCTCTGCCTACATCCTACTATATTCTTGATGTATACTATATTAACTACCTACATCCTACTATTCTCTTGATGAATACTATATTAACTACCTACATCCTACTATACACATGATGAATACTATATTAACTACCTACATCCTACTATTCTCTTGATGAATACTATATTAACTACCTACATCATACTATACACATGATGAATACTATATTAACTACCTACATCCTACTATATTCTTGATGTATACTATATTAACTACCTACATCCTACTATTCTCTTGATGAATACTATATTAACTACCTACATCATACTATACACATGATGAATACTATATTAACTACCTACATCCTACTATATTCTTGATGTATACTATATTAACTACCTACAGCCTACTATTCTCTTGATGAATACTATATTAACTACCTACATCATACTATTCTCTTGATGAATACTATATTAACTACCTACATCCTACTATTCTCTTGATGAATACTATATTAACTACCTACATCCTACTATACACATGATGAATACTATATTAACTACCTACATCCTACTATTCTCTTGATGAATACTATATTAACTACCTACATCATACTATACACATGATGAATACTATATTAACTACCTACATCATACTATACACATGATGAATACTATATTATCTACCTACATCATACTATACACATGATGAATACTATATTAACTACCTACATCCTACTATTCTCTTGATGAATACTATATTAACTACCTACATCCTACTATTCTCTTGATGAATACTATATTAACTACCTACATCCTACTATACACATGATGAATACTATATTAACTACCTACATCCTACTATACACATGATGAATACTATATTAACTACCTACATCATACTATACACATGATGAATACTATATTAACTACCTACATCCTACTATTCTCTTGATGAATACTATATTAACTACCTACATCCTACTATTCTCTTGATGAATACTATATTAACTACCTACATCCTACTATACACATGATGAATACTATATTAACTACCTACATCCTACTATACACATGATGAATACTATATTAACTACCTACATCCTACTATTCTCTTGATGAATACTATATTAACTACCTACATCATACTATTCTCTTGATGAATACTATATTAACTACCTACATCCTACTATTCTCTTGATGAATACTATATTAACTACCTACATCCTACTATTCTCTTGATGAATACTATATTAACTACCTACATCCTACTATACACATGATGAATACTATATTAACTACCTACATCATACTATACACATGATGAATACTATATTAACTACCTACATCCTACTATTCTCTTGATGAATACTATATTAACTACCTACATCCTACTATTCTCTTGATGAATACTATATTAACTACCTACATCCTACTATTCTCTTGATGAATACTATATTAACTACCTACATCCTACTATACACATGATGAATACTATATTAACTACCTACATCCTACTATTCTCTTGATGAATACTATATTAACTACCTACATCCTACTATTCTCTTGATGAATACTATATTAACTACCTACATCCTACTATACACATGATGAATACTATATTAACTACCTACATCCTACTATACACATGATGAATACTATATTAACTACCTACATCATACTATACACATGATGAATACTATATTAACTACCTACATCCTACTATTCTCTTGATGAATACTATATTAACTACCTACATCCTACTATTCTCTTAGCCTTTTTGGAGAGTTAGGGTGCCACGGATGATGTGAATACCATTCTCCACCATTCCTCTCGCTTTTCTGCCCTCCTTATGGCGTTGCCAAACCTCATTTCAGTACCAACATTTCCTCTTGTATTCCTTTCTCTCTCCCTCCTCTGGTTGTGCCCTGTAGGATTTTTACGGCTAGCCCCTGTGATCTTGTGATGTGGCCATATCACTTAAAGTATTCTACTCTTCACTATGGCCAGGAGGTCATAATTTAATAATATAACTGCATGACATATACTTTCTCTAACTTGCTCATTGCGGATGTGCTCTCTATAGGAGATGCTAATAAGAGTTTGTGAAGTTCCTCATCTCCATTACATTAATTCTTCTTTCAAGTTAAGTTGTCAATGTTCTGAACACTGTAACAGTTTATTTTTCCCTACTGTAATGAAGTATTTTATTCAACAATTAACAAGGAAACATAATATAAGAAATCTTTTATTTTAAGAAAAACCATTGTTTTGTGTGAGAATTTTGTTGTTTCTGGAAAGGAGGTAGAGGGAAGGACTAACATATGGCTATAATGTTTCCTTACATTTTAATAGGAAAAAAACAACTAAATGCAAAACATCTAAAGCCTGAATCTTTTGAAAGTTTTTTTTAAACAAATTGAATGTTTGTAAAATGTAAAACAAAAAAATTTGAAGCATTAAAAAATAAAGAAAATAGTGATTCACTTTGAAAAGATGTAATTTAACAATTAATAACAAGAAAGAAAATAGTTTAACATGGAAATATAAGTTTTAAATACATAAAAGCTTAAAATAATCAATAGGATTAACCCTTCCAGTACCGACCTACTTCTTTATATGTAAGTGTAAACACATTGAAGACGTTTTTGTTCCCATATTGCTCAAAATTAATTAGCCCAAGAGACACATTTTTTCCCATTGTACAGTAACTAATAAATTAATTATAGGTTACAGTTAAAAAATATATTTCAATAAATCAAATTGTAAAAAATATATAATATCCGCAAAGTGTATTTGACAGATTTAAAAAAAAAACAAGAAAAAAAACTGAGTAGTGTATCTTTAATCATGAATATAGATTTATAATTATTGAATAAATAATCTAATTCATAGTGATTCACAATTGAAAAATTGTGTACAGAAAAAATAAAACTTCAATCAATCTTGAAAATTAACTAAACAATTATGTTAATTACCCATAAATTAAAGGTCATTTACAAAACAAATCATAATACATAGATAATAATAAACTATAAGTGTATGCAAATTCACTAAACAATTCATTTTGATTATTAACAACACATTCATAATAATTAGTTAGATATATTATATGACATATATAACGCCATAATGTGACAAAAAAAGTATATTTATGAAAAATATAAATTCAAGATACATTTATGATTAGTAAATATTTAAATACATTTATGGTTATTCATTTACCAGACATCTATGATAATTAAATATAAATTTCTTATGTAAAGTACCCTTGGGACCAAACTGATCATAGGGCTGGTGAAGCAGCGTTCGCCAGTTTCTATAGCCACGGCATACGAGGGGATGTGTGGCCAGCACAATGCCCAGCCGCCTTTACTTTACCCCATTAGACCTGGGTAGACTCAGGGGCACCCTCAAGTCCCGGGAAAAAAATCCTAGCCTGCACCAGGATTCGAACCAAGAACCTTCGGATCGCCAGTCGACCGCGCTGCCGCATGGCCAGCGTGCCACATAAAATTTCTTACAAGAAATGTATATTGCTGATAATGAACTAGGCTATACATTAATGATGACAATAACTAACTAACTATACACTTATGATAATCAGCAATAAATTTATTATAATTAACTATACATTGTAATGAAACACAAAGGCATTACGAAAACTTGTGTAATGAAGTAAATAAACAGGTTGGCAAGGACATATGCACCACCGCTGTTGACAGGCCCCATCAGCTCTTGTTGTATAGCGCATGGGTCCGATGCATCTTTGCAATGACCACAAGACGCAGGGCAGAGTGTTTTCATGACGTCAACCAGGCCCGTGTCGTCGCACATGCCAGCCGCCGCCATTATCCTGCAGCCTTTCTCGTGGTCCATGCACAGGTCACCTCCCTTGCCGCAGAAGTCGCAGGTGCTGGAGCAGACGTCCATCATGAGCTCCATCTGGGACATGCATTTCCCGTTCGATTTCAACAGCTTGCAGTCTTTCCTCACGTCCATGCACTGGGGTATCGGCGGTGCTACGGGCGCAATGGGTACTGGCTGAGGCCGTTCTTTCGTCAGTTCAGAACACAGAACAAGAGGATCATTGATGTTGCCAGAATCGCAGTAGCAATCACAATTACCATTTTTTGTACTTTTAAAAAACAGGAATCCGTTGTGTGGACAAGTTTTAGGCGCACAGAACATTGCACAATTATACATTAGGTTTGCCAGTTTTATGTCTTTGAATGTGAATCCATTTCTCTGGCCAATCTTGTCCTGATAGTCCGGGTCCATGGTTGTGATCGAATCCGGAACCGCTGTGGCCCCGTAATGCATGACGCTTTCATAATCGTAAGATATGTTGTAAATATCAACCTCGTTGACGCTGTACAGTTTGTAATTCTCTTGGTACCTCATAGGGATGACATCCCAGTTTATGCGGATGTACTGGTCTCTGTCGGGCCGCATGTGCTCGTGGTACCAGCCGATGGCGTGTCCGATCTCGTGGGCGACGACCCATTTGGTTCGGCAGCCACGGGCGAGGCTGATAGGCTGGGGAGCCGACTGCATACCCAGCTGGGAGTAGCACCCTTCACCGTCTTTGAATTGAATGCGACTTGGGTTCGTTGTACTTTCTTTAAATTGCAGACAGGTGTAATTTTCCCATTCTTTAATGGCGTCTTTTATCACTTTCTTATCTGCCTGCGATGATAGTGAGCTAGTTATTTCATAGTAAACATAGCAGTTCTTCCATAGACGGCTAATATCTTTCACAGATTTTCTGGCACTTCGACCTTTACCGGAAGCGTAAAGCTGTTTGTATTGATCTAAAGTGAGCAAAAGGTCAAGCTCGGTCATAATTTTGACGTCACCCTCTGGCATCACGTGGTAGAAATCAAACATCTGTGGATCGTTTGCTCCGTCCAAAATTTCCTTCTCTATAGTCATGCTGTCAACCTGAAAGGGAAAAAGAATTTCATCAACTCTGGCATAGACTTTATTTATATCATATTACATAGATCTATAGCCTACTAGCTAAATTACCCCGGCGTAACCCAGGGCAGCCTAACAATTAAGGATTAAGGATGCCTGCATTGAAGAACAAAAATTTTAATGGTACACACTTTCTGCTTTAATATTGGAATTCCTTGTTGAAAACAATTAGAGAAAAAAATCATTCTGACCGTATTTACAATAAACTAAAATGTAATCAGGAAAATTTAAGCTTATAGGTAGGCCCTATTAGCCAATTTAGAATTTAGGCAAATAGTTATTAATAATGTGTTTGTATATACCTACAAGAGTAGGCCATAAGTTACCGGTCGCAAACGCCAGTAGGCTAAATTTAGCTCCCTTTTTACGCTTTTGTGATCTAGTTTCTAGAATGTTCAACACGGGATTAAAAAAACAAACTAAAGTATTAACACGGGATTAAAAAACAAACTAAAGTATTAACCCTTCCCGTACCGACCTACTTCTATCTATGCTGCCTTCAGTTCCGCTATATACGCGCCCGGGACTGTAGAGGTTAATAACCATTACGATGTGAAAACCATGTTTTCTTGAATGACACATACAATATTGTATTACTTCCCAGCGCTAGAGTGTAAAGTGCAATATCAGAAGATCAAGTTCGCTGCCTCCTGCCAAACACTTTAAAAAAAAAAAAATCATTTTACTTTTTCAAAAGCATTTGATAAAGTTCATCATTCTAGTCTTCTTAAAAAACTTAAATACTTTGGCATCTCTGGTCCCTTACATCAGTGGATTCAGGACTTTCTTATAGGCAGAGAACAAACAGTGATAATAAATGGCTCTAAGTCATCACCAATAACAGTAAACTCAGGAGTTCCACAAGGAACTGTTCTAGGGCCACTACTATTTCTAATTTACATTAATGATCTGCCAAATTGCATCAACACAGGCACAAAAGTAAGATTATTTGCCGATGATTGCATAATTTATAGAATAATAAAGACAGGAAAAGATAGTGAACTTTTACAAAAAGACCTAGATGAACTACAAAAATGGGAATCAAACTGGAGTATGTCTTTTCACCCAGAAAAATGCCAACTAATAAGGGTATCCAAGAAAAAGAAACAAATAATAACAAACTACTTCATGCATGGTAAAGAACTAACTCAAACTAGCAATGCTAAGTAGTAATAATAAATGATAAGTTATCTTGGAACCCTCACATTGATGAAGTAATTAAAAAATCAAACAAAACATTAGGATTCATAAAAAGGAACTTTTACAAATGTAATAAGAATATAAAACTAAAATGCTATCTCACATTAGTTAGGCCTATACTAGAATATGCAGGATCTGTATGGGACCCATCAACTAAAGAAAACATTAAAAAATTAGAACAAATTCAAAAAAGAGCTGCAAGGTTTATAACTAGTGAATATTCCCCATTGACAACAGTAACACCATTAATCAAATCACTAAACCTAGAAACACTAGAGGACAGAAGGGCAAAGAGTAAAGTAGTAATAATACATAAGGCATTAAACTCTAATTTAGAAATACAACCCAATAACAATCTGTTGCAAAGCTCAGATAAACATAAAGACAAAAACACCTTCCTTGTCCCTTATGCGAGAACAAATGCATATAAGTACTCTTTCTTCCCGAGTGGCATTCGGGCATGGAATGGGTTGCCTGAACAAACCAGGAAAACCAATAACCTAACATCATTTAAAACATTAATAAAAATGCAAGACTAGACTCGGACCACGGATGAGCGTAGGACGCAATAATCTTCTTTATAGAAGGAGCGTCTGTAATGTATAAGATAAGATAAGATAAGGACGAAACTCATGACTTCAAAGCAAACATTAAGTGAAAATCACCAAAGATAAAATCATATGTTAATAAAAACAACGCTGGAGCTGTCAATAATAGGCTATTGTATTGTCACAATGGGATGGCTCGGCTTTGATTTGACAAAATTTTTGTGTTCGGGAGTTTCTAAAAAAAGAAATAATCTACTAACTTAGGCACGGTGGCCGAGCGGCAGCGCGTTCGACTGGCGATCCCAAGGTTCTGGGTTCGAGTCCTGGTGAGTCCACCCAGCTCTAATGGGTACCTGACAATAGTTTGGAGTAAAGTAAAGGCGGCTGGGCATTTTGCTGGCCACACATCCCCTCGTATGCCGTGGGCACATAAACTGGTGAACGCTGCTTCACCAGCCTTATGATCAGTTTAATTGGTCCGAAGGGTGCTTTTACTTTTTTTTACTAAGGCTAAAGAGGAAGACACGTTAGTGTTTCTACATCTACATCAAACTCCTGGTGAATGTTTGGCTGTAACTGTAATATACTTTCAAGCAAACAAGCTTCCCATCGGGCACACCACGTCGTATCGACGGAGAAAAAACGTAGTTTCCACGTTTTTTCGTGGTTTGCACGTATTTTTCACGTCGATACGGCATGATGTGCCCGCTGGTTCAAGCTTTAAAGCTGATCCGATTTTCTGTAATTATTCGAAAGACTTACTAAAATATTAATTTAAGTATGGTCGTCTTCTTTGCAAAGCGAGTTAGATAATTAACTCTAATAAAAGAGCTGTATTTTAGCGCCGTAAAACAAAACATGTCTGCCTATCCCGTTGCTATTACTAGATCTAGAGTCGTTGCAGTCGAAAGTGTTTTTTTCGGATCTTATCACTGTAGAAAGTACCATAGTAATAATAATAATATTTGTATAGCGCTGCCAACAAACATAATGTAAGCTCAGAGCGCATTTAACATACAACTAAGAACACGGATATAATCTCTAGGCTAAGAAATATAAACTAAATTATGAAATAGGCTGCATTTCTAAGTTAATTAGAATACGACGCTTTATGTATTTTTTTTTTTCAAATTTCTCTCTTTTTTTTAAAAACCCGAAAATTCTGGTTAGGCCTAATTTTGTATTACAAAATGATAAACTTCCAATCTTGCATGATCTTTTTGTGACAAAAGAAATCACGATAATTTATCACTTAATTTTTAAGGATTTTTGTGAAAATATGACAATTTTGTGTTTTTTTTTTGCCTCCCTTGATAAATTCTGAACACATTATGAAAATGTTATTCACAACAAATTATTCGAATCTTTTAATCGCAACACAGTCAGGAAAGAATTGCAAATAAAGTAGGCCTTATACTTTTTCAGATAATGACTTCTAAACATGAAACTTTGGGAGGTGGAAAAAGGTTACACAATTGTAAAATGTCACCATTTTCGGACTTTCTTAAAAATTCTACACACATTGTTTAAATTAATATTGAAGTTCTTATAATCATTTTCTATGTTTATTAAGCCCGGTGAAAAAAACCAGCTTGAATTTAAAAAAACAACGGTTTGGTGTAGGCCTGCTTTTCAAAACAATATTTTAAGATATTTTTTAACATGTAAACCATCAAATTCTTGTTCAACAAAGTAACAAACAAAAAAAAAACAAAAAAAAAAAATAAATAAATAAATAAATTTTGTTCTAGTTTATTAATTTTTTATAAGAAAATAATGAATAATAATTTTAAACAAAACTTTCAGACAATCGGGCAGTGCGACCGAACAGCAGAGCGTTCGGCTCACGTAACGAAGTTCACATTAGTCGGGGTAAAGTAAAGGCCGTTGTGCTGGCCACACAATCCACTAGTATGTCGCAGTTATATATATAGTATAGTATATAGATAGATAGATAGATAGATAGATAGATAGATAGATAGATTGATGGATTGATAGATAGATAGATAGATAGATAGATAGATAGATAGATAGATAGATAGATAGATAGATAGATAGATAGATAGATAGATAGATAGACCTATATTGGTGACATTGTACTTACATTGTTTAAGAAATTGTAAATTAAAATACATGTTAAAATCGCTCTGCGACAGTTAGATAATAATTGCCACACAGCCATTGGCCAATGTTATTACGGAAAAGTTATATTCGCTAAAGCTTCCCTCGACATGAAGCTCACTAACTGAACTACTGGTTTTGTGCACAACCACTGGATACTATATGAAGCCTCGTTTACGTAGTAAGCTACTCGGTCTATTCATTCAGACACACATGACTTTATTGTCTTTTGCCATCCATAGCACTTGAAAGAGGAGCGGTGTGTAACGGTCAAAACATCCCGGATGAGTAATTACTAAGTAAAAAGGATCATATTAGCCTTCTGCGTGACTCTCAAATTGTTCATTGATAGATGGTCTATAAATAGATCTATATTTATCTACCCGTGATAACAAAAACTAACTGACAATACAAAGACGGCCCGTCGACGGCACAAATAATAATAATACTTTTTTTATATATATATTTCGCTGCCAACAAACATAATGTGGGCCTAAGCTCAGAGCGCATTTAAACCAAACTGAACAAACCTAGAACAGATTTACATAGAGCAAATATTTTAGCAAGTAGACGACCATAATTCTCTATGCTAGATAAGTCTACAAAAAGATGTTTTTGTTTAATCAAAGGATCTAGCGCTAATTAAAAATCAGAAAACTTTAAGAAAAACACAAAGTCAGAACAATAATAATATAATATAATATTTACCAAATTAATATAAAAAGTTTCAATTTCAATAGACATTCTCCCCTTTTGGCTAGAGGGCGACTAGTAGGCCTACATACGTCCGTTTTATTTCAAGTATATATAAGTAGGAAATGTATAAGCATTATCATTTAAAACAAGAAAGTTAAATGATAATGAAGCTAATGAACCAATCTTATAGAAAATATAGCCTTAAATTGTACAGCATAGGATCAAGCGACCTTTCAATTGAGATTTAGACTCTTCAAAGTAAATAATCTAATTTTAAAATTTAAAAAATAAACAACTGATGTAACATATAGACGTATGTTTTTCAAGGGACGCTACTTACCGACGTAAATAACAAAACAGTTAGATGAGGCTTGGCTCTTGAACTAGAAAGATATACCTCAGAATAGGCGTAGGCAACCTAAGGAACGCGTGCCAAACTTGGTATGCAGATCGATTTTATATGGCACGCGAAAGACATCCATAAGAGATGTTTCTTGCTGATTTTTTGTTTCCAGTATTGAATGAGGAGAACTAACTGTTGAAGTCGATGTTTCTGAATGACAACAAATTCTTAACTTGCATTTACAAAGACGGGGTCAAAAAGCACTTGAATTGTTAGACCAATGGAATGGGTTTGCATTGAAACTGGACATACCTTTCCATGAATTCAATTTCAGAAAACTTAACTAAGCTTACACGTAGTTCCCTAATTTCAGTCATATATTACGATAGATTCAAATTTGGTAACTTTATTTTAATTAAAGGGAGATAATTAACCCGTTTTCTTTCCGCTAATGTTTATAATATGTTTCAAATTAAAGAATAAAAGGCTTACAATTTATAACTTTTAAATTATCAAACTGTAAAGACATTTAAATATTATATAAATATTATATGATTAAAGAATGTATAATGTACACCACTAAACATTACAAAAACTACTTAGTTTGTATGATTATTAAGTATTTTTTCAGACTAACGATAATCTTTACTTGGGTCAGACTCATAAGGCATAGAAAATTTTAATAGAGAATACCTCAGTAAGTAGTAAGAGATCAAAATTAAATACATTTTAATGTATAGCAGGTTCTAGATCAGGAGTCTGAATCTCGGATGGGCCCCTTCCCCAAACAAACCGACCCTAGTAAAAAAAAAAAAAAACACTTCATACATCTTAACTAATTTTACTACTTATCACTGGACATGTATCAGTACTACATTAGACTCTAGCTGTCCGAATTTCACGAATAGTACATTTTGTGTAAGCTTGGTGGCGGGCCACAAAAATCCACTTGTTTGGCCACATGCGGCCAGTGTGCCGCGTGTTTTTGAGACCCCTTGTTCTAGATCAATATCTCGACAACTAAATGATAATTTTAAGACAATAATTAACCATAAATGTGAACGTTTAGTAATACAATTTTGTATTTGATATAAATGCAAATAAAAAGGATGATAACCACAAGCAGGTTAATTTTTAAAAATTTAAATGACTACTTATCACTAATAATATGCCAATTTACAACTTAGACACAAAGAATTATAGCCTACCAAAGTGAACTATCATTATTATTAGGAGCGCTATTGTTCTAGAGCGCACTGGGCATGCTAAAATAGCATGGATAGAAGCGCCATATAAATAACCATTAGTGTAGTAGTAGTAGTTGAAGCAACCTATTTCATGCCCGAAAATGAATGCTGGGAAGATATAAAATACGAATTTGGAACAATAAATGTTTTTTTTTTCGTCTAGATCTGTATTTTCTTTATGAATACATTAAAATATGATTGTGTAATATTAACATATAAAAACCCCATGAGTTAAAAAAAATGTATATATGCTATATATATATATATATATGACCATGACCATAACCATCGTTTTAGAGTTCAAGTATGGTTTCAAGTATCTGTGCTGTCGCTATCTGCTTTGAAAACAACAACACTTTAAATGGGTAACTGTAAGGCCTGTCAAATTATAGCCATAACCATACAAGAACATACGTTAGGATCCTGAAACTGTGTGCTTTTGTACTGTCATTGTTTGCCTGACGATCGTATGGGGTTACCGACACAATTTTGACAATTTATGACTGAAGTCATTATACAGCGAAAGAGTGCATTAGATATAGGCTATTAGTCGTGACACCAGACTCGAACCCTAACCACAGGGACTTGCCTACTAACGGATTTAGGCTTATTTGTTTATAGGCCACAGCTGTCCACCTTGACCTTTGCTACAGCTAATGACCATGTATGGACAGTGTCATAACCTCTGAAAATACGATTTAATGCCAAGTGATGTTAAGTTGTTGGATTTCTGGTCTAGCTCAGATGACCCATTCTATTCACCAATGCCACCCAAGATAACAGAGACATATTAAGATTGAGACGTTGTCCTTTCTTCAGTTACTTTATACTAATATTCTGATGTAATTTTAAAGCGGATTGTACTTCTTGACGTAGGCCTATTATGTAAAAAAAAAAAAAATTCTTTTTTTAAATATTCTTTCCTGGTGTAGTTATAGGCTAGATCTAAATGTAATGATTAAAAAAAAAATTACACTTGTTACTTGTGATTATTCACTTTTATTGAACCAATACCAGAGTAGCCTATCTGACATTGGACTTTTAATTATAAGAAAAGAAAAAAAAATAGGCTTACAATATTGTGTGTCTTTTTCTGAAGATTTTAATAAGCAAATTATTTCGTCATCATAGGGAATTTTATGTGTTTTTTTATCTGTTGAATGTCGATTTGGGGGAAGGGGAGTATGTGGCTGAAAATACAATTGTACAATCTGTTGCCCAGGATTCACGTCTATGAACCGAGCTTCGACTCAATCGGGTATCGGGAAATGGGTGAAATTCGTTTTGGATATCACCAGCGGCATCAGCAATGAAGAACTCTGGCAGCAAACTAATCAGAAGCCTGTGGTAGCAGAGCTTTCCCAAAATAGATGGAAATGGATTGGCCACACCCTCAGAAAACCGGCACACAGTTACACTCAGCAAGCCCTCACTTGGACTTGGAACCCCCAAGGCAAAAGGATAAGAGGTCGGCCTAGAAACACTTGGAGGCGATGTATGGAAACTGACGCCAGGATAGGGATATTGGAGGTTTCTAGTTGGTGGCCTATGACGCGGGTGGGGCGACAAGCATAAGTATGTAAGCGGCGGAAGGAAAGAATTTAAAAATAACCTATTATGGACTACAGTTAGATAAGCTATTTGTATGGGCCACTTTAGTTCTTTTATATACAAGACTTGTGTAAGCCTAGCATCTATTTCATCTGAGCTATCATTCCTATCAGTTCAGCATCGTATCATGACATTTTGTAAACTGTTGGAAACTATGTAGATCTATAGTTCTTCGGGGAAAATGAAAGAATGACAAAGCCTCTAGGCAAAGACTGTTTATATTCTCCGTTTCCAATGTTAAATAAGTTCTTTGAACCCCAAACATTAATTGTTAACGTCATTTGTCTGGTCAAACAAGAAAAATCCATTAAAAAACTTTTTGAGATTCATTGTCCAGGTTAGAGTTTACATCTGATAACTATATCTCAATTTCTTCAAATTTTCACCCAAACCACGTTTGCGGAAGTGAGTCAAGACTAGCTTTTAAAGATCAATGCATACCATTTGTTCTAAACTGTCAGACTAAAAATAACAACACAAAACTAAAAGTATTACAAAATGTTTTAATTTTTTTGATCACAGTGTTGGCTTTATAAAACAACAAACAAGGAAATTTTTAATCAAATGATCATGTTTTAAATTAATCAACTTTATAAAAAAAAAATTCGTTAAATAAAATATATAAAATATTTGAAAAGTAAAGAGCAATAACTCTTTAAAAAATATTAATTATTAATTTATAAATAATTTAAATAACAGCTTTAATATTAGAAATTAGAAATGATTTTGTTTAACGGAATGAATTCTAAAAAATATTCTAAAAAAATGCACAACTATTTCATGTTTGACTAAATTGATAAATATATTCATATATATATTTTATAATATACAAATTAATGTAAGAATATTATATTATATATGTAATTTAGTATTTCTGAGTCAAATATTTATGGAATAGTAAGAAAATATAAAACTAAAAAAAAATTTTTTCCTGAAACTGAAAATATAAATTATAAAGCACAAACAAAAATTTCCTGAAACTGTTTTTTACCACAACGCTAAAAAAACAATTGAACTGGACATAGTTGAGAAATTAAGGAGACTATTTAATGACACAATGATTTTAATATCATTCTTCTGTAACCTTTAAATCTGTACTGTTAATAGTTTCATGGGAATCACCCTATCAAATTCCTCATCCTAAATAAAACTTTACAAAATAATAATTAAAGTCTAATTTTGTCTGTGGGTAGGTGGGAGATAAAGTAAACATTATGAAGATTTAGATTATGCTGGGAAACAAATTTACTTTACTGCATGGTTCCACTAGGAGATGGGCAGATCTTTACGGTGGGTGCACTAAAAATAAACAGGTGGGTAACATGGGTGAACTCAGAAGTGAATGAGTCTTATGACAAGCGCCATCACCCAAAAAATTGAATTTTGACTTCTTAACAGAACTAATTATTTGGGTTTGACTCCTACCCCCACCATCGGCAGAATTTATTTTTTTATAGAAAATTTTTCACAGTTGCCCGATGTGGGTTTAGCAATATTCTCCACATCCAAGAACCCTCCATTCAGGACATTTCACTCACAAACTAAAAATACTTACAATAAAAACCACACAGCATGAGTGAAATTGTCCATAACATTTTTAAACAGTTTCTTTACATCCAGATTTTTCTTTCTTGGATACAGGAAAGTTATTTAAAATATCAGATTTAAATTTATGAAATTCTTAACTGTACACACAACAAGAAATCCTTTCAAATCCTAGTTGATTAACTTAAGAATGTTTATAATTTAACAAATCAACAGAATAAATATATAAAAAAATAACACCAAAGATAAATTAATCGCAAAACTAAAACAATATTTTGTCTGTTTTCAAAGAAATCTTAAATTTCTTGACATAGTTTCTCAAACAAATTAGGCAACAAGGAACATTAAAGACTGAATGGCAAAGACTGTCTTTAATAATGATGGCTATGTTAGCATGGGTTGTATGGTAGGTACAATAAGGACTTTCAGAACTGACTGTGTAAAAGATCACCACCATAAGACACCAAGGATAGTTTGAAGCAACTAGCACAGTTGGAATCAACAAGAAGATTTTGCAACAACAAGGACCATATAAAACAACAAAGACCATATGAAACAACAAGGACCGTATGAAAAAACAAGGACTGTATGAAACAACAAGGACTGTATGAAACAACAAGGACCGTATGAAACAACAAGGACCGTATGAAACAACAAGGACCCAATGAAACAACAAGGACTGTATGAAACAACAAGGACCATAAAAACAACAAGAAACATATATGAAGCAACAAATATAGTCATCACAAACCGTTTGAACATTATACAAATTCACAAGAACTTTTTTATAAACAAGACATTGTAGGAAACCATTGAGCCTTAAGCCTTAAGTGTCACAAAGGACCACACTCAAAGACAGCTCGTAAGCTGCCTAACCCAGATCTACAGTAAACATGTTAAAAGTAAAAAGTGTGACCATAATTATATGCTGCGTTAGGATAATATTCATAAAAGGTAATAAAAGCGGCAATTATAAAATATTAATGGTATAAGAAAACAGACAAAGGTGCATAGCAGAAAGCCATCAAAGCTTCCGAAATCTATCGCAACATCTCACAAGTCTGTCAGCCTAATCAATCAGTCATGTTTCCAACAAAACAGAAAATAGACACGAGCTGTCTAGTTTACAAAATTTCTTACATGGAATAAAAGGAAATCCTCATTTTGTCTCCTTAGTTGATGTTTTGTGGGTAACTGAGATTTAGGAAGGAAAAGCTTTTGAGGGGCCTTTTATATAAAATAACCACTGCTGTCAATCAAAGCCAAAATTACTTATAGAAACTAGGCAGGTTTGAAACTTGGAAGCAGCTAAAACTAAATGGCCAACTATCTTATTCTAATATTCAAAAAGGGACCAAGATTTTTGTTCTTGTCTAAATGACAAACACTTAAAACATTAGAGATTACAATTTTGAAGATAAGCAAAATGCAACAAGAAAAAGCTGAATTTAGGTAGCACAAATTTTTAGGAAATTCACATACCGGCTAATGAATATTATTTTGTTGTCAATTAAATCTATTTCATTTTTTTTTTCTGTCACATTTGAACAGGGAGATAACTCATTGAGATAATTCATTGATATAGATAAAAGCTGAGTTACTTCCCTTGTAGTTTACCCTTCCTTAATTTATTTTTAGTTATTGGTAGAAAATGCTAGAATTCTTTTTACAAAACATAAAGACAAAGTTTTACTTTTAAATTTCATATATAATTTATAAAAGTAAAAAAACAACTTAAAACAATTTACAACGTGATTAAATATAAACGTCAACACTTAAAAAAAATAATTTTCTGCTAAACTGAGCTGCTCGTTTATTTCATCCCAATGTCATTTCTTTTGATTAACTAAAAAGCATTTTAACAAAAGCATTCTCAATTAACACACGATTTTGTGGGGTGTGCTACAATACTAAATAGAATGATGCACATGTTAAGTACAAAAATAGCTTTTCATGTCTTGGGGATAACTCCACAAAACTGACAGTGAAACAACAATATTTTAAATTGATGATTTATATTTTAAATTGTATATATTCATTTGTTTACTTTGTCTTTTGATGTGGCTCTACAGTGGATCACATTTAGGGCCTGGACATGTTCTTGTTTGAAATAAATAATCACACAACCTTAAGATATTTGCAGCACATCCATTATGTTAACATGTATCATGTACAATTAGTGTGAGATTTTGAGTTTAAAAAAAACAAAGTTCTCCAACATTTTTTAACAATATTTTTGCTTTGGGTTTATGTTCTTGTAATCAGGTTCGTAAAAAAGTTCCAATTGCGGACATGTAAGGTCAATAGGGCTCACAGGTTTTTACAGACAGGAAGTACAACGCCTGTCTCTTCCCTCTTCCAAACAGACAATATGTACGCATCTGATCTGGATTAAAACTCCTGCCTTACAAGAACCATGGAGAAAACCCAGACTTTACCATATATATAAACCTAAGGTCTTCTTGGAACTCCGTGTCACATTTCACTGCTCAAACTAAAAAAATTATTTTCATATGTTGCTTATTTGGCTGATAAAAGATTCACAATTGATTGAAGATTTAATATATATATATATATATAGCCCACAAAATTTTGTAGATGAAATGGGATGACCTGTGTCAAATTCTAACTTTAGCCTTTGTTTGATGTGATATAAAGCTAAAAATCAGGTGAAAAGGTAACAACATCATCCTCATTACATTATCCTCATTTTATCATGTTGTTCACATTTGTCACACACATACTACAGAAAATATATTTGGTTACAGTTTAAATTACTCAGAGGCTGCAATATAGATGCTAACATTATGTTAACAAAAAAATGTCATGTTTCATCTAACACAACTAAATAATAATAATATTTGTATTAATAAATCAATTAGTTTAAGAAATTAGATTGCAATGTACACACCTGGCATAAAATTATCAGCACAGTGGTGCAGAGATTTTGACAAAAACAAAATTTGATAAGTATTAATCAGCATTCAAATCAATGTTATATAGGCTCTGTTCATGTAATATGTTTTAAAAAACAGTTTCTTCTTGAAAGATATAGCAACCAAAAACTATTTTGTTTTAGAAAACTAAAAATGGAAAATTGTTCACAAGTGACAAAATAAATGCCCTTTTACTTGTTTATTTTAACAGTCTTCATGGTGGGCTGGTGCTACTGTTAGTAATCTGAGCTGTCAACACTACAATCCCGGTTCTAACCCTGCTGCCGCAATATCCCAGCAACCCTACAGATGGTTTGGGCAAACGCAAGTAGGCCATATAAACTTCTGTATAGAAGGAATGTCTGTGATTTAAAAGAATCTATGACTTGTTCTGTTCTATTCTATGGTTCTAAACCTTTATCAAAAAGTAGGCTGTGGTTAAGGGGGTTGAAGGGAAGGGAACTAATAATTGCAGCTTATCAGAATCGTTAACACAAAAAGTAGTCCTTTGTTGCTCATTCTATTGAGTTCTCAAAACATTGTTTTTTTTTACCCATGAGTCTTTATTTTGGCTTTTTTTATTGGATGCAACACCCACCTGCCATAAACCTACCAGTCCATCTGCTAGCATCTTTAAACATCACAGACTTGTGAGCCGCTTCAAACCCCACCCTCCTCTCCCTTGGCCATCAAAGCATCTAGTTTTTCTACCTTTGATTATATGTGAGAAGAGCATGAATTATGTTCCGCACAAAGATATTGTTACGGCTCTAGTGCTTGAACAAAATGAGAAAAAAACATAAGAATTCTAAAGAATATCATAAGCTACCATGCTAATACTAATATTTTGATAGAATGGATATAAAATAGTCATAGAAATTTGCACATTTGCACCAAAATTGGGGTGCAAATAAATATATATTTATAAGGCTCTATATGGAACAAAAAAAACACACCAAAAAAAAGAAGATAATATAAATAGATTTATATTATAACACTTTGTGTTTAGTATGCCATGCATAAAAAAAAAGTGAAGGGAGGCATGGTCAACCCAGACATTTTTTCCCTGTCAAGTGCATCACTAGTTATTGATTCAGGTCTTATGGTGAAGGGAGGGGGTAGGAAGGGAGGGACATATGCATGCAGCCGCTAGTGACCAGTGAAATCATTTCATGGTGGGGAGGGATGGGGGAGATTACCATGAATTGCAGGAACTTCTAAATGTCACAGAACAGAAGCAGTTTTTAGTGTGAGACTCACAAGTTGGCCCCCAAGTACATGTGAGTCTGGCACTGGGTTCTAGTTTTTGCCCCCATTCTTGACTTGATAGTGTAATATCTGTCTATGAATAAGACTTTGGAGAGGTGGGGAGGAGGAATCAAGATGCAAAAAAAACAACAAAAAAAAACCATTAGCTTCTTTTAAATTGATGCATCAGTCTTAGCTAATAATAACCTTTTTTTGAAAAAATCACAACATTGAAGGCAAGATATTGAAATCTAATTGAAGAAATGCAATATGATTTCTGGCCCTTGTACCAAATAAAAATTAAAAAATTAAAAAAAAGACAATATGCATATCATTGATTGTAATTTGTTTTGGTTAACACAAATTTATAGCTAGCTATTAATTTAAATTCATTGATCAATGAACGCGCACATTTTTGTAATTAATTTACAGCTCATTAATGAGAAAACATGTTTGCAGCTGACCCATCAAATACCTGTACTATAAATTCAGTAAACAATAGGGATTCATCACAGTAGCTTTAGTTTTTTAAATATCCTAAAGATATCAACAAGGTGTCATCAAGAGAAATCCTTCGGCGCAACATGTCCAGCCAGGTAGATATTGTCGTACATGTGGCCAGCCAGATCCCTGCTCAGCTCGGACACGGCCCGGCACGTGTTCTTGATGAACTCCCGCTTGGACATCTTGTTCTTCACATGGGGGCTGCACAGGTCAACGGACAGCATTATCAGAGAAAAGCACAGCACAAAAACAGCATCTAGGGGAAGGACAAACAACAAAGGGGAATCATAAAGAAATTAGTGTTGAAAATAGCCCGTGGGTAACCATGTGTGGTAAAGAATATTTATTTAAGTATTTTATTTACACATTTTAAATGCTAAGATTGAACGTCATCTGCTATACATTTTTCAAAGCAGGATTTACATACTTTTGAAACTTAATTGCTATGCTTTTTTTGTTTTAATTAAGCAGAAATAGCCACGTTTAGGGGCCTTATTAACCCTTCCCGTACCGACCTACTTCAATCTATGCTGCCTTCAGTTCCACTATATACGCACCCGGGACTGTAAGGGTTAAAATTTATGTAGACATACACATGTAGGTCCTAGAGGCATATTAATATTGTTTAGATATTACTAAAGGGCAAAAATAAGATGGAACGCTTGCTTTGATATTTCTGCTATTTGATAACTTTATAAACTTCGGTTTCAAAATTTACTATCAAAAACGGAATTGTAGACCTACGGTTTAGTAATATGCTACGATTTTATCAAAGAAAAACTATTAACTATATCTATCCCAGTTGCCAGTTGTTGTCAGAGAGTTGTTGTCAGAGAATTTAAAGAAATATTAGATGTAAATTAAAACTTTTAAATAATGTATTTGTAAAAGTAAAGGTTTTCTTTTTAAATTTCATCGTTTCATTACTTTTCATGTAGAATTGTAGAAGAATGCCTTTATACTTTATAGAAGGAGAGTCTGTAATATATTATAAGATTAGAACTCAAATTAAGATTAAAATCAAAAGTTATATACAGCGAAAGTCTTTTGGACATGTGTTTTTGGCTGCACACCAAAAACACGATTCTTGAGCTCTAAAAATAGCGCCAGCGGTTCTCTTATTATAGTATTTGTCATCTGTCTATACTCTCAAAAACAAGTCGCTAAACGTTCCCATACACATTTAGAAATTACACTGACTGTTAGATTTCTTTGGGCTTTTATTATAATTTTATAAAATAATTTATTATATTATAATAAATTCAAAATATAGTAAGTAAAAAGTATCTCTTTTAGAATAGGATGGCCAGTGAAGCTTCATTTAACTATTTCCATTTCAAAGTCATTTCAGGGAATTAAGTGGCTAGCATTATGCTTTACTTTCTTCCTATTAAGATCAGGCACCCATTAAAGATGGGTAAAAATCACTGGATTCCAGCTCGAGAACTGCACAAAATAGAAATGCAAGTGAGCTACCCCTGGACCACCAAGTCAAGTTCCTTACTTACACTTACATTGTTAAGAATTTGTTTTGTTAATTTAATATTGCAATCAAAGACAATAAATAATCAGTAAGAGCTCTTTGTCACTTCAGTACTTTTTAAATCTTATATGATACACATGCTCCTTCTATCTAAACAGACAATTATACATACTACGTCCAACAGCCAGAGCCAAATTTATTTAGAAGAAACTAAAACACATAAAAAGTGACTAAAACAAATATTTGGTTTGCTTTCTTTCAATGGTGATTTCCAGATAAGATTTACTGAGACAGAATATCGTCTTTACACAAACAATAGACAGAAAACTGTACACAATAACCTTTGGGAAGCAAAGTTACCGGCTTGGCAAAAAAAAATTCATATCTGTGGACAATCATTTCTGTTATAAAATAATATATATGTTTCTTATCAGTTTGTTAATATAAATGTTAATGGGTCGCAAAAAAAGGATCAGGAAAATAAGTTTGGGAATCCTTCAGCCTAAGATGGCCAGCACTACTCTTCCATCAAGCAGTACTTTAAGTGTTTCACACACTGTTATAGGTATCCTATGGGGCACGGTAGCCGAGCGGCAGCGCGTACCACTGGCGAGCCGAAGGTCCCGGGTTCGAATCCTGGTGCAGGCTAGGACTTTTTCCCGGGTCTGGAGGGTGTCCCTGAGTCTACCCAGCTCTGATGGGTACCTGACCTTAGTTGGGGTAAAGTAAAGGCGGCTGTGCAAAGTGCTGGCCACACAATCACCTAGTGTGCCGTGGCCACAGAAACTGGTGAACGCTGCTTCATCGGACCTATGGATCAATTCGGTCCGACAGGCACTTTACTTTACTATAGGTATCCTGACATCAGAGAGAAGCTCATACATAAAACATCTATAGTGGCCACATACCTTACTGCAATAAAAGCAAAGTCTCAGGGGAAAAGTTACAACCAAGTAAAAGGAAGATTGTAAACATTTTTTTTGTAAAACTCAATATTTGTACAGTAAAAAATAACAAACAGACTTTACCTTTACTGAGCCCCAGCTTTGGATTGCAGGCACAGAACCTCTGGGAGAAATTCTCTATCATAAATGTCAGTGTGTCTCCCCTTTCTCTTGGTGCTGAAACTTCTTTGAAAAACTTGCGCAGGGCATTGGGAAGGAATTGGTTCTCAAAGTTTTGTAGCTGCACTAATCTTTCCAAAACATCTGGTCTGGAGAAATGGAAATAGAACACAATCAATTTGATGACATTTCTCAGACACTTTAGCAAACAATAGCACAACATATACAGTACAGAGTTTCATCAGACATCATAATGTATGAGTTGGCACATAAAATAAAATGGCTGCCATAGAAAATAGATACATTTCATTTGAAATGTGCAATTGCAGAATTTTTAAGTCTAATGTTTATTATACTTAAGTAAGGTTTTGTCTTAGCTTGTCAACATTGCCTTCTGCAAAGGCAATCCCATTTTTTTCAAGGTCACTTCTGTATTACTATTTGTATTTTTTTTATTTTTGAATCTGATCTTGTTTGGAGCTTAGATGAGTTTTGCATTTAGTTCCTGTTTGAATTTTTTTTAAATGTGAATGACTTTACTCAATTTGATAAAATGAGGGGAGATTGCTTGAAACGTTTTATGGCCACATTATCACTTCATAATCATGCTGGCCAGGCTTTCCTGTTTTTGGTAAAACTATTAACTATAAACAGTAATTAAATAAATTTGTTTCTTACCTATTCTGTACAAATTCAAGTTTTTTAGAAGGCCACAGTCTCTTGGTGGTGTGGAGAAATTTAGCTATTTCCATAGGTTTATCATCGAGGATATTTCTGGATGTTAAATAATTGATGCCCTGACAAAATGAAAGCATGCCAATGTTAATGAGACAAGATTTATAAGCCATCACAATACAATGCCTAGCCACATTAACTTGGGTTTCCAACAGAGTTAAGTAGGATCAGAGATATCCTGGGCCTAGATTTGAACCCAATACCCTCAGGATGGCCATGTGTGTGAACTGAGACTAAGCCAGTCACATATTTTTCCCACTTGACATGCTGCTCCTGTTTAACATGAAATTGTATATCGTCGTTGTCAGGCGCAAACCAGCCAAGTAGAAAATTTTCAATTATTTTTTTTTCCTAAATGTTCCTTGGGATATCCCACATGATGTCTCAAAATATCTTGTAGTACTGTCCAATAGATTTTCTACAATTTTATTTCTGATTAAAGTGGCTACATTGATTCGTTTACTCGATCTATGCAGTTTTTTTGCTTCTCCTGAAAAATTTCTGAGTTGGCCGGTTTGCGCCTGACAATGAAGATATATCAAGTATCCCTGTCAGACCAATTAGAGCTATACAGCCTGTGTAGCTGCATTTACCAGTTTTCTAAAGGATTGTGTGGCCAAGCTGCCGTTAACTTTGCCCCAACTATTGTCAGGTACCCATCAGAGCTGGGTGGACTCAGGGACTCCCTCAAAACCAGGGACAAGTTATCCTAACCAGTGTTTCAAACCTGATACCTTCTGTAAGCTAGCCGACCGCATTGCCTCTGGGCCACCATGTTCCACAACCTTGTATAGTATCAATCACTGATAATAATTTAGGCATCAAATTAACAATTGGTGTTACTCTTATCTTATATATTACAGATGTTCCTCCTTTACTGGTATATTATATATAATACATAAGTTCCTTCTATAAAGAAGATTATTGCATCCTACAATGTTCTGTGGTCCAAGTCTAGTCTTGCATTTTTATTAGTGCTTTAAATTATGTTAAATCACTGGTTTTCCTGGGTTGTTCAGGCAACCCATTCCATGTCCTGATGCCACTCGGGAAGAAAGAGTACTTATATGCATTTGTTTTCGTCGAAGGGATAAGGGAAAAAAAATTGTCTTTATGTATATCTGAGTATTGCAACAGGTTGTTATTGTGTTAAATTTCTAAATTAGAGTTTAATGCCTTATTACTACTTTACTCTTTTCCCTTCTTTCCTCTAGTGTTTCTAGGTTTAGTGATTTAGAGGCGAGATGGGGCAAAAAGTTTACAACCAAGTAAAGAGAAGATTGTAACTATTCCAATGTATCTACACTGCTCTACACTTTTTTCAGTTCTCCAACCACTAAGTAGTTTTGGGGTTCCTTTGATTTAAAACAATTGTTTCATGTTTTCTTTCTATTTTTCACAAATCTGCTTGAGGACTTTCAATGAGCAGCGCTAAACTATTAATTTTAGGACACTAAACTTTTTTTGTTGTTAAAAAACCCTTTACTTTTCACTGGGGATATTTTAAGAGTGACTCACAGCGAAGGGGTCCGTGTTGAAAGTAAGGCTTGCCTCATCAAGTAGCATGAACAGCTGTTTGAAGGAGAAGTCCACAGTGTTGGCCCTGTTGTAGACACTGACACTTCCCCAGCAGCTCCTACACAGCCTGGTCAGAGAAAGTACATCTAGATAACACAATCATATATCTAAATGTATGTGACCATGTTGACATTCCTAACACCACTGATCAAAATGAGGAACACCCAAAGTAAAAATGAGGAATACAGGACCTAAATGAGGAACATAAGCTCGGAGGAAGCTTTTTCATATGAACGCAAAATATATTATTACTAAAATACATAAGACACATTGCTCAACTTACAGTTATACACAGTATAGGCCATAGGCCTATACATAATATATAGAACACATATAAGTCAATGTAGAATAAATGAAACATTTTTTTTATAAAGAATTTTGGTAAATTTATCTAATATATTGTCCGGAAAATGTGGGGCGGTAGGCATTTCTGACCGTGGCATGATTGCGGAATCTATTTTAATTTCATAAATCTTTTTACCGCAAACAATGCATGTATTATTTTCCTTTTTTTTAAACAAAAGAAGACAGAACCAGAAATATTTTAAAATTGCTTTTTTTTTAGTAAAAAAGGATAATGATTTCATAGTAAACAAGATGTAATCATAGTTAGTTAGCTGTTTTTTTTAATTTTCTGATTATAACTGTTTACATAATGAAGATGTTACCAATGAATATTGGTCAAGCTAATTTTGAAAAAAACATGGAGATAATCTTCATTCACAAGAAAGAATATTCCTCTTCCTCATGACCAATGTTTATTCCCAAAAATGCTCATTGGGTCAGTAAAAATCTATCAGTTCTGATAGGAGCAGTACAAGAGCTCAAATGTTCAGATAGGAGCAGTACAAGAGCTCAAATGTTTTATATGAGAAACAGTGAACAATTTCCTAGCTACAACAAGAGATCAGTTTCAACAATACATATTTAAAACAACAAAACCAACTGATGCTGTTACAAAATATAAAAATTTTTGCAAACAAATAAATAAACCAGAATGTTTTGTTTTTGGTTTCAGTTTGCTCACAAATTCAATTAAGTGGCAAAACATTTTTTTCTATTCATGATGCCCAATGTTTTAAATTGTTTCTGAAATTTAGATATATTGAAATTCTTTTTAAAATGTTGAGGCTAATTGAGACATTTTCATATAAATGCTACCTTGTGTATGGAAATAATACTTATATACAACAATGCTTGTTGGACAAGGTAGTATGCCGAAGAGTTTCAGAGGTGGGTTCTGTTGTCCGTCAATTAGAGAAATTAAGGAAATGACCAGGCCTTTAGTTGCACTTGAAACAGCCATGGGCACTGCAGACATTTTTTCACAAGGCATTCCTATGTAAAGCCTTTTTCTGTTAGGATAAAAACCCTGTTTTTTTTTTTTTAATTTTTTAATATTTTTTTCTATTACAGGTAAAAGAAACTTTTGAAGAGGGATTGGGTGAGAGGATTAGGGGAAGGGAAGCTCTCATGCAACCCAAGCTCCACTGCACTCACCTATGAAAAATGCTATAGCATTGAGTTCAGCCAGGGGCATGTAACTAACATAACAAATTCAACCTTTGAAAAACATGCTTTACTTACCCCTGCCATAAAAATTCATCATTGGCCAAGTGGGACCAAACACAAGAAGCAAGACACAGGTCTGTGGCATCAAGGTGAGACAACACTTCTAAACCTGCCAGAAAAGCAAATTATATCACCTTAGTTCCTCTGATAGAGACAGAAAATATTTTCATTAAAGACGTATTTTATTCGACTATATTTTCTCTTTACAATTTGTTTTGGCAGGCCGATAAAATGTTTGTCTCTTCAAGTGCCTCACTACTGATGCTGAGGTCTACAAAAGGAGAAAGTGCAGACTTAAGAGGATTAGGGAGCAATTAGTTTATTGTCAAAAGATACCCAAGGGCTACTTAAAAACCTACTAATTCTTTTATTAATGTCTCTCAGGGAAACAAAAAAGAATTATTTATATTCTACCTAATATCTACCATTAAGCCTTCTACGCCAAGTTGTATAGTTTTATCAGGGTGTACATATATTACAATATAAGAAAATTTGAAGTAGATGAGCGCATTTCCATTTAATCAGATTTCAAATATAGATCAATGCAAATCACATTTTTGTTTAAAGAGACAATCTATTGCCTTGTTGCTGCAATGGAACTTTGTAAATCCTAAGAGGCTCATTGCAAGGTATGTCCACATACTAAATTAAAACAATAAATTATATGGGCATAAACTTCATATCAAGTATGGGATATACAAAGCTAGATGGATGAAGTCTAAATAAAATTCAAGGGCTGAAGGTGTATAAGGAGAGAAAAAAAAAGCAAAAACTCTAACTTATTTCTGGAGGTAGTTGTGCCAAATCTGGAAACCTGGCAATGGTATTATTTTCTGGACTTGTGGTCACTTGTCTTTCATCCCATCGTGAAAAATCTGTGATGGGCATACCAAGAAAATCTTGGGGTCTGATGCCAACTTCTGGAAGCCTGAGAATTTAAAAAAAAAGGTAACCATGAGACAAAAATTACTATTTTGATTTGCTGGAAATTGGCATGAACAAAAAAAAATTAAAACATGGCCAGTATATTATCCTACAAATCTACTCAAAACAATATTGTACTCTTTCATACATGACCTTTTTTTAAAATTAAGACTATAGATTAAAAATAAAACACATATATTTTTTATTATGAAGTGAGTGGAATCATTTTTAGTTCACATAACTATGATCGCTATTAAAAAGAAGGACTCATTGTTTTAATAATATTTTACCTTCGAATCACTTGTCCCATATGCAAATGTAACGCTTGGATCAGATCACTGATTCCTAGATGCAGATTGCCCTTTTCTTTAACCCCTTGCAACAAGAGTTTGGATATCTATACTTTTTTCAATAAACAAGCCCAGAAACAACGAGCCCAGTCTCTTAGATTAAGTGCATCATGTGAGGATTAAATTTCTCTAAAGCTGAAAACCTGAAAGGTATAAAAAAAATATTTATGCACAGACAATAGGCAATATTTCTTATTTATTCTTTATTAAACATAAATTCTTTTTGTTCTTTTTGTCTTTTATAAAACATAAATTCTGATGTTCTTTTTGTCTTTGGTTTAAATTAGACCATGTTTAGTGTGACACTCAAGTACATTACTAAGAGTTACTTCGGCACAATGTAATGGCTTTCACTGTGTCTAGTTTTGTATAATTTTATTAGTGCACTGCTTTTGTTAAATATAACCATTGCAAAAATAATAGATAGTTTTAAACAATTTAATACTGTCATAAAACCATAATATTATTTTATACTGTAACACCAATTTTAATTGATGTGCTTCCGATGATACATTATTTACATTGTATTTGAAGAGCTGGTTATTCATTGAAGCCATTGTAGTTAACTAACTACAGCTGCAAACAAAGTGTACCCGTATGTGTTTTTGTATGCAAGTGGAACAAAACATGTGGGTTAAGGAGGTCATTGGTTAACATAAAATAATTGAAGAAGCAGAGGATACAAATTTAATTCTTTTGCTTTCTAATTATTTTTTTAAATTTTCCAATGAAAAAAAAAAGGTGGGAGCGTATAATAAAAAGTGTTATACTGTGAAGGTCGTCTAAAAAAAATTAAATTAAAAACAGGGTGAGGGGGAGAGACTTAAATAAAACCTGTGTACAAAGAATTTACTTTAAAATATTTTTACCCATGGGTAAATTAATGTGGGTGTCAGAAAAACTTTGGCACCAGTTAAGCCCTTCTGAAGTAGCTGGGCATTGTGTAAAATGGGGTCAAGTTAAAGAAACCAAAGCATTTGCATAATACTATGGGCCAAGAAAAGAGGGTTTTGAAAAATTAGTTGAACAGATAAAATCTTCGGTTTGCTTAGAATATAATATATGCTAATGAGCTAATGAATATAGTGTATGAGTTAGAAAAAGATTCAAACTATTAGTTCTGAATCGTTAAAGTAAAAGTTTAATTTTGTATTTAATAAAGTTTTGTTTTTTTCAAACACTCTTGCAAAAAATGTTATACAATTAAAAAAAATACTACACAATATTACTATGATTGTGTTATGATATTTAAATATGGTAGCTAAACAAAAGGAATAATACACACACATAAAAGGTTTTTACAAATGTCTTTTCAAAATAATGTAAGTTAAGAATAGTAGGCCCTAATAGTGAAATATAATTATATTTTTAGCTTTCTAAATACCCGTTTTTTATATATAAAAGATCTGTGGATTTCAGTTTTATAGCTTTCTAGTCTAAGACAGGAAACCAACTTTATGTTAGTCAATTGTGACATTTTATTGCTTTATGCACAACCTCAGAATAAATATCAGAATTTCTAAAAGATTAGTAACCCCAGCTCTGAGTACAATAAGATTTTTAGTCTGGTTGCTTTTCATATCAGGTTTATGAATATTCCTTAAAATTAAAGCACTGTTTCCAATATCCAAATAAATAATTAAATATGAACCATCAGGCTAATAATTAAAAGATACAATCAGAACATTCTTTTTGGACAAGAAAATAGTAGGGTCCTAAGTAAAATACATTAAACTTTATAGGATAGGTTAATGGGTGTAAAAGTTTTACTTTTTGCAATACATGTTTTAACTCAAATAGTTTGACTTTTTTAAAAATAGGGGCCTATATAAATTAAAGAAACTACACATTTAACAATGTACAATAAAAAACTATTACAGTTAAAAACCTACTTTTTTTAACACTGCATCGCTAAAAAAGTTTAATCTATGAGTATGATTACAAAACAAATGATAGGCTACTCTCTGAAGCCAGGAGATGCCGTTACTACTCAGTTCATACTCAGGACTGGCAAACAGAACATAAAACACTCTAATTCAGTACTCAGTGGAAATCATCTACACTAATTTCTATCCCATTCTTCTAACACAGACCCACTTCTGTACCCATGGGCCTCAAAGTTGGAGAAGTGTGTGAACCATCAATACAATCACATTAAGAATACACCTGCAGGCGAACGCATGGGGGATAGCTCCCGCTGTTGGTCCAAGACCCATTGGAACTGCCGAGAGGCCACAGGGTCTCTGTGGGGAGGAAGCAATGGACACAGCAGTCCCGTCTCACGAACCACCTGCGTGCCTGAATGCCTGTGCCTATGGACAAGTCTTAATGAGGCGATAACTTTTGAATCCGAATGTTCGTGAACTTCCTGTTCTATTTTTAAACTAATAACAAATAAAGCATGCTTTTGCTGGTGTTTGACAATTGATTTCAACCTCGACGGCCAGTTCTAGTCTTTTAGAATTATACAAAGGATACAATATTAGTTATGAGGAATCCGTTTTTAACATCAAAAAGGAACAGGCGATCATTAATACTCAAGTGTTAGTCGCGTGACGTTAAATTTTTATTTGTTTACAAAATAAATGAGTCAAGAGTTGCGTTTTCTTGGTTATTAAAAAACAAAATGCGTAAATTCAAAAATCGAATAACAAAAATTCTTTTGCATTAAGCAATAAGTTTGATATTTTAAAAAGGTGATTATTCCCTTCTGACTTTCACAATACATTGTTTTGCTTTGTAAACATCTATTGGAAATGAAATAAATTTTAATCAACAAATTTGAGTACAACCAGTAAAGTAGCACACAGACATTGTTTCGAATAAAATGATCGAATAAGAACGGAAATGTTTTTGCACGTGACCTTTTATGCATGCATACACGTTAAGACTTGTCCATAGTATAGGATTTGTGCTACCGGGTTACATTGCAAGTATACGGGCAACGCACCACGATAATGATCCTAGGGGAACCACAGTGAACAGTTGCTGGGCTGTGGAAACCTTCCCTGTTACATGGCACGCCATGCCTTTGGCATGCAGTGGTGTGGCTGGAGCCCGGACAGACCTTTAGTGTGCCCCCCCTGGCTCACTCATAAGGGCTCGTCCGTTTCTTTAGAGACATTATAGATCTAACACAGACCTGCCTATTTAATATTTCAAAGATTCATTAAATAAGAACAAAAATTTATTCATTCATTTTCAGAAGTTAATCATTATAATTTTATTGATGTATAAGATATATTCTACTTTTTAATACATCTTGATATTATTGTTAGAAGTTAAGAATAATTCAATTTGAAGAATCGTATGATGATGGGTCTTATTTATTTCTTCATTAACTGACTGGCAACTTCATTTGATGATAAAGATAAATAATTCAATCAATTATCATTTTTAATAAATAATTGTGTATAATACATATTATAATACAAGCACTCAGAATTAAACAATATTATTGCATATAATATATATAAATATATATATTTATATATGGGTTATTCTAAAAAATGGACATCAATAGAAGGATGCATATAAATTACAATTGAACACAACAATTCATGTAATTATATCATTGCTATCAAATAGAGGCCTATGTGGTGTCTGTGTGCCTCGACCATAGGCAGATTTCATGACTTTTGTGTTACTTTATTTATGTAAGTGAAAGTAGATTATTACTATAATAAAACTGACAATATAATTTAATTCTTGGCATAGGGAAAGTAATGTGTTTATTACATTATTGTGTGATGATTATATTTGTAATTATTATTTTAATTTCTACTTAAGCATATTTTGGTGGTTTAGGTCTTTGTGTTCATTGACATTAGAAGTAAAAGGAATTATTATATGGAGAATGCTGTGTATGGCAGTCAGCATTATGTGAAGATGCAACTAGTCGAGTAACGTGTCGTACGTTTATCTGCCAGTCGATTGATTGGCGATTACTGGCGTATATTTTGTTTTTAATGGCGATTGAGAAAAGCTACAAAAATTTTCATGTTGCCCTTTTGAAAAGCCCAATGACGAGTGGGGTGTTCCAATGAATTACAATCTATAATGTACAATTTTTGTGTCTTATTTGACCCCCATCTATCTTTTTACATGTGTCCACCCTAGCTTGGTGGTTAGCAGCCCAGACTGCCGTGCGTGTGATAAGGGTTCTATTCCTCACTGAGGCTTTTTTTTCTGTAATAACAATAATTAATAGAATTAATAGAATTAATAGAAAGACTACGTTTGACTAAAAGCTTTCCAAAAATGTTTTCAATAAGTAAAAAATAATAATTATAATAATTTAGACATGCCATCATGCGGGAGTAGTGCCCCACTGAAATCTATTTTTTCTGTAATAGCAATAGGTAGATTACTTTTTTACATTTATATTAATATTAATTTTTTTAAAGATTGTAAAGAATTTGAAACTTTTAAATGTTTTCAGTAAGTATAATCTAATAAATATAGGCCTATTTTAAACATGTGGGCGACTACTGTACGTTCGATACTCAGTTATGGCTAGGGATAGTCCTAACTTATTTTTTAAATAAAAGACATAGCCTACTGTTGGACTGAGTGTAGGTTAAATTAATGGGCTAATGGCTAGGCTAAGAAAACACTAAAACTAGGACTATGATAGATAATTTTTCATTTTTATCTGCGTTATATAGGCAGTAGGAATAGATCTGTGCATAACGCTTCCTGTTATAGTCTAATAGGCAGTAGGAATAGATCTGTGCATAACGCTTTCTGTTATAGTCTAATAGGCAGTAGGAATAGATCTGTGCATAGCGCTTTCTGTTATAGTCTAGGCAGTGGGAATAGATCTGTGCATAATGCTTTCCGTTATAGTCGAGGCAGTGGGAATAGATCTGTGCATACCGCTTTCCGTTATAGTCTAGGCAGTGGGAATAAATCTGTGCATAACGCTTCACGTTATAGGCCATATGCAGTAGGAATAAATCTGTGCATAACGCTTAGTGTTATGCGGAGCAGTGACTGTATATAACGCCTCCCATAAGTAAATTTACTGAATACAGTGTAGGTCCTATCCTATTACACAAAAACACAGTTTAAAGCTGTTAGTGTGATTGATTTCAGTTCAGTGGAACCATATCATTTTACTTGAACCGTTTTGAAAAAAGTTATATATTATATAATAGGCCTAAATATAATGTTCATATTGCACCTTTTTACATTTTTGTATCATAGTCCTGTGCAAAGAATTTGAAAGATAAAGCAATTTTAAGCTTTGTAGGATTTTTTTGATCTTTCATGCTTTTACTACTCAGTAGTTTTAGTTTAGGCTTAGGTAGTAGGCCTATTGTAATATAATTGACAGTTAAAAATTGAAATGAATTAAATAGATAGGCAGATGGGAAAAATTAAAACTAAAAAGGGGCCTACTAAAAAAGTAAGTAGGCTAAGCCTAAGCAAAGTCAGAGCAATTCAGTAATGCAATAGTATAACCCCCTCTCCCCCTTTTTTTTCCTCTTCTGCAGCAGAAAGATTTAGACTAGGCTAGCTACCCTATTTTATAATTTTTTATAAATAATTTACCCAAAAAAATGAAAACATACCTGATGTTCTACAATCCACTTCCTTAGAAAAGCGGATATGTACATTCTCTTCCTAACTAAGTCAAAATTAGGCATATTAGGCTAAATGTTTATTTACTTGTCACTCTCTGGATTCCAACAACAAAAACATTGACGTGGCCTGAGACAACATGTTAGACTGATTTTCATTGGTTCAAAATACTTTCACTAAAAATAAGAATCGGGTCGACCTTTAAATTTGTTTTGAAAAAGGTGGTTATTTAAAAAAAAATATTTAAATCTATTATGGTTAAAGGTTAATTTTTTTTTAAATAGGATGAGCAGCGCAAATATTTCTTTGACTTTTATTTAGTTTTTCAAACTGCCATATCATTGTTTATAAATCTATAGATAATTGTTTTGTTTTTTCCTCCGCAAAATAATGAGCACATCACTGAGCTATATAATTATTCTTTGATGAAATTCTTCAAATCAGCGTCTATTTTAATGTCTAACATGTATTCAACTAATTTCAACTCACAGTCTCACGGGCGTAAATGGGGGGCGGGGGGTGCAAAGAGAGCATGTACTCTATCCAACCTCGCTCCCCTGTCCCCACCCCGTAGCCCTTTTTTAAACAGTGGAGGATTTTTTTAATGTCTATATTTTTTATTACTGTAAGGTGTAAGGGAAATAGGCCTAAGTGTGCATCAGCCTGCTTTTGACCCCTACCCCCTTTTTAACAGTATGTAGACTATTTTCCAACTTGCACGATCCATCACTCCATTGCCACTTACTAACCGTGCAATCTTGGCTACGACACAAACAATTATAGGCCTACATTTTAACCGAAAAGGGTTTTAGCCTATTTTCGCCGCCGAAGCCGAATATCGGTCGGTCTCTAATGGACGCAGCAACCCCGTCTCAGAACCACCCGGTGCCTGGACTGGATGTTTGTACATATAGTATAGAATTTGCGTTGACGGGTGACATTGCAAGTATACGTGCGAGCCACCACGATAATGATCCTAAGGGGAACCCCAGTGAACAATCCCTTGCTGCGGAAACCTTACTGTTACAGTGTTACACGGCACACCGCGCCTTTGGTGTGTCGTGTGGTGGCTGGAGTCCGGAAAGAGCTTTGGAATGCTCCCCGTCCTGGACTAAAGAGCCATGCGGGATCGTCCGTTTTTTTTTTTAGACCTTATAACTCATTCCCCCTCCCCTATACTTTGCGCCTCCTCTTGTTCCTCGTCTCCCCCAGGACCCCAAACTTGCACTCTTTGCCCCCCCCCCCCCTTCTTTTTTTTAAAATCTTGCATGGCTACGTCACTGTAAGAATTACACACTAAATACACACCCTAACACGCTCTCTCTCTCTCTCTTCCCTCCCTCTCTCTCGCTTTTCTCTCTCTCTCTCTCTCTCTCTCTCTCTCTCTCTCTCTCTCTTTCTTTCAAATAACTAACTATGCAAGTTTATATAAGAGCTTATTGGCCTTTCTAAAAACTTCCATCCGCTTTTCAACCGCTTTTAACTCGTAAGTTTGGCTTTCACTCTGGGCTTCTTTTTTTAATTGTTAACCCTTACAGTCCCGGGCGCGTATATAGCGGAACTGAAGGCAGCATAGATAGAAGTAGGTCGGTACGGGAAGGGTTAAATTTTCGTGTAAGCTGAATTTTTTGTTTCAACACAAAAAAAATAAAAATAAATGATGATTTGTTTGTAAACGTGTAACATATATTTAATTTATATTTTGGATTTTGTTTGAGTCTTAGAGAATAGAGGCTTATTTGAATATACGTCGGTGCCTATCCAAGCTGCGATAAAAATCCCTTCAAATTATAAAAAAAAAGATTAAAAAGCAAATTGTCAATAATTAAATAAAGTCAACAACAACTTATATTATAACCAAGACATTTTATATATTTATATTGTGAGTCCTTTTGGTGTTGATTTTGCCTACAGCAGCAAGTCAGATAGAGATCTTCGTCATATAAATTACATCTATTTGTTCCCCGGACTCCTTTTATGGACTAATGGGCATTATTCACAAGTATTTCCGGGTCACGTGATGTACTGATCAGGAAGTGTTTGTTTACATAATGATAAAGAAGAAATTATAAGAAGTTGTCTTAGTGTGATAGGATTCCGACGTTAAATCTTCACTAAAGAAAAATAAACTATGTTTTCATCGATATCCGCTGATAGATACAAACGTCTTAAATGCATGGCATGCCAAAAGAAGACATAATAACAGAGTATATTATGTTCCAAACACTTCGTAAACGAAGACGGAGATTTCCTTGTCAAGTTAAACTTAAACCTTTCACTGCTAGGCCTAAGCGACGGTAAGTGTACTTGCCATTGGCCTAGATCTTCTTAGCTTAAGTCAATGATAAAATGATCTCATAAAATTTAAAAATCATTCTCTTATGCAGTTATGCATATTTCAATTTGTACGTGTGATTAGATAATACCCTACAACTGTGTTGTCAACTCATTAATTGCCAATTAACTTTATACTTTATACTTTAATAACCCGTACGCCCCCCTAGCTATCTATAATAATGATAATGAATAGGCTATTTTTATTATAAAATGCAATCCAATGCGATATTTGCTATCTGCTAGGATAATGAAAAGCCAATTAAACTATTTATATATTAGGCCTACAAGGCTATATAATATATGTAGGCCTATAATAGGCTAGGCTATATAAAATTATTTAAATTAGGCTTAGGCACGAGCTTCTGCTTAGTCTTTAGGCTGAACGGCTAGGTAGGCTAAGGCCGGCAAAGGCAATCATTAGTCATTAGGTCTACTTCATTTAAGCCTACACTATATACTAGGCCTATATAATATATAGAATATAGATCGAGTTATAGGCTAACTATGGGCCTATCATATATATATGTCATATGTAGGCCTATGTCATATGTATAAATTCCATATTGATTAGGCTATACAATATGATATGACCTGTGTTACTATGACTATAGTCTGTAGTATTATTAGGCTTAGCCTAGACTAGAGCTGGGGCTATTGCTCTGCCTTGGATGAACATTAGACACATCCTGGTGCTGCATGCATGGACCTATAGGCCTCATTATAATTCATATTATAATAATTAACTCCCATATATGTTTAATAACCTATATCAATCGGATATAAATATTAAGAGTTATATAGGCCTATGTACAGAATTAATCCATTTTGCATCTATTACTCTTGTTGTTAAAGTTAAAATGGTACGGTAACAAAAGAACAATGTGGCCACTTAATTAATAAGTAAATTAAGAACTGAGCAGTATTTTTGCAATTACTGTGTTCTTTATACTTTTGTGTGTTAAACTTGAATTGATTATTGTTACCGGGTATTGTTAGATGAAAGGGCAGTGCAGAAGAAATTTCAATCAATTTAAATGGTAATATTGATGAGGGACTGATTGATTTATTTGGAATCATCATCCAAAGAAATAGGACTGATTTTAGTGAATATATAATATATATTATGTATATTAATTTTTAATTTTGCTTCAAACTTACATGATTCAACAAAACTTAATGCCTTTATAGTTTTAAATAAGTAGGGCCTACCCCAATCCCCCCCCCTTTTTCCAGTACTATTTATCTTCTTCCACATAGTGAAGTAGAAGGCTTCTTATTATTTTTAATTTATATTTTATGTACCGGTAGTGGTCAGCTAAAAAGTGGATCATTTCATAGTCATTTTCATCACATATGCCTACCATTGACCGATAAGCATAATTAAATAGACATATTATGAATTTGGGCCATTTCTTTTTCTTTTAGTGTTAAATTTTGTTGATTGTGCATATGTTTATTGGACATAAAATAATTAATTACACTAATAAAATGAAATAACTAACTAAATTATATTTAGTTCCATTGCATTACTATAACTATAAGTATAAGACAAATTAACATACATAAGTTAAAAGTTTGGGTATGATTATATGTGTTATAAATATTTTATTTTTTTAAGTATTATCTTGAAAACTATGTATTGTAGTAAAATTTGGAAAGGGAACATTTGTGCTGTAAATGTAATATGTTGGCTTATAAATTATTTTTTTTCTATTTAGACTGAATGTGTCAATCTTTGAAACAAATGTCCATGTGGATCATCAAATACAAAATGATGTTAGCTGCCAGACATGAGAAAAAGTTCTTGCATCAGTTTATGACACTGCTTACAGAAAATTTAACCATGTGCTGTTAAAGAAGACTGTGTTTCAATTATATCCAGCAAAGGATAGTCAATAATATATTTTTCAAGAAAGAAAAAGTGCTGACATTATACTCAGATTTTTTTATTGTATTAAATTAAAAAAAAAAAAGAAAAATATTTTAAGTTTCTTTTTTAATTTTTTGAAAGTTGAAATATAATTATATATATAAATAATTCTCAATAAAACATAAATTACAACAAAATATGTGATGTAAATAAAGATAGAATTTTATTTAGATGTAGACTGATATTATGTATAGAGGAGGGTGGTCTTAGGGTGCAACATATACAATTCTTTTTCCTCTAGGATTATATTGCAGCTAAACTTCCAAAATTGTACTTGCAACAAGCTGTCTTCGTGCACCCTGCATCAACATTCTGCTTCAATAACCTGTTGGGAAACAAAATGTAACACGTCATATACATTTTTCTTCTAAATTCAATAGGCCTAGAGTAAAGTGCCTGTCGGACCCATATTGGTCCATAGGTCAGGTGAGGCAGCATTCACCAGTTTCTGTGGCCACGGCATACTAGAGGATTGTTTGGACAGCACTATGCACAGCTGCCTTTAATTTACCCAACTAATGTCAGGTACCCATTAGAGCTGGGTAGACTCATGGACACCCCAACATGGGAAAAATTATAGACTTAACCAGGATTCGAACCCAGGAACTTTGGTACACCAGCCGAACGTGCATCTGCATGGCCCCATGCCCCTATTCAATAATTATAATGTCAATTGAAAACAAGACATCCATTAAATTTGCTGATAATAAAATTTTCTTATATTATCCTTATATATTAATACTATTATTGCTTAACTAATATATCTAATGCATTAACAAATAGGTATAGCTGACACTTTGTAACAATTATAATACGATTTAACCTGATATAAATAAATTTTGGATTTATATACTGGTAGGCCCTATTATGTCCTATATTTATATAAATACAATATTAATATATGTATATAGGATTTACTTGTAGCATTTTTATCTCAATTGAAACATATATCAAATGTTGAAGTTGAAGGGAGGAATATTCTTTTACATGAAAAAATATTAATCAAGTAAAAAATATATATTACATAGTCTAGGCCTATATCTACATAATAAAAAAAGTCATTTAGTTTTAGTTTTATTTCATATTAATATATAGGACTATATAGCCGTCACACCAAAATGTGTATTGACTTCATCATACAATATAGGCTAATCCTAAAATACTACAGCAAGGCACTGTGGAGCGCGTAGAGCAAGGTGAGGCACGTAGCACATCTTGGTCATCCACTGCATCTGAGCCCATCGCCGGTCATCTAGACTTGTTCTTGCCACTGGCAACTGGTGGGCCCGGACAAGAGAGTGAGGTCAACGCTGTGCAACTCTTCTTCACTTTAAACAAACTAGCATGCGCAAATCATTAGTCATCCATCGGACTACAAAAAAATGGTCATTGTCGAACACGACGGACGAACAACAATAACAATAGGCCTATAGTATGTAAGGCTACTGGCATCAAGCTTTACATTTGTATTTTTAATATTTTTAATTTTATGTAGTTTAAAAAACTGTTCTAAGATAATAAGACTATTCAAAGCAGTGGTGCTGATATATCTATAGCCTAATGATGGCCTAATCTATAACTATAGCCTATATACCAGCTGCAGCATGCCAATGAATATTGACTAAGTAGTAATTATTAATAGGTTTGATTAGGCCTATATCTTATCACATGCCTCTAAAGACTATAGGTATAGTATAGGATAGGGCTATAGTATATGGGGGATATACTCTCCTATCAATGACAATTAAATTAAAATTAAAGCTAGGTCTACAATATGTCACGAAATGTGACTACAAAAAAAAAACTAATCTGAAAGTCTAGCCTAAATCATCATACCGGACATACCATAGCCGCCATAGGCAATAGGCCTACTAAATGACTCAAATATGATGATTAGGCTAAATAATTTCATCAAATAAAATAAGTCCTCATAGGTCGGCCTTAAATCAGTTTAATTTCATCAATGCCTAGGCTACAATTTACTTTACTTTACACTTTAATAAAGTCTTTACGTTAACTAAACTAAACTGTCAACTTTCTCTTCTTGTACAATTTAAATAAAACGTAGGCCTAATAAAAATGAGGAAGACAATTAAAAGTAAAAGTAATAGGCCTACCTACTTTTCCTGAATTGTCGAGTAGGCCTATGCTGTTCACATGACAGACATTTTCTTCAATGTTGCTTCCACTATTCATACATATGGTAATTATACCATTACAAGTCGTTCTCTGTAGGCTAACTCTGTAGACTGTCACTGAGTGTATGCCTATAGTATAGTATACTTCGATGTCGATAGTGTCGACTGTCGCTTCGAAAGTCACTCACCCAATAGGCCTAAATCTCTCCATGATTAAACAATGCTTGGCTTTTAAAAACCATTTTCATGTGGATATGTTATAATCTCACCCATGTGCAGTGTTTAAGACATCTGTGCCGTTATATAATGTCTCTAAATTAAATGTTTTTAATAAGCATTGATACAGATAAAATAGAGGCGAAAGACGCCATTATTTGTTTGTAGTCTGTACATCACGTGACCAAAATGCTATCGCTAAGGACTTGTGAATAAAGCCCATTGCGACTTTTCGCTATGATTGGGTGTGTAGCTAACACCAGGTAGCATAAGATGAGCTCGACGTGAGTAGTATAGTTTTCTGTGTGTGTTTGTCCATTGAGTTAATTAAAGATAACTGTTTAGCCTGACCATTTTTGCATTTCCTCGTTCCCTTCAAGAGAAAATGGACTGGACATATTGATTACAAAGTATGTACAACCTCTGGACCAGCTGTTACCAACCTGTGCGTGGGGACCCTTTTGGGGGTCGAACGACAATTTTGTGGGGGTCGCCCAGGCCTAGGATCATAGGAAAACTGTTGCACCTTCTTCTTCCATTTCCAACAAAATATCTTTGTGCAACATGGTTTTCCAGCTTGTTGGTTATCAAGTCTAAATACGGAAGTTGTGGAAGATGATCTTAGTTGTGCTCTTGCAAAGACTGCCCTGATAATAATATTTCTGATTTAACGAGAAAGACGCAATTTCAAACTTAGCACTTACGTTTGTGTTGTAATTAGAACTTATTGGAGTAATTCGGATACAATAGCTCCTAGGTACTTGAAGCTGCTAACTGTTTCCAAACTCTGCCCGCCAATCTTGATCTGCGTGGTGATGCCGCTGGTGTTACTAGTCATTAATTTAGTTTTTTCGGCACTGATTTGCATGCCATAGGATGCGGAAGTTTTGTCCAGTCGCTCCACTAGATTGGCTAATTCTTCCTCACTCCCGGCGAGTCCATCTATATCATATGCGAATCGAAGGTTGGTGATCCTTCTGCCATTTATGCTGATTGTCCCTTCATGATCCTCTAGTGCATCTGACATGATTCTCTCCAGGAAGATGTTGAACAGTGTTGGTGAAAGCCAGCATCCTTGTCGTACTCCAACGGTAGTCCTAAACCAATCTCCAATGTTGTTGCTGAAGAAGACTGCACTGGTGGCCCTGTCATAGAGGCTACGTATCAGCATTGTCAGGTTGTCATTAATGTTATAATGTTTCATGGTTGCCCATAGGGCTGCGTGCCAGACCCTGTCGAATGCTTTTTTTAAATCAACAAATATATGGTACAAGTGTTGTTGATGTTGCGCGTGCCTCTCACAGAGTATTCGCAGGTTAAAGATATGCTCTGTGGTACTACGTCCCTGCCTGAAGCCTGCCTGCTCTTCCGCAATGATTCTTTCAGCATAAGGTCTGAGTCGGCTCAAAATTATTTTGAGCATGACTTTGCTTGGGTGGCTTATTAAGGCTGATGGTGCGGTAGTTCTGGCATTGCTGAAGGTTGCCTTTCTTGGGGAGGGTGATGATGAGCGACTGGGTCCATGGTTTAGGCCAGTCTCCAGTTATCCATATTTTATTTCAAATGTTCAATAAGACATTTACCATGGCTTCCCCTCCTGCTTTCACCAACTCAGCAGGGATGTTATCCACTCCTGCAGCTTTTCCTTTTTGAAGGGCTTGGACTGCTGCTTTTACTTCTGTACGGAGGATAGGGTAATTGTCATTGTCTGTGGCTGGGGGGACGTTTAGTATATCTAGATCTATAGTGATATTGTCATTATACAGTTCCGAGCAGTACTCAGTCCATCTTTTTAAGATATCTGGTTCCTCAGTCAGGTTTCTACCATCCTTATCCTGTATGGTGGTGGTGCGCCCGTGCTTAGTGGTGGTTAGTTCTTTTACTAATCGGTATGCCTTTTTGCTATTGTTCTTCCTTAAACAGTTTTCAATGTCGTTGCACTGTTCCTCAATCCAGTTTTTCTTTGCCCTTTTCATACCTTTCCTAATTGTCTGGTTTATTGTTCTGTATTTATTGGCTTCTTCCTGGTCTTTTGTCTTTGTTTTCTTTAGTCGGCGTCGCTCGTCACACAGCTCCAGGATGTCTGGTGTTATCCATGGTTTCTTGGCCGGTCTACGTTTGCCAAGAATCTCTTGAGCTGTGTCGGTCACCACTGTATTGAAGTTGTCGATCAATGTGTCCATGTCCAAAAAATCAGAATTTAAGATATTGAGGACTGCAAATTTTCCATCTATCTTTGCCTGGAAGGCTTCTGCTACTTTAGGATCCTTCAGCTTATCGAGGTCAAATTTGATCCTGGTGAACCCCTTTTTCTGTATTCTTTTTAGGTGTGGCCTAAAGGTCATCATAACTAGGTCATGATCGCTTCCAATGTCAGCTCCAGGGAAGCTGCGAGTCTTAGCAATATTTATACTTGACCGGAAGCGTGTTTTTATCATGATGTAGTCGATTTTGTTGTGATGTTTCCCGTTTGGGCTGTGCCATGAGGTTATTCTTGAGGACTTGTGTGGGCCGAGTGTGTTGGCCATCATGAGGTCGTTAAAGCTGGCAAACTCCAAAAGCCTTAGTCCTCGCTCATTTGATTCCACATTGCAGTGTTGTCCACATGTGCCTTTCCAGTTTGCATAAGCATCTTTTCCTACTTTGGCATTCCAGTCACCCTGAACAACGAGAACGTCCTTCCTGGGAGTTTGGTCTATGATCACCTGGAGTTGAGAGTAGAAATCCTCCAGTTCTTCGTCATCAAAGTCTGATGTTGGCACATAAGTCTGTATGATGGTTATGTTGAATGGGGTTGCTTTCAGACGGATAGTGATAAGCCGGCTTGAGACTGGTCGGCAGCTCATTATGCTGCTAATATTATTTTTGTGGACAAGAAATCCCACTCCTTGTTCATGTGTGTTCTCCCGTCCGCTAAAATATAGCATGTGGCCCTCTTCAGTTGATGTTTCTCCAAAGTTTTTCCATCTCATTTCACATAGACCCAAGATGTCCCATTTGTAGTTATTCATTTCGTGTGTGAGTTTCCCCAGTTTACCAGTTTGTCTCAGTGATCTTACGTTCCAAGTACCTATGCTTATATTTTTTCTGGCATTGATTCTGTTTGTTGTTTGACCAGTAGCATACTTTCCACCTCCGCCCCGGTCAGAGACGGTAGGCGCGGCCCTAGGTAACCCGGGCGACGGCCGAGCCGGTATGTATTGTGGATCTGTGTTCATATTTATGTGGCGTATCTAGGGCAGATTTAGCATGGCGGCGCCCATCCCTCTTCATGCCTGGCCACAGCCGGGTACCTCCAACTAGGTGGTCCGCCTTGGTCGTGAACACGTGGTCGTTTAAATTCGCCAGTGAACTGTTACGCCCTGGTCGGTAACCTGCATCGAGGAGGTTCTACGCCCAGTGGTGCCGTGTTAACACCACCCCTCACATGGTTTAGTCTGCCAGATATTCATAACAGTCATAAAATAACATAGGCCTATACAATTCATTCAACAAAAGCAAATTGCAAAGGTAGCGATTAATATAAATTTATGGTTGGGATTCGCAACAAGGTGAAAAGCTGTATTAAAGGGTCGCAGCATTATGAAGGTTGGGAACCACTGCTTTAGACCGTGTCCATTGAAAGAAATGTTGGTTGTAGAATCTGTATCCTGCATCACGATGTTGGCCTTTCTTTATTCTGATTGTTGACGGCTCTATATTATGTTCAGGAATTGCCATCAACAAGCTGTTGAAACATAGCATCCGGGTCAGATGTTACTATTGTAGACTGTCTTCCACAAAAGCAAGCAAAAAAAAAAAAAAAAAAAAAACAACAACAAGATAATAATAAAGCCAGCCATACCAGGCAAGCTTTCTCCCTTCCCTCGTTTTTTTTTCCAATGCCAACGGCCGCACAAAGTCCAATTTTCCATATTATATGTTAATGCATCTCTGTTTTAGACATTCTCCTTTATCATCTCATGCCGTTTATACGTTTATATTTTGTGTTAATACATCAACAGTGGGAGGGTGGGGGTGGGCTACTATTTTCGTGCATTCCCTACCTATAAACATGTAACAGAATTCTATGAGTAGAGCGCAGTGAGTGTGCCATGTGATATCATGGGGAGATCCGCTATATAATTGACCATTATACCATATTATGTGGTAGAGAATTACGACTCGTGTACATTCATGAACAGAGGTCGGCAAACTGCGGCCCGCGGGTCTTAATGCGGTCCTCTGGGTAGCCTGCGTAATTATTATTCGGTAGTCGGTAGCAGCTTAGAAAACAATGTCAAATGAAATAATAATAATAATTCTCCTTTCTTATAACGCTTCTATCCATACTATTAAATTTAGCATGCTCAGTGCGCTCTTGGATTGAATTGCAGTGGCAGATGTATTAGCCAAAGAAAAAGGTCTTTAAGTTCTTTTTGAAAGACTTCCTTGTCTCAGATTCTCACAGTGTCTGATGTAAACTGTTCCATAAATCCATAGTAACAAAAAATAATTGGAACAAAAATAATTTCAATGTAAACGCGCATTAAATTCCCAGAAGTAATTTATGCAAATACCTATTACAGCGTAACTAAAAAATATTAACAAGGCATTAACAGAAAGAAGATTTAGTACAGTGTCCCGTACAAACCGACAATAAGAACTTAATTATCAATTATATGCTCAGTGAAGTGGATATCGAGCATGCGGGTCTTATTTACTACAGGCTTCATCAAATGACTTGATTGATACGAGGCTATGGGAGTTGCTTGAAAGTATTAATTATTCACAGACACCAGGTCAACAATAAACTAAAGGTCAGAGTTCGTTCATTAGTTCACTGAATCATATTCGTCGTAAAAAGAAAATGTTCTTAAGGTCCATAAAAATACTATTCTTTTCAATGATAGTGGCGTGTTTAACAAAAAATATGTAGATTACAGAGTATTGATATGATCTACTTTAGATAAAGAATTCACCATGTTCATTTTCATAACTTCATTCACTAGAAGTACAACTTTTAACCCCCTTTTTACAACATATATAGTAGGACCATCATAGGGGCTGATAAAGCAGCGTTCATCAATTTCTGTGGCCACAGCATACGAGGGTGTGTGTGGCCAGCACAATGCCCAGCTGACTTTACTTTACCCCAACTAGTGTCAGGTAACTATTAGAGTTGGGTAGACACAGTGGCACCCTCAAGTCCTGGGAAAAAATCCAAGCTTGCCCCAGGAATTCGAACCCAGAACCTTCAGATCGCCAGTCGAACGCGCCACCACTCGGCCACCGTGTCTCACATATAGGCCTAGATCTCGATATAAAACCCAGCATTGAATAAAATTACATATAGATCTAGATATAAAACCCAGAATTGAATAAAACCACATATAGATCTAGATATAAAACCCAGCATTGAATAAAACCACATATAGATCGAGATATAAAACCCAGCATTGAATAAAACCACATATAGATCTAGATATAAAACCCAGCATTGAATAAAACCACATATAGATCTCGATATAAAACCCAGCATTGAATAAAAGATAATTTATTACACGGGTGTTAAGAATTCATAAATGTTAAAATTATATTATAATAACTTGCACTATAAATCATAGGCCTAAACCCTTTTAATTAAAAAAAAAAAACAATTATTTCAACGTTTGATATTGATAATGCTAATTTTCATTTATAATTAATAGATCGATCTGATTTAGCAAAGATTAAAAAAAAATGTCCTTTGTAACATTTGCATACATTCCCAAAATATAAAATTATTTATATAAAAATATATGTCTCTCGATTACTCTCGTGCAGATTCGGATCTTCCATTTAAAAAAAAGTTTGTCTACCTCTGCAGGGGAAGGGTGTATGGAAACAATCTCGTAACATCAAAATTGGGTGGCATGAAGCCAACCACTGTCACTAAGACATGAAAGAAGAGTAATAGCATGCATTTCATCTTCATCAAAGATGCTCGCAATTGTATTGCGGTTCAAATCGATGCCAATGTTAAATAAGCAGACATGACATCAAGAACACACAAAGAAGACAAACAATTTACATTAGAAACCCAATGCATGTACTTTAGATTTCTATGTTTTTGTGTGTGATTGAGTTGGGTGATTTGTTAAATCTTATTTTAAGACTACATTGTACTTTCCTTAAGGGGTGTAAAACAAGCTCGTAAACATTGGGAGGAGGGCTGGGGGAGAATGGGGAAATGCGAGGGTGAGGGAGGAACGATACTCTTCCCCCCATAATTATGTAATCCGTGGGTTCTTATAAGTTTACAGACGTTCCTTCTAGATAGAAGATTATTACGTCCACTAGGCCCAAAACTCCTGCTGGGCGACAGGGATCCGTCGGTGGCAGGGCTAGAACCCGCGACCTGTCAGTTGGTTTTTGGTTGACAGTCCGGTGAACTAACCGCTGGACCAGCCGGCTTCGGGAATTACAAGTTTATCTGGTCATTTGCATGCCTCTCTCTATATACCTTCTTCACTTTATGTTTGACTCTCTCTCTCTTTCTCTGTCGTTCCATTGGCTTTTTTTTTTAAAATACACTTCTCATTTCAGTTATTCAATATACTTATGTCGCCAAGAAAAAGTAGTCCCTATTGACCCTTTGAGGAACTAAAAAAAACCCGGAGCCTTAAGTTTGAAAAATCATCTCATAATGCCATTTGAAGGCATATATATAGGCCTAATAATAAAATAGAGTGATTTCAGTGGTTGGTCAATACATGTATTAGTGTTCTATTTTGTCTTAAACTATGACTAATATGAAAATACAATAATAAAAGAAATATGTTGACTGAGCTTATGCCTATACATAAATGATTTCAGTGTTATTAACCCTTACAGTCCCGGGCGCGTATATAGCGGAACAGAAGGCAGCATAGATAGAAGTAGGTCGGTACGGGAAGGGTTAACGTTAGAACATAATTTAAAAGTTATTGGTTTTGAGAAATAGGCGGGTCTCTATTCTATATCATGGTCATAGATTTTACGATTGACAGATGGAACGTTGGATAAATATAGATAGACAGAATGATGGGTATTTGTTGGATTTATTTATCGCGATGGAACTTTCTCGATTAGTAAGAAATTTAAAAAAAATATAAGCTATCTAAATTTCATTTGTTATAATACTTTTACTAACCAGGAAAACAAAAAACAAATTGTACGATTAGTATTTTCAACATTGACAATTGTAGACTATGACTTTTTAATTGACATTTTTAACGCTACTTCTATAGGAAAGTAAATTAAAGATCTATTAACCAAAAATATAGGCCTAATCTTAACTTCATTTTATAGGCCTAGAGGTCTACACGGAAATCAACCTTGTGATGTAATGGTGTAAATGTGGTTGGACAATAGACATAATCTTAAAGCGTAAGCATAGGCATAAAGAGTATAGACGAATAGACGCCACCACTAGCGGATAGGCCTTTGGGTATGCAAACCCTGACGCAAGCGTTATTCGCTCTGACAACCTGAGCGATTAAGTACCACGGTGTGCTGAAAACAATACAAAACTACCCCAGCGCCGGACCGACCAGATGGGACCATCTTACGTTCTCATACCAGATGTTGATCAGGGAGATTTCATTGACCACTTATCATTTGGCTTTTGTGTTTTGTGTTTACCCCATTCTCCCCCCCCCCCCCCCCCCCCGCTAGGCGAAAGAACGAGTTTGAGCAAAGTCTTAGTGTTGTGTTGTGGTTTTTTAATTTGTGGTCGGACATAAATTTAAACTGTAGGCCTATACGGTTAAATGAATTACCCAAGTTGAAGAGTAGGTAGGCTATATATAAATAGGGAAGGGGTGAAAGGAAAAAAAAAGGGGTCTACCAAACTTCCATAGAAAAATGTCTCCGACCCTTGCTAATAAACCAAACCCTTTTGTTTTCTGTTATCATTTGGCATCGTATTCCTACCATCAGGACAATAATTCTCTTGATTTATTTTCATCCATAACCTTAATTATATGGGCCTACTCGTTATATGATTGTTATAGGCCTACATGACAAATAGTATTTCTCTCTGTAGGCTATAATGCTGAAGTAGGCCTACATTTAGGATGAAACTTCTGAAACGTTTTAACATCATTTCTACAAATCCTTAGGTTATATCTAGAATCTAGAGTATATATAAACACAACAAAAGTATAGAAAAAAAAAGAGGGGGATACAATAGGCTACTATGAGAGTGATATAGTTTGGGCCTATTGACAAGTCTTAACGTGTATGCATGCATAAAAGGTCGAGATCACATACAAAAATATTTCCGTTCTTATTCGATCATTTTCTTCGAAACAATGTCTGTGTGGTACTTTACTGGTCGTACTCAAATTTGTTGGGGATTAAAGTTTATTTCATTTCCAATAGATGTTTACAAAACAATGTATTGTGAAAGTCAGAAGTGAAAAATCACCTTTTTAAAATATCAAACTTAATATTGCTTAATGCAAAATAATTTTTGCATTCGGGTTCAAAAGTTCACGCCTCATTAAGACTTGTCAATAGTGGACGTAATTTAATCATCTTTTATCTAGAAGGAACGTCTGTAAACTTGTATGATGATATGTTATATGGTTTCTTATAACACAAACCACATTTAGAATGTGTTAGATATGATCTGATGTTTTATTTAAATAGGCTACATGTAGCCAAAATGTATAATTAGCATGTAGGCCTAGGCCTATTATGTTGCCTTATAATGGCTATAATAGACCTAATGAGAAGCGTGATGCTGTTTCTTGGGGATCCTAACTAAAAAAATCGTATCTAGATGACTTGTTTATTCTTTAGCGACCCGGTAACCGGGGCATGAAAGCAATCGGGCATATCACCGGGTCACCAAATAAAAAAAAAAAATAGTTTTATATCTGTGTAGGCCTAATATTATAGCCTATCATGATGTAGGCCTACACACGTTAATAGCGATAGACCAATAATTATTGTTGACCTTAGGTCTATAGGTTATAGGCCGCCTATAGGCCTACATTTCGCTGCTAAGTGGATATTTTAATGATATGCCTATATAAACTCGATTTAAAGTACAACTCTTGAGTATAAGGCCTAGCCTATATATGATATTAAGTCACTAGAATTTCGAAAACTGTAGGCCTATAGAAATTCTTATAGGCCTATGTTAATCTAAGGTTAGAGGCTAATAATAATATGTTAGGCCTACTGATAGGCCACACAAGCCTATATAATGTAGCGCCCCAGGGTTTCAGTGACATCCCCTTGCATACTGTAACTGCTTTGATTAGTGCTATATTTAGAGTATCTCTGCCACCCCTAGATGTGTCGCCCCCGGGCATATGCCCCTTCTGCCCCCCCCCCTATGTGAGGGCACTGCTGAAAGGGCATTTAATTGCTACTAGCATATAGTCTAGTATATATATATATATATGTTATTAGATATATATATAGTATATATATAGGCGATCAAAATAACTGGTAACGAAATAAGTTGGGGAAACGCTGGAACAATTTCTTCGCAAGTTCATGATCACATAAAAAATATTTTAATTACTTTTAATTTTGTTAAGTATACAAACTTAAAGCATTTGACAGGGCCCTCACAAGCCTATGTAGCGCCCCAGGGCAAAAGTTTAAGCAAATCCCCCTTGCATAGGCCTACCGTAACTGCTTTGTTTAGTGCCTATGCGCTTAGTTAATTATTATGATTTAAAAAAATAATTAATTAATACTCTTTAAAATGAATGTCAAGATTCAGATTATTAAATAATAGATGAGAAAATTTTTTATGAAACCTTATTGAGCCTATTAAAAGTGAAACATTTGTATAAAACATAAGAAGTTAACTTCTACCATCTTTATTCATTATTCCGTTTGTTCACAATATGTGTTTCAAATTTTATTTCCTCTTCAAGTTTTCAAAAATTTTCGGTATGGACTATATTTGCCGCCTCCTAGAAGTGTCGCCCCCGGGCATATGCCCCCTCTGCCCTCCCTTTGTGAGGCCACTGCGCATTGGTAAAACACAAGCGCGCTGGAGTAGGTAACCCAGGGCAAACGCAAACCCTAGATCTAATCATGATCTAATTCTACATCCTACTCTTCCAAACTCTGGAATCTAACAAAATAGTCTTGCACTTATCCCAGAAAATATGCGCATGCCCTCTTAGCTGTAAAGAGTCACATAATGGACCCCCAATTTATGGATATGGGTTTTGTTTGTAATGTTTGTCCTCTCCAAACATTTCATTTCAATAAAAAAAAATAATACGGATCATGTTTATTTATAATCAGTGTCTGTAAAAAATAAAAAAAATAAAAATTAAAGTTGGCCTAGTTAGCTGTGTGAACTCTCGTCGATTAGTTTCTATTTAATGTGTTGGCTGAGTTTTTAACAACCCTCTTGACTATTGGATCATTTCTAATGCGCTGTCTTATTCCTCGGGTAATTTGTACTTTAAACTTTGTTTACTCGCGAGTTGTCCGTTTAGGCCTACAAAAAAAGTAAACAAAATTGATGTACTTATTAATTATTGCTACAACAATTTTAAAAGTATTAATGACCGATGCTAACTTTAAATACTTCAATTGTAACTTCGAAATACTAATTTGAAATCGAAAGTACTCTTTTAATTTTGCCAGTAGAGATCAGTCGGGTCACATGACCTCTATAATTACGTCACGAATTTTTTTTGCTGCTTCATCCGCATACTAAAATAGTTTCTTTGAGATAAGAATATATTGCTAAATATTTCGAATAAAATAGTATTAAAAGAAAAAATATTAGCAAAAGTCTATAAGTTTGTGTCATTCAATTAAAATTTTTTATTTTATTTTTGGTTTTAATAAAATACAAAATAAACATTTTCAGCTGTGGCGTATTGATTTATCAAAGAAGACTTGTAAATATCCTTACATGGAGGATGTGTGCAAATATTTCAGAATATTTCATTTTAGTTAGTCTCTTGTCGTTTCAACAAAGTCTGTTGATAGAATGGGATTTATTCTAGATAATTTCAGATTTGTTCTAGCCCTTACACTATAAACAAGAGAACTTTTAATCTGGTTGAGTATGGACAAATAGATCAACATGTAGCCAAGCAGATTTATCGTTTGCCGATTCGAGTTAACAGCTATTAATCGGATTTCCATTTGCTTAACTTACTTTAAAAAATGGATCGTCACATATAGTGGTACGTCATTCAGTTTTAACATAATTCAAAGGATTTCAGAAAGAAAACCATGCCTTCAAACAACAGGTTAGTACATTTTTGTTTTCAAAAGAAATGCCATATCACTTGATGCAAGTCTTAGGACTAGACTAGGCCTACCTCCTAATCCAATTTAAATCTTTGCAGTTTCTTGTATGGTTACTTTTACTTACACACATAATTCAACCCTAGTCTAGCAACACTTTAGTAAGATAATGTTATTATATAATCTTATGTGTTATAAAGAATTAAATACACATTTGCATTTGAGATCAACAATAAGACATGATAATCTTGCGTAGGTATTGCATTCAACGTTAAAGTTAAAGTCGTGTGTAATTAATCATTGACAAAAATGAACGCCATGCATGCTATTTGTAGCTGGCTCTGTGAAGTGTTGGTGTAGTTCTGTAAATTATCCTTTTACACCAATATGTAAAAATAAAAATAGAAAAAAAATATGTAAATATAAATATTGTTTGTTATGGTATAAAACTTTTTGTTCCAGTAAATACATTTAAAAAAAGTTAAATAGGGCTTGCCCCATTTAGTTCAGGGTTATTCCCATAAATTGGCATAGGGCCTATATAAAATATATTCATATAGCCTAGATCTATTTTATAGATGCCATTTATTTAGATGCTAATTTATTTATTGTTATATAGGCCTATTAAATCTATATAGTATATAGTATACAATCAAATATAGGTTAGTTATATATTATATATCACATAGCCTATATTATATATATATATCATTATATGTCTTATATTTAATATGTAGGCCTATATATCTTTTATGTAAGACATCAGTCTTATATTTTTAATTAGGCCCTATTAATTATTAAAAATAAATGTAGGCCTATCTGCATTGTGTACAGCCCTATTCAATTCAGACTATCATTATAATTAATGAAAAAAGTGGGCCCTGTATTGAATCTTTGTTGAATTTTAGATGAATAGGCCTGTATTTATTATTATATTAATTGTATAGGAATATAGGCATACATATTTTTTTTATTGCTGTTCAGATGTTAGAGTTTATATAAATAGCTAACAAAAAAGATGTAGGCCTACAAAAAAAACCCCATTCTATGATGATTCGGAAATGAATATCTTGTTAAATTATTGTAGGTCCTACATACTTTTGAATGCAGTGCTTTATTATGCTGTAGATTATGCCAAAACATAGAACATACCTTATATCCTATATATTATAATATATGGTAGAAAAGTAGTAAACTAATATTCAAAACAAAAGGTAGGCCTCATTTAATTGTGATGTAAACTTGGGCATTACATATTGGGCAAGCTAGACCTACTTAGGTGAAGAAAACTAATTCACCCAACATAATGTCAATAATGTCATCAATTGCCATATTCGCATAAAGGGTGTAACAAGATATTGGTGATTGACCCTTCACAAAATAGATTTTTTGAGTTATAATTAAAAATTAGAATGTTTATTTAAAACTGATTCAATTTGAAATGATCTAGTGCGCCAGTTAATAAGAAACTATATCTTTTTCAACATACATAGGAGGACTACATTCCTTGAAAACTAAAGCAAAAACTCTTTTATTTTTATTCCGTATTAAATTAAAATGAAAACAATTTATGAGTTATATAATTATCGGTCATTTGATTCAGCCTCCCATTTGCAAAAGGAAGATTTCTTGTAAAACATTTTTATGACTATGTCCAATGATAAAATTTTTCTTTTACAGTGGTCTAGCAGCAGGGCGTTTGGATCGCCATTCTGATGTTCTCGGGTTTGAATCCAGGTACAAATGCTAGGGTTTTTTTTCTTCCAAAGGTTGTAGGGTGTCTTTGAGATTACCTAGCTCTCATATGTGTGCCTGACATTTATTTGGGAAAAATATAGGCTCATGGACATTGTGATAGACACACAATGCCATAGTATGCCAAGGCCAAGAAGACTGATGACTGCTGCTTTGCTAGCTCACTGGACCTTAATTATAATTTATAGTATGAAAGGGATAATTAACTTTTTTATCTTTTGATAATGTGAATAATAATTTTTCCTTTCAAAATAATGCTAGACAACTAACTCGTTTAAAACATTCTTTTCATGTTTAATCAATAAGGATCACTAGACTAAATTGTAGAAATTTATTTTCAGCAAACCAGATGAGCGCAAACGAGAAGAAGCGAGGCTTGCTCGGGCTAATCAGCGGAAACCCTTAGCTGAGCCAGAAACCCATCAGGTGGTTCAGATCGACACATTCAGTAGGGTAGATGTAAGTATTTTTTTTACTTTTAAAAATTAAGAACTAGATGTCTTGGTGGCTTTAAAACCATGTAGAACACAATGACAAATAGGTCCATTCCTAGTGAAGTCCCTCTTGGAATTTGGACATGGTGGGATTAACATTCGCCAGTTATTGCTGACACAGATTTTATCAATTCCTTGTATCAGCGAATAAATGATTTCATTCACCTAACTGTGTGTGTTACCTATGATGTGTCTCAGTGTCTGTTGTAACTGTAAGGGGCTAGTGTTATTAAAGACTACTGCCAAACTATTTGAATAAAGTGGTTTTAGGGTTCTTCTTATAAGGGTTATTACCATATATGGTTTTAAAGGCATGAATGATCTGGGGTAGTGGTTCCCAACCTTTTTACACCTCTCGTACCCTTGTTCACAGTTTATTTACAAGTATGCCCTTGTTTCCTGTAGCACATCACTGATCCCTAAAATGTATGAAAAAAATATTTTATCAAAGCAATTTCAAATGAATGTAATATATCCATTAACAATGAATGGCTTTTATTGTAAGTTCTCTTTTTTACAACTATTTCACGCATTAACCATACAATTTGTATCCTAATGTTGAACTCTTTTATTTTCAAGTCAGTAAATTCGTAGCTTTCCGCTAGTGTTTCTTGTTTACGAGCGTCCAGTTATTATCGGTGTACTTAGCACAGGTTCAGTTGAGAACCTCTGTTCTAAGGTCTAGGGTTTCATATTATATTGCTCTTTTAAAAAAACATTATATAGTTCTTTAGTGCTTGTTTTGCTTGAAATTCAAGATGGGCATTCAAACCATTAAAATATATCATATTTAACACCTAATTACAGTAAACTAATTATAAAAAAAAACGGCCTCATCTGTCTTTAGTAATGTTGAATACAAGATGGTTGCGTACAATTTTGCTTCATGGAACTCATTACTATCTTCCTGAATACCTAGATTATCATTATATGGATTTGCTTGGACAATTTGTCAATAGTAATAAATTATAATAGCTGATATACTCAAAGTTAGCAGAAGGTGATGAAAAAAAGATGCCCAAAATGTGTGAAAGTAAATAAATTAATATAGATTTGATTAGAATTGGAACACAATAGAACATTCTTAATTCGAACACACACTTTACATTTAAGACCGCCCACCCATAAAAAAACAAAACTAGAATAAATGAGAATTTGAGGAAAAAAATGACAGAAGTAAATTTGAAACACATTACTAGTGAGACACATTACTATTTACTAGTGAGACACATTACTCACAATACTATTGACTAATGAGACACATTACTTGTGAGACATGGTGCTATTGACTAGTGAGACACATTACTATTTACTAGTGAGACACATTCCTAGTGAGACACATTACTAATTACTAGTGAGACACATTACTTGTGAGACACAATACTATTGACTAGTGAGACACATTCCTAGTGAGACACATTACTATTTACTAGTGAGACACAATACAATAGAGCGTTCTTAGTGGGCGTGGCTTAGGTTTTTAGTGACGTATTTGTGTAAATAAAGAACCCACTTGAGGTACAAATGTAACGTGGTGAAAGTGAAGTACTTCTTTATCATGCAAAATTCACATCTGAATATTGGCTATCCTACTAAAAAAATAAGGAGGTAAATAGTAGTACTGTAGATTAATTGATTAATGTGATTAGGCTAGGGCCGGCTAGACCTATTTACACTTTCAATTTCACTTTATAGGCCTACACTTTTAATGTTTCGTAGGCTAGGCTATGATGTCAAGTGGTAGTGTTGATGAACAGGCTATCTAGTCAAGTCACTATTAGGCTCACATCGTCTATGATCTATGTCTATGATAATAATAAAATAGCCTATTTTATTTAACATACATAATACAGCCTAAATCTTAATAAGACTTAAAACGCAACACACAATTTAAAAAAAGCTCGAGCCTATATGAAACTTTATTAATACAGCGGCCATTATTACTTGTACACCATTACAGAAAGTAAACACAAATCACGTGCTTTTTGTCACGTGATTGCAAAGGCCCTATTGACTAGTGAGACACATTACTATTTACTAGTGAGACACATTACTATTTACTAGTGAGACACATTACTAATTACTTGTGAGACACATTAATGGGTCATCCCTCCTGCAGCCCTCGTCTTAATATTGGTAACTAATAAAAAAAAAACCTCGGTTGTCTATAACTTGCCCATAACTTAAGACTGTGGTGACTTTTTAGTCGTTTTCTTTTCTTTATCGTTCTGCCTTTGGGTTTCCCCGATAAATAATACCACAGCCTATATAGCCATCATTTGCCGAATGATAAGTTGCAGTTAAGAGCAATAGTTGCGCGGTGTCCCGGGCTAAGTTAGGCCGATCTAGCCGTACTAGATGGCTGTAATTATTGTATCGGCAGCCGCTGTTTCCCCCCCCACTTTTTTCCCCTTCTCTTGGCTGCAAAAGGTCACAGTGTTGACATTTCACGGAAGATGGTTGGGGGGGGGGGGGCTATTGAACTGGTGCACTGGTTACAATAGCTAATGCACAATTATTGTGTTGGGTATGGCTGATCTTACAACTGTGGTGATTTTGTGTGTGTGTGTATTGTTTACTTGCTTGTGAATTTGACAGAAATCTCTGATCATTGTACATGTTTGTTTTTTTTCAAAAGTCTTATTTAAAGTTTAGTGAACATCTTTGTACTCCCCATCTATTTAAAAGATATACATATGAACTTATCAAACTGGGTTTATATTTTAATGACTTGCATCTGTCCGTAAAGGAGATTAACTAGGTTGTGCGATATGCTTAAAAAAGTTTTTGATGAGACTGTGTTGGGGGGGGGGGGGTGTCTGTGGGGGAAAAAGGGGGGTGGAGTAGTTGGTATGACACCATCCCATTATCATTAGCTGTTTAGAAATCCATGTGGCTATAGATCTACACTTGACGTGTGTGGCTAGGTCTATGTCTAGACATCCCTTTTATTATAGACTACACAACACGCACCCAGTAACACACACACACACACAAGGAGAAAGGTAGTAAACACCTATAAACATGGAAGGGGGGGGGCACTGATCAACATTGGTGTGTAAATAAAGTTAAAAAGATTCCGCAGCTACCTAAGTACAAGGGAACACCAAAGGTCTAATAGCTGGTGGAAGTACAGATTGAACTGTGCAGGGATGACATTTCTGTGGTATTGAGCCTCCGTTGCTTCAAACTATGTGTGTGTGTGTGTGCATGTCTTCTTCTTCTTTCTCCCCATTCCCCGTGCAATTACCCCCACCGTCATCTCAAAATGACAATTTAAACGACAGGCATCCACTTCCTACCCCCCCCCCCCCCCGGGGGGTTATCCAAGACTCATTGAACACATTTATTGTTGACTGTTTGCTTGTCGTGGTATCTTTGGTCGGTGTACGTGTGTGTAATGGGTTGGGGAGGGTTATGTTTTCATGTACACCCGCCAGGTCGTGGGGTGGGGGGGGGGGTAATATTTTCAATATCACAATCCAGTAAATCAATAACTAAATTAGTTATGTCAGAGTTTAGAATAAAATGTTTGTTTTTTTTTTAAATTTTATTCTGAGCAAATTTTTTTGCTGGCTGTAAAAGATGTTTGCAGGCAATGTCCTTGTTGAGAAATATATCTGTAATGGTGTACGTGTAAGCATGCACGATACTCTTGAGGGAGTTGCCATAGGAAATACTTTTCGAAGAATTTTGTTAAAATTACAAATATGATTAGATGTTAGAACTTGGCATGTGATTTTTTTAAATGAGTAAATGCACTGCTTTAACTTGACGTAATTAAAATGAATAGATATCTGACCATGTCACAGATACAGTGTCCCTTCGTCACAAATATTGTGTCACAATGTCACAGATGCAGTGTACCCATTTAATATACCCCGTGTCCCCACGTCACAAATACAGTGTTCCTGTGTCGCAAATCTAGTATCCCAATGTCACAGATCCAGCATCCCTATAATGTCACAGATCCAGTGTGCCAATGTCACAGATTCGCGCTACAAGTGCCCCCTTTGTCACATCAAGTGAATCTTTATATGGAGCTTGTTTTGATATAATATTGTATTTATTTCGATGAATTTGATCACTGGCTAATTGTTATACTGGTTGTGTCGCAGTTTTATAATTTATTTCTCGTCTTTCAAAGGAAGCACATACCCCCCTCCCTCCTCTCCTCATGCCTATTTCCCATAGGGAACTTCGACACTTGTTGCCGCGATGAACGACAAGGTATAAATAGAGCGTGTGGCCCCGACAGTCATTTTGCTTGTACTAGCGCGCACGTCTGAGCACAGGTAGCTTTGCTTGTAGGTCTCACTAGCCTCGTCCACCTTCGCCTCCCCCCTTCTCCCCTTTCTCCTTACTGATGTGGGTTAAGGGGCGGGGATGGGGGGGGGGGGATTCGCGGACTATGGGATCGTTATCTGTCTCCGGGCGAAGAGCTTGTAAAGAAAGGTGTTGTAGGGAGGGGAGCTGGCGGAAAGAGAGGGGGGGGGAAGGGTCGTTGTCGGACAGCCACATGTTTGAATTGTTGTTTTCCCAAAATGGACAGCTTGGGTCGCTTGACCCTCATTCATAGATTCATAGCGATAAAGCTAGATTTTTTGTGTTTCTTTTTCATTGGCTACCAACAGATTCCCCCATCATAGAATTTTAAAAAATGCTGCTCTATGATTTGTTTGATTGGTCAGCTTGAATTTTAATGATTTTTTTTTTACGATTTTTACGAGAAATATATTTTTTTATTACAAAAGCATTTGACATTTTAGTGTCTCGAGTGTTACAGTTAGTCAGTGTATGCATTAATTCCCGGCATGTCATAATTATTATTATTATTAGTAATGAATAATTCGTGTATTAGTGCGTGATCCCACCATAATAAAGGCTCAGTTCAAATGTTTTGGATTAAACAAAACAACAACCTTCGTATACATACGGCATAAAATTACACTTTGCCATTTAGATAACTTAACAATAAAGGGTTACGTTTAATTTATGTGCAACAGCTAAACAGATGGCCATGATGTACCGGGTATATATTTGACTTTAGTGCAGAGGCTGTGTTTTCAGCAAAAAGAGATGATTGAAACATGGGTTGAAAAAAAAACTGCTAAATAACGCTCATGGAAACGTTATCATATACTGTATATCAGCAGGCATGAGAATTCCAGGGTGTGTGTGTGTGTGGGGGGGGGGGGTGGCAGGTTGTGGAGCATTGATTTAAAATGGCTTTTATTTTCAATATTATTTATTTGTGTGGCCATGAATTAGTTTCGAGTACCAAAAGTAATTCACCAGACTCAAAGCTGAAATGAAAGCCTGGTGTACTTTACCGTTGCCCTTAATATTTGTGCCCAGAATTCTGTGAGGGCTTTATTAACAATGTCTCGCGTAAATATATTGTTGGACTAATATTGTTACATGTCTCTCTGCATCGGTCTTTGCTCTCCACACACACCTTCAGAAAGGTGTTGCATTTGGGGGGGGGGGGTAGTTGGTCAGCTGTGGTCTCCTAGTGACGAAGTGTGCATTGACCTCTAGCTGAGATGTGATGGGTCAGGCATTAAAGATAATCCCACCTGATGCTTACCGTAATGATCTTTAGGGTCTTCCTGTCAGCTATACCACACACAAGCCTATCTTCCCCCTCATCGATCTGGTTAGTTAGCTCAGTTAGTCATTAATCAACAATGGATAGACTGCATTTGTGTGATTAGCTATGTTTGTGACTATAATACCTGTGGAAATAATAAAAAAAAGCAGAAATTCAAGAGATTATTATCTGTCATTATTTTGGCTGTTTAGTGTTTAAGTGATTTCACATAGACTCTTTCATTTTCTCTCTCTCTTTGCCCCTTTCTTACTCTTTCTCCCTCTCTCTATTATATTATTTATTAATTCTGTTTTAGCCCTCGCATGTCAGTTGCTTTACATACAAATACATTATAGACTTGTAATAATTGTGGTTATAAAAGGTGGGGGTGGTAGAGAACTGGGAAGTACCCATTATGCTTTTTTTTTTTTGTCTGGCCACATAGATTACATGGACAATACACAGTGATACAATAGTAATTAGTAAGCCATACCTTTTGTGTGTGAAATTATAAATGATACTAAATACTCCTGTCACCCCACTGTACTCATCTTTGCATACATTTCCTTCCTTTACAAAAACAAAGTAGCTTGTTGCAATTGTTAGTAACACACATTTGCTTTTGCTTGACTGGTAATCTAGACTTAACATACACTATTTTGATTGGGGCTACCACACATTTTAACATAATATATAGTTCAAAGATTCTAGAACAGTACGATTCCGTTTGTCTGTAAAAATACTTCCTGCAGAATATTCTGATATTTATAATGCCCAGATTGATGTAAAGCATTGTGTTGATTTAAAATCATAATCTCTTGAATGAAAGTTACCAAACAAAAATTGTAATAGAGTTATTAGATAGTTAAATTTAAATCTGTTTTGATTCTGTTAAAAAGTAAAAAATAAGTGTTGTTTCCTTTAACTATTGTAGCTAATGCTGTACAATAAAAAATTACCAATTAAAAATGAACAGATTTGTTAGCCACATCCTATAATATAATACTGGTAGCATTTTTTAGTTCTGCTAGACTAGATGAATTAATTCCATTCTATGAAAAAAAAAATATTTTATATTGTACATTTTGATTTTCAAGTTAATGTTTTGTATCTTTTTATAGCAGTCAATTTGTAATACATAGTAGAAAAAAATTAATTAAACAAAATTATTTTAAAAGTTTTATACTGAAAAATTCTGATGAAGCAAATCTATTTTTTGAATTCCTAGGTTCCCAGCAGTGAAACTGATCATATGGCTAAGAAAATACAGGAGGTTTTGGGTCCTTTCACATCTTGTTTAAGAATGGATGGATATATACCACCAAAGCAGCCAGTAGTGGACACTGGTCAACAATCCACTGGGCATTCTCTGTTAAACAGCATAGGAACTTCTGTAAGAAATAGTGCAAAACCACCTGCTTGTACACCATCAGAAACTAAAAGACCATCAAACTCACAGCCAAAACAGTCATTCAACATTTTACAGCCCACGTTGTCAAAGCCTACAGCAAAACATCAAGCTTTGAACCCAACACCAGTTTCAAATCAAACAGTTCCACCATCTTCTAGTCCAGTAGCCCAGATGCTTTCACCTCGCCCATCAAAGGAAAACCCTGTGGGACTAACATCCAAAGAAGGAATGAAGGATAGCAGCCAGCAGGTGAAAGAGCACACTCCTCCTCCACTTACAGTGTCTTCAAAGCCCAAAGCAGGGTCATCATCTGTTGTGGCCAAATCTCCAGCAAAAGACGTTGTGTTGTCAAATTCATCTCACCCGAGCCATGCCATATCTACATTGATGAAACCTTTAAAGCAAGCTGCATTTTCCGGAGAGCACTTGTTTAGCTCTCCACCATCAGAAGTGACTTCCCAGTCTGCTCCTCCTCTTCCACCCTCATCAAGCAGAGATCACCCAACAAACCATCAGTCATTGAATACTCCTAAGCAGCCCCATGCGGCACCGTCATCTGCTCCCTCATCATCCACAGTACACCCATTGTCCATGTCTCCAGCGTTGCCAGCCTCAGCTCACACTTCTCCATCGACACATGTTAAAGCCAGCTCAAGTCCCCACCAACGACCCAAGTCTGTAACTCCACCAAAATCTAGTGTTCCGGGGCTGAATGGATTAAATACACAACATTCCAAATTAAGTTCATCTTTGCCTGCTCCAAGACTGGGATCCCTGTCTGTGTCATCTGTAGAAAAAAGCAAATCTCTAAAATTGCAAATACCTAATGAGGTAGGTTTTATTCTTTAAACAATATTTGTTTCTACAAAATATGATAAAACAACATGTTAGAATGCAAAACATTACTAACTAGTTTGGCTAATAAAAACACTCTAATGAGAAACTTAAAGTTTCTTTTTGAAAACAAAATTTAAGACTTGCGTTTAAGTTAAAAAAAGAAAGAAATACACATTTCTTGGACATGATTGCATTGCTAATTAAATAGATCTAAATATTCTATTTATTTGTAACAAATGTGTTTGTTTAACTTCTTGCCATGTCAAACCTACAGTTACAATTATTATTTGTTTAAATTTCACAGACTAATGCATTATCAAAAAGTGACCTTAACAACATCTTTAAGGTGAGTTATTATTGTCAAGTGCAAAGCACTCATTCTCCTATCTCTTAACACACTCTTGGCTAACGTTTGGCTGGTGAACAGGTTAATTATTCCTAAAATAGGTGCGGTAAAAAAAAATCATATTTGCTTGTGTTATCGGCTATCCAAGGAGGAATTAATTAGCTAACATTTTCCAAAGGTCTTTTAAAAAAGCAATCTGTAATTCTATTTACATATGGAGCAACTTCACATTTGGTAGAAATTTCAATCATTAGGAATACAATGTCACAAACAGACTTAAAAGAGATGGCATCATATTACATTCTCATCAGTGCTTCTCAATTCTCAACTGAGGTCAACCTTTTTGGAACTTAAAAAAAAATATTTAGATGATAAATAATTTTGTTATTAATAATTTTTTTATTTAACATTTGATACTATATTTTACTTATTCTGGAACTGTGGAGGTGAGTGTGTGTGTGGGGGGGGGGGGGGGGGCGGAGAGTTCACAGTAAACATTCTGGTTAAAGAGTACTCAAAACATTGAGTGTTACAAATATTTTCTGAAGAAATTAAACAACACCACACATAAAGACAAAAGTCTTGTTATAAATTCTTTACATGCTTTTTTTTTTGCATTGGGTTTTGGAAAATTTGGCCCTTTGCCACCCCCTAGAAAAAACAACACAAAAAGCATATAATATAAAGTACGGTATGTAGAACAGGGAACAATATATGGTTAGGTGCTCACCAAAAAGTGTTATTTAAAAACTTTTAGAATTTACTTTTGGGGATTTGGGTGGGCAGATGGGGCTGAAAAATTTAATAGATTTTATGGCATATGTTGTCACAAGAAAAACATATATGTGCCAAGTTTCAAGTTTAAAAAATCTCTTTAGGGTCTGTCGTAATTTGGGTCGACACGTTTTTTTTTAGTCGAATATTTAGAATATCACTGTAGGCTTTGTTGTCTATTGAGGTCCCCTTGTGCACTGTGCAATTCAGTAACATACCTCCTCAGACAATATTTATATCTTGAGTCGGGCTTGTAACATAGGTATGACTGATTATTGGACTTAGCACTAAACAACATACAAATAGATTCTATACTGAACAAATGCTGGCGTAGTTATAAATTGATTTTATTAAATTTATTACATGAAGTTCCTAACAATATATAAATTGTGATTTGGGCTGTTAACAGAGCCCACCACCCTACAGGGTCTAAGATGTCTTCTTGACCATTTCACTTTTTTCTGTTCCATTTCTTATGTAAATTAACCTCATTTTTTAAAATTGCTCAATAATGTTTGCACATGGGTTTATTACTTAGAATTTGATTAATGGCCTTCAAGAAACAAAACATGGAAACTCACACTAAATGAACTAAATATTTTGTAATTTTCTTTTGTATGAAGGAAATGACTGAAGTTCAGCCACTGCACTCTGCCATTGAAACACCTCAGAAACTAGCAGAAAGAATGTCTTTCAATGTTTCTTTGGCCACTATACATGAAACATTACCATCAAAGGATAATTTGAAACCAACAGTCATTAAGGTAAGATGACATTGTCTGTAACTTGTTGGATGGCCACTGTGCACTTTTCATAGTGGTGTGAAGCCTTTGAATGAACACAAGTGCTAATAGAGACATTGTTTCTCTGGTTGTATTCATTTGCAATGGTCTATCTGTTTAATTTTATATTATTTATGAATATCGTTAAAATAATATGTCTCACATCTCTATGGCCTTTACCAGCTAATCATGTTCTGGAAAGTAGCCTATGTCTAAAATTTTCAGTGTATTTTTTTTTTTAATGGAGCTGCCTTTTTTGTAAAATATATAGTTGCAAAGTTGTAAGTGTATGCTCTAAAAAAAGAAAAGAAATTGAAGCTCAAAAAAATAATTGTATTCATAAGAATATTTAGAAAGAGGGAAAAAAAGGTAGAATTTTGTAGTTGGCACTTCTAGGCTCGGGTGCCATTCTCTTAGCTGAAGTTTTTTCTGAAATAAATAAAAAAAAGTATAATCATGATTCTCTCATACCATGGCTTTGTCCCTGCTGTATATAAGTCATAAGTCCACGATATCTGTTGCAAACAAAATATATTATAGATCAAAAGCTCCCTTGCAGATTAAAAACTCCCTTGCTTTTGTCTGTTTCGTCCAATGTTTTCACCATCTGTGGTGTGTCACAATATTAGCTTGTGAAAGTACGTGTGTAGTCTGTGTGTGTGTGTAAGAGAGACTTGAGCTTTAAATTGATCAACTTTTTTTTTGTTGGGAGCATTCAAGAGACATACAAATGTGTTTTGATTATTACACATAAACAACATCATAAAGCGAAAACAAGGGCCCTTTTAAAGAAATGTATGGACATCCTGTGTGTATAGTATAGTCTTATTTGACAAAGCCTTATATATCAGACAGCAGTTTAACAATTGAAACGAGTTGAATACAGCTGGAAGCAATAAGACCAAGATTGAAAATGTTGCTCCTTGAAATAAAAAAGGAATATATTTTGTAAATGTATCATCCGTCAAAGTGCAGTAAATAGAGCTATCATGCACGTGAGGTATATTTAGGCTACCTTCAGAAATGTTATCTTCATTTATTCACCTGACTCAAAATTCGGTCAGACGGAGTGAAGGTTTTTTAAATATTCCTAACACCACCACCACCACCTCCTGCTCAAACCTCCCTCCCCCTTTTTTCCTCTCCTCTATTTTCCTCGTCCGTCGCTTCTGGAAACAGGTGGAAAGATAAAATATTCTTTTCCGCCTTAGTTACGTAATGCGGAGGCCTGTTTCGCATCCTGTTCTCTATTGGCGCGAATTGGCTCCGAGGAAAGTTCATGGGGAAGGGAGGGGGGGGGGGCGGCGGTTCCTACTCGCTGGTAACTACAGAATTGCCCCCATGTTTCAGACTGTTGTTAAGTTTTGAAGATGAACGCGTGTTGATTGTTTTATTGAAAGTCATTCCTTGGACAGACTGGAGTGGGGGGAGGGGGAGAGTAGGAATGAGCGGGGAGGGTTGAAATGTTGTATATTTATATGAATTCCTATGTTTATAATTTCATTATGTATGGCTGTTTATTTATTAATTTTAATGTTCACCATTTTCATAATTTAAAATGAGAAAAGAATGTAATAATTTAGAGAATGTGAACTGTAAACAATCTCTTATCGTCCAACTATTTTATACAGTCTATTGTAGACGATTATATTCTATCTAATAGCTAGTATGAATAGCGTGCGTATTATTTTTTAAACGTTGATGTATATAAATAGTTTGCGATGTTGTTCTGGAAAAATAACCATCAAAATAATCCTTGATTTGTGTGAGGGTAAAGAAGGGAAGGGGGTAAAGTGGGGGGAAATATCCATATGATTCATGTTATCAGTCATATGTGGAAAAAAAAGTTCGAAATCTATTTTTTATATAAATGTTTTCGCTTTTATTTAATCCCCGCGCACCCACACTCAATACCCCCCCCCCCCCCCCAAGAGCTATAATTACGATTGGTTGACCTTGACATGTTTATATTTGTCTTTTTCCGGACTTCACCTTCCTGCATTCCAGTATATAGGCGGAAGGAGAGCCCCCTGTTTTATTTATGGTCATGTGGAGAAAAACTTTTCCATTGACTGACTCACACGCGCACACACCATTGACTCACAGACACACACACAGACACACCACGGACTCCAAAACATACAGCTCCTGTGTGTCATAAACAACGGAAGACTAATAGTTGTACTATTTAAAAACAACAACAAACGTGGGAGCCAATCTTATGATCGTATGACGAGTATATAAAGAAACCTTGAAATTGAGTAATGATTAGGTCATCTTGTCTTCTATTTTACTAATTTTACAGATGCCCCTTCTGTATAGAAGATTATTGCGTCCTACGCTTATCAGTGATTTTAGCGTTGCTGTGTTTTGATAAGTTTATAAAAAAAATCTGGTTCAGGCAACCCATTCCATGTCCGGAGGCTATTCGGAAAGGAAGAGAACTTAGGCATATATGCATTTGTTATTGCATATGGAATAATATTTTTTTTTCATTCAGATGTCTGAGTATTGTAGTAGATTCTTGTTATGTATTAAGCTCTCCAAGTTAGAATTCAATGCTTTATGTATTTTATTATTACTACTTTGCTCTTGGCCATTCTTTCTTCGGGTGCTTCTAGGTCTAGTGATTGAACTATATTAGTGTTACTCTTGGCAGTTGAGAATATTCACTAGTAATCTTGCAGCTCTTTTTTTTTTGAATATTCTCTCCTTTCGTCAAGGGTCTGTGTTTTTTTAAACGAGTTCTTAACCCTTCCCGACCTACTTCTATCTATGCTGCCTTCAGTTCCGCTATATACGCGCCCGGGACTGTAAGGGTTAATATATCCTTTTCTATGAATCAATTAAATCAATCCATAGTCTTGCCGCTGCCACCATTTATTTATGGTAAATAAATCTTTACTTCTGCCAATATCTACCAGTGGCGAAACAGATATCTTATCAAGTGTCAGGTGGAAATGTACACAAATATATGGGTAATAAAACATTACAGAATAACTATAAAAGATCAAAGAATTGCATAATAATAATAGATTTTCGAGTGAACTGGAATGGGATCTCTTTTGCCCCATTCTGTGTCGTTGTTTATTTACCCCAGCCTATTATCATCAGTACAAGTAAGCTTGTTTTGTTTGTTTTACCGTGTGCCGCACGGTGTGTCACAGTGCGCAGAGATTTATTAACCCTCCGACTTCCCTCCCGTTCTTTGTTGTGCAACCCGTGCAGCTTTGTTTTTTTTTTGCCATTTGTCTGTAAATCAGGGGCTGCCACTCCTAAGTTTTTTCACACAGAGATGTGTGTTGTTCAACTTGTTGTTTTTGTTTTGTTTTAGTGTCACGTTCATGTTTTGTTTTGTTTTGAACTATTGCTAGTTTGCTACTGAGAGTACTTAGACTATATGATAAGCTTTTGACGTAATGTTTTCCAATTTTGCTAAAAAATGTAGGCCTACATACACATTTTCAAATTGACTATTATATCTAATAATAATATTTGTTTAAAATACGTTTTTTTTTAATGTAATTTTTTTTCCCTGTAATAGCGGTAAAGATTGTTGACTGTAGGCCGCATAAGCCTATCATTAATTTAAATTTCTGAAGGCAAAATTATTTGTCACCATTGTGTAAAACTGTAACTTTAAAGATAATTATGTAAAAAAAAAATCATACACGATTAAAATAAGACGCAGTCGCAATTGTATATTTATTGTAAGGGGTCATTAAATTCCTTTATTTATTGATTTACGTCACCTTTGATAAGTGCATTTAAAATGTACCGGTATACATTTATGTAAAAGTCTACCGTATTACTTGTTAGCTTGTCAAAAGCTGAAGAATACACTGCCCCGTCACCTCCCCTACCCAAGAACTAACTGACTGATGACCTTGCTTGCACAGTGTCGACACAATTTTTTAAGATTGCAGCCTAGGTTATAAAAAAACGTGACCAGGGTTTCGTGGTGTTACTTGTGGACAAAAATAGGAAATCACCCCACTGGTTTAAAAAAAGAAAAAGGATGACAGGATATTTAGTAAGAGTTATCTCAGCCCTAATTCCCCCGTTAAACCCCCATTTTCCCCCCTTTTCCTTGACCTTTACTAGAAACGGTCCGTTTCTTTCATTTGAACTATGTGTTAGAAGTAAACGGTGTTTAGTCTACACGTTTGTGTACATCTAGGTTTTTATAAAACTCAGTCGTAAAAAGGTTTTATTAACGAAATAGTGAAAAAAAATTACACTTCTCTTTTTTGCAACATTTCCAAAATACACCGTTCGATAAACTGACACTTGAGACAAAAAAAAAATTAGAAGAAAAAAAATAAAAATTATTAAATCATGGAATGTAAAACAACGACTTTTAAAATACATTATCTACAATTTGAGTTCAGGTCTCAATTTGAACCCATTTCGTTTTGTATTGCCCATGATTCGCGTGCTTGTGTTGTTGTATAACAGTGTAGTCCAAACACACCACACAGCAAATCTCCCACACGCGCGTGTATATTGATTTAAATTTCTAAAAATCTCTTTAGTGCACAGTCGTTGTTTTTTTTTGTTTGTGTGGTACTTGTGAAGGGGGGTTAACTGCTGTAATAGTTGAGAAATGAGCCTTTTGTTTAGTATCATCATATTTTAAAATAAGTCTGTCTATAATGGCCGTCCTACTTATACACTCAATACAGAGATCCCAAGTTATTATTGAAATAACACTGTAGTAGTCAGGACTGTCACACTATATTTTAGTTATACGCCCCCCCCCCCCCCCACCTCGATCAATATTGTTTGATTTAGTATCTTCTCTTTTTCTCGGCTAGAAGATACACGGCATATGATTGGATTTTTATAGATTCTAAAGTATGATTTTCCCATCTTCAAACTTTCCCTAAATTTTCTCTATTTTTTTGTTTTAAATAATATAAAATACATTTAGATCTTAGCTATAAAAAAAATCCGTTTGAAAATAATTACAACGACATAAATTGTTAATAGTTGTCCTATTTCCCCCCCCCCCTTTTTTCAATTTAGATCTAGATCTAGTTGTTTGTATTAAAATTGTCCAATTAGGACACATTAGTAAACCTTATCCAAAGTTGCGCTGCACGTTGTTCGGAGAATACCCTTTTCTCTTAGACCTGATTTTCTATTGCTAATAGATCGTTAGTTTGCACGTTTTAATTGTTGGCAATATAAACTGTCCAGACCCTTTCGAACAAAATTCTTGTAAAACATTGCATAAATATGTGAGTCTATCACCCCCCCCCCCCCTTTCTTTTTCTTGTTGAAAAAAAGCTATTTAGTAACTAAACACTCAGTTTATTTATATTATATGTTTATTGAACATCAAAGTCCTTGATACCATCTAATTTATCCATGTTTTATTTTATACCATCGAAAATTTCGTTGGACTCTAAAAAAAATGGTTTGCTCGATGTAGATAAAAACGTAGTCTAACACTGTCTGTTTTGTTTTTTAATGGTGTTTTTTTTTCTGCCTTTCAGGCTACTTGATAAACAATTGAGTGACTACAATTTGCTGCATGTTAGTAAAACACTTTAAAAACAAAGCGATGACATTTTCAAGTTGTTTGAATGAGCATTGTTTAGAGAGATGCTTGCATTGAATCTGCGTACAGCGCATTGTTCTCAAGTCGTAATGTCGGTAAAAACTGTGGATGACATTCCCTGGCTGCCCGTGTTTTGGGGGGTTTCCCCTTGTCCGACATTTTAACTTACTACCGCTGCTCGTTTGTTTTGTTTCCAACTATGTACGCTGGTGGGTAGAGATGGGAATCGAACCGAACCCGAACCGAACACACCGAACTCGAACTGTCGTTTCCAGCGAACCGAACCGAACCCGAACTCTGCCGGTGACCGAACCGAACCGAACCCGAACTTTAAAGTGTCGGACTCCGAACCGAACCGAACGAACCTATATAAAAGTAACAGAAACAAAAATATTTTAATCTTGTCACTAGCAAGCATTCGAAAGTAATGATTGCGTTTTTATTGATACTAATTAAAAACAAAAGAATTATTTTTATAACCATCCCTCCCCCAACATACCTTGACACATCGGCTTTCATGTACGTAGCGCGGCAAAAGAGAAAAGCAAAACATTCCTAAACAAACATAGACCGACCGTCAACGTAAGTGACCTAGATAAATGGATCACAAAAGATTGCTCTCTCCGCCTCTGCGACGTCATACTTCTGTGTCATCACCCCGCTTCCTAGCTGCCTTTCCCCCACAAAAAATGATTAGCGTGTTTATTATAATAACAATCAGTGATAACACGCTTTGACTTTTTTCCCCGACGAGCTTTTTTTTTTTCATTCAATGTATTTTGCGAAGGGAAAAGAAGCCTAAAAGTATGTCAACTGCATTACTACAGCGCCGGCGCTGTGGCTAAAATTGAGTGAATGAGTTACGTTGCAACTAGGGGTGGGGGAATGAAGAGGTGTATATTTAACCTCACATTTGACAACGCAACATAAATTGACTAGACATCATGGTAAACACTCCAGCCACGTATTGTGAGTGAAAACAAAAAATCCAGATTGTATGTCATAGATGATAAACTGGAAGAGTGTGAGACAAAAAACATTGCGAGGTTGGAGGAGAGAAAAAATGTGTAATGTAGAGGGTAGGATAACATCAGGGAGTGGACAGGAATAAAACTGTGCGACACAATGAGAAAGGCTGAGAGACTGGAGGAGTGGAGGAGGATAGTGTACATGTCATCTGTGGCGCCCCAACGGTCCAACAGACTAGGGGGTATGTAGGATGTAAGTAGAGAGGTAGGGGGCAAGTGATAGCACATTTAATGGTATAAAGGGGGAAAGAGAAAACATTTTTAATGGGAAAATCGTGCACGGTTTGGGTTGAGGTGGGGGGAGGGGCAAAAAAATAGCATTTTTTTTGTTTGCATTGGTGTACGGGTTCGCCCTGAATAATTCAAAAACTCTAATATTTCCTTTAAGTATGAAAATTAAAAAGTTAACAATTGATAATAAAATTACATTTCTATTTTTAAAAATTCATTTTTTTAAATCCTTGTTTTTTGGAAACTAAAAAAAAAAAATGGGGGGGGGGGGGGTGTTGCCAAGAACAGGTCACAGAGACTATATTGTTATTACTTGTCATTTCAGGTTACTTTTTAAGAGTTCAACTTGTCTTTCATGACATTTTAGAGCGTTGATAACAATGAGCATTTTCAAAAGAAATTATATTTTTTTGTAATGGCGAATTTTTTTTAATCCCCATCACGTCGCTTAGGCCTGCAACAGAAATACGTCGCTTACACTAGAAGTACGTCACTCACACCAGAATGCGTCGCTTACATCAGAATACGTCGCTTACATCATAAATACGTCACTTACACCAGAAATACGTCGCTCACACTAGAATACGTCGCTTACATCATAAATACGTCCCTTACACCATAAATACGTCGCTTACACCAAAAATACGTCGATTAAACCAGAATACGTCGCTTACATGATAAATACGTCACTTACACCAGAAATACGTCGCTCACACCAGAATACGTCGCTTACATCATAAATACGTCGCTTACATCATAAATACGTCGCTTACACCAGAAATACGTCGCTTACATCATAAATACGTCGCTTACACGAGACATGCATATAGCCTACTCGATGTATTTCATAAAACACAAGAAGACCTAGAAAGAACACTTATTGTGGTTGTTTTTATTTGCATCAACCTATAATAATAATAATAAATAATTGGTCATTTATATCGCGCCTCACTCCATGCTAATGCAAGCATGCTCAGCGCGCTCACAAAAACGAAACGACAATAACACTCTAAAATAGTTTTAAACAAGGTTTCGGCCGATGGAGGCACGAAACGACAATAACATTTTAAAATAGTTTTAAACAAGTATTTTGCTGATGGATGTGCCTATGCATAATAAATTGTGAGTTTTGAAAATGTGCCAGAATACAAACACTATTTTAAATCATGAGAAAATCCAGTTGTAGGCTACTATTCTAAGCTTTTTTATTTAGTTTTAGTAATTAAATTGTTTTTTTGTTATATGAAAAACTGTTCTATTAAAACGCAAACATTGTAAGAGTTCAATAGTTGTCGAACCGAACCGAACCCGAACTTAGTTTTTTACTAATCCTACCGAACCGAACCGAACCCGAACTTAGGGTCTTACCGAACCGAACCGAACCCGAACTTATGGTCTCACCGAACCGAACCGAACCCGAACTTCTAAATGTGGGTTCGATTCCCATCTCTACTGGTGGGTCTAGCTATTTCTCTAGCTTCCTCTCTGAGCTATTACCTCCTTGTGCAAAGGTATATACGTTTGTGCTGTTCTAATTATTGGGGCTCGCCAGAAACTATTTGTAAATGTTGATTTAACCAACGTAAGGTTTCCGTTTTTTTTTCCTCTCAAAAAATGTGCAGACAATTTCACGGGCTAGTTTAAAAACACAAAAAAACAACTTTAAAAGACAACTACCAAAAAAAAAAAGAGGGGGGGGGGGGCGAAACTGTCTAAGCTGAGAAAGGTCATGATGGTCTCTGCATGGGGCTACTTAGGTTGGGTTTGAATTGATCAACTGTTATGGAACATTTTTGTTACATAATGTTTAATAAGAAAGAGTATCACCTTTTCTTGTGTGTTTTGTGTTGTTGCGTACCGCGGCCTGGTAATACTGCATGCCAGTTTATCGATCGGCGTGTCTGCAGCATGAAAACCAGGTAATGTGGTGATAATAACCTTTGTTCATAGTCTTTTTTGAAATACGATTCGGATAAATCGGCTCACACATCATCCTCAATTTTACCCCCCCATCCAGTCTCCGCCCCGAATTGTGCTCCCTGTGTACGTGCTCAATACTACAAACCGAACTATTACTGCAGCGTGCAGTTCGAGCCTTGCGAACAGTTAGTTCATTTAACCCTTACAGTCCCGGGCGCGTATATAGCGGAACTGAAGGCAGCATAGAAAGAAGTAGGTCGGTACGGGAAGGGTTAAAACTCGTGTTAATGAAAAGTTTTACTTTAAAAAATATTCTGAGTTATCTCCCTTTGAATATTTGTCTGTTATTTCTCATCGCTTCTTAAAAAAAAAATATAATTTTGGATTGATTTGCACGTGTGCTGTCAGCAACTCCGACAGCAGTGGTGTTTGTTGTTGTCATTCAAACTTATAAACAAACTGCACTGGTTTGGCTTTAATCTTCTTGACAGGGGAAAAAAAACAAAACAACAACAAACGATGTTACGCATACGATCACAAAATGATAACTGGTTTGAACGATAAGCTATAAATGTATGCGATAACCATATTGGTCGCTAATTTTGTTAAGTTCTTTGGCACGGCCGATGCACACTATAAAGACATAGGCCTTCCTGTTATATACAATTCATACACACACGATTTTAAATGCGGACATAAGATAAAATGAAATTACAAGAGATCATAAACACGCGTCTTTCTTACCCCTAGTATGTTTTGTTTGGGTGTAAAAATGTCAGCTTAACGCAGGGGCTAACGTTCAACAGATGACACCCCCCCCCCTCTACCCCCTCCCGCAAGCCAGTTTAAAAGTTAAAAGCGACTTGTGCTTTATACACCCTATGTACTGAAGTACAGATAGCTTTTTTTTTTCTTAGCGTGACACGATCTACCCTGGTATGTTGAGCTACCTTTTGGGAATCAAATCCATTGAACGGTTTCTATCTCTATAAACGGGTAACGAAGTTTACCATAATATAGGCTACACCTGCAATCTCGCGTACGTGAACGTTTATCTTCATCCAGGTTTGACCTAGCCTTGTTTGGTGTACTCTGCCTATAATTAGCTTTCTCTCTCTGTTGTTATCGCCACCCCCCCCTCTCTCTCTGTTGTAAATGTGTTTTGTTGTTATCTTTCTGAGATCAGTATCAAGGAATCCCATTGTTGTTTTCGGTAACGACCCATTTAGGGACATTGTACTCACTATGTAATCAAGACTTGTACTCCAGCTACAACCTTTGTCCTCCAACAAGCCAGAGACATATACAGAGAGGTTGATTGATTGACTGATGCAAGCCGCTTTAAGTATTCTTCGTTTATTATAGGTGTATGTCGAATTAGGTCCTTTTAAAACTCATGTACGTGTTCGTGTTGGCATAGCCCACCGATTTGTATCTTGTGTAAAATGCACAGGCTAATTACGTCGTGAACTAAAAAAAAAGTAATACTGGTACTCTTAACGCCATTCTCCAGACTCTAGACCAGGGATCGACAACCTTTTGATATTAAAGTGATAAAGTAGGATTTATAATTCATTCAGCGTGCCAACATCCTAAAAGTCATCTCTCTCTAGCCCCTGAAATGCTTTTTTGTTTGGGGTCTTCAGCGTGCCATTGAATATTACTCTGTGAGCCCAGTCTGGCACACGCTTCGTAGGTTGCCGACCCCTGCTCTAGACCAGGGGTCGGCAACCTAAGGCACGTGTGCCAGACTTGGCACGCAGAACGGTTTTCAGTGGCACGCGAGAGACCTCCAAGAAGATTTTTTTTATGCCAAGACAACGTACGTCAGCGTAATTAATTGGTGCTGTGTGGCGAACTACATGGGAATCACACTGGACGTCGACTGTTTTAGTTCAGGAATTTTTAAGTGGAAATATCTAATCATTGGACTTTTAAGAGGGAAGTTAACTTTAAAAAAAAAAAAATTAAGCGTCCGAAAAATGGGTATCGAAATGTGACGATTTGCAGAAGATCTGAAAGGAATAGCTACTTAGGAAAGTCATCTATACTATAATGTAATCTCAGAGCGCATTAACATACAACTAAGAACACGGATTAAAGGTAGATTATAATTAACCAGTTTTGTTTGCGTTAATATTTCTAATGTTTCATTTTTTTTGTTTCCTTTAAAAAAAATAATGTCTTACAATTTATCTACGATCAGTTTGGTCCGAAAGGTACTTCTTTTACAATGTATAGTTTGATAATGAAATTTATATCTATAATATGACTAAAGAATGTATATGTACGGTTCTAAACATTCCTTTAACTACCCAGTTTGTAAACATCATTTTCTGAAACTCTTAGACTCACCAGAAATAATATTAAATATAAAAGTTGAAATCTCAGTTATGCAGAATGCAGAGATTAAAATATAAAGAATTGATATCTCTAACTAGATTAATATCTTGACAACTAGATTCAAACGTTGATTCATTAACAATTAATGGGAAAGTTGATCAATGAAATTGTGTATTAGCTATGAATGGCTTTTTAAAAAAGATGCTAATAACGAACATGTTTATTTGTTTTTAAACATAAAACGCTTTAATGATTGGTCTTGGCCTTTTCTTTTGGTCTTGGTCTTGATACGGCACTAAATAAATTGTGTTATAAAAGTAATCTAGTTGAGCAGTTTGACTTTCACGCTGTTAGCACGCTAAATGATTTAGAACTCCTAGTTTGGCACACTACAAGCAAAATGTTGCCGACCCCTGCTCTAAACTATAAAAAAAGACAAAACGGATAGCTTCTTTAAAGGTTAGGTCCTTTATCTTCCACACCCATAATATGCATGTGTTGCCTCTCTAATCGAGTGATCGGAGTGTAGTAGACTTGGACAGATGTCGACTTTATGATGGCGTCTTTCTCACCCCCTGCTACAGTGTACAATGGCTGACACCTGGGGAAAAAAAACGTAATGATAGTGCACCACGAGAATAATTCCACCCATTGTTCCCATCTTTTATTTTATTATATTGAATTTGTCGGAGGGAACCGCTGACTTCAGAATGACACGGGGAGTTGGAAGTAAAAGAGAAAAAAAAGGGAGTGGGGGGATTCTAAGGGACATCACCCCGCGGTGGCTTTGGCACACGTAATGGGGGGGGGGGGGGAAGCTTAGCCGTATTGGAGCGTGCTTTAAAGTTTAAAGTATTCTGTCGATCTCATGATCTAAATTTGTATGCTAGCGTTGTAAATGTGTATGCTAGCGTTATAAATTTGTATGCTAGCGTTGTAAATGTGTATGCTAGCGTTATAAATTTGTATGCTAGCGTTATAAATGTGTATGCTAGCGTTGTAAATGTGTATGCTATCGTTGTAAATTTGTATGCCAGCGTTGTAAATGTGTATGCTAGCGTTGTAAATGTGTATGCTAGCGTTGTAAATGTGTATGCTAGCGTTGTAAATGTGTATGCTAGCGTTGTAAATTTGTATTCCAGCGTTGTAAATTTGTATGCTAGCGTTGTAAATTTGTATGCTAGCGTTGTAAATTTGTATGCTAGCGTTGTGCGTTTGTTTTTCAAAAATGCGCTTTACGGTACAAGAGATGATTTGCTTACAATTAGAAGAAAAAAAAGCAACAGGAAGGTTTTTGAAGGATAGCACAGTCAGTTGGAGACTATAGACTATATTAGTTTAAATTTGTAATAAAGATTTATAAAGTTTTATACATTTGTTAGTTCAAGGATGGGCAAACGTTTGTAGTTGCGAACCAGATTCAATAGGTATTCAGAGTAAATGGTAAATGGATCCATAAATTGTAAAACATCTGGGAGCCTGGGAAGGGGAGTAGATTTAACCAGAATCATTGAAATTTTATTTTTATTTCGAAAAAAAAAATCGTATTAAACATCAGGTAAAGTTTTTCTATTACTATAATAAATATATGAATAAATTATCGTAATAAAACCAAAATAGCCAGGAATAAACGGGCAAAGTATAAATAGTTTTATTGTTTTTAATTTTGCCCTAGTCAGCTCGCCCATGTTTTTGTTTTTAACCCTTCCCGTACCGACCTACTTCTATCTATGCTTCCTTCAGTTCCGCTATATACGCGCCCGGGACTGTAAGGGTTAAGTAGGTTATATTGTGGGAATAATCTTCACTAACGTGATATCCAATTGTTGAGGGGCGGGGCGTGGTGTTGAGAGTACTCAACGGTATTGCAGGTCCGCTTGCGATATTTTATATGCATTGCATATATTATAAGGCTGCACTAGCGTTGTGCATTAATGGACGTTGAACCACAACACCACTCTAGAGACTGTACTTACCCACTGCTGACTTAATGCACAACGAAGAGAAAGTAGTCAAGTGGTTTCCACCAACGCTACAAGTGCTGGGATGTGCAACATATCTTGTTGTTGTTGGTCCTTGGGCAATAGAAGGAATTAAATACAACTTGGCGAGACAAACATTCTAAACATTCACATTAGGAATTCAATGAATTAACAACAACAACAACAAGACTTGCCCATAGAAGCTCATTGGGGGGCTTGGCGGGCCGTGTTGTGGCCCACGAGCCGGGTGTTGCACGCACTGGCAATAGTGCTATAGGTCAAATGTTGGCGTTAGGTTAACAGTTCATAGTGGCATGGGAGGGATCGGAGGGGGTAATTTAAACAGACATTATGGGCAGATCATGTTTTTTATAATAATTTACAGGGTTAGTGCGCATTGTATTTTGTTAAATCCCGTTTCTGTAAGTTTTGAGAAAGAAATGAGAATCATCTCATAGTTATACTTGTGGATTTCGACTATTCCATTATTAAAGATTGTTATTATTATTTCCTTTGTCACCTACTAGTAGAGCCAGTTTAACAACCCTGGCCGGCAAACGAAAGGAAGTTCGTGCTTGACCAATCACTGTACCTGTGTCCTTTGTCACGAAAGCCACTTAAATCTCTCACACTCTCACTCCATCCCCACTTTCTCCCTCCACCCTCTCTATCCTCCATCTCTCCCACCCTCTCTCTCTCCATCTGTTCTATAGTCTTTTCATGTCTTACCTTTTTTTTTTATTATTGTGGTTGAGCTCTCGTTCGCACTTCTCAATGACTTCCGGTCATGGACGAGAGACTGTCTCGCGGCAAGGTCCCTGGATGTCCAGTCTCAGAGTTAGTCTACCCAGTTTTCTTGTTCTAGTTTAATTTTTTCCTGTCTGTCTAGATATTTTCTTCTTCTTTTAGAATGCTTATCTACTAAATTCGTTTAGTCTTTGTTAAAACTCTTCCATAGTCTCAGTATAACTGTCTTAATTTCATTATGTACAGATCTTTTCTATTTTTACATTTCAATCAGTAGATTTGTCTCACTCCTTATACCATCTCTCCGTCTTTTAACCCTTCCCGTACCGACCTACATCTATCTATGCTGCCTTCAGTTCCGCTATATACGCGCCCGGGACTGTAAGGGTTAATTATAATGATTACAGCGCTTTAAAAAAAACATGTTCATGCAAACGAACGTCATGACCGAAGATATTTTCGAAATGTATTATTTAACCATAACGCAACTGTCGCAACAAAGAACTATAAAAAGTTGGATTTCTTTTAAACATGTAAAAATGTATCCCGTCTATTTCTTGGTTTTTTTTTTTTGCGTTCCACTTTTTGCACTAATTTTTTTAAATTTTATCTTAAAATTAATATTTGTTGTTTATTTTACATCGTTTGATGCCTGTTTTAAAAAAATGTTTCAAAGATAAGGAAATTAATGTTTTAAAGGATCAAGCCGAGAACTTGAAACGTCTAGACTTTGAACATTCATTGAATCAATGATTACAGATGAATCTTTTGTTTAAAGTAAATTTTGCGTGCTCGAGATAATTTTAATATGGACTGTTTGCCCATCCTCTACAATTAAATCATAGACCAGGGGTCTCCAAGCATTTCACGTAGTTTGGGCCATAGTTTTGTAGACCCCTGCCATAGACGCATTGGGTACTCCACTCCCTAAGTTGTATACATAATTATAATGTAATTACAATGTCGATCTTGATTCGGTTTTCTGCAAGGCTTGCATTAATACAATTTTTCTCATTTCCATTAGACCAATGCATAATATGGTAAAATGTGAAGTGGTGAGTGTGTGTGGCCCGGTGTTGTGGTGGTGGTGGGGGGGGGGGCACATCCAGTAGCATGCTGGGACAGATAGAAGAAGAATATTTTCGCTGAACCGCATAAAGCTGATGTTTTCACGAAAGGGCAACAAGTCGCTGTAAGCCGATTTGTCTGCTAGGCTGGAGATAAATAAGCTCCGTGTTTGCCCCCCACAATAGATCAGCCCCCTTTGTTTGCTCTGGTTGCTCCATCGAGGGGAAACCTGTGATTTTGGACTGTGATACCCCCCCCATCTTCCTCCGGTCACCACTGGCCATGGGTAACATAACCCACATGTCTGCCTTTCTAGGCATGCACAGGCTTTGGCAGTGGTATCGTTATAGTTCAGGGGTCGGCAACATATGGCACGCGTTCCAGACTTGGCACGCAGAGCTGCTTTCAATGGCACGCGGAAGACCAAGAAAAAGGCAATTCAAGTCTTCTCTTCATGAAAAAAGCAGGGTGACTTTTAGGCTTCTGGCACACTGAATGATTTAGAAGTGCTACTTTGGCACACTATTATAAAAAGGTTGCCGACCCCTGAGTATAGTCTTCTACGAGTACTCGCACACATAAAGACAACAGTAAATATATTTACGTCATCCTTTCTATTTGATGATAGTGGAGCTGACCTCTTGCTTACTAGTCTATGTTTCTAAACAAGTCACTGTTTATTTGTAAATACGACGTGTATTAGATGGCTTCTAAAGGAAAAAACGTTACTTACTTATAGTTTTAAAATAACGTGTTTACCCGGGTATGTAAATTCGATCTTTGGACTACATAGTTAGAATATTGTTTAATTTTTTCTCAGATAATAAATACGACAGAAATTGCATGAATTTGTGTAAATAGCGTAACACTCTTCTATATAGAATGCAGATTGCCCTGCGTTATCGTTAAGAGTTTTAAAGATTGACTCAATGATCTTGGCCCCGACTATCTCCTGGTGTAATTCTCCACACGTTACACGCGCAGTCTGTGGTTTTGTTATTGACGGCTTTTTGTGCGTGTGTGTGTGTGTGTGTGGTGTGTACTTGTCTTCTTGGCGTGCAGCCTGGCCTTGGTAATTAGGGCAACAGCTGGATGGATATCTCTAGTTTCCTCTCATTCGTTACCATAAAGATGTTACATTAACCAGTTTTTGTTATCAGCTATTTGGATTCAAGTCACGTTGAATTATTTCGTCTCCCTTTCATTGCCTCCCTTGATGCATTTTTTTCTTCTCTCTTTATTCCTTTTTGAAACGGTGTTTCATAATTTTCATATCGCTTAGCTGGATGATGATAGTAATCATTAGAAAAAAAAATGCTGATTCTAAAATGAGTTGTTATTGTTTGTCTGTTCTTGTGTTTTGATGGGTTCTACTGCTAAAGTGGAGCCTCCATTATAGGAACGCATTTGTCAGTCTGTTAAAGACGAACGTCCGATTACAGCTGATCTCGTCAAAATGTACACGCAGCTTGCTGTATCGTTAATTATGGCAACTGTCTTTTCTTTAAAGTGATAATTTTGTTGATAAAATTTAAATACACACTTTGTTTTAGTAAATTTTGTTTCTATTGGGTCAAGCAATAATTATATATTTGACGCTTCATTGTTATTTATTGTATTATTGTCACCCAACAGCCAACCGTGTTGGTTATCCCTAATTAGGTCGTTTAAACGAAAACAATTTTGCTCATAAAAAATTTAATAGACTCATGTAAATTCTATGCAGTATTTTAATGTCTCTGTTTTTTTCTTCTCTGTCCGCATTTATTTTCCAAATTTATTTTGGCGGCTAATACATTTTAGATGAACTAAAGATTTCTGTTAAAAAAATCTACATTGATGCAATTTATTGTTCTTATCAGCCATCGGAATGTTCTGTTCTAGCGAAAAACACAAAACGCAGGCATTTGGCTTATTATATTGATGGTGTGTACAAAAAGTCTAATGCAGAGGTAAACGTAACACCGCCATGCCTCATCTATTTTTTTTTTCCGATTTTTCCGGGTGGCAGGGAGGGGAGGGGGGGCGTGTTTAATTTTCCTCAATCAGTGACAGTAGCCAGTGGTCAGGTACTCTTTAATGAAATCATGTGCTCAAATAATTGGGTTTTGCGTGGGTAGTGGGGATGTATTTTCGTTATTCGCAATGGTCAGAGTTAATTACATTTCGCTGTTTCCAGATCAGACATTTAGTGTATGTTCAGGTTCCCACATTGCAAGTGTTGATGGAGTTGTCGTTCTTCTCGACAAGTAGTAAATATTCTGTTTCAGCTGAGGTTCGTTTCACGCGGAGAGAGGCAATATAAAATGCACGATACGATAACAAACGCTGAATACTATAAAATGCCTACACACGTACACACGTACAGTGATGTTTTTTTTAAATACTATTCGTAATATATAATTCTATTTTTAGGAAAAGTATAATTTCACTTCATACGCCCATACTTCATTGTCATTGTAATAATTTTAGGCAGACTTAGGCTACTTAGTATAACACAAAAAAACAAACAAATTGGAATAAAATGAGAGGCTGTGACGTAACATTTGTGTGTGTCTTAATTCATCCGAAGGTGTAAGGTAGATGATACATATTTCCCCTTTTCACAAATACCGGATCTTAACCAGATCTAGGTAGCGGGCGACAGAAACAAAATAACTGGGTTCGTATAAAGGGAGAAAAACAGTTGTCAAAATCTAGGTCAGATGATCGTGATATTGTACCATCGATAGGACTTGAATAAGTATATTTCGCCTCATTTGGGGCATTTTGTGGTTTTAGCTACCGAAATAAGTGTCACATAAAATATCTTTTATATGTTACTCATAACCTGGTACAGGCGATATATAGTGGTGCGCGCAGTAGAAGTATTTTAGAAAACCGCAACCGAGTCAAGATCAGCACGATATGGAAACGCCGGTGCAGGTGTAAGCGCATCAACATATTTTGTTGTAACAGTGCAGCACTCGAATGATACATGCTACTTGATTGTTTAGCATCTAATATATATTTATATATATATATAGAGAGAGAGACCCGTCAAAAAAGTAAAAAGCTGTTACACCATTTCGCCCTGAACACCATTCTTATTAGTTCGTTCCTTTGCGCATTAAGTCTTGCACAAACAGTCTACATATTATTATATTAAAGAAACATGTGTCCATACAATTGAAAAGAATATCCAACTACACCAGTCTATATATTGAAGATCATTACAGACACTAAGACACGCTCTTTTCCATCTTTTTTTTTTAGACATTTGAGTGTTGTTGAGAGAGTCCGCCCATTCTTTTATTTTTAACATTAAAACTGTGTGTTACGTTTTTACTATTGTTTCACTATGCACATCAAGTGCAGTGCGAAATACTCCACAACGTAGACATACAAACACAGACACACGCGTAAAAACACTCACATACACAAAGACAAACACACACATGCACACAATCAGTGTCAAGATTGAGGTGATCTTGCATTATTTATAAGCGCCCCCCCCCCACCCGTCACTGTCTTTTTTTTTCATGTGCGGCGTGCCAGTCACGTGCAGAGCCACATTCTCCTGTCTTTCATTTCTCCCACTTCCCTAACCCCCCGACAGCCCACACCCCTACCCCTCGTCTACATCTCGCTCCACAAACAATATCTCCCTTAATTCTATTTCCTCCATTGGAAGACGTATAGCCAAGTTTGTAATGGAAGTCTTAGCCTTTCTCTCTCCCCCACTCCTTCACCATGTCCAAAGTCTCACCCAGCGTAGGCTCACGCATTCTGTTTTGTCTTTTTTCTTTCTTTCTCCCTACATGGATGGATTCTCATATTTGGCATTTATTACTCAAAGATAAATCAATAACCATGATATAATAAATACCGTGATGCTAAAAGAGGAGGCGGAAACTAAAAGAAGAAAAAAGAAGATGCAGTCCATTTGGTGATTTAATACCGAGATTGCAAGAAAACATATGGGGAAAATGGGGGGGGGGGGGGGGCGGGGGGTATTTTTCTATACGGTCCAAGAAAACATGAGTTCAGTCTTACAAAGATATTATTAGTACTGGTGAACACGAGGCACGTCATATAACAATATTTTCTGTGCTGGAAATAATGAGGCAGTCTTATTAGTTTTAGGCAGTCATACACAAAGAATTTTATTACTGGAATACACTAGGCACTCATTTACAAATTGTTTCATGTAACCCGTAAGGCGAATGCCTTTTACCAGATAAATTATATTTTTAACATTTAAAGCGTCAACCTTAGAATAAAAAAAATACTATTTTCTGTTTACAATAGACACAATATCTTTTAGTTCAACTAATATAAATGTTAGAATTAGAATTAGGTTTTCTGCTTTGTCTGGCTTACCACTGTATCTTACTGATTGGAAAACTGAAATTTGGCCCTATCTATCTGAATGACAGTACATGTACCTGTGTCCGAGTGAAATGATGATAAATGTTGCTAGTTTCATATTGAGTAGTCTAGCGTCTTCTTTTCACAGTACTCGACAATTTGTCTTTTTATTTTTCAGGACTCGCCAGATGTAAAGCAAGATAAAACAAAGGGTAAATATTACTTTTTTTTTTGTTTACATTTAAATATGACAATTATTTCGATAATTCAAGTTCTACCTTTGTGTGTGTTTGTATTTGTTTTCGGAAACGGGGGATAAACGTAAACTAAACCCCCGTTCCAACGCATTTACATAATGTGCTACAATGTTTCATTACTGCTTAGTATTCTCTTTTGTTTTTTTTTACATTTTAACCCTTCCCGTACCGACCTACTTCTGTCTATGCCGCCTTCAGTACCGCTATATACGCGCCCGGGACTGTAAGGGTTAAATCGCAATGTAGACATATTTCTCTCTAGCTTAATCCCGCACGCCTATGCACCCACATTACTACTGGCTCATTAATAATTCATTGTCAAGTCTGCTTTGCTGGCTATTTGCTGGGCAACATGTGCAATAAACAGCGCGAAGATGGTGGTGATAAGTCATTTGTGATGATGGCAAAATGTTTGTCGAGCTCAGAGTAATATTAGCGCCGCGCTTACTCGGAGGGACGTTAATAAGGTCCTTGTCTATTTCCCCCCCCTAGTCCTAGCATACTAAAGCATGCCACCAGTGGTTGCGAAGCGTCACTGTTATTCAGTGATGTGCAACAGGCGGCCCACGGGTCACAACACCAGCTCAAGCCTTTTAGTGTTGCCCCCACACCTACCCACAGATGTTCTAACCCGATCCCTTTTTAGTAATGTAAATAAATATTCAGTTTTTGTGGCCCATTTCGCGTTATCAAATATTGTATATGGCTTTATTGGGCTCAATGATTCATACCCCTGCTCTTATTATTGTCCATCATAGCCTCTCTTACAAAGTTTCATGATCCTCTAGAATAGACAAATTTGAAGTCTGGACAGTAATCGCCAGAGTTTCGCTTTTTGTGTGTGTCTGTTGCACCCACGGATGTTAGCACCGTATTCCCTATTAGTTTGTTACTAAGCCTGCTCACCATTAGTACCCAAGGATGTTAGCACCGTATTTCCTATTAGTTATGGTACTAAGCCTGCTCACCATTAGTGCCCAAGGATGTTAGCACCGTATATCCTATTAGTTATGGTACTAAGCCTGCTCACCATTAGTGCCCAAGGATGTTAGCACCGTATTCCCTATTAGTTATGGTACTAAGCCTGCTCACCATTAGCACCCAAGGTGTTAGCACCTTATTCCTTATTAGTTATAGAGTTTTAGCACTACTCACATCACCCCTGAAGTCTTTCCTTCCCCACGTTATGTCCGACGGCTGGCTAGCTACCACTGACCCTGACAACCTGCCTGCACATACGTTTGATGTGCTGATGTGGTATTTGTAACAAATCCGCGTCCTATTAATCTCCACAGGAGAGTGCACGAACAACTATGTGCATGGGAAACTTGCGTTATAATACTTGTAGAAACAGTATAATCAAGTTTAACTATATTATATAGAGAGAGAGGGAAAAAAAAAAGAAGGCATTGTGATGAATGCCGAACCTTATGGCTTCAGTAGAGAATCAGTGGCACTCAGGTGGGGGAATGGGGTTTCACATATAACTTTCCTTCATTGTGCCACTCCCTCCTCACTATTTCTCCCATATTATTTATTTTCTGCTGCGCTAAGGTCTCTCGGGAGTTTGCCTGGCCGACCTTATTGATCTTTTCCATCGGCGCCGTTGTTCTTAGTTGGGCGGTTTTGTATTTATTTTCCATTTTAACCTAACTATTGTCTCCCGTGGTTGGATGGGTGGGGACACCCATGTTTAAAGATTTAAATATTTTTTTGTGTGTTTTCAAATGGACATTTGGAATGAACGAGATGAAGGCAGTTAATACATGTAGTTTGCTTTGTTTTTAAATAAGATTTTATGAACATGTAAAAATAATAATTACAAAAATGTATAAACGTTTTTATATAGATCTAATACACGCATGACGTTTGCTTAAAAAATGTTTGGAGGAAAAAAAGAAGAAGCTTCAGTATCTTTATTTTTCTTCGAACCCCATTTTTTTCGCTGGATTGTCCACTTAATTCAAAGCGTTCAAGTCGTCCACTTTGATTGCAACAATGCCCTTACATTTCATATATTGTAAGAAATTGTTGTTTTATTCTGTTAGTCATTATCATAAAAAAGAAAGCATTGTGTATAACTTACAATGATAAGGCACCGTGGTCGAGCGATTGGCTGGCGTACTGAAGGTCCTGGGTTCGAATCCTGGTGAAGGCTAGGATTTGTTCCCGGGTCTGGAGGGTTGTCCCTGAGTCTACCCAGCTTTGATGGGTGCCTGAATTTAGATGGTGTAAAGTAAAGGTGGCTGGGCATTGTACTGGTAACACAATCCCCTAGTAGTACGCCGTGGCCACAGAAACTGGTGAACGCTGCTTCTCATCTCCTACGGCTCAATTTGGTCCGACGGAATACTTTACTTTTACATGGTCTACGTACAACTAATCTAATTAATATAAATTATTAAAAACAACAACACCATCATTGTGCCACTCTCTCCTTCCCATCCCACCATTATTATATATTTTCTGCTGCGTTAAGGTTTTGTTTTGTCTGTGTGGGCTATTTTAAAAATGTTATGCCAGTTCCCAGCTACTAGATCTATGACATCACGTTAGACGATGGAATCATTGAGCTTAAGTTGTCTCTGTTTTATGGAACTTGTAAGCCTCAATCTTTTGAAAAAAGGATCGTTAGAAAAAAAGAAAAAAAATCCTTTAACATAATTATAATAATATTATATTATTATATATGACGACGATTAGGTCAGCATGAAGGTTAGTGCAAGTTCCACACTTGGTACGAACAAAAAGAATATATTGAAATTATTTGTGCGTTCGTATCATACATACCAAGCGTGGGACTTGTACTAACGTTTATGCTGACCTCATCGTCGTTATGTTTGTTTTATTGCGATCCGTCTACCCCGCATTTTTTTTTTTTCATTCACAATATATATATTTAATATCTATATTCATATTCATATATATCTTCTTAGCACTTAAGGCGATTAAATGTAATGCATCTGTTAACCCGCCCCCTCTCCCTCCCCCCCGCCCTCCAATTGATCTGTGTGTACGACACGGAGCAGAAGCCGTGGTCTCCCAGGAGCTGTAGCGCGTGTGTTTGTCTGTGCGCGCGTGTGTGAGCGTGTTTTGTTTGGATTAATATCGCGAGAACGCTACGACGAGGACCTCCCCCCCCTTCCCCCCTTCCCCCCCCCCCCCCCAAGGAGGAAATAGGGGGATGGATGGAACGGAGTGGAGAGGGTGGGGGTGGAAGGGGGGTTTGAGAATGGCTTTATGACATGATTTATAAACCTTGCATCGGGCTTTAGACTTTCGATTTAGAAATAAGCCCGTTGGCCTGACACCGGTTCAAGAGGGAATGCAATGCCTCTGGCCTGTGCCAACTTTTAATCCCCGCTTTTTTTTTTTTTTTACATTTAATCCCAATATCCCCCATCGGTTCAAAACTAAATAAATTATTTCATACAGACCATTAACGTAAAACCTTGTGTCGTATAATAAATGTATCTTATTTAAGGGTCAAAAGCCTGTAGTATAAACAACAACAACAACATCCAAAAGATTGCTCGACGGTAATAAAAAATGAACTAACCTGATTTATACATTTCGTATAAAGATGAGTAGGCTGGCTATATATCTATCTATCATAGGGGAAAAAAACATAATGAAAGAAAACCAATAAATGAGACTTGGTAAAAAAGTCTTAATATTAAGTTCGCTTTTGTTTCTACTGAATTCTAATTGACCCACTTCCTGTCTTCGTATAGAGCTGAAACTTGGCACATTGACTAGTTGCCGATGTCAGCGCTTTCTATCATAATTTTACCCCCACCGTAAACTCCTCATTAACATTGTTATTTCTGTTTTTCAAAGTAAAACGATGAAGAAAATAGTTTTGGGGTACAGTACATTCAAAAAGTTTGATCGAAAAACTAAAATAAAAAAAAATAATAAAATATATAAATGATTTCTTCTTAAAATCGTTATGAAAACAACAAAATCGTTTAGATCTCTATATAATATTATGTTTAATCGAACGCCAGAGGGGAAGTAAGCCGTGAAATAAAAAAAAAAAGAGGCAGGTAGACGGATAGTGTAAACAAAGCTCTCCCGGTGCAGTGGCACACGTCAACGAAGTAGGCCATGTAACGTTGAAGTTGTCTTTGTATGTAAAATGTTTTTTTAATAGTTTAGTTTTGTTAAGTTTTTCTTTTTTTTTTTAAATCTCAGCACTCCTGCGTGACCTTGCCAGACATTTATCGCAGTGCAGTTCTTTTACGCTGTACAGAGAGAGAGAGAGAGGCCGACAACAAAAAATGACCCCCCCCCCCACCCACACCTCCTTCTTTCTATTTAGTCAGAAGATATTTTATTGTTCATTTCGTCGGTATTGTTTCCCCCCCCCCCCCCCTCCCCAACAACACTTATACGATCGGCTTGTAGAAATGATTATAGGCGTGAAATAAAATCCTTTTTTTTTGGTGTATCCAGTCCTGTATTACTTCCACGCCATCCCCCCCCCCCCCCCTTTATTTCTTCTTTTCTGATTTTTTTTTTTTTTGTGTAGAAAGTTGCAGCACTTGTCATTTGAGCGGACAAAAATATATTGGCAAAGAGTGTCGGTGTGAATATTGAATATTTCATCCGTATTTCTTTTTGTGTTTACTTCCGTGTCTATAAAGTATAAAGCACGATGTAATCTATACTATATGTATTATAGTCCTGTAAACTGTCCCTCTGTTGTTGTTTTTTTAAACACACGGATTAATCTATATGTCATCTATCTTATCTATTTCGATATCTATATCTAGCTGTCCGTATGCCCACCTGTCCCTCTCTCGGTGTCCATCTATCGAATGATTCATCTATGAAACGGTGTAGCTCTCTACGGTGTGTCTTTCTCTCTGCCCCTCTCTTGTCGACATGGCTGGTAGATCATAACCTGACAACAGACACTTCTTCGCATTAAAATAAAGTTAGCAGAATGAACACATGTTGTCCATCGCACTCTCTACGTTTTTTTTAATACACATGTTGTCTAGCGCACTCTCGCCCTACGTTTTTTTAATATTATTATTAGTGTTTTAATATAGAAGAAGAGTGAATTTTATGTGTATGTGGAAGGGGTGGGCTACATCAATTCACGTTATACCCTCATCCCCGCTAACCAATGATATATTTGTAATGCATTTTTTCATTTCTGTAACTGAAAAGCGATTAACGCTATGCCTCTCATCTCCCCTCCTCCCCCTCCCCCCAATAATAACCGCATGTACTTGGACTCACAACTCTTGTGAGTTTAGCGCTACATTATTAATTCTTTACTTCGTTAATCCAACACTGTAGTCTCCCCCTTTTTTGTTTACCCAACGCAATCAGCTGACTCCAAACAATATCATCCATGCAAAATTTCCCATTTGAAATCATTCTTCCATTTTCCAGTTTTCTTCACACACGATCAGAACTTGATTTCGTTCTGTATCGCTTGCACGCGCATTTCACGCAAAGAAACAAACAAACACTGACCTTTAGTAAGGAAAGTAAAGTGTCATTTATAAGACCACGCTGGGTCCTTGGGCACTACTAAAGCAGCGTTCACGACATACAAGCGACCAGCAAAGTGCCCAACCGACTTTACCTTGCCCTGACGAATGTCAGGTACCCAACAGACCAACGTGTCTCAAACTAACCTGTGGTGAACCTATCATATTCATTGAATTCATTCTCCTCCGTTTAAACTCCAGTGCGACCAATACAGCCACTGGAATTGTTTCTGGCGTTTCGGAAGCGCAATGGCGCTAAGTTAGAGAAAGGTGCATTAATTCCATTCAACTTTCTGATCAAGCCCGCATGAAATGGTGGACAAGAGCGCATTGAGCGTGCTAAATGTGCTATCATGAAGATTCGCGTTATATCAATGACTATCATTACAAGTGTCATATAAAATTATAGTATACCGTTGTTTCCCTTCCCCCAGTCTGCTCCAGTGGCCGTACGTGTGGGTTGTGCAAAGCACAAGGGGCCGGGCAGTCACGTGGGTCGCTGGTAGCTAGCGCGGGTCACAGAATAAGTATAGAACAGAATGCGCAATCGCATATCTTTCTGTTTCCGGAAGTAATACCGACGCCATACTGTTTAAACGCAGCGGTCCCGGTTACACTATATATTGATGCTTTTTTACAATGTCTTTTTCTTCAAATCTACCAGTTCGAAAACCCAAAGCTAATGTTTCAGGCAAAGGTTACAAAAACTGTTGTGTAATAAACTGCAACAATGATACGAAAACGATTGATTATCGTACCGAGCTACGCCTAGGCCAATCTATCTTTTCAATTATCAGTACCGGGTAATACAATTTTACATCATATAGGCCTAATCCTATAATGTTGAAAAGAAAATGGGTTATTAAGTCAAATTTATATAAAAGTAAGCCTATAATGAAATATATAGGCCCTATATATAGGCTATTGTATATATTTATGGTACGCCTAGATATCCTTTCTCATTTTACTATAGTAGCGTCTCTAGCGACCGATGCTTTGCGTCGAAAAATAATGGAGGAATCGAGCTTCACTTTTAGTGACAGCGCATATGGGGAGTGCGCATTCTGTTGTATACCTAATTAATTTTTTTTGTTTTTAAGGCTTATTAGACTGGAAAGGGCCCACTATCGAAACTTTGCGCAAGGGTCCCCACCTTTCTACCCCCGCACCTCCTCTACACATTGGACTTGGGCCTGTGCAATATTTACTCTACTATATTGAGTCTATATGGTTGTCCTAAGTTGGCCTCGACAGTCTGTAAAAATAGTGGAATAGAATCAGAAGGCGTGAAATACTAGGGGTGGTTTAACATCTTAATTTGTTTTATTGTCTGTTTTCACCCGCATAATTTTAATCATTTTGTAATAAATAAAAAAACAAGGAAATGAACGGAAATAGACTCTAACATAAATTATGTATTATAATTTATGCTGTCAGGGTTGATACGAGCTGCGAAAAATGACTTGGATCTTCTAAGTTTGGAAAAAAATTAGCAAGGTTTGGGAAACGAAGTGCCCATGTGGACCCGATAGACTTAGTGATAGATAGTTAGTATAAGTTAGTTTATATAGGATAGTGATGACTTTGTAGTATTTATTTTTTATTTTTGTGATAGGGGATAGGGATAGATTTTGGTGTTTTGTGTGATATTTCTTTTAAAATATGGTAAGAATTGCAATATATTTTGTGTTTTCCCCTCCTCCTTTTTTTTATGGCTACTAAGGAATTCCGACTTAAGATGGGTCCGAATAGCCATTTAATTCTAAAGGTACCTGGGTTTGAATAGCGGCAGCCTTTGGGATATCTAGGTCAATTTTACTTTAGGGACAAAGCAGCACGAACATTTAAAAAAAAAAAAGAAAATTAACAAAGAACAACGTTGTTGAGGAGTTGTTTATATTAGTACTAAAAACATCTACCAGTAAAATATACTCTGTAGAGTCTATAGACTACCGGTTAACATTAAGACGTTTCACACATGCCGATATCTGTGTGACGTGTAACATTTGTGTAGTGTTTGTAAATTGTGAAATGATTCTAGAATAAGACAAATATTTTGCTTTGCGACTGTTACACATTTTTGGTTTTCTTCCCTAGGTAACGTGATCGTCAAGGATGAAAGCAGCAGTGCCACCACCACTCCATCAGTGGAGGCGAAAAGTTTCAACCCGGAAGAGTCGTCCTCGGCCACCGCCAAGGCGGCGGAGGTTGCCCAGCCGGCAGTGACGGAGGCCAGGCAGGAGGAGAGAACCGCGGACCTCCCGGCAGACGGCGAGGCGATGAAGCAGGAGCCCTCCATGGCGCAGCAGGAAGTGGCGCCCAAGGATGTTGCCGCTGCAGTAGAATGCGGTGCCAGTGCCGTGGGTGGTGTGAGGAAGTATGGCAAGAGTACTGGCAAAACTTTACGTGAAAGTAATGAGTAAGTCTACATTTACTTGTCTTTTTTTAAGTTAAAACCATATGGAAGCATTACTAAGTAAGACATACATCAGCCTAATCAGCTATTTACACATGTACATGGGCATTGGCCTACACATACTACACACAAGCAAGCACGTAAAACCAAAAACACTGATGCTAGTTCTTTTTAAAAGGGGTCGACAACCTTTTTGATAATAGTGTGTCAAAGCAGGATTTCTAATTCATTCAGAGTGCCAACAGCCTAAAAGTCATCCTGCTCTTTTCTTGTAGAAGAGACTTGAATAACCTTCTAGGCATCTTCTGCGTGCCATTAACACGCGTGCCTTAGGTTGCCGACCCCTGCGCTATAAGTAAAGTGGTTCCCAACCCAATGCCCCCCCCCATTAAAAAAATATCTTCTTTTCTTATACTAACCGTGGGTAAAACAACAACTTTTCTAAGGAGTGGACATTGCCTTACGCCATTTCATTATGCATTGTATATATTGGGGAAGGAAACCGAAGAAGCCCTGTTTTACTAGTCTTATCGTAATTGTAGAAAACTTGTTTTATTTAGTTGCTTGTACATGATCTATCTATAGCTACCTTTGTCTCGGTAAAGGACAGTCGCTCTACTAGAAATTTCATTACTTGAATTATTTGACCATATCGTTCTCTTTGTGAGTCCACATAAAAAAACGCTTTATAGTAAAGCGAACAAGGGAGAAAATTAAGGTATGACGGGGAGTGAGAAAAAGACACTACCTACTGGGGTGTTCAGGAGTACGGAAAAAAGTACACATAAAAAGATATCAAGAGATAGAGAGATAGAACGAGATAGGGATAAACGTGGGAGGGTAAGAGAGTAAAGGGAGGGGCTAACTTGATTGCATCACTGAGTCCACCCAGCTCTAAAAAGTGCCACATCGAGAAAGGAAAGAAGAGAAAATGAGAAAACAGAGAGTTTAAGAGAAAGAACGGGAGAGAGAGAGAGAGAAATGCAAATGACGACCACAAGGGACTAACCGATAAAGTCACACACTTGAAGTTTTCCAAAGATAAAACCCCTTGATGATAACAGGTTTCAAATAAAACGTTTATTGATTTAAGTTTTAACTGGTCGGAAATAAAAATACGCCAGAAAAGTACATAATGCAAACAAAACATGTTCAATTACTAGGGGGTTAAATAGTAGATTCCAAATATCTCTGTGGAATCACTATAGGGACTGGGACAGAAAGTTAGACTTTCACTTGGTTAGTACGTTAAAATCACATGTGTGTGTGTTGTTGTTTTTTGGCCGATAATCTGTCTAAAAATAATTTGCGGATTCCGAAACCAACTAAAACCGAGGCAATTTTTTTTATATAAAACAATGTAAATCCAATTAATTCATTATAGACACTCTGAAATACATTTAAAAAAATGTACTAAAACAAAGATTCACGTTTATAGAGAATACATTGAGTGTTAAATACTAAAAACACAAAGGCATAAATTTGTAACGTATATATACAAAATTAGTATGAAGAAAAATGAACAGTAACAAGGCATTTACAATTTTGAACACGAAGAGGCGAAGAGGGGAGAGATAAGTGCATAAGTAAGTCCACATACTATTTTTTTTAAAGGAAAATCCCCGATAAAGGCCGTCAGGTATCAAATTTCCCGGTCACTGCCCTTCTGGATCTTTAATACCACTAGGATCAGCTTTGGAATCCACGAAAACCACGAAAACCGAGGCAATCGGACGGAAAATGAGACGCATTTTCTTTGCTTGCTAACAATCGACGGAAATAAAACGAAAACCGAGGTTTGTCCTGTACTTCCACGAATGCATTTATGTTGTAAAAGACAACGAATCAGTTGAAAATATTGTCGTTTTCCCTTTTCTTTTAAATTCTGGCTTCACCCATGTTTGTAATTCCCCATTGTGAGATGAAAAATGTATTTTTAGTGTCATCGTTGACTCTGAAAGGATCGGGCAATCAATCAGATGTCACCACGCCTGTGGCAGAAACAATTTTTTGTTCTATATAGGCTACCAGAGTAAAAGGAAAAAAGAAAGCTTTACACGTACACGCAGTCTATAGATCTATTTATGTTTTTTAATCCGTTCACTTCTTAAGAGTTCTGTGTAATTTTTGTTTGTGAATAATTAAGGTTCTTTTTTTTTTAAATGTAATCATTTGTTAGAATTGTACAAATTCAATTTAAGACGGTATTTCATTTAATTTACACAGCTAGCATTGCATTTTAACATTCAAATTTGTATCTTACTCTTTATGATGTTTACTTTCTTAAGCCAACTCCATGACCAGAATTTTTCTTAAAAATGCAGCCTGGGCCGTATTTAGGATTGTGCGGGACCTGTTTCCAAGGGCCAGATTTATGGCGATGCCCCTGGTGGCCTCGCCCCTGCCTTCCGACATTGCTGTGTTAGCCTGTGTTTTGGGACGTGTGGGGACCTTTTTTATTGTGGTCCCACGTCCCATGGAACACGACCAAATACGCATCTGAACGCAACCTACAAACTTACAAAAAAGATGAAATTTAAAAGTAAACGTCAAACCTACTGTATTACGCTATTTTTTATTTTTTATTTGGCCTCTCTCTCTCTCTCTCTCTACATAGATCTATGTCTATTTTTGCTAAAGAGTCGTTTTCTATTGCGTGACTACCCCCTTTTTTTTTTCCACTACACAGTGACGCCTCACAAACTTATATACTAGCCTATTTTCAACATAAAAAGTATAAAATAGTCATACCATATAGTGACGCCTCACATTTATATCACTTATATACTAGCCTATTTTCAACATAAAAAGTATAAAATAGTCATACCATATAGTGACGCCTCACATTTATATCACTTATATACTAGCCTATTTTCAACATAAAAAGTATAAAATAGTCATACCATATTGTGACGCCTCACATTTATATCACTTATATACTAGCCTATTTTCAACATAAAAAGTATAAAATAGTCATACCATATTGTGACGCCTCACATTTATATCACTTATATACTAGCCTATTTTCAACATAAAAAGTATAAAATAGTCATACCATATTGTGACGCCTCACATTTATATCACTTATATACTAGCCTATTTTCAACATAAAAAGTATAAAATAGTCATACCATATTGTGACGCCTATACTCGGGAGAGATGATAATGAACCGATTATTTTTATTACAATTTACAATAAATATTAACCCATTTATGTAACATTAGAACAGATATGAATTTCCACACAATTTCCCGGTCATAAGACGTCTATAGTCTATAGTCTATACAGTGGCGTAGCTAGTGGAGGGGTCGGGGATCCAAATTCGAAAGTCCCCCCCGGGCCCCTACTTGAGGTGGGCCTCAAAGGAGTGTCCGAAATTATTTTTGTTTGCAGGAGCCCCCGAATGAGTGTCAGAAAAAATATTTTGCAAGGGCCCCTAAAGAGGCCAAGCCCCCCGAGCCCACAAATCCTTAGCTACGCCACTGTCTATACTACAGGTTTTTTTTATAGGAATATCGTTGGGACATCACTAAAATCTGACCTAAATCATTTTGACCTTATTTATCACATCGTGAATGGGAAGCTTGAAAAAAAATGGCTTTGAAGGGGCGTTATTACGAGCTTGCCGAATTTCATTGACCATTGCCTTCTTTAACTGTGCTTGATTCTTCGAAGTTGAATTTAGGAAGTGGGGTTTATGGTGAATTCGGGCTATATAATACGCGTGCCATACAGAAAGCATGGACAGCCCACACACTTTCATTGTATGTCTCCCCCCCTTCTTTCCCCCATACTCTTGTGATGTGCGGAGTAACGTAGGCGTCAATGACGTAAGCGCTATGACGCAAGGCGAAGTTTGGAATCCCCCGTAACAACCGAACACCACGTGATTGTAGTGTTGCAGAGCGGTAGTATTATAACCGGAAGTGAATTCCAATCTTGGGCGAATACTTGGGGGTCTTTTAAAAAAAAAAAAACTTAACTTCAACTTATAATTGAGAAACAAATGCATCTAGTTTCATATACTCATATTTATATGTGCATTTATATTTTATTTTGGCCATTGGCTAGAAGGCAATCTAGCACAGAATTAATGGCTTTCAGGGCTAAAGATCTAAACAAAAAACAACTATATTTAACGTTGGAGTAAGATGACACGTCACGATTCCAACTTCCAAGTTTCACATTAATTAGTTGTGTTTTGTTTTCTTTAAACCTGCCCCGCCCCACGCCGCCTAGCTCCCTCCTTTTTCCTCCTCTTGTGCAATCTTACGTTTAAAATGACGTAAATCTCTGAGCCGAGTTGTTGTTTTTAATAGTTGCTTTTTTTTTTAAGACGACTGAAATCGGTCATTACTTTACACATGCCTTTTCGGTGTCTATTGTTTCACTGTCACCGCTTAATGAATCTTGTACCGAGAGAGAGAGGGAGAGAGAGAGAGAGAGAACTATGCTCTGACACTGCTCTGATTTACTGGTCAGCTATTATAAGGCGCTGCGCGGTTGAGACACAGTAGCGGTAAATTCGGAGGGTCGCGGGTACAAATAAGATCGATTACCCCCCCTCCTTTCCCCATCTCACTAGCCTTGAAGTTCTAGTACTACGTAACTCTGATGACACACACTTTCACTTTGTTGTGTGTGTGTGTGTGTGTGTGTTGGGGGTAGGTTTAAAGGCGACTGGGCATTGTGCTGACCCAAGACCATCGTAATTACTATGGTCTTGGCTGACCCCACAATGCCCCCCATACCATAATAAAACGTGTAAGCTATGCCCGTCTTCCCGTCAGCCCTATAGCTATAGAACAGTGGTGGCGAACCTTTTTGAGGCCTTGTGCCCAAAGTGCAATACAAGACGAACTTATTTCTTTCAACGTGCCAACACAGCAATTAAAACCAAATACCATAACTTAGCTGTTCCATTTTTAGTAAATGTTCGCGTGCCCACTGAAATGGCTCTGCGTGCCAGCTGTGACACGCGCGCCATAGGTTCGCCATCACTGCTATAGAACAACAAATGGAAAGCTTTATTGCATACAAGTTACCGTGTCTCTTATGCTAATTGCCGTCGATGACATCCATATCACTGATGGGAAAATAAGACATTTGTCTTCTATTTGTGTACATTTTTATCAATATTTCGGTATGTCATTTTGGCTGGGGGGGGGGGGGTTTCTCTTCAGGGTTGAATTATAAAGGGGTGTTAGCTGATACATTTCAACCCCCGTCTCGAAACCCAGCACTGGGAAATAGATGGCTTGACATGGCCTCTGTCGACGACGAGGCTCCACAAATAGAGATTTACAGCAGCTGTTGGGAGGAACGTTTAAAGCGGTCCGTTTTATGTTCTGCAGGCACGGCATGTTTTCTTTAGGGAGGTTTTCGGGTGGTGTGTGCTTGGCCTTACTAGGCCAACGTAATATACAAGAGAGTCGAAGGGAAAGTGTCCAATCGATAACACTTTTGTTGATTCTCTATAACGCACTGGATCAGTCATTCATAGGCTAAAGTAAATGGTATTTTTCTTATTGTTTTTTTATAAATGCATTAGAAGATGTGTGTTGTCAAATGTTAAACACGCGGGCCACATTCGGCCTGGCGTACAATTATATTCGGCCTGTGAGATAATACACATTATTGTTTAAAACTAAACGTAATTTTACACTGATCATTGAACGTGTATCTTGTTAGGCCCGCAACCTTAAGTGTTACTTGAGTTTTCGCGCCCCGCCCCCCACCCCCCGTGCACTTAAGTTTGACGCCCCTGTATCGGAGCAACGTTCCTGTCTAGAATCGCCCTTTGAATTGGAAAAAATAAATTTAAACAAAAAACGTATGCGTCCAGCAGAAGTAAATGTATTTTGACATGAATAATTAGATTTTAAATACATTTTTTTTACTAAGGCAACTGGAAGACATTGAACAAAATATTAATATTCACTGCTCGTGCTGTGCTTACAATCATTTTTTTTCATCTTGTTTCTCTTCAAGTTAGCAGGTTACAGTGAGTCAGATCATTTCCCCACAAAACATGTTTATTTCGCGTCGTTTATCTGATACGGATACCTTGCCGTGGGTGTTTTACACGTGAGCCAGTTGCTATCCAGCTAGTAGTTGGGTAGGCCTGGACAGATGTATTTTATCTTCACTATTAACTCCTCGCGTTTTAGTGTAGGCTGCACACTGTATGTGCATTGCATTTCCGATTTCTTCAACTCGCCGTCTTTTAATGTGATTTGTTGGAGGGGAAACGTTGGCACCCTACTCATCAATCAGAGGGAGAGAGAGAGAGAGAGAGCTCATTCGGCCAATTAGACAAAACCGTAAACATTTTCTTCAACACTGTCATACACGTATACAACTAGAATAAATATCCATTTTATGTACACTAATATGTAACGGATAAGATGTCGCCTTATACATTGTTGTACCTTTTTTTTGTTGCTTACTCAGCCAACCCATTACTTGCCATTAGATTGATATTGATTTCAACAACAGTTTATATTAAACTGAATACAATTTAAAAATCGTCATTTTCGGAAGTTCTCTTGTTGTTAAAGGTCACGTGAAGGATGTCTGCCCGGGCGTATCAATAGTTACTTTTTTTTTTAAATATTATTCCTATGGTGTTTGTGTGTGTTGTTGAGTTTACATTTTGATAACTTGAGGTTGGTGATGGTATGTGGGTGGAGATGGTGGTTACAAGAAAAGTGGGTGTGTGTGGAGGGGGTGGGTTTTAACTCTTTAAAAACGAGGGGAACGGGGGGGGGGGGGGGTAAACTCCGAGTCTAGAGAGGCGTCACACCTTGAAAATGACACAGGTTTATAGAGTGGCGTTGTCTGTAGGTTCATTGTAAAGTATACTAAACGGTACACTGGCCGGCTAGGGGAGTCTATGCGTTCCCACCTAATCAGACGAATTATAGAGAATAGCACGGTCTGGTGGGCTGACAGGTAGAAGAACCAACTACAGGTGTGTGTGTGTGTGTGTGTGTCAGTCAGCTTTTCGTTAAACTAAGCTGGCCGTGACCAAAAGAGTCAATGTCCGGGCAACGGTTGATGTCATGTTAAACCCGGCTGATGGAGTTTGAAGTTGTGTTGACATTCATTGGCGTTGGCAGAAATAGTGTGGGAGGAAGGGGATGGAGGCTTGTCTATACTATAACTTTGACATTATGTGTATGTGTCATGGGGAGACTGGGGAGTAAATACATTTTTTTTTATTTATGTGAGGGCCGGATGGTGAGGCAAGGGCCTACATATTTCCAAACTCGGGTAACTATTAAATTCGGACCATGGGCTGTACCTTCATCCATTCTAAAATAAAAAAAAAAACATCTTATTGGTCTTTTGTTCAATATTCAATTTATCCATTGTAAAGTACTTTAAACCTAAATTATAGTTTTATAGTTTCTAACTCATTAGGGTCGTACAATTAACGCAAGACTCGTTTACTTTATTCATAGACTCGTTTACATTATTCATCAATTTGACAAATCTTAGTTTGTTGTATACATTTCTAAATAATGAGGCTAATTCTAAACCAAAAAAAAAAAAAAGATAGACCTACATAATAGTTTGACTAAACGGGATATTATGTTCAGAAAGTATCACAGGCATGAACCATCTGTAAATTATTATAGTTAAGTGCTTTCTTGAAAATAGAAAGCTTTTTCAGACGAGACTAGATCTAGGCCTATAATATGGCATGTTTTTTTCTTATAACGCAATGCTATATTTTCTCTATTCTATCTGCATATTTACAGAAATGCTGCAATATGATATTATCTACTAAAGCACTCTTTCAATCTGTCCGTAGGTGTATATTGGATGTAGTTTTTGTTGAGTTCTGGCTGACATTATTCTGTCAGGTCGTTCGTAATTAGATTGCGCCGCATTCACGATGCTCCGAGGCGGCCTGAGTTATAGCTCATTAGTAGCCCCCTGCGATAGAAGAAAGAAAATAAACAGTGAAGTGGTCCCCCCCGAGCTGGCGGACGGTACAGTGTGCATGCACAGCACAGCCCGCGTGACACCCAGCTCCTCCTCCTCTCTCTCTCTCTCTCTCTCTAGCTGGAGCAGGCCTCGAACGTTCACCCAAACACCAGTAACCAAAAATATTTCCCCTGGTCTCGTGTGCAACTTGCGTGGCGTTTCGTTTCTTCTTCTTCTTTGTAATGATTCGTTTAGTGGTTTCAAAAATACAGGCACTTGTTTTTTTTTTTTCTTCTTCTTCTTCGTCTTTAAAACTTAACTATGTGGAAAGGATTGAAAAGAAAAAAAAAGTCATATTTCCTGTTTACTTAGTGCAGTGAAAGCAGGAAGGTTTTAAATTGCGTGCCGTTTGATAAGTGGTGTCATTACGGTTTCCGTTATCAGGATTAGCGGTTATACACGTAAGGATTATAATTATGATCTCCTGCAGATTGGAATATTCCAAGTTTGAGGTGTCTGTGAGACGCTGCAATGGATACCATAGACTTGTTGTTCTTGTATTAAGCTTTGGATTGTGAACATTTGCAGATGAACTTCATGGACTAATCCTCACCCCAAATTTCCCTTCATGTTGTTTTAGTAGTCCGTTAGCTTGTTTCTGTGTATCGTTACATGTTATTTCATATGTTCACGAAAAGCAAACAAATAACATAACAGGTAATAGTTTCTCCAGACTAAGCAAAACGAAACGAATTACTGGTTTGTTGTCATGTTAGTTGCTCATAAATCAGATAAAGTACATTCCATTAGAAACATGGCTGGTGGGTGTTTATATATTATGTGTGTATGTATAATATATATTATATGTGTGTATCACTGGATCAATCGTGATATGTTCTGTATAGTAAATATATATCCGCTAAAACTTCTAAACCCTTCACACACACACACAAACACCCTATTGTTAAAATCGTATGATTCCTCTAACCATTCTTTGTTGACGTTTAATTAAAAACACGTGATCATGATTAATGAGTTCCACAAACTTTAAGCAGACAAACAAACAGCGACAGTATAATTGTACACGATGCACCGTTTCTTTATTTTGTTGTATATATTAATAATGGTCACGGGTCACTGAGATCACGGATTGGCGCTTGAAGTTGAGACCACCCCTCCCTCCCTATTTCAAACCACGTTTTAGAACGTAACGAGGAAAAAAAAAAGTACAGCCTGGAAAAATGTTGTCATTAACATATTTCAGACTGATTCAGTAGGAAAAGTGCAGGGGGTTTTTGTCTAAACATATCCTATTTACACGTACAATATTGAAACTGGTTTAAGTAAATGCAATGTTCCCCCCCCCCCCCCCCCCCCCCCCCCATCGTTATTTCACAAAAGCGTCTCTTGGTTTTCATACCTCCTATATTTTTTTTAAATTGTGTTAGTTTAGATAAAACGTTTTTCTAGATTACTGTATGTATGTAGGCTATGTGTGAGGGTGTGTTGTGTGATTATAACGGAAGCAATTCATCTGAACTTAATACCAGCTCTTTTGTTGAATTTAAAAGAATCACGAATTGAAACTGATAAAGTGATGTCCTTAATTCTATATAATCATATTAATTTTATCCAGCATTGTGTGACGTAATAATGAATGGAATAATAGAATGGAACTCTCTTACGCTCCATTATTCCAAGCTATCTTTAACTATTTTTTTTGGTCTTATTGGATTAGATGCGTTAAATTTAAATCATGCCCGTTTTAGAATGTCGATTTAGAGATGTATTTCAAAACATTGTCTTCTTTTCTTTATCTTCCATTGGGTTATTATCTGTTTTTTTATCTAGTGTTGTTAAATTCATTTTTGTGTGTGTACTTTAGCTTCAAGCTTCACCAACCTATAAAATACTTTAACGAGGATCTAAAATGACGTAGTGTTTTATTGTAGCTACTAGCTTATACATTATGTAAATTATATGTTCTTTCCATTGGCCAATGCCTGATGATAAATTACATTCTGGTAGACTATATTTAACAAATGAAAACAGTTTTTGGTGTTGTGTCACACATTGGCCTAATTATGCACCGGTGTATTTAACACTAAGTAGGTAACAACGGAGTTAATATCTCCCTCCTCCCATCCCCCTCCCCCTCCCCCCCCCCCCCCGACAGAACATTACTCAATAGAGTCACGACGTTGGCCTTTAGACCGTTTCCTCTCTCCAGTTCGCTGCAGCTGTGTGTGTAGGACAGTGGAATTAGTTAGAGCTGTGAAATGGCTGGCAGTTGAAGCCTTGCCTGCCTGGTGTTCAAATGTAGTCCCTTGGTACAAGTGCGGCATAACAAAGTACAAACTGCTGTCTCTTGGACCCATGCACAACCACGGGGGTTCCAGGATTGGCATTTACAAATACAAGGAAATATCAACTACCCCCTCCCCCCTCCCCTTCTTTTTAAAATGTGTTTTTCTCTTTCGCTCCATCCCTTCTCCGCCCCCCCCCCCATACAGTTTGGTCCATGAGAAGGTCATTTGGCTTTGTTTACATTATGGCTTCCTGTGATAAAGTGCATGCGGGGGGGGGGGGGGGAAATACGTTGGTCAGGTTTTACATCCATGTACAACAACATGACATGCACACTGTCAGTTTTTTTAACATGTGTTAACACTGCCAGTTTTTCCATGTATTTACACTGTCACTTGTTACATGCGTTTACACTGACCGTCTTTACATGTATTTACACTGTCACTTTTTACATGCATTTACCCTGACACTTTTTACTTGTATTTACACTGTCAGCTTTTACATGTATTTATGCTGTCACTTTTTACACGCATTTACACTAATACTTTTTACATGCATTTACACTATCAGTTTTTACATGCATTTACACTGTCAGTTTGTACATGCATTTATACTGTCAGTTTTTACATGCATTTACACTGTCAGTTTTTGCATGCATTTACACTGTCAGTTTGTACATGCATTTACACTGTCAGTTTTTACATGCATTTACATTGTCAGTTTTACATGCATTTACACTGTCAGTTTGTACATGCATTTACACTGTCAGTTTTTAAATGCATTTACACTGTCAGCTTTTACACGCATTTACACTGTCAGTTTTTACATTACATACATTTACACTGTCACTGTTTACATACATTTATACTGTCACTTTTTACATTCATTTACATTGTCAGTTTATACATTCACTTATACTGTCAGTTTTTTTTTACATGCATTTACACTTTCACTAATTACAAACATTTACACTGTCACTTTGTACATGCATTTACACCGACGATTTTCATTTACTAGACTATGTCAGTTTTCAAACCCCAGTTTTTATATGAATTTACTATGTTTGTTTTAGTTTCCACACAATTGCGCTGACTGTTGTTACACGCATTACACTAATTACCTTGCCAGTTGTTTTTTTTCTAAATGCATTTACAATGTAAATTATTAGATGCACTTACACAAGCAGTTTTTTACACGCTTAAACGCTCTGCCATTTAATATAAACATATTATATGCCCACGCCAATAAATTGCCTTCGTGACCGACAATAAAATAAGCTGACCCTGAAGTTGGATTTGACGCTGAAGTTGTATTTCGTCTTCTAATTCTACAATTTTGTGGTGTTACTGTTTCACCGTGCGTTAAACCCTTGCTATCTGCTATAATGTAGGCGTGTGTATTATTGTATCCTGGAGCTTTGATGCTAGTGTACACATGGCAGTCTTGTGCCACACTAAGATCAGGTGTAGCATTTCTCTAGATAAAATCACGTTTATTATTACCCAATTCGAAGAACGGCATAGATTATTACCCGACTTATAAAACATATAATATAAGCATATATTATACGTTTGTTGTTTTTGTATATATTTTACAAGTTAAAAACGATACATATTATATGAGAACGTTTAAGATTTTTGAACATGTCGCTTATGATGAATGTGACGCCCGCTCCCTCTCTTAACCCTTCCCGTACCGACCTACTTCTATCTATGCTGCCTTCAGTTCCGCTATATACGCGCCCGGGACTGTAAGGGTTAATTTTAAAATCAACACAAATAGTTGTAAACTCAGGCAGTTTCACAAACAGCTGCTATTCCTAATGTATGAATATGGCTTGGGCACTGTTAATACACTAGAAACAAGACCTAGCTTATTTAGCACACGATGGCTTGGTATATAGTCTACACAAAATCTCACATAATATGAAGAAAAAAAAAACAATACAATTTTACAAAAGGGGATTTCATGATGCAGAAAAATGTCCACCATGCATGTCGTAGTCTAGAGATTATGTCCGTGTTCTTAGTTTTATGTTAAATGCGCTCTGAGCTTACATTATGTTTGTTGGCAGCGCTATACAAATATTATTATTAAATATTATTATTATCATGTACAACCTGCAATTAAAAACATAACTGTTAAGTATTTTACTATTCACAAACATGGTTGTAGAATGCCCATGCTTAAGATGTCATTTGTAAACCACAAATAAAGCTAAAAAAATTGTCTTAATAAAATATAAGAGGAAGAAAAATGTAAAACTACTACTTTACATGTGTCAGTCCTATACTATATTATACATTAGTGCTGTGCCAACTCAGCCATTTGAACCCAACTCACCGTTAATAATCTAGGCCATACAGTTTCACTTTCCGCATAATTTATACTAATGATTTGGGGCATTATCTTGTACTTGTGTATTACAGACGCCTTTTCTATAAAGAAGATTATTGCGTTCTACGCACATCCGTTGTTTGAGTCTAGTTCTGGATTTCTATTAGTGTTTTAAATGATGTTAAGTTACTGGTTTTCCTGGTTTGTTCAGGCAACCCATTCCCTGCCTGGATGCCACTCGAGAAGAAAGGGTAACAAAATGTTGTATATTTTCTTATTTATTACAGACGCTCCTTCTATAAAGAAGATATTGCGTCCTACGCTCCCCCGTGCTTGTGGTTATTAACGTAAAACATACGGACTAACATTGTCCCCTACATATCTTGATTTGGCGATTCTAATATAGCGTGCTTTTTTTAAAATGATTATTTCAGTGTATCTTATCGGGTACTCAAGGCATTCTTCTATTTAAAGATAAAAAGCCACAGCCCGACGCTTCTTTTAACTCTTATTTGAATAGATCAAACGTTTATCAACGTCAAAGGCCACAGATGCCCGAGTAGACTTTAAAAAAAAAAAAAAGATCAACTTGTTCATCCCTTGACTCGACCCATTCTCTAGAGATTCTTCTATCTTTCGTAGTTTTTTAAAATTTATTTTATTGTTTATAAATATTTGACATGTTCTGATTTGACCAGCTGTGACTCGCCTTTTATATAGGGAGTTTCTTTTCCAACGGATTTATTTTTTGTCTTACAAGGAACATTTTTGGCTGAAAACGTTAGCAGTATTGACTAGATTAGTCAATATAATTCATTTAGTTGTGTGTATTGACTAGATTAGTAAATATAATTCATTAAGTTGTGTGTATTGACTAGATTAGTCAAGATAATTCATTAAATTGTGTGTATTGACTAGATTAGTCAATATAATTCATTTAGTTGTGTGTATTGACTATATTAGTCAATATAATTCATTTAGTTGTGTGTATTGACTAGATTAGTAAATTTAATTCATTAAATTGTGTATATTGACTAGATTAGTGTAAATTTAATTCATTAAGTTGTGTATATTGACTAGATTAGTGTAAATTTAATTCATTAAGTTGTGTATATTGACTAGATTAGTACATTTAATTCATTACATTGTGTATATTGACTAGATTAGTACATTTAATTCTTACAGTTGTGTATTGACTAGATTAGTAAATATAATTCATTACGTTGTGTGTATTGACTAGATTAGTAAATATAATTCATTAAGTTGTGCGTATTGACTAGATTAGTAAATATACTTAGTTAAGTTGTGTGTATTACTAGATTAGTAAATATAATTCATTAAGTTGTGCATATCACTAGATTAATAAATATACTTCGTTAAGTTGTGTGTAGCTTTTTTTTCTTCTCTCTCTCTCTCTCTTTGATTTTACATGTTCCGAAATAGATCTTAGTTTTTTTCTATATTTTATAATTGTAGAATTGAAGGCATCTAGTTATGAATTGAAATACTTGTAGCCCGACAGGGGGGGGGGGGGGGTACTAACAGTTACACGTCATAGAATCTTTGTTGTAGAAATATACATTGGGTTTTCCTTCTTTTTTTCTCACTTGATTTGGCTGTAAATATTTCGTTCTGTTGGGGTTGATTGTTTTATTTCAACTCACCTTGTCTCCCACCCCTTTCCTCCTGTTTCCCTTCCATTCTACTTAGTACACTCCTCCGCTTGTGTGTACGCTTCATCAAGCAACCTGACTTGTCGTAGCAATACCAGGTAGAGAATTATCGTGATTTTTAATTGCCATCTTTTTCAACAACCTTTTTGTGGCGAGCTTTTTTTTTTTTTTGCAACGACGCGGTGTGGTGTGCCAAGCATACATATTGCTTTTTCTTCTATTTATTTGTTCATTATTTCTTTACAACAAAACAATTGGATTGGATTGGTCGTCGCTCCACGCGCTGAAGACGTTGCATGCAGGGGAGGGGGGGGGGGGGCTGGTGCTGGCTTCGACTGATGAGCCGGTGGTTGTGACATTATTGAAAACATTCTAGAAACCAGCAGCTCGTCGCTTTCTTGCGTGTGCAGTTGAATTCATCATGGCTCCTAGAGGTGACGTTACTTTCGCGACTTTCTATTTGTCTGTGGATATCCCGCGGGCCGTCGTTGGCCATTTGGAATTGATCAGGGTCAAAATCACCAGAATAACTTGAGAGTTTGTGCTTACATTGGTCTTGTGAACGCTGTTGTGATTCTCTCTCGAAATTTGACATGTTGTGTAAAATATAGGTAGGCTGTGGCGATTTTGTAAGTCTCTTTAACATTGCTCGTCCCCCCACCACTCACACTTCTCACCAAATTCAATTGTATTTACTGCTTGACTGCACATTTATTTCAAGGTACACACAAATCCTCTTTTGTTTTTAATGAGTGACTTAACGTATTTGTATACCTAAATTTACTGATGATCTTTCTAAACATATTCTTCCTTAGTGTATACTTTAGGTATGTTATTATTTTTTTAAACACTCCGCGTTAGTAAAAATCTACCAGGTTTTCAATAGATGTATACTATAAAAACAACAACAAGAAGTAGCCTATGTTTCTATTTTGATTAGATGGATTAATCTAATAGTAGAGATATTCACTTCAGTTTTGTGTTTACTTGCGTTCCGATTCATAGAGATTCACACAAGTTATCGTTTCCTTTTATTACGTCAGTGGCTCGTGCACTGTTCTATTATTAGCCTTCCGGCAAATACGCTGACACATAATGTGGTACTACTATACTTGCCGTCAGTATTGGAAGACGCAGCTCTACGCTTCTTGCTTCGGTGTGGGTGTGTGTGTGTGTGTGTGTGCCATCTTTCTATTTCAGGCGAATCAATTCATGCGTTTTGATGCGTTTTTGGGGTGCATTTCTATTGATAAAAACTTTCCAGCGTGTTTTTTTTTATCCTAGTGTTTATCTCTATGTTTATGTGTAGATCTATTTATTTTTTTTGAAACATTTGAAACAAATCGGCCGTCAAACTTGGTTTTCAATGAAATTTTCTAATAAAAATATACATTGTATAGGAAACATCTCGCGAAACACTTTATCACGCAGAACCAGCAGTATTTTTTTTGTAAAACCACAACTAACGAACAAATTGTTAAATATATCAAATAAAGAAACAATTTTTTTAAAAAATCGATATATATTGTCGTGTAAAACATTATAGATTGAACAATTGTTTATCGAATTGGCAGTAGAGATAGCTTTTTTTAAAAAAATACAATGTTTCGATTGATTTGCTTATAATATGACTTTGCCTCAAAGTTTGCCGGCTTATTGTAGAGACTTATATACAATTTACTGATTGATACTTATAGATGAATTAATATATACATATAGATGAATTAATGTAGACTTATAGATGAATTAATCATATGTACGTCTAACTTTATTGAACTACCATCATCTAAAAAAAAATTATTTGTTTAATCCCTGAGGGAAATATTACAAAAAGTAGATTCATGGCTTGCACTAAATGTGTTTGACTACACCAGGAATTCATTTCCTGCTCATGCAGCCAAAACAAGTTAGCTCCAAGACATGTTGATGTCACTAGCTCAGTATTCTATGTTTAATTAATGCACAAGACATTTCTGCCCTCTCGGTCATTTTTTAAGCCTACGTCTTTCAAAACCAGGATTGTGTAGTTAGTTACCTTTAAAACAAAGGTCGTCATTACTCTCATTACCCTTCTTGGTTTTTAATTTCAACGTAAAGTAAAGTGAATCATTTCTGGTTAGGTATTTTTCTTGTCACGGTGGAAATTATGGTTATAAATATATACAGTATAATTCTCGGTGCTATACGAAACTATAATATACACAATTGTAATGATGTGTATGTACAGATAGAGATGTGTGTCTTATATGTGTCTGTTATTGAGATATATCATTTCACTCTTCAGTATTAAACAAAAAAATAACCACCGGACTTGAGTCAATAATGTCTCAGTGCTTCGCTGGAACGTATTTTCCTCTCCACGTTTTAAACGGATATATCCTGTAACGAAGAGTGTAGCCAGATCTGGAGGGCTGCCAAAGAAAACAACAGCACCCCCACACACAATGTAGTGGAAGATGTAGCCGTGTGTAAGTGCATTCGTTGTGATATTTCTGACAAATGACAATTGGATAGCTGCTGCACTACTGTTTAACTATGGGGAGAAACTTCAGAGATTATTTTTTCTTCTTCTAGACTCGAGAACGCGCGTCTTGGAGTTTAGATATTCATTATGTCATACTCGTTACTGCCCCATTGATCTACAGTGTTTTTGTTTGTGAGCTTTTGAAATCGGTGGGTTGTTGTTTACGTTTGTGACGAGGAGGTCATGAGCGGCTATACGTACTATCATCTTAACGGTGGTGGTGGTGGTAGTGTCGGTGGCCGTAAGGCTCACCCCGCTGCTGTAAGCCCACCGCTGGAGGCTCTGATGTGTGGCGGCAAAGCAGATGGTAACTTATCGTCTGGCTCATCCAATGTCTCACCAAACAGCATGTACAGGTAGGCTCAAATTCTTTGTGTCTGTCTACTCCCCTCCCCAAAACCTCTACCATCTGTATACCTTTCTCTCAACTTTTTCCAACGCCCACATGTTCCCGCCTACGCTCATTTGCTACCGGGTTTAACAACAACTGCGACCAGATGAAAACATGGTCTTAAATTGTCCATATTGGCTAAACCTTTTAAAATGAACAAAATTATGGCTTATTGCCATATTTCTACTTTTTAAATAAAAGCATTCTTAATCAACCAGTTAAAAAAAAAACCACAACTTTTTTGTTCGTTTTAATTTGATATCCTTTGTATTTTATTGATATTTAAACGTAACTTTTTTTTATAACGACCACAAAAATGAATAGCCGACCCACCCAGAATTATGAAGGTTTCAAGTCGATTCGGCAGCCGGTTCGAGAAACAATGGTGAACGGTCGTACTTTTAATCCGGCAACCAGCGGAGATCGCCATTAACTGTTGGGTTTATAATTAGCCCGGAAACATCAGCCCCCCCGACTCCAGACGAAATCTAATTCTGGCATCAATGAGGCGACATCTTATTTATAAAATATAAAGGGGGAAACGGAGGGGGCTCCATCGCTGCCTAGTTAAACTATTAATAATGAAATTATCGATTTTCTTTTTCTCCACTAGACTAGACTAATGGACGAATTACGTCCCTTACTTGTTGTTTTTTATGTACCTTTTTTGTTTATTTATTATGGTTAATGTTTAGTTTTTATTTTTAAGTTTGAAGAGTGGGTTATACGCGTAATTATCATGTTTCCCTATTAATCCTTGTGTACGCTTTGAAAATATGATTTTCTTTTTAAATTTAAAATGTGGGCATGAGGTTTGTAGAAAAGGGGGGGGGGGGTAAAGGAGAAGTAATGATAAGGTAATGGAGTCAAAAGAGAGAAGGGGACTTGTGCGGCAGTGCCAGACAGGCCTTGGTCAACACGGACATCCTGTAGCCCTTGATTTGCTCATGGCTTCGCTCAGACTCGAATATTCTTGGATTTACAAGGGTCACCCCCCCCCCCCCCCGACCACCACGACTACTACCAGCAGTGCAGTGTGGGGGTGTGGCTATCTGCTCCTTGTCCTCACCCCCCTCTCATCCTTCCCCCCACCGATCAACTCACCAGCTCCCCACTGCATAATTTGTGTGGCATAGAGTAATCGTTTCGTTTGTATAATAATATGCATAGCTTTGGGCGTGCATAGTTCATCGTACTATATGTTAGTTGGAATACATTAGAAAAAAAACAGAACAAAAAAACACACTACAGCATAATACCTGTAGTCAGTTTAGTTTTAATCTGAAAAAGAAAATAGTAGTAGCAAACTAAGCAAAACTAAAGGATCATATGCGTCCTACACACTGACATGGGGGTGGTACTCACCCCCTCATCCTTTTTAAACGTTTAAAATTGTATTTTAAATCTCAGGCCTGTAACACATACATATCCCTTCCCTGACCCACCTGAATTATGTGTGTGAGGGCATTTCTCTAATAGTATCTACTAAGTTCCTAAAATAACAAACCGAAAGTAAAAATTGAAGTAAGACTGGGTACAAGGTACAAGCGATGTTATTTGTAGAGTGCAGCCATTAGAGCGGGCCACGTGTGTACATCGCCCACAGCGACCACATCCTTGTGTCACTTTTTTCTTTTGCTTTTTACCAATAGTGGAGAGTCGCAGCAAATATACCCACTTCTCTATAGCGCGTATTGACTTTGTCCCCTCCCATCTGGAATTTGTAGAATAGTGTCAGAACACTAGCCGATTGGTAGTAATCCTTGAGTATACCAGCAAAGGGTTTACCTTGACAACACCGGCACAATAGCTGAGAAAGGGAAGGCACTCCTTTTAAGCGCTGTAGTTGTAGGCGAATAAAATGAGCTTTAGTTGGGTTGGAAAGGTAAGCTGGTTGGGTCTACAATGGTGCATATTTATACTATTTTATACCAGTGGTCAGATAACTAATTTTTACAATACAGCTTTCTATATGAATTTTTGGTTGCATTTTTCCTCATTGCACCATGTTCGTTTTTGCTCAACACAAAACAACATGTAAAAAAAAACTATAAGCTATAAACCAACTAAAACGGCAACCTACGGTACGCGTGCCAGACTTGGCACGCATAGCGATTTTCAATGGCACGCGGCAGCCCCAAAGAAGGTCAACTCAAGTCTCTTCTACCAGAAATTGAGTATTAGAGCAGAATGACCTTTCAAGTTGTTGGCACGCCGAATGAATTAGAAATCCTTCTTTGGCACACTATAATAAAAAAGTTGCCGACCCCTGGTATAGGCAATGGACGCATTAAACCCATCGATTATAATGTTCATATTCTCACATATTTTTTTTTTATAAAGAGCGAAACCCTTGTATATTATCTCCAATTAAAATAACCACTGGATCGCACAATCAGTAAAAAAAAAGATATATTATTAATTCTAATAAAATTTAAGGTTCAAATTTCCGTTCATATGCCCGTGGGCAATATATCAAGACGATCCGGACATTTTCATGTCAAATTTCTTTTTATATTTTTAACAAGATTGTAATTGCTAGGAAATATAGATCTATACCAAAATAACAAACAATAAAAAAATAAGAAGATTTACAGTGATGGATATTTTTCACACTCCCAAGATTGGCGTAGTAAAAAAAAAAAAAGGAGGTTGTGAACTTCAGAATGTCTAGAAAAACTTCCGATGGTTCCGAAATTGTTTTCTAATTCAATGCATTAAAATATTAATAAAAAGTAACATTTTGTTCCACAAAACTGTGTCTCTTTAATGGTTCCCCGTAACCAGGGATCCGCCCAAGCAATATGCACCGAATACAACTGTCTACACTAGCAACACCCGGATGTTGTATTCGGACCAAAATTCACATTGCTATAATATATTACATCTGTGTGGCATGCATACGTGCTGCGCTTGCACCCTCAAAGTATGCAGGATCTTGTGGTGATGGCCGTCACGCAATGGGGGGTTACATTCTAACAATAACCTCGCGAATAGACCACAATGGTGTAATGGCGGTTTGAGACCCATTGACTTTATGTCAGGACTCCTTAAAAAAAATTCTAGTATCTTGGTTAGACTAATTAGTTAGGCGGCATGACCTATTGTAGTCATGATCACTACTAAGTCTGCTGCCGGCCGAGGTGCAAGGTGTTTCATAAGACTTTGCTTTGGACAAATAACCTTAAAATCACCATGGCATGGTAGGCTATAACTCGGTATGGTATGAAATGTACAATAAGCCTGAAGCCTAGCATAATATGCAGCTTTTTTAAAACACAGGGCGACACTTGATAATTAGTGCCACATCGCCTTGGTTGTGATAAATGTTAATAAATCCTTTAAGCTGGTGCATCAGATTGATAGCCCTAATTATTCCATCTTTTGATCATCCTGACTTGACATTATCCTTGCAAGAAAATGCCATTTATAATAAACATTGGATTGAGAGATAAATCATGTACACGTTTATCATGTGTAGTTGTTAACGCATAATTTGAAATATGGTAAAGGGTGTCTTTTCGTGGAGCTTGGTGGCATGGCAATAGTGGAGTGTATTTCTATCACTCTGGGTTCAAAGCCAAGGTGAATAGAAAGCAAAAACTGAAATGTTTTCTGTGTCTCTTAAAAAAATCAGATCCCATAGTTACATAGGCACACAATCCCATTGCAAGCTGAAGGAAATCACACTTTTATAAAAACTTTTTTTTTTTACAAAAACTTTAAAAAAAATATAAAAAAAACAATAAAAAAAAAACAACAACTCTGAATGGAAGGTACTTTGACATTTGCTTTCTCCTGGCACACTATCATATCGAAATGTTAACACATACCATATCTAGGTCCTCAAGGTTTCGAACCACTCTCTGGGAACCACTGGTTATGATATAATCCAATCCACATATGACCTAACACACACACACAAACAAATATAATAAATACATATAAATATGTAATCTTATTAAGGTTGATAAATTTTGTTGGCATTGAATAATGTATGTGTAAATAAACCTAGACGTTGTACTATTATACAAAAAAAATGGTGTTTAAATGTTGATTTTTGTGTGTTTCTCTATTCCACAGCTCCTTATTGGCCCATGACCTAGATCTCAGTGAGGATAGTGATGCAGAGTCCGCGGTGAGTAGATTTACAACTATCTTTTGTCTTAGCCTCATCATACTTTCTTTATGGTGAACGAGTACACCCTTTGGTCGGGGGAAAGTAGGGATGGGAAGGTGGGGGGGGGGCGTAACCACTCAGCGTTGTGCTGCTCCCGTTTTGTACCTGTTGGACCCCATCTCCCCCACCCACCCCCCGCACCCAATCTTAGCAAGGATATTAGGGTTTCAGGTAAATACTACAACCTTAGTGCAACCATTTAAACAACAAAATAATAATAGAGAACTAGTCCTACTTTGACCTGTGCTTTTACTACACTTACACCAGTTTATCGACTTGATTGCACAACACCGGTTTCCTTCCGTAGCTTTTTAAAACAAAGAAATATTTTAAAATGTTTTTTATACATCCATGCCTCTGAAGTTTGAACCAAGGGGGAACTAGTAGTGATTAAAGAACGACAATTTGAACCTAGGGAACTAGTAGTGATTATGGAACGACAATTTGAACCCAGGGAACTAGTAGTGATTTCGGAACGACAATTTGAACCCAGGGAACTAGTAGTGATTAAAGAACGACAATTTGAACCCAGGGAACTAGTAGTGATTAAAGAACGACAATTTGAACCCAGGGAACTAGTAGTGATTAAAGAACGACAATTTGAACCCAGGGAACTAGTAGTGATTAAAGAACGACAATTTGAACCCAGGGAACTAGTAGTGATTAAAGAACGACAATTTGAACCCAGGGAACTAGTAGTGATTAAAGAACGACAATTTGAACCCAGGGAACTAGTAGTGATTAAAGAACGACAATTTGAACCTAGGGAACTAGTAGTGATTAAAGAACGGACGACAATTTGAATCCAGGGAACTAGTAGTGATTAAAGAACGACAATTCCAACCCAGGGAACTAGTAGTGATTAAAGAACGACAATTTGAACCCAAGGAACTAGTAGTGATTAAAGAACGACAATTCGAATCCAGGGAACTAGTAGTGATTAAAGAACGACAATTCGAACCCAGGGAACTAGTAGTGATTAAAGAACGACAATTTGAACCTAGGGAACTAGTAGTGATTAAAGAACGGACGACAATTTGAATCCAGGGAACTAGTAGTAATTAAGGAACGACAATTTGAACCCAGGGAACTATTAGTGATTAAAGACGAACTAGTAGTAATTAAAGAACGACAATTTGAACCCAGGGAACTAGTAGTGATTATGGAACGACAATTTGAAACCAGGGAACTAGTAGTGATTATGGAACGACAATTTGAACCCAGGGAACTAGAAGTGATTAAGGAACGACAATTTGAACCCAGGGAACTAGTATTGATTATGGAACGACAATTTGAACCCAGGGAACTAGTAGTGATTTCGGAATGACAATTTGAACCGAGGGAACTAGTAGTGATTATGGAACGACAATTTGAACCCAGGAAACTAGTAGTTATTTCGGAACGACAATTTGAACCCAGGGAACTAGTAGTGATTTCGGAACGACAATTTGAACCCAGGGAACTAGTAGTGATTATGGAACGACAATTTGAACCCAGGGAACTAGAAGTGATTAAGGAACGACAATTTGAACCCAGGGAACTAGTATTGATTATGGAACGACAATTTGAACCCAGGGAACTAGTAGTGATTTCGGAATGACAATTTGAACCGAGGGAACTAGTAGTGATTATGGAACGACAATTTGAACCCAGGGAACTAGTAGTGATTTCGGAACGACAATTTGAACCCAGGGAACTAGTAGTGATAATGGAATGACAATTTGAACCCAGGGAACTAGTGATTAAAGAACGACACTAAGCATTCCGTGAAGTAGGCCTACATTTTTCTGCAGACTTCGGGCTAAATTTCAGTTCAGGAACACAGTTTGCAATGCTCGGTTTAAAGCATTATTATCTGGAGTTATGACTTGACGCGTATAATTTGTGTGTGTATGTGTGTTACATCTGGCCTAGATATTTGATCAACTGAATTTATTGAAATAATGGAGGTACAATAATAAACGTACATGGAAAGAGATTAGTGCCATTGGTATTAATACATAATCTAGATAAAAGATAATAAACAGTAAATCTATCGAGATGGAATAGTCGACATAAATAATAAACGAATATTATAACATTACAAAAAGACTTCTATTTAACGAAAAAAGACATTTCTTTATTTGTGTATTTAGATAAGATCCTAGAAATCAGTTGTTTTTTTTTTTTGGGGGGGGGGGGGTTGTTTGGTGTTGTGTTCTGGGTTGTGCAAAAGAATAGTGGGGAAAAAACAACAGAAAAGGAAGAAGCACAAAGCTATGGGTAATATAAGTTTACCGGTCAAAGGGTTTTCCATGTATAACAAAGAGCCGTGAAAGAAATAAATTAAAAGGTACAATAATACTTTTAGCATTGGGTGGCACTTGTTACTGCTCTTTACGTAATGAACGGATTAATTGGATTGGATCCTGTCAGTACTTGGTCAGCTACAACGCCCAGTTCCCCGTGCTCCTTCACTTGGAGAAAAGGAGCTGGTGTGGTAGTAGCAGTAGCAGTTCATTTTCCATGCCTGGCATTGATTCGCGCTAAACCCTTTGTGTGGTGGGTATGTGTGTGTGAGTGTGGGGAAGGGGGGGAAGTCAAAACTACTGGCGCCGAGCGCTGGAAATGAGTGAAAGGCAAGCATTGGGGGGGGGGGGGGGATCAGCTGGGAGTCATGAGGATATCCGATAGCACAGATTGAGTGCGGAGAAAGGAGTGTGAAGGGAGGGTGGGGGTGGGTGAGTGGATAGAAAAACGAGTACGTCTACCGTAAAGAGACAGAGAGACGTCATCTTCGGAATGTCTTCACTTAGACTTTGGGAGAAATAAATAAAAACATAGCGAGTTATTTGGGAATAAAGAAATGTTGAAGAAGGACTTGAATAGAAAGCATTCATTGCTTTCAGCTGATATTTAGCACGGTCTTTTTTGTTTTAAATATCATTTTGCGAACTAGCATTGTTTAGAATTAATTGTCCAAAGAAAATATGGTTGGGCACCTTACTGGCTTAAGAGTATATTATTAAAGGGAAAGTATTATTATATATAAAATAAAAAATCTTCCAAGGAGCCATCGATGAGAAATTTTGAATTCACCTCTCACCAAATTAGAAAGGCCCAGGAAGATTAATGTTTCCATGCACTTTGTATCATTGCGTAAAAATGTACACGTGCCCTAGTCCGGGACGGTATATTTAACCCCTGCGGTTATATGTGTATGCTAAGTATATTTAACCCCCGCGGTTATATGTGTATGCCTAGTCAGAATTAAACTCAAGGTTAAATTTCAGGGTTCCTCGTGTCCACCCCCGCGGCACTATGGAAAATAATGATAGCGCTGTTACTGAAATTTTGTATCAGTGGTTCCTAAATAGAGTCGTCTTAGACCTTAGAATATGAGCATCGGAACATCGGAACTAGATGTTGTCTGTTTCTAAGTTTTATTCAACGGAGTTGTTTTTTTTTTTATTCAATTTTTTTTTAAATTTTGTTGAGGAAACCAAAAAAAAAAAAGTTTGTTGTTGATGAAACTGCGATTAGAGTTCCGGCCCTTTCCTCACTCACTGAAAGCTTCATAAATATATTTTTTTAACTATACATTATTTAAAAAAAAAAAAAAGATTAGATCTAATAGTTTTTTCGATTTGTTGGAGCAGCTGAAACAAAAAGCAGTATAAAGCTTCGTAGACTCAAAACAAAGTTTTGGAAATAATATTTTTTTATTTAGGTAGATCTAGAATATTAGAAAGAAAAATATTTTGCCAGAGGTCAGAAAGACACGATTTCAATTTTTTCTCTCTCCATAATTAATTGTTAATTAGTATTATTTGTGAGAATTTTCGTTACGTTTACGTGTCCTCTAGATTTCACTTGACCGTCCATCCTAGATTCCTAATCCCTTCCGGGCAAGTTAGCCCACCACCATCATTACCCGCATCATGGACACACACAAAGTCTATCTCTGGCCTGCTTATCAGTGCACTTCAGTCTGCATTGCACTTCACAGAGATAAGGATGGTCGTTTTCCGGAGAAAATTTCCGCTCCTCCGGGCTAATGTTGTGAAGATATCGGACATGACTCTTTTTTTTTTTTTGCTCAGTGTAGATCTAAATAACCTTTAGTAAATATAATTTGTACATTTTAAAACCAATATTATGTGCTGTTTAGTTCTTGGTACATAGAGTTATTTTGTATGAATCTCATTTTCTTTTCAATTAAATGAGAACGGGTTCTTAACAATAGTTGACTATAAGTTATTAAAGATTAAGTAACAAAAACAAAACTGCAACGAAGAGCTACTTAGGAAATAAAAAAGCATCGGTTCGATCAGCGAGTCTCAACTAAAATAGACGCCACCACTCCTCCCCCGGTCTTCCATGACTAGTAACTAGCACTGGCGTTAATACAAATAATTATCAAAGACATACACTTCGAAAAGAAAAAAATATGTAACAGAATTCCGGGGAATTAAATGGAATAAAAGTAGAAACCTTCAGTAATAGGGCTATTCTATGGGCAACTTGGTTGAAATTGGTGGGTAGTGCGTACATATTGAATATATATTGTTGAATATTATAACAATTATTAACAGGGTTAGGGAAATTTTGTGATAACTGATTTGTTTTTTCTGATTTGGCGAAATTGATTTTTTTTTTCATGTATGCAAAAACAGACTTTGTTTGTTGGGTTTGGAAAAACTGACATGATTTTTCAACTGATTTTTTTTTTTGTACGTTCAAGATAACTGGTCAAAGTTTGGACAAGTGTTTGAATTATGTATATTTAATATATGGCCGACCAAAAAAATGTTTTGGCTGAAAACGAATATGTATTTGTTTCTATATTAAGATATTACCTAGTTGTAGCCTCGAGCCATGAATTGTAAATAAAGTACATTTGAATATTTGAAGTATCCCAATTGTTACGAGGAAGTTGAGGATGCGTGTCAAACTGCTCGTGTGAAATATATAGCGTTGGGCATAGACTCAATCCATCAAACTCCAATGCACCTAGACTAGAGTGTGACTAGACGTAAGTGCAGAAAGGGCGCACTATCATTTCATAATATGGGTCATCTTTTTTATCATTTTGGCTTACAACGTTAGCTTGAAAAGAAATGTGTGATGTGCCTTTGTGGCTCAAGCATTGAATTTTATCCACCGGCAATCCCCACGGTACATGCTTTAGAATGCCACCATTACATAAGTAACGGACACGGTAGTCTTGCGGCAGCGCGTTTGGATTACAATGCTGATGCGCCCAGGTTCGAAAAAAAAAGGAGGGTGTCTATGTGTGGCATTAGTTGGGTAAAAGTATAGGCGGCTGTGCACTATGCTGGCCACGCAGTCCCCTTTTATGCAATGACCATCGAAATTTCGCGAAAAACTTCTCCTTTTGCCACGTGGGTCATCACGACATGGCAGGTGTATATTTGTTAAATATTTCTTTTATTTAGTAATGTAATGTATTTGGATGAACTAACCATAACCGAACCCATTCAATTCTCAATGTGCCTTTTTTTTTTTTGCAGACTGAGGACAACACCACCAGCGCTAGTCAATCGAAGAAAGGGAAAGTTATCAGCACTTCTTTGGGGGCGCCTGTAAAGAGGTAAGTTTATCTTGGTTGTTGTTTTTATTTATTCAATCTCCCCCCCCCCTTCCTCTTTTTCTTCTCTATCTTGTGGCCAATTGAGAAGGTATTGTGGTACCCAGGGGGTGAGAGGTTAAAGAAAGGAGTGGTAGTGGTGGCGGCGTTGGTAGGTGGTGTGTTTAAACATCATTAGCTGACGGTAGTGACTTGTGTCAATGGTCCTGCCACTTTGGTATCTTCCACTTTAGGGGCACACGGCTCTAGATCTGAACCAACGCTTGCATTTGAACCAATGCTTACATTTATTTATACATGTATTCTTTTTTTTAACTTCCATTTCGAGATTTCGGTCCCCTTTACTTTTCTTTTAGTCTAATTGGACACCCTTATAACATTGGTATTGACATAAACCGCCGCCCCCTTCTCTGTTTCTCCCGTTACTTGAGCACCCTACGGTACATGTAGTTGACTGATACATGCAGACTCTATCGACACCACTGCCGATAGAACCAAAAATAAAAGTGAACATTTCATTCTTCTTCAAGCTCTGGCTTTTTCTTAAACCATCAAACTTGCGCCAAGTTGCAAATTGTTGTGTGTTGTTTTTTTTTTTTTGCCTCAGGGTGGTGATCAATGTTAAAGTATAACTTGTACTACAGATACTATCTTGTTGTTCTAATCCAACCAATGGTTTTCAAATTTCAAACTAAATTCAAACCCACTGCTGAACACTATGGGGGAACAAATGAAGGGAATAAAAAGCATTTAATATTATTATTCCCGAGTATTCCTCCCGAGACCCATTCTAGTTCCCCGCTTCGGGGTAAAGAGAATACTGACGTTGGTTGTTTTGTATGTTGTGGTTGTTGTATGTTGCTTTTATTTGCTAGGCTTTTGTTGTTGTTGTTGTTATGGTATTAGTACGTAAGTAAAGTATCCCGCGGTACCAAATTGGACATAGGGCCGGTGAATCGGCGTTCACCAGCTTCAGTGGCCACGGCATACTAGGTGATGTGTGGCCAGCACAAATGTTCAGCCGCCTTTACTTCACAGCAACATATGTCATGTACCCATCAGGGACACCCTCTAGTCCAGGATAGAAAAAATCAGCCTTCACCAGGATTTGAACCCAGGGCCTTCGGTACTCCAGTCGTACACCTTGCCCCATAAGTTGTGGTATTTGTGTAAATAATGTTATAGACTGAACACCTGCTCGCATAGATAAATCAATAAGTGTACATATACGTACACAAACATTAAAAAAAGTAACCTGTTTGACTAAAAGTCTTCATGTTAATAGAGTCTTTCCTGCAACTATTGGTTCAAATAAGGCACTAATACAACACGCTATTAGTGTAAAAAACAAACAGTTTTTTCATTTATTATATTCCTATTGAAATAGTCAGAATAACACTTTATTAAAATCTGCATATTGTGTGTGGGTATCGATTGTATTTTTCTGTTTTATTACTACAAATGTAATAGTCTAGAGCAGGTTGGAAAACGAGTCTAATGGATGAAAGTTTTGCCGTGGTTTCCCCCCCCCCCCCCGTTCGTTCCCGCCTAATGAAATGAATCGCGGCCTGCCCCACGAAAATCAGTTTGTTAGAAGGCAGAGCACATACGCAGGAGGAAATGTGATGAGAACAGACCCTTTCGATTTGTTTGTGATGTTATTTTTAGTACCATATCCACTCGACGTTTTCTTCTCTACAATAAAACATCGCTTTCCATTTTGGTGATCTTACCACGGAGAAGAACGTACTGGGGGGGGGGGGGGGGCTAACTCCAGAAAGCACGTTTGCTATTTTTAGCGTTACTATAAATATAACTGATATATAGTAAATTTAATATTCTGGGTTGCCACTGTCTGGGGACTGGGTCATTTGAAATAAATGATCGAGGTAACTGATGAAGTATATTATAATAATGTTATAATCAAACGTATATGTAAAAGTGTCTAGGATAGGTCGATTGACAATAAATCATGACTTTTTAGTACACTGTAGTTCTTACTCGTGTAGAACTTTTCTGGAAGTAGCTAAGACTATAATAAGATGGACAGCTTGCACTATTTATATACCTTCAGTATTGTTTTTTTCCGGTCGGAGCAAATAACGTGCCTAAAATTTTCCGCTTTCGATTTTAATCTTAATTTTCCATTGAGAAAATCATAGCGAACTACTAAACCGGAAGTCTAGAGTACAGGGCGCGCACGGAAATTCCGAAAAAAAGTCATTCGAGTCATCCAATAGCAGAGCAAGCGGTATCTTAAAACATAGTATGGAACTGATTTCATTTTTTTTCTAACAAAATACGCACCACTCATATCTATACGATATAGAAGAACACTAATGAACATATGTTTTTTTTAATCTTTGAAATTCAATTCAAAGCTTGTAGAGTGCGCACAAAAGGTCAAATTAACATACATCCTCTTTCCTGGTGCACCCTTTACATTTTTATACCCTTTCCCCGATCTAGCGTCTATATCCCCCCCCCCCTTTTTTTTTTCTTTCTCTCATCATGTGTTAAACAAAAAAGTATTGGCAGAGCTCTGGATAAAGTAATTGAATAGCCAATCGCCGCCTCCCTCCCTATTTTAAAATCAATTTATTAGAACAGCATCGTTCACACGAAATTTTGACTACTCAAATATTCCATTTATTTTAATGTGTTAACTTACCTGTTGGCATATCTATGATTTTTTTTTATCTATCCATATTTTAAAAAGAAATAATCAGAGCCCCCACCCATAACAGTTCTAAATACACACTAAATTCAGGTGTCTTATTATTCTTATTTAAATATTAAAGATATTTATTCAATCAAGGGTAATAATTTTAACTTAGCTAAGCAGTTTATGGTGGAAGTATAATGTCTACTTAACTACAAGAAAGACTTAATAAAATCAATACTCATTCTAAACGACAGCTTGCCATAAATCAGTAGACACGTTATAAATAAATAATACTTTTTTTCCCCTTCTCTTCATGTTAGCCCGGTCCATCTTTCCAATAATTTTATTGATTAATTAATAAAAAATATATATTTATGTTTCCGTCCAATACATCCATTTTTATGTCAAGTTTTTTTTTTTATCACGATTTTGTTCTTGTCGTGAAAGTTTGTACACCAGGCAGTCTTTCGGGGGTCAATACGCGCTCCCGTGTCCAGTCCCCTATGGTTCTTTTCTTCTTCAAACAAACACCCACTGAGTGGTGGTGAGTCGATCCGTTGTTCGGACACCGCCCTCTTTATCTTCTCACTCATTCGTTGTCATGACAATTTCATTTCCTGACATTTCCCTCGAGCTCATTGACTCTCCACACTTCTTCTATTTGGCAATAGTTAGCCTTCTACATAGAAATAGATTATTGTCAAATCTTTTAGAATTCAAAACTCACCCTCAGCAGCACATCTCCTCCACTTCTCCCGTCCTCACCAGATGACATTACCTCCCCGTAATTGATTATCTCCCCCTTTCCCCCCTTATTACTGCCTTAGTTTTATTTTGATTCTGAAGGGAAACAACCGAAAGAGAGAAGAAGAAAATAAAAAGATGTTACGGGTTTGAATTGCGAAATGCTCGCTCCCTTTTAGCCTTTTCTTCCACTGACGTATTTTCGTTTTGTACACCCACCTTGTTTTTCGTTTTTTTTCACCAACTTGCTACATTTTGTCACTCCCACCTCGGCTAACTCCACACATCCCTTCTTCCTCTCTTAAGTTTATATTCCAGCCACCAACTCGCACTAAAAAGACACGAGGAAAAAGCTGCCCCCCCCCCTTTTTTTTTTCGTGGGGAGGCAGAGGGGGCGCTGGACAACTGGTGGTCTAATCGGAAATGAGATTGATCCGAGGCCGGTGGGGGCGTGAATGCATTGTATGATTAGCTGGAAGACTCCAGGGTGGCTCGCGGGGAGACAAGGAAGGGGGGGGGGGGGTCGGTGAACACCTCGATACTGAATTGGAATGCCTTTTGACCCTGGCACGCTATTACCATATTGGTTTCCGGGAGGGGTGGCCGGGGGGGGGGTATACTCCATAAGTCATGTCTTATATATGCATATCTCTAGAAATGGTGGCTTTATGTAAGGCCTCAACCGTAATTTTGGTATGTGGAATGGCTACATTGGTCTCATATGCATGTTTAGGCAATAGCAATGAAATGAATTAATAAAAATGACTCTATGTTCTATATTGAGTTTTTTCCTATATAACCTCTCCTATCTGCCCTTAATATAATATCATTGTAGATTCGTAATATTATATTTGAGCCTGTTGATTCCTTAACTCCACTTACAATTAACATGTCTTTTATCTTCCCCCCAAACTAAGGAGTAGAGGACTTGTATACCAATCCCTTTTGGAAAAAACGAAATACTTTTACATTGGTGGAGTGTTAGTAGAAATAGTAACATCTGATCTTATAAGATAAGACACTGGTTGGAACAGTCATTGATTAGTATCAATATCTATAATTAGGACCTGTAATTTTTGGTTTTGTTGTACATAATGTTTTAATCTTACTGCACTTTGAGCCACTACAGCCAACAGCAGCTGTATTGTTTGTTACCGTTACACACACACACACGGCAATGGCGAAGTCTCAACGTGACCACTTGATTTCCTTGCTATTTATACACTGACATACATTTTTTGTGTTTTTTTTTAAAAAATGGGGTGGGGTGAGGATTATGGGGAGGCTTAGAAGCTAACCCGCACCACGGATGAACCAACGATACTATAATTATAAGTCGTTACGATGTACGAGACGCCGTCCCTGTTAAAAAATCCCATTTTGGCGTTTGCTGGACTTGTACTAATTTTCTTTATGACTTTATTTCACTGTTGTTTGTTTTAGTGGGGGGGGGGGGGGATTTAGTACAGCGCGCCTGTAGTAAGTCTGTTTTATTAGCTGTATGTGTATTGATTGGCATCTGTACTTATTCATGTCCCGCTGTCTCTCTCTCCTCTCCCATCCCCTCTCCCTTTCTTCCACTGTATGTTCGGTGTGTTTGATAAGCCATCAACCTGTTGCACCATTGATGTTAATTTATGACGACCAGGTTGACTTGTTTTAAATATTTAAAAAAAAAAAAGAGAAGGGAAGAAAAGGTGAAACTTTGGTGGGAAATTTACGAACTTTCCTTGTTTCATCACGAACTCTATCTGGGTTAACGCAAACACATACACACACACACACATAGTACAACTATACACACAACACACACACACTGCATACAAAAGCATACACACTCAGTTGTATTAAAAGGTCGTTTACTCATTGTGATGAGGTCTATCTTGCAGCAGGGTTCATATGGGGTTGGGAACGTTTGGGAAAACTGACCAAAGTTTTAGGGAAGTTTTGTGTACATTTTGTTTGAATAGACAAAATTGATTGAAAACAAAATTTTAAAAAAATATTTAAAAGCCAATAACTATGAAGATATGGGGTCATTAAAGTTCCATCGTGTTTTTTTTTAAATAAATATTTTTATCTACGGATACTTAAAAACAAAATGGTATATTCTTCTCTTATGAGAAATTTTGAGAAATTTTAGCGAAAATTTGGGTAATTTTAAAATGATTTTAGAGGAAGTTACCTGTGATAGACAGACAAGCAGTTGTGCAGTTATGTAGACAGATAGATAAGCAGAGATACGTATAAAAAGAAGATACAGACTGACAGACAGATAAGACAAGCATAGTTGAAACGGGTTTTTAAAAATTGACGAAAGTTTTGGAACGTTTGGAAAATTTCCGATAAAGTAAAAGAAGCACAAAAGAAACAAGAAAGGAATGAATTAAAAACTAATCAAGAGGTCCGTAACTCATATCAGGAACTTTTCAGGAAGTTAGTCAAGAGTTGTTTATGTGAATTCTATGAGTAATGTAAAAACTATATCAACACAAACAATTATTTAACGACATAATATAAACTATGGACACGGTAGCCTAGCTGCAGCACTCAGCTAGTGTGCCAGATTCGAATCCTGGTAAGGCTAGGATTTGTCCCCGGATCTTGGGGGTGAACCTGAGACTATAAGCTCAGCGTACCGGACAATAGTCGAGTAAAGTCGATATATCATTGTGCTGGCCACAAAATCTCCTAGTATGCCGTGTCCACGAAACCTCACTGGCCCTGCCCTATAGTTCAAATTTGTCTGACAAGGATACTTTACTTTGCTTTGAATTCACCCATATATACATTAACGTCTAACAGATAAGATACTTTACATCAATCAGCCCCAGTATTCTATTTGGGGTTGTGAATTTAGTTTTGAATTGTCTGCAAAGTTTTGGAATTTTGAAATAATATTTAGTAAGAAAGCAGCTATGTTGATTGGTAAACATACAGAGGGGAAGAGAGAGTGTGTGTGAGAGAGAGATAGAGAGAGAAAGAAAGAACTGACACATGCGGACAGAATGATAGCAGACATATACATACAGGTAGATTGATAGATAGAGAATATACAAAGTGAGACTAATAAATAACTACCACATGTACTTTTATTCTGATACTATTCCCTGTGTACCATTTTTCCATCGCCCGTCTTGTCATTTTGAAGAGCGAATCATAAACTGCCCAAAAGCCGATTACAACATCATTGTCAGACTAGCCGCGGTGTGGCCGCCGGATATGTTAAGTTTCCTAAAGATTTTGGGCCACTTGCCAATTTTAAGGACCAAGTCGTCCATTATTTGCGTGTTAAATTTATCTTTGCCACTGCCCGCTCCCACCATTCCCCCTCTTCTCCCTCGAATCTTACTCAAGTCTGATCCCGAAATTCTGCTTGGAAATCTCTGTCCCAAAAACGGCCGCTCGAATTTGCATATTTTATCAGCATCTGAAGACGGCGCGTCTGGCTTTTTTTCAAACCGATGGCTGATTCGCTCTTTCGTTCAATGCTAGAAAAGGCGTGTTAGTGTGTATTGTGAGAGAAAGAGAGAGAAAGAAAGAAAAAAAAAGGAAATAATGCTTAGAGAGGATGTAATTGTGCATGCAGATCGGCGTCTTTTGTTTCCATTGATTTCTTCCAATAGCCAGCGAGTCTCTCTCCATTTCTATTTCACGGTGCTGTTGTTCAGGCTGGGTATTATTAATGACGTCGTCCCATTTGTTGTTGTAGTAGGCCAGGACATTTCTTGTCTCGAGAGTAATAACGTAAACCTTTGTGTAAATTAGAAACAAAACAACAACCTCTATTACTTGATGGAGGCTGTTGATGCGCTGTTGAGAATCGCTAGAAAATTGTCAGTACATTTAGTAATTTAATATTAATTAGTATATTATATTACATATATTCATTGTCTTGTTGTTTTATTTTTTAATTGTAAATTCGAAGGAAAAACACAACACGAACTAAAACGTACTGATAGTAATGTTGCTATTTAAAAAAAATAAAAAATTGAAGAAACTGACTGAAAAGTAAAACTATGAAAATGTTGTATTTAAGAACATAAATAAAATGTATAGTAGTCAGTATTCAATTATAAAAAATTATTTAACCATTCACCTACATCGAGGTCTAGTGCGATACGTTACCGTGCCGATCTGAGATTTCCGGTTCAAACCCTGGTTGTAAAAAAAAAATCTCTTTATGTGTATGTGTGTGTTTCGTAAGAGTGTTAAAGGTTTGCTTGGGTACAAGATATTTTGGCAAATTAAAAAAAAGTGTGGGCATTGTGCTGCCTACGCAATCCCGTCGTTTCCCGTCGTCAAGTGACATGTTTAAAATTGAAAATCCTTTTATGACCTAAATGTGAGTGAAGGCTACCTATAGTGTTAATGTTTATTAAAATATGGACTTGCCAACACATGACGCTATTTCAATATAACATGACGCTATTTCAATATAGCTAGGGAAAAAGACAAAGAAAACGAATGTGACCCTAGTCCTTTTTTGTGTGTCAGCCATTGCGATTCACTGGTTTATCGATCTACGCGTTAGGGCTTAGAATCGGATGCCACTCGCCACCTCCCATCCTCTTGCCAAGATCCGATAAAAGTTTTTGTTTGAAACATTTTGTATTTCTGAAGTGTGACCGACCTTAAAGTGCATTAACTAGGCTCGCACCGGCAGCCTGTTTGAAGAGCAAACATCATTTGAGTGTGGTAGGGGAGAGATACATTATAAGCTGAGAAGAGGAACTAAACAGCACAGTTAATTGGTGAATGTCAAATGGCCATCGGTGCTGAATTATTGAAACGATTTTTTTTTTGGTGTTTACGCTGGCGTGTGACGGTGAATGGGAAATAATAGTTTAAATAGACTTGATTTGGTTTTACTTACGATTTTGATGGATGTAAAAAAAAAGACACACAACAACAAAATAACAACAACAAAGATAGCTTTTTATTTGCTTGTTATTGATTTTGACGTGGACCTTAGCTCCTGTCTGAACTCTTTGTCCCATGGGGGAATACGAGGGACTAGAAATGCTTTTAATTAGCAAATGGATTGTTTTGATGGAGATCGATTTTTTTTTATTACTTTTTGCTACACCCACCCACCCCTTCACACACTCCTACACACGTCTCGACCTGAATTAAAATGTAGCACTCACTCACACCTGTCTTCATTCTGTTTCTCTGTCTTAATTCTATTGGCCCGTGTATTTGTATGTGTTTACTTGTGTCTCTAAATATGGCATATATTGTATGCAGATGTGTACATGTTGGAGAAAATTGGATCGCTCCCCGCGTCTTTCACCATTTCTCGTTCTGTGTAATTAGCCCTCCTCATACATTAGCATCTCTAAAAGTCTGATGCCTCTAAACTCTAAATACCTAATGCTGTCGGCGTTTTAGCCTTTCTAAGAACCACTCATGTAGGCTCCTCATACGTCATCCCCAGTACGGGTCTTTGGTTGATTTTTTTTTCTCTTCCATCTTTGTTTTTATCTGTCCAGTTTTAGGGAACATAGGGTGTTATCAACCAAGAGCCGTGCCTAAAGCAGATGTTTGCATTGTTCTCTTTGCTCGTGCCATTTCCTACCCCATTGATACGCGCGCCTCTCATCGGCCCACAACAATTCAATGATTTTTTTTTTTTGCCATCATCCCGCATCGTGCGTTAGGTCATGCTTTTTTTTTTTAACTTATTAAGTTGGACTTCTTTTTTTTTTATCGGTTATGTCACGTATCGATATCTCGATCAGTGCTTCGTTTCGTTTCTTTTGGGTATCCCACTTTTGTTTCTATTAAGTGATGATTCTAGTTTTGTATATCATCACTTTGGGTGAGGTCATTTAGTGGCAGCGCATTCATTCATTGTCGATGGTATTGTGTTTGAATCCAGGTAAAACGCCTGAATGTTGTAGTTTTTTTTGTTGTTCTACCGGTCATGGATGGGTGTCCCGTAGTCGTCCAGTTTTGGGTACTCTTAAGAGATCGGTGGGTCTCCCGGGCTCGTTCGGTTTTTGGGAGTCTTTAGACCGCGTGGTTGTCTCGGACTCATCCGTTGTGTGTGTGCTGGGAATCTTTAAGATCAGACGTGTGTTCAAGAGCTTTACCATCCCTAATGGAGTGAGTCTTTTACATTACGTTCAAGAAAGTAAAAGGCGTTCGCGCATTGTGCATGGCATCACAATGCTCTTGCATGCCGTGTCCACGGTAACGGGTGACTGTTTTACTGGTTATGAATGAGAAGTGTTTGTGCTTACCATTCATTCAGGCAGTTAAATACGGTGACTTGAACGATGAACGTGAAGAAAAAATACACACGTTCATATGAAGTAATTAAATTCATGCAATATTAATGAATAGTCGTGTATTGAGCAACTAATTATAGCGGAATCTTTTCTTTATATTTGAATCAAGCGGGAATGCAATCTTGTGATCGTATTTTTACCCATAGCCTACAAACCACACTTGTTTATATGGATATTTAGATTTCATTTCTAGATTTAAAAAAAATATATTTAATTCCCGTTCTTATTTGACGGGGCACGGTAGCCGAGCGGCAGCGCGTTCGACTGGCGATCCGAGGGTCCTGGGTTCAAATCCTGGTGAAGCCGGGATTTTTTTCCCAGGACTTGAGTCTGATGGGTACCTGACATTAGTTGGGGTAAAGTAAAGGCGGCTGGGCATTGTGCTGGCCCCACATCCCCTAGTATGCCGTGGCCACAGAAACTGGTGAACGCTGCTTCACCGGCCCTATGATCACTTTGGTCCGAAGGGTACTTTACTTTTTTTACCGTTCTTATTTATGCAACTACTAACTAATGATGACATCTTGGCTGTCATATGCATCCATCGATTTAAAAAAAAAAAGAGAGATATGAAGACTAAGTCTTAAAAAAATGGGTCAATCACCATATGTTATCAGCTTCCGGGATAGTCTTACGAGTTGTAGTAGGACAGTCATTAGGGTTTATTGATTATTTTCATTTCGAGTGGTTTGCGTTGGGAGGGGAGGGAAGAAGATGGGGCCACCCTTGACTAAGTTCGACCACCCCCACCCCCCATTCCCTGCACTATTTCAACATCACTTGAGGGCCAACAAGTTGTGGCTATCTGGACTTGGGGTGGACTCTTGACGCTTGGAGAGACTGTTTTCTGTTTGACCACGGAATTCGGCTTAGTTTTTTTTTTTAAATAGCCCCAAACAGATCAGAATGCATGCACCTATTAGAAAGAAGTCGAGGAAACCAACACCGCCATCCAGGCATCTTTTCGTTTCTTCAAGGAAAAACGTATACACAAGCACCGGAATAAGAGTCTTTTTGAGCACAGATAGATGTTATTCGTTTTTTTGTTGACAGGGGCGTAACTAGGGGTGAGTGGCACCTAGGGCGGGGGTTGAAATTTGCGCTTATTACGAATGTTTTTTTTTTCATTTATTGGCACGTAGATGTTACGGAAGTGTCAGTTTTTGGCGCCTATACGAACTTTGGTGCCTGGGGCGGCCGCCCCCCTTTTGCCCTCTTCTAGTTACGCTACTGTGCCCCCAGCTTTAAATAATACAAGTGGTACAGAAAATGAACAAGTGATGTTACTTTGGTGTGTTAGTGTGTATGTGTGTGAAAATGGATCAGTGTAGTTGTTGTAAGTATGTTTTTTAATCTGAGTATGTATGAGAGAACTAGAGAGAATAGCGTAAATGAGCGTGTGTATATGTGTGTGTCGGTGTGTAGCTACTAGAAAAAAAGTTTGTCATTATGCAACGATGCTTTTTAAAATTATAATACTTTTTATTCTCATCTGTGTGTGTGTTTTCTTGCAATCGTGTTTGCACTTTTGCAACCACAATAACATCATTTTGAAATGAATTGTCTTCCCTTAGCTGCACGTGCCCCACTCACCCCCCCCCCCCACCCAGGGCAACACGCAAGCCAAATCGACGTATTCTTTTCATGTATTTTATCTGCCTCATCTTACTGGGATGGCAGCCGTGGCGATATAACCAGAGAAAACTAAAAAAAAAATAATTTGCACATTTGTTTATTTTTTTTAATTTTTTTTTTTTTTTATTATTATTATTTTTTGGTTTCCGTTTCAACAGCGATCCATTTCGAAGCCCTCAGTGGTTGCTCCCTCCCCCACCCTTTCATTTAACGGCAGATTATTATAACATAAAAAGGAAAACGTGTGTGTGTGTGTGTGTGTGGGGGGGCTCTTTAGTGAAAATAATTGATTAGCTTGTTTCCACACCAGTGTCTAACAGGGCACAATACTCTATGTATTACCGTATATTTGTTTAAACATGGAAGAGAAATTGGATATTGACAAATCACATCTGCTTTGCATTTCTGAGAATGATATTTTACAATGAGGGTTTGTTCTCTTGTTGAGAAAAGAACAACCGAAACAATTGCATTGAAATAACGATATATCTTACCTTTAATAGCCCGATTCCCCAAACTTTTCATGTATCTACATATCATTATTGGGTGCAAAAAAAAAAAGGGGGGGGGGTGTCAAAGTGTCAAACCTTCATCGGAAGGTTGGTTATTAGAAGGTTAGTTGTTGTTTTTTTCTACCCAAAGGTAATGTATTGCAGGAGTCGGCAACCGTTTCATAATAGTGTGCCCAAGTAAGAATTTTAATTCATTCAGCGTGCCAAACGCCTTAAAGTCCTCCTGATATTTTCTTGAAGAAGAATATTGAATGGCCTTTTTTTTGGGGTGGGGGGGATCTGCCGCGTGCCATAGAAAATTGCCTTGCGTGCCATAGGTTGCCGACAACTCTAATGTATGGTGTATGTGTGTGTGTGTGCTTTTTTTCAATTTGATGTCATCGCACCAATGGGCCAAGATGTGGGCAGTTGGACTTACTATAAGCTGCAGGCATTCAAACATTTCGAGTATTATTGAAACGATAAGTTAAAAAAAAAAGTGAGATAGAGCTTTACCCCCCCCCCCCCCCCCATTGCCTGGGGTTCACACATGATGTTTGTGTTAAAAGGAAGGGTGGGTTTCTTTAATTTAATGGGTCCCGTAGTTTAAAAAATTGTAATTTTGAACTAGATGAACCTTGTGCATTACAAACCTAAAAAAAAGCTTCTAGTTAGTTGTAGCTTAAGTCCCTTTACTAACCATATACTTCACAAAGACACACGAGTCCCTATGTATAATGTGTTTTCTAAGATTATATCTATAATATTACAGATAGGGGTAGATGGCTGTTGTTATTGTTTCACATTGTTGGTGTAATTGCCCTTCTTTGTCTTGTAGTCTGTTTTCATGGCTAAAGTTGTGCTTTAATACATTCAATAATGTCCTGCCCATTAATCACAAGAGAATCGATAGCACTCGCGTGTGTATTGTGTGTGTGTGTGTGTGATGGTGTTGGGTTGAACTTCCTGTTGTTTTCTTCCTATCATTGTTGTGGGAGTCCTGCTGGCGAATAGTTGGTTACAAAAACTAAATGAACGAATGAACTAATGTGGGGGGTGGGGGGGGGGGGGGAAGAAAGGGGGGGGGGTCTGTAATTGCCTTTGAAAAATCTCCTTACCTTTTTTTTAAAGGTTCAGTTTTTGCATCAAAGACTCTGTGATATCTTTGTTTCAGTCGTTGAATCACATACTTTTATGATATCTTTGTTTCAGTCGTTGAATCACATACTTTTATGATATCTTTGTTTCAGTTGTTGAATCACATACTTTATGATATCTTTGTTTCAGTCGCTGAATCACATACTTTGTGATATCTTTGTTTCAGTTGTTGAATCACAGACTTTGTGATATCTTTGTTTCAGTTGTTGAATCACAGACTTTGTGATATCTTTGTTTCAGTTGTTGAATCACAGACTTTGTGATATCTTTGTTTCAGTTGTTGAATCACAGACTTTGTGATATCTTTGTTTCAGTTGTTGAATCACAGACTTTGTGATATCTTTGTTTCAGTTGTTGAATCACAGACTTTGTGATATCTTTGTTTCAGTTGTTGAATCCCAGACTTTGTGATATCTTTGTTTCAGTTGTTGCATCACAGACTTTGTGATATCTTTGTTTCAGTTGTTGTATCACAGACTTTGTGATATCTTTGTTTCATTTGTTGAATCACAGACTTTGCGATATCTTTGTTTCAGTTATTGCATCACAAACTTTGCGATATCTTTGTTTCAGTTATTGCATCACAGACTTTGTGATATCTTTGTTTCAGTTGTTGCATCACAGACTTTGTGATATCTTTGTTTCAGTTGTTGTATCACAGACTTTGTGATATCTTTGTTTCAGTGGTTGCATCACAGACTTTGAGATATTTTTGTTTCAGTTGTTGTATCACAGACTTTGTGATATCTTTGTTTCAGTTATTGCATCACAGACTTTGTGATATCTTTGTTTCAGTTGTTGCATCACAGACTTTGTGATATCTTTGTTTCAGTTGTTGTATCACAGACTTTGTGATATCTTTGTTTCAGTTGTTGCATCACAGACTTTGTGATATTTTTGTTTCAGTTATTGTATTGCAGACTTTGTGATATCTTTGTTTCAGTTATTGTATTACATACTTTGTGATATCTTTGTTTCAGTTATTGTATTGTAGACTTTGTGATATCTTTGTTTCAGTTGTTGAATCACAGACTTTGCGATATCTTTGTTTCAGTTGTTGTATTACATACCTTGTGATCTTTGTTTCAGTTTTTCAGTTGAATTGCATACGTCTGATATCTTCCTGACACGCAATGTATTTAATTCGCCTCGCTTTTTGTTTTGTTTCCCTATTCAGCCATCATTCCATGCTGTAGTTAGTGCTAAAGGTAATAGTCTAGTAATATAGAAGATTATTGTTTACTTCACTGTCATGGATAAGTGTAGGCGTAAAAACGATCATGTGGTATCGGTACTTTTGCCAGTGTGTAGTTACGTATGTTCTCTATTTACTTGTAACATTACTACTATACAGTGCACTTTATAGAATCGTTACAAAAGTATTAGACGTGCTTAACGAAGTCTATTGGCTTAAAGAAAAGAAAAAGTATAAAGGGCCGTACACCTCTTTCTAGGGGGGCACGGTAGCCGAGCGGCTGTGCGTTCGGCTAACTTGCTGAAGGTCCTTGGTTCGAATCCTAGTGAAGGCTTGGATTGGTTCCAAGGTCTGTAGGGTGTCCCCGAGTCTACCTAGCTCTGAAGGGTACCTGGCTTTAGTTGAGGGGAAGAAAGGCGGCCGATCGTACAATCCCTTAGTACGCCGTGGCCACAGAAACTGGTGAACGCAGCTTCACCAGCCCTATGGAACAGCCTGGATTGACGGGATACTTTATACCTTTACGCGACAGTCGATTCTAATAGATTTGACGGTATATAATACTTTTTGTTAAGCAGAAAAGGATGACTTCAGCGTTGCAGTGTGGGTGGGGCCTATTTCTATATTGTGAACATTTAGGCCTATAGAACACATGCTAAACTTGTATTCATTCGCTTAGGTACATAATCTATGTACACTGTATATAAGTTGTAGATGGCACTGTTACAGTGATGCTGATCGATGGTGTAGAGTTTAGTTGGTGCTTTTTTCCCCTCTCTTCTGAAAACATATTTTTGTTGTTGTTGTTTTATGTTCGAGTTTAAATTGAAATTCACAGACTAGGACCGCCACAGTCACGGGGTGGTATAATTGACTTTGGCAATGTATGGGACACAACAGGGTTGTTAGGGGACTTACAATGGTGGCTTACTATTCGATTTTATTTTAACCACACTAAAAGTGCAACCCGAATATATATATATAAGTAGATGTCGCGTATGTTTTGTAACTATGGTTTAAATGTTACAATTAGTAATATTCTAGTAATGACTAATGAGAATCATATTAAAGTAGAAACTTCTTTTTTTAAATAAGTTTTGTAGTTTGTGTTAAACTAATGATGCATTTGTGCGTTTTTCGTGTATAAATACTATTATATACACTACATTTTAAACAGCTTAGTAATATTGCACATATCATTCTAACGTAGGTTTATATTAGTTTATAACACAGCAATCTAATAAATTAGATCTATTCAGATTGACATAGAAAAAAAAGAAAACACTTTTCAAATTCTATATCATATGCAAGGACAAACTCATTTAACGTCTGTTTCTTTCCTAGTGGCATTCGGGCATGGAATGGGCTACCTGAACATCTAAAAACATTTGTCGAAATTGAAGATTATGCTCAAACCAATGGCAAGCGTTGGGGGGGGGGGGGGGAGGGTAAAAATCGTCTGTGTAGGTTGAACGTCTTTAACCATAAGATAAGAAGATGTAGCTTATTTTAACTCAGGGTCGTACCGTGCTATGCTTCAGAGGTGGCATCGTAAAGGGGGGGGGGGGGGGATGGGTCGGCATAAACAGGGGAATCTAAATACAATTTAATTGGGCGGCATTTCGAAGACTTGCATAATATGGAGAGAATCTACCGGCACGGTCCTGGCGGGCGCGACAATCTTTCAAACGATAACATTCATATTTATTATATCTCGCTCGTAGACTTTAGGCATTCTATATCTATGATATAGTAGGACAAGAGATATTTCACCTTGTCAAGTGACACAACACAGTTAAACACTGCCCTCCCCCCCCGTTTGCCATACTTTAAAGGTTGTTGCACTGAATCCTGGTAAAGTGTTAAAGGTATTCTTTTATCTTTGTCCTTAGCGCACCCTTTTTTTTTTTTCTAGAGTAGCAATTAAGAAGGTTGAAGATTAGGAATGCTTTTTGGCATCTTTAGTCATACCCACTTTACACTGGCCTAGTAAACTATTTCTTGTGAGGTCTTGAAATATATGATATATTATTTGATTGTATTTGAAATATACTTTAAAAGTTGTGGAAATTAAGGAATACATGTCCACAATAGATTTACAAACATTAGTAATAAAAAAAAACTGGTTGTTAAGTCACAAATCCATGTTTTAAAATCCATGTTTTATGGTGTGTGTTTTTTTTAAACAATCAGCTTTCTGCTACAAAAAAATCCCCCCCTCCCCTCCCCCCCCCAAAAAAAAACCAATTAGGTTTAATCACATTCACCTTTTGCAACCTGTTCATAAACAGGATCTTTTTGGATCTTTTTACCTGTGGTGAAGATGTCAAACTATTTCCTTATTATAAATGATTTGCTTATGTTTCTTATGTTTCCCGGAGTTGTGAATATGCTGAGTGTGCATGTTCTAGGGGAAAAACCTAAATAGAATAAGAGAAAAACAACTGCTTTGTAAAAGCATCTAGATAACAGCATTAGTCTTGTACATTCTCTCACCTTTTCTGTCATTTGATAAGAAAGAAATAGTTCTTGAAATGAAGAAATGGCAGAAATCAAAGTGGCAAAGTAATTAACAATTTCATTATGCCTACAATTAAATGTTCTGATTATTCAATTTGTAGTTTTGATATTTTAAATCTTGTTCTAGTTTTGAATAAGTAAGAATTTATTTCACACTCACTGCCTTCTTTTATTATCTACCTAATCTACTGTTTTCATCTTAAGGTATAGTTAAATGATCTTCTTAAAAATCATAACAATATAAAAGAAACATATTGACAATTTTTAATTGAAATGATGCATTCATTGATTATTTCATTCTTTCCTTTTATCCTTTTATTCTTTTATTCAATTTATTTGTGATTCTAGTACTTGATTGATTTCATGTTGAACATAGAACATTGGCCAATTTAAGTGAGACATGAAGTAGATGTTACTTGTCTTCTAGTTGCCTAACTATACATTGATTAAAAAAATTGTGCATTTCTTGTATTTCCCAGGGCCCAGTCTATTGAGTCTTCCAGTAGCAGCAGCAGTAGTGGGTCTGACTCAGATTCAGACTCGGCCAGTGAAGATGACCACGAGGATGAAGAAGATGCGGATAAGGAGCTGGACAAGGAGAAGTCTGTGGATCAGAAGAAGTCTGAAAGAAGGTAGGGCTAGTCACTTTAGAGAAATAGTTCTATTCTGGGATCAGAAGAAGTCTGAAAGAAGGTAGGGCTAGTCACTTTAGAGAAATAGTTCTATTCTGGATCAGAAGAAGTTTGAAAGAAGTTAGGGTTAATTACTTTAGAGAGATACTGCTGGAAGTGTACTGGCTTTAGAGTCTTTGAACAGTGCATCCTGTCATCAAGTGTTGATCTCTTGTATTAACTTTTAATTAATGCTAGAAGAGATATACAATGTACCCTGCCTTTGTCCTCAGATCCTCTTCAAGCAGTTCCAACACTAGTTCCGACAGCAGCTCAGAGTCTGACAGTGAGGAAGGGGAGGAGGATGAGGAAGAAAAGATTGAAGCTGATGAAGCTATCAGAATGGCCTCCGAGAAGACTCCATCGCCTGTATATAACAAGCCTGCCTCCGTTGGCACCCCCAACACTGTTGATGTGAGTTTCAAGTGGATTCTAATTTAATATATATGTTTGAAGTGATTCAAAGAATTATTTACTCTATAAACAAAAATATATTTTTATGTATAAAAAATAATACAATTTAGAAATATAAAGAATTTTTTTTTTACAAACTTATTTTCATAAAATAATATAAAATTAAAATTATCCTCAAAATTCCTAAATTTATACAAAATTATTTTTACCTAAGAATTGCTATTGATATATTGAATATATTCTTTGTGTTGCAGCGCCTTACATATTACTTGTATATCTGGACATAGTTAAATATTTTACATTGATCTTTTCTCAGAATCAAGACACCAACAAAAGTTGGCGCTTGGAACATTTTATTCCATCTACAAAGAAAAATTCAACATCTCCTGTGTCTGCTAGTCCTTCCAAGCCAGTATCACCACCTTCCATAGGCTCACTAACACCAGCGCTTCAGACAAAGGACCCTGCTCCTCACCCAAGGACCCTCAGGGAGATTGGGCCATGTGTGAGCATGCCCTTTGACATCCTGGTGTCTGCCAAACATTCTGACGAGGAATCCTGCAATCGTAACGCAGACGATGACAATGATGATGGCGGAGAAGTGTTCAAAAGCAAGCCTTCCCAGCTGCAGTCTGTTAGGAAGTCGTCCAGTTCTTCTGTCAGTGAGCTGAAAACAAAGGTAGATGACAGAGGTAAGCATTGGTCTAAAGAGGGCCAAAGCATGGGATCTCCGCCCATCAAAAAGCAAGGGCTCAGTTCCGCATCCAAAACCAGTGGCCCAGACAGAAAGCAGGTGGCTCCATCAGGGAGATCTGTAGAAAGGAACAGCAGCAACAAAAAGCGTCATTCCAGGACAGGTACTAGTTCTGATGATGAGATTGATGTTGTTGGGTACACGCCAGAGAAGTCCCAGCAGCAGCCCAATAAGATGCAGGATAAAAGCAAACAACCAGTGACTGTAATTCCATACAACGGATTACTGTCAAGCGGCAGTGACGAGGACAATAATGAGTCTTTGTCCGCGGACAAAAATGCGCCAAACCATCAGCCAAAACACCACAAGAGGAAAGACAGTGGTAAGGGTGATAACTCCTCATGCATTGACACTTTTAAAGACACTCCAAGTTTAAAGGGGGCCACTGCAGTGGCTAAACCCTCAGTTTTGCCCTCTGACTTGGAATCTATGTATCGTCCTCCAAATCTTCTGTCACCTATCCACTCAGCATATTCTCCGTTACCAGAGCCTTCCACCAAGCCACTGCCCTCATTCCAGACCTCCTTCTCTCCAGCTCCAACAAACGCTGTGACAGCTCTATCACCAGTTGTAACAGTGTCCAAGCATGGAGACGGAGTTCCTCCTGCTCCAAGGATAGTGATTAGGTTATCCAATGCTTTGCTGAACGAGAAGCAGCTCAGGAGGCTAAAAGAGAAGAAGGACAAAATCAGAAATGGTGGGAAGCCCAGCAAACAAGTGAAGAATGTAGCAGACACTCTAAAAATTGAAGCATGCTCAGAGTCTCAGAAGGATGCCAGGGTGCCTCCTATCTCTGACATCAAGTCTCTGAGCAATGTCACTGACAACAGCAGCATTAAAGAGAATGACCAGGCTGCAGTTCGAACTGCATCCAAAATGTCTAAACGTAAAGCCATGAACTCTGAGGCTGATGGCACGAGTCATGTGCCTGCCAGCCTAAATCATAAAATGAAAAAATCTCACAAAGAACCTTCGTTAGAGCCTACATCCACATCTTCCACATCTTCTGTCAACTCGGACACCGCCAGCGCCCCAGACTCAAAATCCAACAGGTTGCCCAATCTCAGTACTGACTCCATATTGGCTAATAATAAATCCAGCCAATCTAATGCTGTGAAAAATCTAGACTTTGCCAGCAATATTCCTACGGATTCCTCAGATGACCCCAGAACTGACCAACAGAAGAGTTCCAAAAGAAAAATGGATAATGGTGATGAGTCATTGTCTAAAAAAGTCAAACCTGACGCATCAAGGTAAGGAAATCAATTGTGGTTAATTTAAAAAAGAAACAAAAAAATTTAATTTGTTATTGTCTTAGAAAGTATATTTAACAGAGCTACATCTGCAGGAGATTTGCTGATTGCTTAGTGTTTCCATTTATGAGTGCTTTCACAAAAGTAATCCCATCTGACCTAGTTGATCCATAGGGCCAGTGAAGCAGCATTCACCAGTTTCTGTGGCCACGGCGTACTAGGGGATTGTGTGGCCTGCAGAATTCCCAGTCGCCTTTACTTTTCCGTAACTAATGTCAGGTACCCATCAGAGCTGGGTAGATTCAGGGACACCCTCCAGACCTTGGAACCAACCTAGCCTTCAACAGAGCCCAGGACCTTTGAAACGCCAGCAGAATGCGCTGCCGCTCCGCCACCCTTCCCCACATGAGTGCTTTCATTGCTCATTTATATGTTAGTTTTGAATAGGGACCTTGTTCTCTATAGAATCAGTTGTATCAGTATCAATGATCTATTTCTCTATAGAATCAGTTGTATCAGTATTAATGATATATTTCTCTATAGAATCAGTTGTATCAGTATTATTGATATATTTCTCTATAGAATCAGTTGTATCAGTATTAATGATATATTTCTCTATAGAATCAGTTGTATCAGTATCAATGATCTATTTTTCTATAGAATCAGTTGTATCAGTATTAATGATATATTTCTCTATAGAATCAGTTGTATCAGTATTAATGATATATTTCTTTATAGAATCAGTTGTATCAGTATTATTGATATATTTCTCTATAGAATCAGTTGTATCAGTATCAATGATATATGATCTTGTAATTTTTTTATCGCGTTAGCAACCAGTAAAGTTGCTAATCTAGTACCCAGTAATAAAGAAACATGCTAAGTTGACAGGCTCCAATGAATTCCTAGGAAAAATGGATAGTCCATGGATTTATATTCTTCAGGTTTTCCCAATGACTTATCTCAGAAGTTTTCATCTAGATAGATTTAACATTATTAGAAATTGAATTAAGGATTTTGATTGTTTTTCTAGTAGGCACAGTGTATCAAAGAGTTTTTTTTTAAATATTTAGAATAACGAAAACAAACATTTTAAAAATGTTGTTAGAACAATTTATGTTTATAACAACCAATGTTTTATTTATCCACTGTATAACATTTATGTTTCTGCATTCACAATAAATAACTCTAGTTAAATAAGACAACAACAACAACATTCCACAAATGAGATCATCAAGGGAGAGCAATCAAACTCTGGGGGCAATCTAATTGGATAAATAATTTTTTTCTTTTCCAACCAGCTGAACAATCATAATTGGGTTTTTCCTATTTAATAATCCAAAATGTGAATTTTTCTTTTTTCAAAATGTTATACCCTGGTAATTAGTTGAAGACACGGATACTTTGGCTATAACATAAACAACTGTTGACTTGCTTATCAGGTTTAAAAAAAAAACATTTTCAATCTCACAATACTTTTTAAATACTTTTTTATGTCATCTTCAACGAACTTGTTTTTCAAGACACACACACTAAACTATATGTCATTGATAAGTGGAAATGCATTTACTGAGGTCTAGAGGCAGAAAAGTTGATTGGATTTTATAGTACGACACATTTTTCCAGTTAAAATGGCGAGCTGGTTGTATTTAAGGCTAATCTATTCGTTAAGCCAAAGTGAGGAAAGTTTAGTTTTTTTCTGTCTTGGTTTGAAACCTAATAATACCTAAAGCAGTATTCTTTCAGGTGGCTATATGAGTTTTCAACTTAGCTATGTATCTACTGTTGGAAACTTAAATAATCCATACAACTTGACATTTCTGTGTGCAGTTAATTAACATTTATCTGAACTTGCTGACCTGGATATCAAAATGATCCAATTCTGTTATCAAGGAATTCGGCGTTTGAATGTCAACACCGTAATAGGCCTATACTAGAATATGCAGCATCTGTATGGGATCCATCAACTAAGGAAAACATTAAAAAATTAGAACAAATTCAAAAAAGAGCTGCAAGGTTCATAACTAGTGAATATTCCCAATTAACAAGAGTAACACCATTAGTAAAATCACTAAACCTTGAAACACTAGAGGACAGAAGGGCAAAGAGTAAAGTAGTAATAATACATAAGGCATTAAACTTTAATATAGGAATACAACACAATAACAACCTGTTGCAAAGCTCAGATAAACATAAAGACAAAAACACCTTCCTTGTCCCTTATGCGAGAACAAATGCATATAAGTACTCTTTCTTCCTGAGTGGCATTCGGGCATAGAATGGGTTGCCTGAACAAACCAACCAGGAAAACCAATAACCTAACATCATTTCAAACATTAATAAAAATGCAGGACTAGACTCGGACCATGGATGAGCGTAGGTTTGCAATAATCTTCTTTATAGAAGGAGCGTCTGTAATGTATAAGATAAGATAAGATAATACATTTAAAAAAAGAATAGTTGATGTGCTGTTAAAAGAAATCTTAACATCCACTTAGTTGTTTTAGTACTACAGGGCCATGGCATCGGCACCACATCTATCCCTATAGGGGGATGAATGAGTTATGAATGTTTTTAGTACTACAGGGCCATGGCATCGGCACCACATCTATCCCTATAGTGGGATGAATGAGTTATGAATGTTTTTAGTACTACAGGGCCATGGCATCGGCACCACATCTATCCCTATAGGGGGATGAATGAGTTATGAATGTTTTTAGTACTACAGGGCCATGGCATCGGCACCACATCTATCCCTATAGGGGGATGAATGAGTTATGAATGTTTTTAGTACTACAGGGCCATGGCATCGGCACCACATCTATCCCTATAGGGGGATGAATGAGTTATGAATGTTTTTAGTACTACAGGGCCATGGCATCGGCACCACATCTATCCCTATAGGGGGATGAATGAGTTATGAATGTTTTTAGTACTACAGGGCCATGGCATCGGCACCACATCTATCCCTATAGGGGGATGAATGTTGATGTGCTAATATAGAAATCTAATTGCCCATTAGTTGTAAATGTTATGGCACTACACAATTGTGACATCTGTACACACATTCATATATTGAGTGATGCATGTTGATTGTTTTTGTTGACTTTCAGTGAGATGAACCCATCCAACACACCTAGTCAACCAGCTTCCATCAGGTCCAGGAGGGATAGTGCTGCTAGCAATTCCAGTAAAGGAAGCCAGCAATCTAATAAAAAAACCAGCAGGCGGTCCTCAACTGGTATCAATAAAAATGGTCATAACAACAACATTAATAATAACAACAATATAGATAAGGTGAGGATAAACTTTTTTGCATTTGACAGGCTCTAGCTATGTGTTTCTATAAATCAATTAGCTGCAATAAAAAACTAGCCATATTATAGATTTATGTCAACAAATTTATAGCCATGCATCTATAAGTAAATGAAAATGGGTAGCAAGTGAGTGTGTTAGATATTGAACTCTTATCTCTTCTCTTGTAACAGTCCAGTGGACGCATCAGCAATAATGGACCTGATCTTCCCTTCCATCAGTATGTGAATGGCAACTGCAGAGTACCTTCAAACTTACCTTCACCACAGCCTGTGGAGACACAGTAAGACAGCAGTGTTTGATTTTAGTTGTGTGTGTGTATGAATGCTTGTAGTTTGTTTGGGATGAGCACAAATGAAAAAAAATTTCTGGGCCATAAGAACAATCAATTCTGCCATAAACCTAAACCTCAACTAATACTAATTGTTCAATACCCCAGTGAAACAAGAGGGCAACTAAGATGATCAGGCACAGATTACATGTATTTCATTAAAAGTGAAGAATGGCAGATCTCATTAAAAGAAGTAGATTGAGGTGGACAGGTCATGTACTTCGGATGTCAGAAAGCAAATGCCCAAAGGTGGCCTTTAATTGGAAACTGTAGAATGAGAAAAGGAGAGGAGGAATGCCCCATGATCCCTTGGAGAGCAACCAGCAAGAGAGACTTGCAGTCCATCAGAGAGCAACCAGCAAGAGAGACTTGCAGTCCATCGGAGAGCAACCAGCAAGAGAGACTTGCAGTCCATCAGAGAGCAACCAGCAAGAGAGACTTGCAGTCCATCAGAGAGCAACCAGCAAGAGAGACTTGCAGTCCATCGGAGAGCAACCAGTAAGAGAGACTTGCAGTCCATCGGTGTAGGTTTGGACGAAGATGATAGGGTTGCATCAGGTAACTGTGGAAAATGTTGACTGCTTAATGCAACATACAGTGGGAAGCAGACTAAACTGAACTGTCAGTCTGAGACCACCAGGCTCATTGTGCTGGAGCACTGGTCAACATTATGTGGCATGGGGATTGAGTGGCACTCTATTGGTTTGCCACTCCAAAGATTCAATTCTAAATCAAAGTAAAAAGAGGCTGGGCAGTGTGCAATCCACATGTAAGATGTGGCCAATGAGAAAACTAATAAACTAAGCATTATAAGTCCTAAGGATGATATAGGGTTACTTCACTATAACTGGTCAAAATGTGCTGTCAACAGAAATTGATTTTACAGAAATAAATGTTTTATGTTTTACTTTAGCATTTTTTGCAAGGTTCTTCATATTTTCTACCAAATATATTAGAGAAGTGAGAATCTTTTGAAAATTTGAGCTAAAGACCAGCATTTGGGTTTCTCCTAAAAGAATAAAAGTAGCATGTGGTTCATTGTGATATTAGTTTTACCTAATATACTGTGCAGCCACTTCATATGACTTTTTTTTTTTCTCTTCCCTTGTTTAGACTACAGAGCACAGAGCATTATCTGGCAAGGGCGAAAGAGCACAAACATCTGGCAGATAATCAGGTTAGTGTCACACGCTGTGACATTGTGTTTATGTAATAAGGGAAAAGGGAGGGATAGAGGGACAAAGACATCTGGAGACATTTTACAGTGATGTACAACACTTAGTACTTGTAGGATATTGTATCCCAACAGTCATAAAACACATTGTGTATTTCCCCCTGCCTAAAACACACACTTTTTTTTTTCTTTGTAAACTATGAAATAAAAATAGAAAACATCTATGTATATATATATATAATAAAGTAGCATTCATAATGAGCATTCGATATGATTCTCACAGGCGTTTAACTATGAATGTGTTAAGTGATAAGCTGATATGTAACAAAACAAATAAAATGAAACCAAACCATTGTGCTTTTTTTTGGACTTTCAGAGGGATAGACTGGCCAGATTTGAGCCCTACTTGAGGTCAGGTTTAAATTTCTTCTTGGCTGGTTACACCCTAGAACACAGTAAAAAAGATCTGAATGCCAGTTACAATCTCTACAATGATACTTCCAACTTGTTACAGTAAGTACTCACTTTTTTTGTGTGTTTTGTTTTGGGTATTTTAGTATGTGAGACAATCTCAATGTCTCTCTGGTATAAGACTTAATTGGTTGGTCCTTTAGAAAAGTGTTATTAATGTCATGTCTGTGTTATTGATGTCATGGCTGTGTTATTGATGTCATGACTGTTATTGATGTCATGTTTGTGTTATTGATGTCATGTTTGTGTTATTGATGTTGTGTTTGTGTTATTGATGGTGTGTTATTGATGTTATGTTTATGTTACTGATGTCATGTCTGTGTTACTGATGTTGTGTCTGTGTTACTGATGTCATGTCTGTGTTACTGATGTCACGTCTGTGTTACTTATGTAGCATCCAAACTGGAAGTAATGTTTTTGCCCTTTCTTCTTGCAAAGGAATCATAACACATTTCCATTTTTCTTTTTGATCAATAAAATAAATCTAGTCATGTGATTATACTATCTAAATGTGTGAATCAAACTTTGAATGGGCTCATAATAATCAATAGTTCAGTGATTACCAGAGGTTGGCCTTCTCTGATCTATTATATGTAGTAAATAGAACCATTGGAGCAAGTGTGTCTTTTTGTTCAGTCCTAATGATTGTGCCCGCTCCCCCCCCCCCCCCCCCCCCCAACCCCCCACACATACATAAAACAGAATATATGTTAGCTTGTTGGCAAATGGTTGGTTTTCTGAGAAAAGTTCTTTGGTCTCCATAAACTGTTTATAGCTCTAGCTTACAAGGCAAAAGGTATTGGAACAGAACTGTGACATGCTGTTGTGAAGGGCTATTGTGGAAATGTTCCCCAACGTAATGTAAACATTGTGTTAAAACTTTGAGTTTCACATAGAGAGAGTCCCTGAGATTTTTAGATGTTCATAGAAAGAACACGGAGATTGTTCTAATTTTGTGTGGCCTGGTAGAGATGTTTGCAGCAACTGTACAGATATTATGCGATCTAGTGCTAAAATAGAAATGCACACAAAATAAAAACTACCCCGTAGTTTTGTTATACAAAATTACACAGAGCGCCTGGCCTAGAGTAAAGATAGTATAAGTATGATGCTAAATGTGAATGATTACTATTGTTTTTGTTATTTCTGTAAGTGTTTGAAAATAAGAAGGTTTGGTTGTAAGGCGCCACTCTAGTTGAGGCCAACGCCGCACTAGTTGAGGTCAAGGCCGCACTAGTTGAGGTCAAGGCCGCACTAGTTAAGCTCATCGACGCACTAGTTGGGGTCAATGCCGCACTAGTTAAGCTCATCGACGCACTAGTTAAGCTCATCGCCGCACTAGTCAAGCCCATCGCCGCACTAATTGAGGTCAAGGCCGCACTAATTGAGGTCAAGGTCGCACTAATTGAGGTCAAGGTCGCACTAGTTAAGGTCAACGCGACAATAGTTGAGGTTAATGTCCTACTTGTTAAGGTCAAAGCCGCACTGATTTGGGTCAACGCTGCACTAGTTAAGGTCAACATGACACTAGTTGAGGTCAACGCCGCACTAGATAAGGTCAAGGTTGTTGTTTTTTTTCTCTTTTTTCTTTTGGCTATTTAGAATGATACATTTCCTGGTGTAAAGTATGTTTCTATTTTATTCTCACATATTTTGGATTTAATACACACAGTTCCTATCAACAGAACAGATGGGAGGGAAGAAGAAAGTATCTACTGACATGTTTAGTCTATTGAACTAAGTGTTTAGCTGTAGTCATTGGGAATGCAAGTTTTAACGTTTGCTTAATGGCGCCTGGCTTAACGTGGGATTATACTTTTGACAGGAGGACGCAAACACACACTCACACACACAAACACACATAAAATCAATGTAATGGATGTTGGGTTGTTCTGCCTGGTTTTATTTGTCCCCGTGGTCTAATGAATTCGTGGCCTTTCGTGGTTGTGTGTGTGTCCGCCTTGGACGTATATCCGGTCTCATGCTGCAGCCAAGTGAGTGCATAACACTGGGACAAATGGCTGCCGCCCCAGTTAATCAAGTGAAAGATGCTGGTAGGGAGGGGTAAAACTGGCTGGGTGTGTATGGCATGGGGGGGGGGGGAGGTGTTTGTTACTATTGAGATTGGTAATATTTGAACACAAGACAGTGTAATTGTTCATGATTGTGTGTGTGTGCGCCGTGCAGTTTGACCTTTTCGTCTAGCCACAAAGAACTCTGGTTTAAGTCGTCCCTATGTGGATTAATTTGACATTTTCCACAGAAAACACTAACCACCACACTGAGTAGTTTTCTTTAAAGCTCCCAGTTGTTTGTTGATTTAAAATAGAAGAGCATCAACCAACCAGCGTTAACTAAGTCAATGTATTGACCATCCGGCAAAGTTTCCTTGTTCCGTTTAATTATGTTTTGCTTTTCTAGAAGTGCAGTTTATAAATTGAACGATATATCTTTCTTAACTTGCTAGCTTTGGTTCCTTAGGTGGATTTGACTTAGTTTGATAAATAGTATGACCACACAAAAGTATTGTTCCATTCAACACATGTAAAACGGTGCTCGGTAAATTTGGCAACGGTATTTTCGTCAACGGTATTTTCGGCAAGGTAATTTTGGCAAAGGTAATTTCGGAATAGGTAAATTCGGCAAAACACGCAAAGCGGTAAAATTGGCAACGGTAAAATTGGCAATCATATAATATCCACTGTTTTTATTAAAAGTATTGCTTAGACTACACTCTAGTTTATGGATAGGCAACCTATGCAATGCGTGCCATAATTGCACGCAGATCGTTTTTAAATGACACATGAAAGACCACCAAAATGGTGAAAAGAGCATGATAACATTAAGGAGCACTTTGGCACGTTATTGTTCTAGGGATTTTAAGTATTTATCGGATACAACAGTATGACCGCCAATGATCCTCAATATCAGGATAGTATTATATAAAGGTTGATAACAGTTTGATATAGATCTTTTTTTAAATTAATTCTAAGCTATCCTAAAGCACACTGTATGACTGTATGTTAGTGCTCCGGTGCTTGAGCGCCTTATAAGGGTGCCCCTCCCCGGCCCCACCTCCACAAAGCACTGCACACGGGCTGTTTGTTCATTAAACGTTAGCCGACAGTTGTTTCAACATGGTGTTCCCCGTCACTAGCCATCACTTCCCCCATATCTATATCTGTTCTACTACTCTGTTGAAGTCGTGTGACCTGTATATGTGTTAGGTGGGTGTTGCGAGTGGAAGGATGTTGATGACATCTTATTTAGCTGGCGCTGATTGAATACAAGATATTGTACTGCCAGGTGAATGAATGGATGAGATTTGTGGACTTGACATTGTGCTGTTTTCACTATAGAAACTGGAGACCGACTTTTAATGGTCTTTTTATGTTGGATTTTGTCGTGATTTATTAGAGCAATATATTCCGGGGTACACTCAGACTATTCATGATACACAACTGGTTGGTTATACATAGGCGGTTTTGTTATTTTTGTTGTTCGTTTTTTTTTATTAGTTGTAATACGTTCAGGATGCTCCACACACACACACACACACGAACATGCCCGGCTCGGGTTGCGTCTGCAGAAACTGCCATAGGCATTAGCGTGAAGTCAGAAACATCCCAGAGAAATAAATAAAAAACAACAGTTAAGTGTGTGTATGTATGTGTGTATGAACTCTTGTGTGGGAATAAAATGTCAATGTCTAAAGTTCACTTTCAGTAAGTTAGAAATTATACATTTATGTTGCGCTCGCTATTCAATGATTTGACGGTGGTGGTGGTGGTGTGGGGGTGTGGGGGTGTATTCGCCTTACATGAACACTGGTTGTTTTAAAATAGATCCTCTATGAAAAGTTGAGGCATTGCTCGTGTTGAAGGTGGCGCGTACTCAAAGTAAACTAAGAAATAAACAAAGCTTGTTATGTTATATACATATAAATATATCCGTGGCGGTTTAACCAAACAGTTGCGTTCAAATTGACAACTTTGAACAACGGGGCCGTTACAATATCAATAGAAAACCTATAACAGTCATCTTTACCAAAACATAAAAAAAACCCAGCTTGAAATTCAACATGCGAAGTGTTGTTTCGGGTTCATATTCTATTTCTATTCTCCTGTCCGCTATATGGCGATAGATAAATCTACGCTGGTTTTGTGTTTTCGATTACTTCGGTTTTTCTAGTTTTTTAATATTAAAAAAAAATACATATGTCTCGGTTTTCGTTGACTGCCTCGGTTTTCGTCGACCCTGAAGCTTGTTCCTCTGCTAAAAGATTATGAAGGGGCGTGAATGACGTGAGCTAATGTCCGTATGAAGGGGAATTCCCATTACTATCAATAATACCCACACCTTTCCCCCTTTCTCGTCATCTTCCGAAGTTCCGAGCACGAAGACGAGTCTACAGAAAGCTAAACGCCATGGGCATGTTAATAGTCTTTAAATATTTTTAAAATAGTCATTGACGTCGTATTCTTTTTAGTATCAAACACTATACAAGTTATCTATAATATTTTTTGTATGCTTTTGGGGCGTGTCTCGGACGAATTGATTGGATTTACAATAAAATCGTGAAAAATGCCTCGGTTTACGTCGGTTTCAGATTTCGTCGTTTCTTTTCGGATGTCCACCGACGAAAACTGAAAAACCAAACAGTAGTATTTGTGCTCAAAAAGCAAAGAATAGACAGAAAAGGTTTTCTGAACTAGTAGGTTAGATGCATGAGCTAGATTGTGTTGCTGGTGTGGAGCTGCGCCCCCTTATCTTTCACTGTTTCCACTCAAATACCCTGACTTTTGAACAGCTGTTATGGTTTGCGCTGTGTGTCCACACGGAGGGTCTTGGTCTTAATTAGTTGACTGGAACAACAAAGTCTGCTGGTTCATTGCTGTTGTTGTTTTAAAATCTGATTAGACTGGATGTGATGAAGGCTGGTTATAGTGCCCGGCTTGATCTATTTATTCATGCGTCGGTAAAATGATCGTGAAGCCTAGACTTTCATTCACCACGCTCTCTTTCCATCTCTCTCTCGCTCTGCCACAGCCGCATTCGCTATCTTTTTTTTCTGTCAATCTCCTCTCGTTTACCCTCATATTCTCTCGCTTTTTACTCTCTCTGTCTCTTGTTCATCCCTTGTTTCTCCCTCTCTTTCTTTCTGTCCATCCTATCTTTCAATCCTGCCTTGCTCTCTCTGGCCTTCATGTCACTGTCCATCCTCTTTTTTCTCTCGCCATATCGCTATTATTACTCTTTTTTTCAGTCCACCCCCCATCTCTCTCTCTCTCTCTCTCTCGTCTACATACATCCTCTGTGCCTGCTATATGTGCTAGTTGGTGAAATGAAAAGTGTTGAGAGAATGAGAGATGGGGATGACAGGGAGCAAGCCGTTGACAAAGGACTTAATGATGACATTAGCACACAGCGGGAATCCCCTCTACAAAATTGCCGGGGTCATTGACAGGTTGCAATGCATAGGCAACGGGCGATAACCCTGCGGAGCCCACCTTCAGTTGACGCCATTGTGGTTCATCCAAATTTAGATCTTTGTTTTTCTTTATTCGGCGGGAAAACAAAAAGTAAATCCACTGGTGCTTATGAGTACACGAACCATCACTTGCAAAGCGTCACATTTGCTTTTGTTTAAACTTTTAAACCTTCACTCAAGTTAGTCATGAAAGATAATTTGATTTGGTACATCGTTTGACTTAGATATTGTCCTCTCCCTCACTCCTTCTGCTTTGAGGAGAACACAAACTGTGGCTTTAATACAGGGAGTGAAGGCTATAGATTTTGCTATATACCTGTTGCTTGGCCTGGTAGTCTTGTTAATTGTTAATGACTTGGTATGGGCTTGTTAGTCTTATTAATGTGCGTGGTAGTTTTGGTATGGGTTTAGTAGTCTTGTTATAGTCGTTGCTAGTCTTGTTATAGTGCGTGGTAATCTTGTTTTTATATAGTGCTGTGGTAGTCTTGTTATAGTGTGTGGTAATCTTGTTATATAGTGCTGTGGTAGTCTTGTTATAGTGCGTGGTAATCTTGTTATGTAGTGCGTGCTAATCTTGTTATAGTGCGTGGTAATCTTGTTATATAGTGCTGTGGTAGTCTTGTTATAGTGCGTGGTAATCTTGTTATATAGTGCTGTGGTAGTCTTGTTATAGTGTGTGGTAGTGTTTGTTATGGTGCTTGGTAGTCTTAATATGGTTGTTTTGGGAGTATTGTTATGTGTGACATGAATTAAAACTTAGCATTCTCAAGTTTATAGCCTTATAAAACACTAAAGAACTAATGTGTTTCTGCTATTTCATCTCCACTAGGGGTGGGTGGTTGCTTTAATGTTCCTGCAGACATTGTTTGTTTATATTTGGCTTTCCCTTCCCCCACTCTCTCTCTCTCTCTCACTTTCTCACTCAGGCACATTTTGTTTAAAGATAAATGTTTACCTGTGGTTCTGTGTGTATGTGTATGTGTTACAAGATGGAATCTATTGTGCCCTTGATCTGATTGGAATGCAGGAATCATACACTTGATGAATTTCTTGATGAAGTTGTGTTCTTTTGGAAAGATATAAATTGCAAATGGCTGTAATGTCAACAACACAATTAATGAATTCCCATATAAAGTCTTGCTATGTCAGAATCATAGTTTCAAATTATGAATTTACTTATAAATTTATGTTACGTTAGAAACACAAGTTCGTTATTTGGCTTGTGTAAGTGTATTCATTTGTTCATGTCCTATGTTGTTTCATTTATTTTCAGGTATGTGATCAGAATGAGAGCCAACAGCAGTTCAAACCCCGACTCCAGTGACAGAGAAAGAAAATTGATAGTATTAATGTAAGTCCTAGACTAAGTAACATATTTGAACACAAATGTTCAGCTTATTGATACATAATTGTGCCCTATGTGAAAGAGTGAAGAAGGTTAGCTTTGACTTATTTCCTTGCATATAAGTACTATTTCTTCCCGAGTGGCATTCTGTCATGGAATGGGTTGCCTGAACAAACCAGGAAAACCAGTAACTTAACAACATTTAAAACAAAGCTGCAAGACTAGACTCCGACCAGGATGAGCGTAGGACGCAATAATCTTCTTTAAAGCGTGTGTCTGTAATATATAACATAAGATAATAAGAATTGACCTCAAGGTTTTCTTTAGAAAGAAATAATTGGTCTTAAGCTGTGTCCCTGATAAGAAAAGAAGTACAACTTTAAAAACAACAATAAAAAAAACAAATGTACAAGTCTTAAGAGAACAGTTGTTGTAAACTTGTAGTAGAGTTGAAATCTATGACATGAATCTATCAGCTGTCATATTCTAGCTATAATGTTAAGCTCCTGTATTCACCCAGGAGGGCATTAATTCATGTCTAGGCTACCAATTATGTAAAGCACTCTATTGATTGGGCTGGTGAACTTGGTGTGTTTAGTCCCCTGTTTCTTGCCTTCACTACATACTCACTCTCCCAATAACACACATATACACTCACACACACACACTATAACCTGTTTATAAAGCTAGATTTTTGGTTTATGTTTTTAAATATAATAAGCTAGCCGAAAGGGAAATCACTTTATTATAATATTATTGGCAAAAAAAATATTCAAAAAACATATTCTTGTTTTGTACACTTTTTTAGGACATTTGTGCAGATCATAATCTTAACAGTTTAACTTTATGTACTTGTTTTCTGCTGAATAAAAACATTTTGACGTTTAAATCGAAAAGATTGTGACTATAACATTATATAAAGAAAATATTTTTAGATATTTGTATACATTTAGGGGGGTAGGTGGCCACAGGGGCAGCACATTCTACTGGCATACTGAAGGGCCTCAGAGTCCTGGGTTTAAATCCTGGTAAAGGCTAGGGTTTGTTGGCGGGTCTGTGGGGTACTTGACTTTAGTTGGGGTCAAGTAATGACGGATGGGTATTGTGCTTGCCACACCATCCCCAAAAATACAGTGGCCACAGAAACTGGTGAACTATGATTCACCGACACTATGGATCAATTTGGTCAGTAAAGTAAAGTACCCGTCGGAGCGAATTGATCCATAGGTCCGATGAAGCAGCGTTTACCAGTTTCTGTGGCCACGGCATACTAGGTGATTGTGTGGCCAGCACTATGCACAGCCGCCTTTACTTTACCCCAACTTAGGTTAGGTACCCATCAGAGCTGGGTAGACTCAGGGACACCCTCCAGACCCGGGAAAAAACCCTAGCCTGCACCAAGATTTGAACCCGGGACCTTCGGCTCGCCAGTCGAACGCGCTGCCGCTCGGCTACCGTGCCCCCAATTCGGTCAGATGGGATAATTTACTTTATTTTACTTGTGTGCATTTAAGAAAAGATTAAGATATTGATTACATTGTTTGTTTTTTCCTCTTTACAGAATCCGACTGAGAAGTTTTTTAAATCACAGGCTTTACACATTAAGAAAGCCGGAAGTTAGTAAATTTAAGAAAGTCATTGATTCTGAACAAAGCAAGGTGAGACATTCAGATAGATAGTGGTTGATTTACTTTATTCTTATCATTTGTGTATCTCAATTATTTTGTTAACTGTCAATGGCATACTTTTCATTTCTTAGTTGTCAACTGATTTCATTTGTTTCTTTTTTTTTTTTTTTCAGCATCATTCGTCTTCATCCACACCTGCAACATCTGCTGCTGCTGCTGCCGCCGCCTCCTCTGCGTCCTCCTCATCCAACAAAGCCCATGCCCCATCCCCTCACCAGAGTAGCTGGAACAAGAACAGTACTGGCACCCCGTCCCCCATGTCCCCTACACCTTCTCCAGCTACAAGTGTCAGTTCTCAGGTAAAATGTTCAAGCCTTCTACTCAAAACTTTAATTGGTTGCTGCTTTGAGTGATAGTTACCACTGATCTATAAAAGAGTGTCTATAGCCTCTTTAATGAATTTCTTTGTGCAGTTTTATATCTGCTTAAGCTTTCTAAAACCATTTTACTTCACAAATTCTAAGCAAAGGAGACATTAAAATTAATTTAGCACTAAGAATGATAAATTCTAGGGTTTGGAAGGATATCCGGCATGCCGAATATCCGGGCCGGATTTCAGGATTTCTGGCACTATCCAGAATAGCCGAATACCACAGGTGGATTTTCGCCGGATCCAAATATCACGGTAGTAAAGAATTACTTCAAAGTTCAAATACAAATAAAGTAATACTGTAGTATAAAGTAGATCAAGAAATATAAAATATATAAGCAATACATATAACTAGGTAATAAACATAATAAACAAATAAATATATACAAACGTAAATAGATCACAACTTCCTGTATAATAAACTACACATTCGGTAAACAGTTCACTTGGTACACACTACACTACAGCGACTGCACAGTTCGTTGAACTTCGTTAAAGTTCGATCATTGTAAGTTGTAACATGTCCATCGGTGAAGTTGACACAGTATCTGTGACTTTCATTGTAGACTGCAGATACTCTCTATTTCTTGAATAATAAATACTTTAATAAATACTTTTGAATTCTAATCAGAAACTGTTGAAGTACAGCCTCATACTCGTGAAAATGACATCCGGAAATATCCGTATCAGTATCCGGCAAATATTGGGGACCTACTATCCGGATCCAGCAAATAGTGAAAAAATCATATCCGGCCAATCACTAATAAATTCAAACATTTGCTGCATTATTTAAGCAAATTCTGAAAGCAAAGTTATTTAATAAATGCTTTATATGCATCTTTGTAAAGCATTAGTCTTTGACACCCTCAAAGTAAAAAAAACAACAAAAAGAGAATCAATCGTATTCATAAACAAATGTTTATATCAAAGCTGAAATTATTTTAGGAGCTTGCTCACTTGCAATGATTTTTTTTTTCTTTTTATACTATATAATATGTTATAATGGGGCACGGTGGGCGAGCGACAGCATGTTCGGCTAGTGTACCGACTGTCCTGGGTTTGAATACTGGCGAAGGCTAAGATTTGTTCCCGGATTTGGGGTAAAGTAAAGGCGTGTGGGCATTGCACTGGTCACACAATCCCATAATATGCAGTGGCCATAAAAACTGGTGAACGCTGCTTCACCGGTCCTATGGATCAATTTGGTCCGACGGGATACTTAGTATGTTACAGACGCTCCTTCTATGCAGAATATTATTTAAATACAATCTAAATATTCATATATTTGTCTCACTAATTGTGATACTGTGCCATTCTTTGTATTGATCAGTGGTTGTTACTTCGATTAGTTTCTAATTTGATTGGTTATTAAATTAATGTTATAAAGAATAGAGAATTATAACTTGCAAAGTGCATAGGAAACAACTGTTGACTTTTCTCATGGTTTTAATCACTTCCACTTTATCCAAGGCTTTCTGTGATATAAATATGTAATTTGTAATCTATTGGTTTGTTCCATTCTTACAGGGAAGTTGTGAACTGGTCCCAGGAAAGATACCGAATGGCACATCTCAGATCTCCCCATCCCCTGGTATGGTCAGTGTACAGCAGAGGGTGCACACTGTCACCCAGAGGTATTTTGCTTTAACCAGCCACATTGTCAAGGCACTGGAGCTTTGGGACCAGGCGGACGCTGAGGCCAGAGGATTAGAAGGTTTGTGGTGGTTCCTCTCATTGTTCAAACTTTCTCTAGGGCCTTGGTTTTAGGTTTCAATGCAGTTTACATGATAAAGTTAAAGGTTTCAAATGATTAAAGTGTTTTTTTAAATGCAGTTTACATGATAAAGGTTTTACATGTTTAAGGTTTCAAATAAAGTTTTTTTAAAATACAGTTTACATGTTAAAGGTTTACAATGAATACAATTTTTTTTTATTTTTTCCCTTTGGGTGTCCAGATTTCTTCAGTCTTGTGGATGCAGCCTGTGGAGTACTTACTTTTCACTCGGACCCGCCCACCATTGTGCGCTACATGAAGCATGCTCTGCGACTTCTCAGCTTATGACAAATAAAACAGACTGCCGGCACTTCCACAACCAGGCAGGACTTGTAGCAGGCAAAATGACCGATCGGAGGGGAGGGAAATTGACAGTTTTAACCTGGGCAGTGGGCAGGAATAAACGTGCCCACTGGCCCTTGAAGCAATTCCCTTCAGATGCAGAGGTTGGGATGGATATGAAAGAGTTGTCAGAGAGATGTTTGATGTGACCGCAGACAGCTCCCAACAAACATGAAAATTGTGCATTACTGACTACTTCCTTTGTTATCATTATTTATACAGTTTTGTTTTACTTATTTATGTGAATCTGACATCTTTTGTTTTATATACACAATGATGTGAACTTGATGTCCCTTATTAATTGATTATTATATTTCAAGACTTTGTTGGAGATGAGAAAAACCAAACAACAACAACATAAACAAACTAAAGTGTGATCTTGTGTGTGTGTTTGTGTACACTGGAAGATTGGCTGGTGCTTGATGTCAATATTCAGATTGTTTCTACAAGTTTGGATTCATTCACTGCTGATGTCAGAAATCTGGTCTGCTCACTAATAAGGACCACCTTCCCACTCCACCCTAAGAGTGCTGGACTCGTTTCAATGTTGTGCTTTAACCTCAGCCATTAGAAATAGTTTTGTTTTTTTCTAAATTTTGTCTGTTGAAAAAAGTGGTGACTTAAGACTTTGTTTGATCTCATTATTAGACATATTCACAGAAAAGGCTTGACTTAACCTGTGAATTGCCTTGAATTCTCTCATAGTTTGTGAGATAGAACTAGAAAAAAAAAAGAAGAAAATCATTTTTTTCAAAGTCCTTTATTTCCCTTATTGTAAATAGCCATAGAGTCCAGGTTGTTCCAGGGACTAATAGAATTGTGTCAGACCAAAAGTCTAGTCACTCTTTGTTTCTTCAATGCTCTTATTTATTGTAACCCTCCATGCCTCTGGAAATTATTTTAGATTAACCAAAATGAAAGGTCTCCTCTATCCTTCTTACAATAACTCAATAACTTAACATTATTTATTACTTGTAACCACGGGGTATTAATAACACACGATCTTTTTCTAATTCAAGAACATCAAAGTATTTATTTTCAAAAGTATTTTCTAATTCCTTTGACTAAATTATGCTCTTGACAAGAAATGTTGCTAAAATCAATATTATGTTTATGAACTATTTATTGATGGTGTTATAATTTATTTAAAAACAAACATTTCTTTTTGTGTAACCCACAAAGGACTTGTGGATGAACCAGACTGGACATTGGATGCTTAGAGTTTTCCATAATAGTATAATCTCCCTGCAGTCTGTCAGAAAGACAGGCCATTTTTTGTTGTTGTTCTTATTTTGTAAAGTTCTGAACTGTGGGAGAAGTATGAAAACTTCATTCTCAGCCTTGTTTAAGGTCACTTTCAGTTAGTTTACTTTAGTTTGATTCTTTTTTGTGTGTATAAACTTATTTGTACAGTTTAGGGATTTATACATTTGAAAGGCAAATAGCTTTTGTGTTAATTTATTCAAGTTTGTAATTAGTACCTCTGAACAAATAATAAATGAAACAGGTCATTCACCTAATTTTGGTAGCTCTAGTCACCCGGACTATTTAGGTTATGTCTCCCCCCCATGACGCTAACCTAGAGGCTGACTGTTCTCACAAATGAAACCTGAGTTGAAAGTGTGTGTGTGTGAATACATTGTAAAACAACTAGTCCTGACCACGGCTGGTGCACTCCAGCAAGTCAGTGATGAAATTTTGCTCAAACAAATGTCCAGGTCGCACCTGAGATGAATCCAGAATTCAAACTTTGACAGTGTTAACATTTCATTTTATTAGTGAAACAAAAATCTTTTTATTTCTTGTAATCTCTTTCATTTTTGTGATCATTTTTTGGTGCGTGTGTGTGAGCATGTTTTGGTGTTGAAAAGCTCATTTTGACTTCATTTTCTGATGTAATCATTTTGTCCACTTAGACCTGTAAATTAAATGGCGCCCGTTATGCCAGTGACATTAACTAGTGCCAAGTGAATCTAGAGGTGGAATACATTGCTGGTAGTTCTAATTATATGTTGACATGTATAAACTTAGAAAACAATACACCTGAAACAACTCTGTAAGGAGGCTAATTTAATATTTTGAATAAAAGCAACAACAGTTAAATGCATAGCTCATATCATTTAAAAATGCTTATTGCTTTTTCCTGCAGGCAAATATTTTTGCTTGAGGCCATAGTGTTTGTGTAGGTGTGACTATTTCTGCATTTAAAAATGCAATGCCTAGATAAAATGACCATCAGAGTGAATGATTTGATATTTACCATGGAACATATTCTAGCAGATCCTGTGTGTTCAATTTTTTGTTCAACAAAAATTGGCTGAATCTATTCGATGATTTTGAAATGTTTTGTATGCTGAATGATTTACAGTGCCTCCATGTAGACTCCGAGGCCTGCATTTGTAAAAACATTTTTTTAACTTTTCCAGCATTGTGTCAAGCTTCTGTAGAAGCCTTTGAAAAATATCTTAAAATAAATTGAAAGAATAGTGGAGACTTTTATCCTATTCATGTGATGTTGGAAACAAAGAAAATAGTTTTATATTGAGCCTTATTTCAAAACTGTACATTTGGGTATTCCCCTGACTAATTATATGGCACTAAGTGACAACAGCTTGTGTGTCCCAACAGTAGGAGCCCCTAACTTCTACAATCGTTCATTTGATATGTGACAGTATATTACAAGGATATAAAAGTACCATCATGTCGTCGTTAATTGGGTGTTATGAAAAAAATTGAAGTCACTGGAAATCACTTGGCCAAGGGAGTTAACCCCAATAGTCTGGGACAAGAAGTTTTGCCGGTTAATAAAGTTGGTTATTTTGATTCCAATGTGGAAAAAAAAAAGTTGTTTTTTTTTAGTTGATTGTAAATTGGTTTTAAGAAGTGTATTTTTTTAACCACATATTGAGGTAGTAAAGACAAATAGTATTTACACCACTTACGATAAAGGGCAGTAACTTTGTTAACGCTGTTGTGGAAATCATTATGACAGATGCTTGTATGATACAGTCATGCTTAAATGTGTAATATTTGAGAATGACAGGATTAAAAAAAGACTTATGTTGTGTGATATGTACAGAGAACGAGGAAATATTAGTGACACACTTTTTTGGTTTGTTTGCAAAAAAAGAATTTTTGTTATCAAAGTTATCACTTTATTGAAAGAAAAGTGAAAGAGAGAAAGAAGAGTCTTGCAAACATTGACATTGTTTAAGGTTGTTGTTACAATGAGAACAAAATGAATAATTTATTGGTTGTCTCCCATTGAGTCCTGTACATACTTACCAAGTATTAACAACATGTTCTCTCTCGATCGTGTATATGTAACAGCCAGATAGATATATATATATATATATTACATGTATAAAGAGATATATACACGAGTGCCAGGGTTGCATACAAAACTAAATGCCACAACGCGCCTTCAGTAAGTTTAGATTGACCTTTGGGATGGGTAACTGACCTGTTTAGAAATTCCTTAAATTACTTCAAATAAAATAAATGATCTAGGGATGAAAATAATTCTTTAAGAAAAAGGTACTACTTTGATTTTTCATTTTCTGTGTGATATCCTTGAGTCTGGGGAAGTCAAGACTCCAACAGACGCAGTGATATCACATAGGTCAACAGCTCTTATGTGAGTAGCTTCTAGTTTGTCAATCTGCTGGTATGAATCAATGAATGCTCTGTAATGTTTCAATACTGATGGCCTCCTCGGTATTCCTTTTACAAAAACCAAGAAGTAATAAATACTTGGGGGGGGGAAAAAACCATGACCTTGACATTTTCTTGTGATATCCTGTGCAGTTTGACCTCTGATCTCTTGTTCCATGGCAATCTATTTCTTTCTCTTTGCCCTCCCCCCGAATCAATGATCGATGAAGAAAGATCTTGTTCAATCCTTTTTGAAGTGTTGTTGTTTTCTTCTGATGATGCAGCTGTGACATGACTCAAACACTGTCAGCTCATGCCATCAAAGATGTTTCTTGAAATGTGTGTAAATAAACCTGTTTCCAAATTGAAACCAAATTTGTAAAAAATTTACCCAAATGTTTGTTGTGCCGCGACGTAACTTTTTGTGTGTGTTGTTTTGTGGGTAGCAATTGACTATATATATATGGTTGGGACTGATCTCTTTTTTTTTTTTCATGTCTTGAACAAATTCCTGGACATTTTTTTCTTGGTGTCATTCCGAAATTTTCTCAAAAATTAACAAAAATTTTCTCAATATTTTTTATGTGTGAACATTTTGCTCTGGTGAAATTTATGTCAAAAGATCTTTCACTTTGTTTGACAACTTTGTGTGTGATTGTGATAGAGTCACTTGTATAGAGCTCACTATTCACCCCTGTCCCTCTCCCCCTTCAACTTGACTGAATTCCCTCATCTTTATAGATTCATTTTTTTGCCAAATTTCAATTTTTTTTTTTTGCTCATTTCTGGACAATATATGCTGCATTTATTTTGGTCTTCCAGTTGTTGTTGTTTTTTCCCCTTAATATTTTTTTCTATATAAACAATTGTGTTTTGTTCAAAGATACTTTGATGTTCACATCAAACATTCCTACAAGTGAATAATTTGGTCATATTTTCAACTTGTCTGAAGTGGCTATATCTATCCATACCCTAACCCTATCAATGTCCACTTTTCACAAGTCTGGTTAGAAATCAGGAAAATATTGAGCAAACATCGCAGGCAGACTTAGTTTACCTGTCCAATATTACTGGAGTTTCCGACAAACTAGACAGGTAAATAATAAAATAGCTCAAAACTGTCGATAAACTATTCCCTGTAAAGGTAAATTGTAAAATTTATAATAATTTCATCAAAGCTTTTCTTAAGGTAAATAATAAAACATTACAGTAAATTTAGCTATACAATTCCTAAAAGGGCTGATAGCAAAATATTACAGTAGTTTCAGTAAAACTTATTCCTAGAAGGGCTGATAGTAAAATATTACAGTAGTTTCAGTAAAACTTATTCCTAGAAGGGCTGATAGTAAAATATTACAGTAGTTTCAGTAAAACTTATTCCTAGAAGGGCTGATAGTAAAATATTACAGTAGTTTCAGTAAAACTTATTCCTAGAAGGGCTGATAGTAAAATATTACAGTAGTTTCAGTAAAAACTAATTCCTAGATGGGCTGATAGCAAAATATTACAGTAGTTTCAGAAAGAAGAAAAAAGTGATAATCTGTGTCTTGTAAATTGTATTCTTGTGTGACATATTAAGTGCCATAAACTTGCTGTCTTTTGATTGCATTCCTAATCATCTTTCAGTTTTTAAAGTAAATGCCTTGACATCTCTCTGTAAACACATAACTTTTATTTGTTTGTGCTGTATTTGGTCTTTGGTTCAATCGTAGTTAGTGGAGTATTTCCTTTTCTTTAAATATCTTTGAGTATTTTAAGTCTTAATGTTTTCTTCTCAGATACTATGCATGTTTGATACTGCTTCTTTGTTGGTCAAGTGAAATCAGGTGTCGTGCTGTGCTTTATATATTGTTATCACTTTTGTGTTTTATGTACAATAAAAAAAGAAAAATGACATCTAGTTTAAGGTTGTATTGTTATTGTTAATAGGACAGTATTTGGACAAGTTTGATAATGTAAGGGGAAAATGTCTGGTTCACTGGTTCACCCTTCCCAGACTATTAAATCAGTCTGTTTTAAAAATCATTAGTTTTTAATTTTCTGTGGATGTAGCTTTTTATGGGATGTGACTAGCCGTGGCCTTTTTCTCTGGTTGAGACCAAATTCTTGTACCCAAAACTTGTGATGCAGGTGTTGTTCAAATGGAATGCCTTATCCCTATATTTTAAAAAAAGAGACAAATTTACTTTAAGAGATGTTTTTAAAAGGCTAGAGTTGGTTTATGCTGTAAATATTTGAAATAGAAACACCACCACACCAACATAATGAGTGTTTTATTTATGTATAAATATATCTTTATATTTGCCAATCAAATGTTGCCAGAAAACTAAAAATGCCTATGACTTAAAAAAAAAAATTTTCAATTGTGATTTTAGGAACTTATCGCAAGTACTTTAAGTTTCTTTAAAGTCCGTTGTTTTACTACATTTTAAAACATTGTCATTCATTCTTGGCCTCCACATTATGTTTGATAAGCCTATAAACCAGGATTGGCATTACCAAAGAAATAACACATTGTTTTTTTAAGATTTAATTCATCGTTTAGATGAAGTTCTTATTTGTAGAGCCTGCAGTTAATTAAATACATTTTTTTATCAAAGTACCCGGTATATCAAAATAGAGAGTTCATGACACCAAGAGAACTATTTCCAAAAACTGATCACCCAAGTTTTCTTTGACAACAATATCTGTACTGATTGTGTTTTCTTACAAAACAATGTATGCATCAGAGCATTTAAAAAAAATAATTCAACAGAACAGATGATTTACTGGCTATGTTACAATTCTATTGGATACATTGCTTCTTTCCAATGGTTTTTAAATTAAATTTTAAGAGTCGGGGGGGGGGGGGGGGAATAATAACATGACAGTTTTTTTTTTTATAGCAATGACAAAGAAATAATTTAATTCCATCTGATGTCTCATTTTGATATATTAGAACCATGGCATGTATATCTGATATAAGTAAATAGACATTGTGTCTGTTGTAGTCTATTTTAAAGAAAACTATATAGACTTGGTGCATATGTGTTCTGAAATGTTCTCTGGATGTACACACTAAGATACAAGACATCGCTGACAAAGTCTAGTTCTAGTTTTACAAGACAGCGCTGACAAAGTCTAGTTCTAGTTTTATTTTTCTTACCCTTTATGCAACTGTACATTTGAACAAAAAATGTTTAGTTTCAGACTGAACACTGGTATTGTTATAGTTTTTGACACTTGTAAAAATAAACACAACACATGGATATGTATTGATGAGTAAGCAGTTTACATTGCAGTATTTAAATATACAACATGTGTAATGAGATATAGTTAGTGAAAAAAAAAAATCAGCCCCTCAAGGCTAGTCAAATCCTGAACTAGTCTAAGAAAGATTGCAATTTCAACTGTTAGTATAATGCTTGTAAGTCTGAAAATTATTTCACAACTTCTCCCCTTCAGCCCAGTCAGGGACTTGATGCTAGTGAAATTTGTTGATGTTCTGTTGTTGTTGTTGTTTGTTTGTTTTTTGTTTGTTCTGTTGTTTGTTTGTTTTTTTAACTTTGTGTTTCATGGAAAATGTTTTGGCATAATATTTAAAGACTTTACAAAAACACAGCAACAAAAGAACAAAAAATGTTGAACTGTTTTCATTTTCAGAATGGAAAGAAAAACTACAACTTTTTTGTTTATAATTTGTCCGTTTCATGTAGCAAAGCTGTGTTTCTATTATGCAAAATGAGTTTCTCCTGTTTTTCTGATTTCTCAACAAAAAGTGTTTTGTATTTGATACAACATGATGGAAAAAAAAGGTTGGGGGGGGGGGGGGGGGCAGAGTTGTCACTAACCATCTCCATTCAATTCAAGGTTTGTTTGTTAGTTGTTTTGTTGTTTGTTTTAACTATAAATTGAACTACCAGCCATGTGTACAGTTATGTTTGGGTTGTTTGCATCCATTTCTTGTTGTTGTGTAGTTTTGGTTATTTTAATCAGAGCAATTGTTGGTACAAAAGAAATTGTTAGCTGCTGATAAGCTAAAGGCGACACAAAAAGGGGAGGGTTAGGGGGGGGGGTCACGGGTGACATTATGGAGTTTTTAATTTGTAACAGTTTTTTTTATCATGTTATTATTTTGTTCCCATCATAAATAATTTGTGTAATTTGAACACTTTTCTTCCACGCAACCAAACCAGACCCTGGCGTTTGTTTTTTTTAACCTTTCAGCTACTTCCCCTTAATTGACTAACAGGAGGGACAACAATAATTGTATTGAAGCATTTAATTTATTACGTCCCTCAAAGAAGCCATTTTCTTTTATTTAAAAAAAAACTACTTTCATTTATGATTTGTAGATGTGACGGTGTGTAGAAATGATACTCCCCCCCCTAACACTTTTGTGCCATGTGAAATTTTGTTCATTTCTTTGAACTGTGACATGGCAACCTTTTTTTTTTCTGAGATTTCATGTTAATATATCTTTATTATCACAAAGAAACAAAAAAACTGTTTATATAATATGTATAAATATATACATACAATATTGTTTGTTTGTGTGCTTATTCTCCGTGCTGCGTATGTATCCGTGGAATGTTGTGTAAATAGTCCTCTACCTTATAACGGATACAAGTGTTGTTAGTGGTTTGTTTTTTTATTGGGGAGGGCAGGGAGAGAGGTGGATTTCTGAAGCTTTCAATAAACATATGCAGGCATGCTGCAGACAAAATGGGTTGGCTTTTACAGAAACATGTTTTGGAGATAGTTAGAAACTTACATCACATGTTCTTGTTGTTGTTATGGTTCCCCGGGTCATGTGATGATCATGTGATTGCCTCTCTCCCTTACACCACCAACAAACCCTGCATAAAGTTTTTGCTGTCATTATGCCAATGATATTTTGTCAATGATGATAATATATAATGATGATTTTTTTTTTGATGATGGAGAAATTATGAACTTAATATGAATAACAAGAAAAAATGATAAATATAAAAAAAAATAATAATAAAGTGAAACATGAAAATATATATTCTTTGTCTTGTTGGTATTTTTAGTACTATTATCTATTATCTTGTACTGTTTCTATGAAAGGTTGAATTCTAACTGAAATATAATTAAAGAAAGATTCTTTTTCAACATCTGGTCCAGGGTGTAGGTAGGAAAAGTTCTATTGGAATCCATCAAGATAACTATCTATTTCACACCGATAGAAGTTAATTTCTTTAATTGTCTAATGAGTAAAAATCAAATCTAGCAGTTTTAGCAGCTAATTTTCAAATGCACACTAGAGTATAAACTCTCATATAGAATTATTTTAATTTTAAGTAATACAATTTTTTATAAAATATGTACAAATATATATATTCAATTTCTCAGTATTTCTTCCTTGATTGATATCTGAGATTTGTACTCTTATTGGAAATCTGACCATCTTTGATAATTACCTGACATAATTCCCTGGTGTATAGGCATTGACTAGACTACACTTTATTCTTACACAATGTGGTGGATAGGCATTGCCTAGACTACACTTTATTCTTACACAATGTGGTGGATAGGCATTGCCTAGACTACACTTTATTCTTACACAATGTGGTGGATAGGCATTGCCTAGACTACACTTTATTCTTACACAATGTGGTGGATAGGCATTGCCTAGACTACACTTTATTCTTACACAATGTGGTGGATAGGCATTGCCTAGACTACACTTTATTCTTACACAATGTGGTGGATAGGCATTGCCTAGACTACACTTTATTCTTACACAATGTGGTGGATAGGCATTGCCTAGACTACACTTTATTCTTACACAATGTGGTGGATAGGCATTGCCTAGACTACACTTTATTCTTACACAATGTGGTGGATAGGCATTGCCTAGACTACACTTTATTCTTACACAATGTGGTGGATAGGCATTGCCTAGACTACACTTTATTCTTACACAATGTGGTGGATAGGCATTGCCTAGACTACACTTTATTCTTACACAATGTGGTGGATAGGCATTGCCTAGACTACACTTTATTCTTACACAATGTGGTGGATAGGCATTGCCTAGACTACACTTTATTCTTACACAATGTGGTGGATAGGCATTGCCTAGACTACACTTTATTCTTACACAATGTGGTGGATAGGCATTGCCTAGACTACACTTTATTCTTACACAATGTGGATAAAGAAATTGAGAATCACTGCTCCACTGTCCCTAAGGATTCATTACAATTGCCTGAAAAGGGGTTACATTTTTCAAGTTGGAAGTGTCCCTGAATGTATAGTAAATATAGCTAAGTTATAACTATCAGTAGGGATTTAGACATCTTTTAACTATGTGTGTGTGTTAGTATAAATATAAATTGCATTAAGTAGAACTAGCACAGAACATACACCTGACAAAACAACTCAAAAGGTTTTTTTACTCATAGAGGATTTTTAATCAGTTAAAATATTAAATGGATCAGCAAAAATGTATTATAAATTTAAAAAGAAAACATTTTTTTAATTTAAAAAAGCACCTTTAATTGTTTATTAGATAATGAAACAAAGGGATTATTGCCAAATAGATTATTCATTGATCAATCTAACAATCATATTTTAATCCTTTTATTGATTGCGAGCAATATGTTTCAAGGACAAATTCAAACTTGAGTTTATAACATAGTTGGATGGAGTGACGATAAGTCATTTATGTGTTAACTTGAATAGCAGAATTGCTAACAGTGGAATCTTATCCAGTTCAAAATATGTTTTCATGGCTTACGAAACCACAAGACCCAATAAGGTACCAGTAAGCTAATTTTAAAAAAAGGTATACGGTAATAGACAAAAAATTATTTGATGAATGAATGTATTGTCTCCAACACGACACAGATCAAATAAAAACTATTTCAAACTAACCTAAAAGAAATGTCATATTTTGTCTACTACAGACTTCTTATGTATTTCAAACAATTATTTCACATGTCTTAACTATATCTGTGATAAATTATTTCTGATATACTGAATGTAAGTCTATTGTGAATTGTTCAGCTTTGGGTCGCTCGAACAGCAAGTATTTTTTACAGCTGAATGTATGTTCATATAATAAATGTCCAAAATTTCTACTAATTCATTTTGTGAATAAATTTATTTTTTTACTTTCTTTTTTTTACACTTCAACATAAAAAATAAATAAAAAATGTAAAAACAAAACTCATAATCTGTTTGTTAGCAGAATACAGCAGCGAAGAAATTTTTCTTATTTAAAACAGACAAAGTTGTTGTGAAATATTTTTTCAATAGAATGTATCACAATCTTACTTTAAAATTATCCAACCTCCACCATAAGCAGTATATACTACATGACTAGCAAAACTGTTGTGGAAAAATTCATTGCAAAGCTATACAATTTAAATATTCACAAAATAAATTATAATTTACAATGTTTTTTTTTCTATTTACACAAGAAATAAAAAATGACACAAAGTTTGAAACATATACTCTAAATGTACAGCAAAAAAAAATATTAGAGAAAATGACAATGAAAGTCCTGTAAGTTTATGAGTTTACCAAACATTGGTGAAAACAAAAGACACAAGTTGGGCTGGGTAGGAAGGAAGCTGAATGGATCAAGACATCCTGGAGTTGGTGATGGATCAGGAACTATTATTGGTTCTGACCATTCATCCAGCTAGAGAAAGTAAATGCAGTATTAGCGTTGTAAGTAAGTAAAGTACCAGTCGGACCAAACTAGTCCATACTTACTTCTGGTCAAGCAGCGTTCACCAGTTTCTGTGACCATAGCATACTAAGGGATTGTGTGGCCAGCACAATGCCCAACCACCTTTACTTAATCCTAGCTTTTGCCATGTACCCATCAGAGCTGGGCAGACTCAGGGACACCCTCAAGTCCCCGGAACAAATCCTAGCCTTCACCAGGATTCAAACCCAGAACGCCAGCCGAATTTGCTGCAGCTCCTTAATAAGCACTGTACAGCTTACACTATACCCTTACCATGTGAACTCTACTTTAATTGCTAAAATAAAAATTGTCTGCCATAATTAGCCTACATTCAATGACTAAAATAAAATATGACTCTAGTCATTTGAAACTCAAACACTTGAATGTAAGACAAAGGAAGACTATACAGATTCACACAGTAGAATGTTTTCAAAATAAATTTAGCACATTGATGGTTGTGTAAATCTTTCATTAGGCTCTATGTACCCAATAAAACATTTCAAATTGATTAAGGAATGCAACACATAGTCGTTCTAAAGCAAACTAAATATATGTATAAATATATATCTCTTTAAGTTGTTACATGAAAAAAAAAGTTGTGCAAATGTATACAATTACACACAATTTAAAAAAAATTTTGAGAACATAAGGCAACAAAAAAAATGAATAAATACCTGTTTGTTTAAATAAATGTCAACATAAAATAAAACAACATAATATATTTCCATGTCCACTGAACTAAGTAAAAGAACTAATTGAAGATCAATTATCTCATGTAAAAACCCTTTTTAATTAATTCTGAATTGTATAATGTTCTCCAAATTTCTCGTATTGGGTTCACTCCATAATCAGAGTATAGGATAAAATTTCCAGAAAATATTTAGAAATATTATATGCAACAACAATTTCTGTGTAAGTATCAAAAGGTGACTAGAAGAAAGCCTAGTTACAAATTATAGAAAAATAAAAAGCTTAATTTTGTACAAATCAGACAGTGATATAGGCTAAGGAAATATTGAACAGATTTAGTTGTAGAAAGTATGTAAATTATATTCAGTAGCTATTTGAATATACAATGAAAGTTTTAAAAAATATTTTAGTATTGGCCTAATTTAGTTCTGCTATTAACCAAACTTATTAAAAAATGTAGCCTTGATAGGCAAAATGCCTTCTTAATTAATTCATGGAATTATCAAAATGCTAAATGATTTAAAATGTGGATAAGACTTTAATTTTAGCTTTTTAATTTAAAAATTGCCCAGCTATTTTTGTTCTTTAAAGAAAGGAATATAGTTTTAAAAAGTTAAATATTTTTATACTTAAAAATATAAAAAAAAGAGGAATCCAATACATAAAAGCTAAATAATATAATCTTTATAATAATAAATGGAATATAAAATGTTATAGTTGTTTTTGAAATGTAAACATTAAAAAATAAATTAAATAAGCAATATTTATTACTAAATCCTTTAGTGTCTATTTACATAATTAAAAGTTTTAATTTACTAAATATACAAAATATATTGGCCTACCTATAAATAAGGGCAAATATATATAGATCTATATATAAATTTATATATAAGCATATCTATAAATAAGGGCCCATATATAAATAGGAGCCAACAAAAGCCTATATACATGTCAGGTATAAAAGATTGCATTTTGGTACAATTATTGATTCAGTTTATAGTGGCTTCTCTCATCTCTATTAAATAGTTTCCTTATCTATAATATAACAGTCTTCTTTGTATTTAATAGCCATATATTTACCTACACAACTAGCCAAGACGCAAAAAAAGTAAAAAACCTTAGCACATTTTATAACCGAAAAGAAAATCTAAAGCTTAGAAAAAAACACATTTTTTATTGTTGCTGTTTTTATGATCAACATTGTAATGGAATTCCATGATATACATTCATTTTAAATATTTTGACCTGTTAAAGAAAAACATGTTATTTACTCATAGAGCTTGTAAAATAATGGCCAGGACTGAAGGTATACATAGATTAGCAGGAAAGTAGGTCAGTACTTAGAGGGTTAAACACAGCTATTAGATATTTCTATCCATTTGAATCAGTATTTCTACCAATTTGCAATCTTTCCTTTTTAGTTATAATATAATAAATAGCATACAAACATGTGTATAATGTATAAATTAAACCAAGTCATTTATTGAAACATTATAAATAAAATTTGAAAAAAAATTATTGTTATTTAAAAATTTTCTTAATTGAAATTTAACTAAAAGCATTTGAAAAATATTAAACTCTTGCATTGCTTAAATTTAATGCAAACTGTATATAGTAAATTAACAAGTACATACAGTTAAAAAATTGTATTTAGGATAAATTGATTACATTTCTTATAATCTTTAAAATACTATTTTTACACTTAGCTTTAAAAAAAAAAAGTCAAAACATATTTAAAGTATCACTAAAAAGTATTAGTTTACAAATGTTTAACATATAACTTAACAATACAACCCCAAAAAATACTAGGAATTTTGATTTTCTTTTTATACTCAATCTAAAAAAAAAAGGTTTAAAAATCTATTTGATATATTTAATCATTTTTTAAAGTTTTAAATACTAGAACAATAATACTTTTACTTGTTGGAATAAAGTCTATTTCTAGACACTGCTGTTCATTCTTCTGCAAAGAGTTTTTTAAAAGCACAATTTTATTTACAGTAAAAAATATATAGGTTGGTGAAAATAAAATATTTCAAAAACTTAAGCTTACTATTATTAGCAGAAATTGTGACAAAAAATATTAAAATGTTTGGAAAAGTCTACTGTCTGTTGCAGAAATCATGGATTTTTATTGCAGCATAAGAGAGCATCCTTAATGGCTCATTTTCATAAAATTGAATAATAAATAAATGACAAACTAGAAAAATGGTTACATTTGATTGAATAACAATGAGGTCAGGAATTGAAGAAAATGTCTAATGTTTAAACAATACATTTTAAAGTCTCAACATGTACATGTTCACAAGTAAAGTTATTACTATTGTTACGCTCATCGAGGCATGCCAACTTGTACACGTGTTCGGCTGGTTCTTGCGTCTCTCTGCATTGACTTTCTTCTCAGATTCGGCAGTTTTGTCTTGCCTGTTTTTCATGTCGTCTTCCTGTTCATCGCTGTAAGGTTCGTGGCTTTGGTGGCCCACGATGTCACTGCTGGAGTGGATATCGTTCTCCTGGGAATCACCCTTGTTGATGTCGTAGGGCTTGCCGTCCACATCATTGTCAATATTTCTGTGTCGTTCATTGTCTGCGCTATCTCCGTCGCCCGCCTTGGGCTCGTCTATTTCATAAACATCCTCTTTATGTGAATTATTTTTCTGGGAACTCTTGCTGTCTTTGCTGCGCCCATCCACATCTTCATGACTATTGTGTTGTCTGTGGTCACTGTGATTTGGATGGTCATTGTCTTGTGAGTGGTCATCATGGTTTGTGTTGCCTTCTTCCTGCTTTTCCATACCTGTTTCATCACTGGTTACATTTGACCCAGAATGGCCGTGATGGCTAGTTTCTACATGACCATGAATGCGATGTGAATTCCCTTGGTCAGTAGTTTGTGTAGTATCACGGTCAGCAACATCTGGTTCACTAGAATCAATGTTTTTAAGATTATGATGCTCAACAGAATTCTGGTGACTGCTTTCAAAACTTTCTTCATTTTCATTATGACCCTCCTCCATGTGGATGTGGTGAGTAGACTCTGTGCTCTTTTCAATCTCATGGTTGTCAGCTTCAGTCACCTTTTCAGTGATCTGGTCAACAGAATGCCCTCGTATCTTAAGCTCATCTGCTTCCTCTGCCAACTGCAGGATGGTGCTGTAAGATGTTCCTCTGACAAACTCATAGACCAGAAGGTCATTGACATGAAGCCTGACGGCATCAAAAGGTTCATCTTCAGAAGAATGCTCCACGTCAGGCAGCTTGACAAACTCCACAGACTTATTGCTGGACCACTCCGCAGTGTTGAACAGAGGCCCCGTGGCAAGGAATTTCATACTTGAAGGAAGCCCATCGGGTGTGAGGTGCCCCTCAAGATGTTGCCCTAATTTCATTTCTAGCACGCTGGCTCCGTTAGCCTCCACTTTCAGATCACCAACAATCCCATTTCCATAAGTGCCGGTATATTTCTCTAAGGGGGCCAAGTATTCAACACGACGAGATTCTAAAGGTGCTGTTATCTCATCATCACCTTGGTTGTTCTTCAGCTCATCATTGGTGCCAGAACCGTGGCAGAGGAGTTCTTTGGTCACCCAGGACTTCTCTCTGAGCACTGTGTCAGAAACGAGGTACATGATTCCGTCCAAGGCTCTTGTTGTGTTGTCACTATCTGGCCCGTTGATGGCAACGAATATGCCAGCTTGGAATTCTGGAAATAACCAGATCTGAGCATTGTAGGCATAAAGACTACCTCTGTATTTGTAGCAGGTGAAATCTGAAAGAATGTATTAAAAATATGTAACTTTGTCAGATTTATATATACATAAATATATATTTCAATTATTATAAAATAATATATCTATAGCTTAAAGCATAGGTTCTCAACCTTTTTCTCCTCACCGCCCCCTTTAAAAAATTTTTTTCCGCTCACCGCCCCCAACTTAATTTTAGCGGAAACATTTGTTAATTAAAGGGAGATAATTAACCCGTTTCATTTGAGCTGATATTTCTAATGTTTTTTTTTTCTTTAATAAAATAATTAATAGCTTACATTTATTACAATGATAGAACTGTAAAAATGATTTTAAAATTTCATAAATATCATATGACTAAAGAATTTATATGTATATTTTCAAGCATTACAATAACTACCCAGTTTGTATGATTACTACGTATCTATACCTCTCAACTTTTAATTTCTTTGGCTCTTAGAGCTTCAAAAGCTTTAACGGATATCTGGGTAAAACTGAGATCAAAATATTATTATTAGCAGATGTTTAGGCGGTGAACCAACCGTAGGACCAGACAACCCGGTGACGGCCGCATACCATATTTTCCAAATACCGACCCCTTCTTCATCGAAAAGTTATTGCGATTCTTATTTGTTTAATATGTATGCCTACTGTTGGGTGATATCAGATATTTAGTAGCATTTGCGTTTACATCATATTTCATCCGAAAACTAATCGATTCAAATAGCTGAGGTGTTAAAATTATATCAGGTACCGCCCACTTGCCCTTCACCGCTCCCCAATCGCCCCCGGGAATGTCAGTGCCCCTCTAAAGCTTCTCACCGCCCCCCCGGGGGGCGATAATGCCCCCGTTGAGAACCTATGGCCTAAAGTAACAATTAGTTCGTTTATTTACAGCACAAATATAATGTTACCCATTGACAAACAATATACTAACATTATAAGTAGAAACGGAATGTAAGCTTAATAGCCTAAGCCAAAAGCACATTAAAGTGATTGAAATTTTAGTGTATACAATATAATTTATATGCCTACCTATTTACTTTAATAGGCAGTGCTTTTATACATTAAAAAAAATATTGTGTATTGAGTTTAAAATGTCAATATTAATTATTAATTTAAGGGGGACTTAGTAGGGGAGGCATATTTTTTCAAAAATGGAGTTGTTTAGTTTTTGTTAAAATAGCTTGTTTAAGCCTAATTGTAACGAAAATGCATCAACTAAAATTGAAAAAATGACGGTTTTGTACTGAAATATTGAGTTTGAAATATGTGTGTCGACTCAATTTCTTTGTCGATTCTTTGCCTTTAAATGCATCTTTCTCAATATGCGTTTTTTTTTTTGTTGTGTTTGTGCTATGATATTTGTAAAATAATGAGAAGCATTAGAGATAACATGTTGAAATTTGGTATGTAGCTTTATATATTATATCTAGAGGTACTAGACTGGTTTTCAAGGTGAATATATAATTAGTTTGGCTGTAAAATGTATTAAATGAAAAAATTGTTAATAAATTTTATACAAAATTCCAATACTAAAATTAAAAAATTCATTAACAAATATTTTTTAACATATTCAATTAAAATTGTGTCTAGTACCTAAAATGGTAATAGTACTACATTAAACCACTATTGAAACCAAAATATCTATAATACTTAAAAAAATTGTATAACTTTTGTAATGTGTATTTATTTTCAAAATGGCGGCCGTAACCATGGCAACCATGTTTCTGTCATAAAAATTACTTATGTTTTTATCAAGGCCACTCAAGATATATATGTTTATGCAATTAAAAATCATTTTGGTCCAGTAATAACTGAATTAAAATTTTCAGTCCTGTTCCCCCTCAAAATAATGGAAGTTTCATTAACACTATTTAGATTGAAATAAACTTTTGAAAATAGTGTTTTAATTTCATAATTATTCACCTCTGTATTTTGACATGTACCAGCCCATGCCATAACCAATAGGTTTATCTTTATCACTGGCGAGGGGAAGTTTACTGACTGTACCAGGGGATGCAACCGAGGAAATGAAGGCGTCCTTGATCAGATGGTTTATTCCCGAGTCGCTGCCCTTGGCACTTATGCTGTACAGAATGTGTCTCAGCCACTTGGTGACGTCATCCGCTGACGCCATGAGAGAGCCAACAGGTTCTGACGCACGAAGGCTGTGAATTCAATACATGGTTGATTAGTTAGAGTCAGTTAGAGAAATATAGACTGTTATTTTTTTTCTTCAGCTGGAATTCACCACATTCAATATTCCTATATATTAGGTTGCATCACTGAAAATGGTGCAACAAAGATTCACACACAGACAAATTAAATTAACTCCTGCCGCCCTGAAGGAGTTTTGGGCCAAAGATGTAGACTAATAATCTTCTATCTAGAATGAACGTCTGTAAACGTATATGACATGACTGTCACATGACATTTAAAAAAAAAAAGAAGTCTCGTCAAAAAATTAACAATTTTAAAATGTAATTTAAAAAATCTGTTCAATTTTCTTTGTGAAGTAGGCCTAAAGGCTACACCAAGAACATGAGCGTGACCATTTTATTGTAATTTTTGTTTCATTGTAATAATAAAAGGGTATTTTATGGTTTATTACTTTTTTTTTTGTTTTGAAGTTGGGTTGGGAGGGGGGGGGGCCTCATAATCTTTGTATTGATTAGGGGTCTCCGATGGTCTTAATCCGGTTTTGCTAACATTAGTTATATTGTTTTAATCCTAGAATTTACACAACTGTAACATAAGGTCATTGGAATGTGTTACCATAATATCGTGACATGATTAGAACGCCCAGCTATAGGCCTATAACATAACCCAATAAATTTGAATAAAGTGTGTCACTCTAGCATGACCTAATTTGACTGTACCATTCAACACTCCATTTATGAATTAGTTCAATATTGAAATAGCTACACCAAATGTGGTTGGATTAACAAATAAATGTAAACACAAACGCTTTTCTTTGAACACGAAGAATTAAAAAAAAAATTAATAATTGAACAGTGAGAAGCTGCCGCACAGCATGGAAAGAAAACCAAGTGGCTCGCGATCAATGCTGGTCTACGGAACACCGAATTGGTCAATTTTGACATTAAACAAATTAAGGCCGAAACTAAATACATGCAATGAATATTTAAAGTTAAAAGCACAGTCAGTATTTCACAAAACAATTGACCTCTGCATGACCACAAAAATAATTTCCACTTGGGGTTGATGGGAGGGGGGTGAGGGGCTGAAGTGGGACGAGCGACTTCATTTAAATTACTTTGCGGTTATAATTGAACCCACACATGTATTCGCTCTGCGTACGCAGATGGATTTATTAACTGACGTCTGCAACAATTTTATCCTTCGTCGTAACCAAATTAAAATATAATTAATACTCTCTTTGAAGTGGCGCAAAAAAAAGGCCATTACAATTCCAGGTCACTCTTTTGACGTAATAAAAGTCACGAAGAGGAAGGAGTGTGTGTGTGTGTGAATGTGTGGAAGGTTGGGAGAGAATCGAAAATCGGAAGCGAGAGAGTATGGAAGGGAGTGTGTGTGTGTGTGGGGGGGGGGGGGTCATCGACAGCGCCTCATCTCGGGCTTCTTTTAGTGTCCAAGCTGCTAAACGCTACACTTCAAAAGTGGCCCATCAAGGGTCAAAATTATGTTCTCCAGGGTCAACTATTTTCCACTACAGGGTCACACACGGTTTTAATTCTAAATAGAAAGTAAAGTGTACAATGAAGTAGGCCACTAAATCTACCACTTGGACACGCCTTCATATAGTTATTATTACTACAACGTTTTGCTGTGTACATAAATGAAGGAGTCAAACAACATCAACAGACATGGGAATACGATGAAATTGTTTTCCGTGTGAAGGGATGGGCAATTCCCAGATTTTGTTTAGGTCTTTAAATATTTCTGTATCCACTTGCTCTTCCTTCACAAGGGTAAGTAAAGTACCCGTCGGACCAAACTGATGTAGCGTTAACCAGTTTCTGTGGCCACGGCATACTAGGGGATGTGTGGCCAGCACAATGTCCAGCCGCCTTTACTTTACCTCAACTAAAAATGTCAGGTACCCATCAGAGCTGGATAGACTCAGGGACACCCTCCAGACCCGGACAAAAAAAATCCTAGCCTCCACCAAGATTAGAACCTAGAACATTCGGATCGCCATTCGAACGTGCTGCCACACCGTGGCCCGTTATGTCATAAGGACGTTACAAACAAATTATGGAATAACTTTGGGTCCACTTGCAAATAGAAACACGTTTTTTTGTGTGTGACGTCATTGCCTACGTATTACACACATACCCGTAAACTACTTTAAATAACCCAAAGGAACAAAAAAAATTGTCACAAGGGTAGAAACATAAATTTCATTATACTCTAACAAAAAAAAACGATATTTGAGTTTGGTGTAGGGGCAGGGGGGGGGGAGATCATAGGCAACACACCGGCTGGAAATATTGTAAGTTTCGTTTGGGCTTGTCCACCTCGCAGTAATATACTTAACTTTTTTTTCCTATAAACCACCCGAACCAGCTCTAGTCAATACCTGTCGACGTCCATGAAAAGTAATATGTATATTTTTCTTACTTGAAAGCAACCCTGATTTGGGCTAGAACCCTCTGTACTACCCCTCCCTCACCAACATAGGATAACCCGCGTTGGATTTCGCACCTCTGCTAAAAAAGAATGATTGTGTAATGACGTCATCAGTTCTTGAGGTCTTTTACTCACCGTGAAATCAAACCATCACCCGCCTACACTATCGTTATGTTTATGTATAGTATACAGTAAATAGCCATCCATACAAGGGACATAACCGCGGAGAGAGAGCCAACGTGCAACTCGAAGAATTAAAAATATTTTTTTATTCATTAATCTCCTGGAAAGAATTCCACTCAAGACGCCCTTACCTGCGCAAAAAAATGTTTTATCAAAAATAATCCACCCATCTACCTTACAGGCGCTCCTACATCGAGCCGTCTAGACTGTAACACATAAACCATACATATATTCATGATATATTTTATATAGGCCTACACTCACACACGACATTGGAACCTTGCGTTTTACACACAGCAAACATTTCGCGCTATGCTAACCCCCAAAAGTAAAAAAAAATAACAATTTGTAACTGATTTGTCAACCATCTGTAGTAGATCTTATCACATTATTATAATACAGTGTTTGGGAATTCATATTTGTTATAGTGAAGCTTTATGCTCGTAAAAGCAAAATAGGCCCTATCCGTCGGACCAACCTGCCGCTTGTCCAGCGTGCCACTTTATGCTAGTATAGGCTCGTCCAGCGTGCCAATATATGTATAGGCGCTCTACAATTATTGGTGAGTCACAAAGCAGAAATATTAAAATTAAGAGGGTCACAAAGAAACAAAGTTTGGTAAATGCTGATCGAGTAATTTTTTTAAAATAAATTTTCATCCAAGAATTTTTCTACTTTCAAATTCAAATGATGAAAAATTTAAAATTGAGTGAGCCATGAATTGAATAATACGATAACACAGAAAAAAAAAAAGGAATTTGCGCTCGTAAAGCAAGAGTTTAGATAAAGATATAGAACCAGCATGTCTGACTTTTGAATAGTTTTTAATGCTGTCAATGCCCACCCCCTCCTCTCAACATTTTGTCCGCTTTATTAGTAGCCTCATTGTGGTCTGGACCCCCCGATGCTAATATCTCAGTTTCACCTGCCTGCTCACGAGTCTGCACAAACGCAGACAAATAAACGAAAAAAAAAAGAAGAAAAGAAATGGTGAAGTTATAGACTGTAGAGAGTAGAGAGTATCAACTTTACCAACAAAACAACCTATAGGCCGCACGTTGGATATTTATTTATCCTACAAAGCTAGAGTTGTTATAAAGCAAACACACTGTTGTTATTATAAACTTAATCGGTTTATCTGGAATGAAGAATCTGTGTAAGTGTTTGAGTAGGGGGGGGGGGGGAGAGATGGACGGGAGTGGGGAGGAATGTTTAGTATCTGTAAACCTGTAACTGCAGCCTTTATGAACTTGACGGATTTGATTCATTCAAGATATTGGTTTCTAACATAGATAATTTAACGCTTATAAAATATAAATGTTTAAATAATATGAAGTAAATTTTTATACTGATAATATGTAGATTTATAGCTAAAACATTCTTGCAGGAATGGGATATGGGTTGAAATGCTAGACAAACAATGCAAACATTTGATATACATATCTAATGTTTTGTTTTGAAATATTACGTAGCTATTTCAACGAATGTAAATTATCTTTATTACTGTCCCTACGCTAATCTTTCCCTCTCTTTCTCTCTCTCATTATGATCTTTAATTCTAGACTATTCTACTCGGTATATCATCTCCTGGTATCAACCTGTTTACACTTCACGATTTACATTTCAAATCAAGATTTGTCTTCCCTTTACATATAATAAATCTCTTTTCTTTTCTCATTTCACTTAAGATTTATTTTTAACTTCAAATATTTTTGTACTATCAAGTATTATTATCTCTTGATGTATTTTATAATATGTCTAGTTTTTCTTTCTCCTATAACCCTCGCTTACTTTTTACTCAACTCACACATTCAATCACTATTTATCAATTTATCTACATTTCTATAAATGCATATGTTCATCCATTTCGCCTTATGTATGATTCCAACCACCCATTCTATCCTGGCCTGACATCCATCCACACATCAATCCCATATCATCCATTTAGCCATCCATCCAAACTATCTCGTGGATGCAACGATTATCCATACATCCACCCATTTATCGAACATACAAAAAAAATATAAAAGATACCGATTTCACAGCCATTACGCCAACAGAATCATGCACTATTAAACTAGTTGAACAAAGTTTTCGGCATGTGACAATGGTTCTCACATTCTTTACCTGTGGGACTTTGAACTAATCACGTTTCTGTGATAATCAATTGATTAGGCAACACGATAAAAAAAAATGATTAGAAAAAACAAAATCCAAAAAGACTTTAAAAAAATACAACATCTAAAAACAAAGGCTTTGGTATAAATCTTTTATATTATACATTTTGTTCGCCCTTTTTTTTTTAAATTCTTCACAAAACTATTTTTAGCCTTCAGATGATTTTGTCATATACGAAACTGTTAATAAAAATGAATTTTTAACAATCACACCATAAAGTGTAGTGAACATAAAACTGTCCAAAAAAAATATAATTTTTTGGGGAGTTTGGGGGGATGGGGCTGAAACTCTGTCATCGGCTTCACACATATGTGCCAAGTTACAGCTCGATAGAATGACGAGATGTGTATCAATCAGCCAGCCGAAGATTTGCCAGCCGGAAATACCCCATCATTTTTAAATTGTTGTAACTTACAGTTTTAGAAACATCCAAAGAACTTACTCAAATAAACTTGTGTCCTGTTCCATGAAGTGTTCCGGTTGGCCTGTGGCGTGGTACCGGTAGGGGAGGGCAGCGTCCTCGTGATTCATCCCGTCGGGCGCGAACGACGAGGCGTTCATGTTCTGCTTGTCGAAGACGCGAACTTTGACCAGCTCGGACCAGGTCATCTGCGACAGCCGCTCGGCCAGGTGGCTGGCCACGGTGTACATGATGTTGCTGAAGTGGTTGGACGACCGGAAGCTGTCGTCCTGCGGGAGAAAACGCAATCGTCTGCGGAAGGAAAAGAAAAACCAAAAACAGAACATATCAATAAAAAAATTACGTCTTGGGGGAAAAAAGATGATCACATTGCGAGGCTTAGACAGAGTGATACAATACACGAGGGCGTAACGAACTTTCTGACACCTGGTGAACAGACATGCACAAGGGCGCTAAGATACATATTTCTGAAGTGCATGTCCTGTTGGCAACAATTCAGTGATTTGTCTTCTCAGTTCTGGCGTACACTTGTAGGTGGCGATAACTAATGAGATGGAAAGAGAAAGGGAGAGAAACAGGTAAAAAGGAATATCAACAAGAATATATATATATATATATATATATATATATATATATTATATATATATATATATATATATATATACAAGATTGCGTCATACTTTCAAAATGACTCCCTGGAGAAAGAAAAAGTTGATATCTATGATCTATCCCACAATATCTTTTTCTCGCCTAATAATTTACAGACATTCCTGCTTTATACAGTAGAGCAGGGGTCTCAAACATGAGGCCCGCGGGCTGCAAGTGGATTTGTAGATTTTTGTGGCCCGCCCGATAGCTTAAAAAAAAAAAATTTACTATACTATTCGTGAAATTCAGACAGCTAGTACTGATAAATATAAAAAAAATTGTTGTTAATTTTAAATACGTAATAGACCTATTATGATATGTAGTAAAATGAGTTAAGATGTATTTTTGTTTACTAGGGTCGGGTTGTTAAGGAGGGGGGGGGGGTGTACGGCCTGTGACACATCTCTTAAGTGATAAAATGGCACACATGCCTTTCTCCAAGTTGGAGACCACTGCAGTAGCGTCATGCATCTAGCGCCCTCAGTGTTATAGAATAGAATAGCAGTAAAACAATTTCAAATGTTTTGAAATGATATAATGGTAAACTGTGGTTGTTTTTATTTACTGGCTAGTTGAGGGCCATTCGAAAGCCTGATTACCAATCGCATAGTCACAAAAAAGAAACTCTAGTTGTTAGACTAAAAGCACGGAAAATCAGCTTCCAAGCAGAAACCTGTATAATATTCTACTGTGTGTGTAAGAGAGTGTGCTGTATGTGTTTGAGAGAGGGAGAGGAAGAGAGAGAGAGAGAGAGAGAGAGAGAGAGAGAGAGAAAGGCAATGGGTATACCTGTATTTTAGTTAGAAAATTAATGTCATGCAATTTTACAACTATCGTAAATATAATCAAATAGGTGTTACACACGTCAAAACTGATGGAGCGAGGGGGGAAGAAGCATAGGTTTTGTGTCCATAAGATGTTATTGCTATAAATGTTATACCTATCAAAATGGATAATGAAAAAGAGAGAGAGAGAGAGAGAGAGAGAGAGAGAGAGAGAGAGAGCTGCAAACAGACAATGTTAAACATTAAAAAGATCTATAATTTTATTACATATACTTACATTTCATTACATATATTACATATATATACTTATATTTACATTACATATAAAGATCTCTAATTTTATTACATATACATTATGTCTATATGTAAATGTGTACAATATTTCGTCGCCTACTGGTGTTTTGTCTTAAGCAATATCTGCATTAGGGCCCCAAACCTAATTAGATGAATTTTAAAATTAGCGTAAGTTTCGGCGCATCCTTTTAATGTACGTACCCTGGGGCAAAAATAAAACAAGGGGCTGTGTGTGTTGCGAACACACAAACAATCAGGTCTTTTCTTCAATGTATAAATAAAAAAAGTAACAGAAAAAAAAAAATGTTATAAAGCCTTTCGTTTCAACAAATTATGACTTTAATGCATAACAAAAGAATGTAGCTTCTATGATGATCTTGTAATTTTACTGCAAACATTTTATTTCTATGCACATAGTTTTATGTTCTTTTTAATTTAGAAATATAAATATTTAGCACATTCTTCAGGAATTCTGTAAGCATTTTAAACGCCCATTTTTTAAACCAATATTTATTTTCAAACAATCTAGATCTATATAATTATTAAAAAGAAAATGTCAAGGTTTTCAAAGTTTAGGTTAACAATTCTAAACAAAATCATCACCCCCGTGTACTGACGTCTGCTTGACCTACATTGTAGCTTACTTCCGGTACGGGTAGGCCTATACTTTTTTTTTTTAATTTCTTTCTCTTTCTCTACAATGGTTGTCGGACAGGTGCTGTTTGGAAATTAGTCACACATGGAATTTGAATGAATCCGCCCACACATTAGCTCTGTCTCTCCACCCCCCCCCCCTTTCCACCAATTAAAATTGTATTAAGGGCGTGGCTAAAATAAGAGTACACTTAACATTATTTAGATACAGTTTAAATATAATAAATAATAAATGTACGGGGCTGCCTAAGGATGTGGCAATTTTTCCGGCATTTTTTTTTTTACGAACTATCATGGAATCTACGGGAATTTTTGTTTGTGGTAAATTTATTCAATTAGCAAACGTCGAATTGTGTCATGGGAAATCCATTGTCGGTAATAAGTCAATATTCGGCCGTGCTTGGGTCCTAGTTAGCAGTAGTGTGTAGTGGTGATGCGAGGTGAAATGACATTGTAAATATGTCAATACGAATGGATGATAAAAATGCCAAACGACATACAGACATAGAAAATGAAACGACATACTGGTGTGGTAAATGGATGAATGGCACATTGACATATGGAAGAATGGTATATAGTTAAATGGTATATATATATATATATATATATATATATATATATATATATATATATATATATATATATATATATATAACACACAAGGATTTATAGGCATATAAATGAATTATATGGATGCATGATGATGAATGCAATATTTACATCTGGGTGAATGACATTGTCACTTGGATGAATGACACACACACACACATACAAATTGTACAGACGACGGTTTACCTAATAATCTCCTCCCTGTCCACGTGTTCCGGTAAGCCGGCCATGCTGGCAAGGTCAGCAGCACTGGACCCGGACGGGTAGATCAGCATCTCTCTGAGGGTCATGTCGCCCCAAGGCGGGGGAACCATCACGTCGAGGTGGTGGTGAACTATGTCTTTCAGGGTGTGGTTCCAGGAGATCCTGTAAACATACAGGAAGGAGGTCGTTCAGATACTTGTTGCAATAATGTATGGAGTAGGCAACAGTACATAACAATAGGCTTACAACACAAGCCAACAATAACAGCCAAACTAAAAAAAAAAACTTAAAGTAAGATTCAGAGATAGCAAAGTAAACATCTTTCTACATCTACATCTTATGCGTTAGGTACACGGTGGCCGGGCCGGCAGCGCGTTCGGCTGGCGCACCAAAGGTCCCGGGTTCGATTCCTGGTGCAGGCTAGGATTTTTTTCCCGGGTCTGAAGGGTGTCCCTGAGTCCACCCAGCTCTGTTAGGTACCTAAAGGCGGCTGTGCATAGTGCTGGTTACACAATCACCTACTATGCCGTGTCCACAGAAATGGTGAACGCTGCTTCACCGGCCTTAAGGATCAGTTTGATCCGATGGGATTACTTGTACATCTTATGTGTTACAGGCGCCATCTCTATACACAAAAATTATTTCCTGACCCCATTCCGAAAGCGGCTTATTAGCGACATGTTGAAAGGGGATGAGTGTTCGTGTGTGACTGCAAGTGTGAGTGTTTGCGTGCCTACCTGCACACACATATTCGCACAAGCAACGGCTACCTAATAAAACCTATTTATTTTATATATTAGTCAAGTTTCAAAATTGAATATTCTCATCTTATCGCTGTATTTCTCAGCTCTACAAAACGCTTATATTTTTTTCTTGTTTTAGTTATAAAAAGTAGACAAACAAAATTCCACGTTTCCCTTTCAGGACATTTAAAGTCCTCGGGGATAGAAAGGCTGTTCACAAACTGCCGTGTCCACGAGAGGAATGTGTGACCAACACATATGTTCAGACTATTTTTGTTGCTTTCTCAAAAATAATTTCATGGATTCATTAGAGCTAGGCAGACTTGGGGATCAAGTGTTTTTTTTTTTTACAACTGGATTCGAAACCGATATTTTCGGTATAGACGTCAACCACGCTGCCACTAGACTAGGTGTCGAAAACCTTTGCTAACAGTGTGCCAAACTAGGATTTCTAAATCATTCAGAGTGCCAACAGTCTAAAATTCAACCTGCTTTCAAAGACTTTTTAAATTATTATTTTTATAGTAGGCCTAATTACCTCCTTAGCAAGACGAAGGCGAAATGCAAAGGAGATTATTTATAGAGAACATCGTTAAAGCGTTTTATATTTAATACAAAATGAAAGTGTTTGTGATTATCATCCTTTTTATTCGCATTTATAATAAATACAATATTTTATTACTATACTTTCACATATATGTCAATTATCATTTGTTAGTCAAGATAAGGATCTAACACCTGCCAATTTTAATTATATTTTTATCTCAGTTTTACTGAAAAGTGTTTTAATTTGTTTATGTAATGCATACTAGAACTGCATTGTCATTAAACAGAAGGGATACGTAATAATAATACAAACTGGGTAGTTAATGTAATGTTTAAAAATATACATCTAAATGTTTAGTCATATAATATTTATATAATGTTATATACTTCTAATAGTTTGATAATTTCAAACTTATAAATTGTAAGTCATTTATTCTTTTACAACAGAAAAAAAAAGAAACATTAGAAATATTAGTGCAAATAAAACGAAATAGTGATGCCAAAAAAATTTCTGTTTTGTAATATAACAAATATTACTGACTAATTATTATTTCTTTATATAAATCCAACAGAAAGGTATTCATTACAAGATTTAATTATTATTATTAAAATTTACGTTAAACAGTTGTAAATTAGCATTTCCTGTTAATTGATTGTCCATTTAAGGAGTTTATCTTTTAAAATAATTAAAGAAATTACATAATATAATGCTATTAAATAAGTCTCATATTTATTTAATTCTTGTTGTTGTTAGCATCCATTAGTATCGAGAGACGACGTAATTAGTGTGCCCTTGGGGGGTGTGCACTCCTGGACTTGCAGCTTCTGCTGTGGCTGTACAAGCCCATTTAATTAATAAAACAAATAAAATTGTTTTAGAATTACTTAATTATATTTATGTTTAATTAAAGAAAGAACATAAAAAATCTGTTAAATGTGTCCATCAATTTGAAAGTCTTGCCTTTGATTAGAAAACTCCGCTTTGAGTGCATCGATGTACTTCTGAAAAAGCCCAACTATCTATCTTAATATATGCCTTAATATAAAGATGTACATTTAGTTAAATGTTTTGAAATTGATTTCACGGCAAGATATGTCCAGTTTCAATGCAAATCCATACCAGTGGTCTTTGTAAATGCAAGTTCAACTCACTGAAATGTTTCGCTCTGTCATTCAGAAACATCGGCTTCAACAGTCAGTTTTTCTCATTCAGAACCGGGAAATGTTGTTTTTATTTGTCAATAATAAAAAAATCTTGGAGATCTCTCGCGTGCCACTAAAAATCGCGCTGCGTGCTAAGTTTGGCACGCGTGCCTTAGGTTGCCGAAACGTGCACTAGACTCTAGACCACCGTTTCACACAGCTCTAAATGTGGTTTTGATGTCATTAAATAAGCCGTGGTGTTGAATTAGACCTGAATATACAAATCAATCAAAATATTTTGTACAAATGTATGACATCTTTCACCGACACAAAACTTTAACACATAGGTAGTGATGGGCGGCCAATAGGGGAGGGGAAAATACTGCAGTTGTCCCTCCTCACCCTGAACCCCACTCCGTTAGGAACTGTTGCCTCAATTCAAAAAATGTGTGTTCCTTTCTTTGTTGCCTCAATTCAAAATATGTATTCCTTTCTTTGTTGCCACTTTTCTGAGGTGGTCCGTAGTAGTCCGTACCAACAAAAAAAAAAAAAAAAAGAAAAACGAGTAAAAAACAAAAAGCCACTATTCCACAAGGGTGGTATAAAATGTCCTCTGCCCTCGTGTGTGTCCTCGACATCTGGTGCGCACGAAAGTTGCTCCGCCTATGTGGGTTGTTTGCGTGTGTGTAGAGGGCGGGGTGCATATGATAGGAAAAGGGCATACGTTTGTACACGTTTATACAAAAAAATTTATTGATGTTAGATACATGTTGATTGTGGATATATTTCACAACTATATATAATCTCTCCGTCATTCTTTTACTATTTCTAAATGTAGGCTATATTTATTTATACAAACATATATATATATATATATATATATCCAGCGAGCTGTGTCAGGAGTGACCTCCAGGTCAAGTTATGATAACATTTCGTTTGAATCACGTTGATTGCATATTGACTAGATTGAATCATTGTCTGATATTTTACCTCCAATCCACAGTCGTACCGGGAGGCGATTCGTTGAACATGACGATTATGACAGAAGGCCGATGCTTAGCATTTGTGTGCGAGAGAGAAAGAAAGAGAGGCACGGAGAAAGAGAGACGGGAGTGAGAAACAGAGAAAGATACTGACAGAGAGAAAAGAGAGAGAGAAAGAACGAGAGAGAGTATAAAAAGACAGGACAGATCAACAGAAGCAAATTTGGCGCGTTTACAACTTAAAGTCCTTATGTTATTTTCTTTTCTTTAATCCATATCCCCTCTATGTATGGAATGGGGCTCATTAAGCCATCAATATTATTCGTGCCTGATTTTGAGAATACGAACTATAAGGAATTTTCAAGAATATATAGCCTATGTGTGTGTATTTGCGCGAGCGTGCGTGCGTGTGATGTAAGGGAGGAGGCGGTGGAGGAGGAATTGATTTTCTTGACGGAAATGTTAAACAAACATGGATAGTAGCGCCACAGTTGAATGGCGGGATATGTTCATCTTCACCTCTTGTATCACGAAAGAATATAAAAGAAAACCACGTCAACTTTGCAACGATGCGTCTGCAAGGTGAGACTATGGGAGGCATCCCCCCCCTCCCTCCTTCCAATCATGGACCGTTTATTTTACTAATAATAAAAATAAAATGTGAGTCACTCCTCCCCCACCCCCCATCTTTCAGTACACATTGGGAAATTTATTTCTACAGTATTATTAAGAAATGTATCTTTCCCTCTTTTATTCCTTATAGACAAAAAAAAACGTTTTCGGGCTTGGTGAATGAATGTTATGTTGAGGAGCCGTACATAAATGACGTGATGCTATTTTGGCCGATTTTTTTAATCCTCCACCCTCCCCTTTTTCAGTCACAATTCGTCACATCAAGACGTCACAAAACTCTGTCTCCCCCCCCCTCCCAAAAGGAAAACACACACATACACTATATTTTTAATTTGAGAATAAGCAGCTTTCAATTGAGGAATAAGTATTGCAATAAAGTATATACCTGCTGCAGTTAATTAAGTGAACCCTTCCTCCGTATCCTAGGTGCGTGACGTGATTTATGTACGGTCTCCGAACTATCTGATTCTATCTATAGTACTAGAGTCGGATATTGAAGGAGACAAGAAGAATAAAAGCTTTAGGCTTAGAAACAGGTGATGCCTGCAAAACTAGGTTAAAGATGAAGAAATGAGGTCATAACGTGGCCTACATCTTTTTTTTTATACAGATCGACACGTGCATAGCTCAGGGGCCGCAGCGCCGCTGGGAATAAATCAATTAGTGGGTTGTTGCTCTTTTTTTTCGCACTATAATTAACGCTACTTTCTTTTTTTTTTTGCCTATTTTTCTTTCAGGTTTTGTCTCTCTCTCTCTTTCTCTCTCTTTCTCTCTCTTTCTCTCTCTTTCTCTCTCTTTCTCTCTCTGTCTCTCTCTTTCTCTATCTCTCTCTCTCTTTCTCTCTCTTTCTCTCTCTTTCTCTCTCTGTCTCTCTCTTTCTCTATCTCTCTCTCTCTTTCTCTCTCTTTCTCTCTCTTTCTCTCTCTTTCTCTCTCTTTCTCTATCTAATCTATCTACCAATCTTTCAAATAGATTAGTTACATGTTTCTATAGATATATCAATTTCAATGTCTTTATTCATGCCTCCCCTGTGTACACATGACTGTATGTATGTATGCACATTGTTTTATCTATGTTTTTATTCTTTACTTCTATCAGTATCAATCTATGTATCTATGTATAGTATATGTATGTCAAACATATAAATATATTTCTATAAAAGCTTATATACGTGAGCTACATTATTTTTTTGCATTTCACCTTACAATCTATACATGCGGCTTTTACACAGGTACGGTTTATACTTTAGATTTAACGTTACAAAAAAACAAAACCTTCCTCTCCTTGTACACACCTTGTTATCTACGTAAAAAATGTTTCGCTCACGCATAATACACTAAAAACGTAATAAGTCATACAGCTTAGACACTCCTAGAGTTTAGTTTAAAATGTTTATTTTTTTGCACTGAAGCACCTTGTATTCTATTAATACACTACCACTGTTTATTTCATCTTCAAAGTGTTTTATCATTCATTTAACCCTTACAGTCCCGGGCGCGTATATAGCGGAACTGAAGGCAGCATAGATAGAAGTAGATCGGTACGGGAAGGGTTAAGGTTTTCGACTTATTTTGGTTCTTTTTTTTCCTGGACATCATCTTTTTGTATTTCCCGGTTCGCGGTTTACTGTTGTTTTTTTTCCAAACAAATATTAGTTGCTGTTTTTTTATATTCAAACTAGACTATATCTAATGTCTGAATGTGAACTAAAGAAAAAAACAACAACTATAATTGGTTAATTTTGCTGATGTTTCATATACATTGCGTGGCGTAATGAGAAATATCAGGAAAATAATCCTATTTTGTGTGTGTGTGTGTTCGAACAAGAGACAAGGGTCAGTCTGACCCACGAGATGCTACTCACTCGCCTGACATTTTATCGGCCAGTAAAGATAGAGTAGGGAGACATAGAAACAATGAAAAAGAAATCGGTATATCGTGTTTTGGCACAAATACAACAATGTCCACATGTTTGTCTGTAGTCTTGGATTTGTCTATTTTCTTTTGTGTGTCTGTTTTCTTATGTTTGTATGTATTCTTATGTTTGTCTGCTTTGTTTTGGTCTTGTCAGAAGAACCTGTTTCATATTTTAATATTTAGAATATATTAAAAAAATATATATATAATCTATCTGTAGTTTTTTTTACATATTTTTATGTAACAATAACTAAATTCGACCAGCACTATATATGGTGATTTTTTTTACAGTAATTTTATTTTAGTTTACGATTGTCAGTTTCGTGGCAGGAGATAAAATTGGGACTAACCCTTCCCTTAAGACTTGCGCTGTATACAACTTTCGATTTTAATCTTATTTTTCCATTGAGAAAATCATAGCGAATTACTAAACCGGAAGTCTAGAGAACCCGGGTGCGATCGGAAATTCCCAAAAAGAGTATTTCGAGTTATCAAGTAGTCTAAATAGCAAAGCAAGCGGCCCATCTTATTATAGTCTTTGCTCATACATAAAGGAAATTATAATCTCCTGTATTTTTTTTTTAAATATTTAAAACCTTGTTGAATTGTGCTTTAAAAAAAAAAGTGTGCTGTGGCGTCTCGATATGCTTTCCTGAAATGATATCCGAACCAGCAAAAGGTTCATTCTACACGCCACAAAAAAAAAAAAAGAACAGGTTAGTTTTGCCATGTTGTAACAGAAGAAATAGTGCAGCCAACACAATACGAGGTCCTTTTTTTCCCCCAGTACTTCATACTAGGATGTGAAAAGGAACTACCGTTATAGTTGTGTTGTTGCTAAGCTACTTGTTGTCTGGGTTAAAAGAAAAAAAACAATCTTTGACTTCGCAATCGTTGGTACCAAAAGATTTATGGCTCACACCCGACTTTGTCTGAATTAGATTTTTAGGCACACAGACACACACATAAAGAGAGAATGCAAAATGCCGTCCAGATTCGAGAGAGAGAGAGAGAGAGAGAGAGAGAGAGAGAGAAAGGAATTAGATCCCCCGTACGCACACTCATTTAAGACACAAACACACACTCACTTACGCACAGAATCGCGTGCTCTCCTGCACGAACAAATTGAACAGAACTTTATTTCTATCATATTCTGGTCAGTGATAAAAAGTAAAAAGGGCCAATAACTCTTCCGCCCCCCTCCCCCCCACCCCCCCACACACACACCTTTACAAGAAATGTCTTGAAGGAATAAAAAAGGGAGCAAACTTAACCTTTCGCAGTCACTTTCAGATAAAGGTGATATATATACACGTGAAGTCAATGGGATGATAACCAAAAAAAAAAACTTATAAAAAAGGGGCTGGAATTCAGGAACGACAACCAGCATCATTGATTACTTCCACCTGAGTATGAGTATGTTGTTTTTGTTGTGTGTGTGCTGTTTTTGTTTTGTAATCAGATCAGCTATTCAGTAGAAAAATATTTAGAGACATGGGGGGGGGGGGGGGGGGCAGGGTAAGTGGTATAGCACAGATCTTCTTCAAAGTAACCACCACTGATCTTTTTGTATACGGTAAGTTCGTAACTCAACATTTTTTTAATTGATTTTAATGCAATAGGACTGCGTGGGAAAACACAACGTCAAGCCCACTAATAATGTCATGCCCACTAATAATGTCATGCCCACTAATAATGTCAAGCCCTCCAATAATGTCATGCCCACTAATAATGTCAAGCCCACAAATAATGTCATGCCCACTAATAATGTCATGCCCACTAATAATGTCATGCCCACTAATAATGTCATGCCCACTAATAATGTTAAGCCCACTAATAATGTCATGCCCACTAATAATGTCATGCCCACTAATAATGTCATGCCCACTAATAATGTCATGCCCACTAATAATGTCATGCCCACTAATAATGTTAAGCCCACTAATAATGTCATGCCCACTAATAATGTCATGCCCACTAATAATGTCATGCCCACTAATAATGTCATGCCCACTAATAATGTCATGCCCACTAATAATGTCATGCCCACAAATAATGTCATGCCCACTAATAATGTCATGCCCACTAATAATGTCAAGCCCACAAATAATGTCATGCCCACTAATAATGTCATGCCCACTAATAATGTCATGCCCACTAATAATGTCATGCCCACTAATAATGTCATGCCCACTAATAATGTCATGCCCACTAATAATGTCATGCCCACTAATAATGTCATGCCCACTAATAATGTCATGCCCACTAATAATGTCAAGCCCACAAATAATGTCATGCCCACTAATAATGTCATGCCCACTAATAATGTCATGCCCACTAATAATGTCATGCCCACTAATAATGTCAAGCCCACAAATAATGTCATGCCCACTAATAATGTCATGCCCACTAATAATGTCAAGCCCACTAATAATGTCATGCCCACTAATAATGTCATGCCCACTAATAATGTCATGCCCACTAAATAATGTCATGCCCACTAATAATGTCATGCCCACTAATAATGTCATGCCCACAAATAATGTCATGCCCACTAATAATGTCATGCCCACTAATAATGTCATGCCCACTAATAATGTCATGCCCACAAATAATGTCATGCCCACTAATAATGTCATGCCCACTAATAATGTCAAGCCCACAAATAATGTCATGCCCACTAATAATGTCATGCCCACTAATAATGTCATGCCCACTAATAATGTCATGCCCACTAATAATGTCAAGCCCACAAATAATGTCATGCCCACTAATAATGTCATGCCCACTAATAATGTCAAGCCCACTAATAATGTCATGCCCACTAATAATGTCAAGCCCTCTAATAATGTCATGCCCACTAATAATGTCATGCCCACTAATAATATCAAGCCCTCTAATAATGTCATGCCCACAAATAATGTCAAAAATCTATCAGAGCTGGGCAGTATCAAAGACTAAATTAGATATTTTTGTTAGGCAGTTGATCTTATCTTATAAGTATACAGACGTTACTTATAGATAGAAGATGAATACGTCCACTAAGCCCAACACTCCTGCAGGGCGGCAGGGATCGGTCGGCGGCAGGTATAGAACCCGCGATGTGTCGGTTGACAGTCTGGTGAACTAACCGCAGGACCAGCCGATCATTCCCAACAGACCACCGCACCCACTTTCCAATGTTAGTTTCGAGTTCCGCAGAGGCCCCCAGGAATTTAATGAGCTCAGCTAGACAGACAAACACCTTACACCCACCTGCCAACTATGTCTACTTTCAGTTTCAGGTCACTGAGCGGTACAACTAGCCCTTCATATACAGTCAGGGTTGTGCAACGTAGTTCTTCATTGGGCGTTTAGAGGTAATTTGATGCCAAATACCCCGTTGAAGGAAATTGATCTATAGGACTCGATGAAGCAGCATTCACCAGTTTAATTCGGCACGGGGGCTTAGCGGCAGCTAGTTCGGTTGGTGAACCAAAGGTCCAAGGTTTAAAATCCTGGCACACCCCGAAACACAAAATATTGAACTTTGGTCCCGAGCAGGGGTGGGAGAAGGTTCAATACAGTTTTCCGCGTCATGATTCAAACACTCATCAAAAATACAAACTTGAAAATGACTTTGTTAATTTGTCAAACGTCTAATCCCGTTTTGGTATAATGTTTGTAAATGTGTTGAAAATGAAACATTAGAATAATCTAAGTGCACTGCATACCTTTAGAGTCCTAAGTAAGTGAAGATTCTCTTTATTTCTCTCTCTCTCTCTCTCTCTCTCTCTCTCTCTCTCTCTCTCTCTCTCTTACATACACATAAACGCGCGCACAGTGAAAGAGTAGCCTACGCGTCGATGAAAGATGGATAGAGAGAGATACAATGACAGAGAAAGATGGAGAGAGAGTTAGAGATAGAGAAGGTTATGGAAAGAGAGAGAGATTCTCTTCCTTTATAGGAAAAACTAAAGCACGTGTGCATCATTGGTTACACAACCAGCAGCCAAGATGGCGATGGTTAGTTCTAAGCAGCAGCAGACGACTATCTGCCTCGTGGGCGACACCAGTTCAAAAAACGAGGCTCACTGTTCACCGGAAGTCAAGACAAGTAGTTACAGAACCGGTGGAATTTTTTTTTCTCTCTCATTGTTTTTTCTTACGTCGTTTGCTGATCTTGAATAAAAGAAACTGTCGGTATTCCCGCGTTATTTCAACGTTATTCTCTCGTCCCTACAGGAATTCTCAGCGCGCCCTGAGTACTTTACAAACGCACGTGTGTGCTTTGTGATGAGTAAACTGAAAACAGACAGACCAGACAACTAGTTGCAGATTACTATCATCTTTTGTCTTACGCCCAGTTTTTGTCTGTTTCTTGTTCTTTCTTTTTGGCTGAATACATTTAATCTATTCATTCGTGAGTTAGGGTTTTAGTTTGCGTTCCCATCTCTCTCTCTCTCTCTATCTACCAATCTCTCTCTTTTGTCCCTTTCTCTCCCTCTCTCTTACCCTACCTAACACTCGCACCCTCTTCTCTCTCTGTTAAGCTCAAGTAAGGTGGGTGGCTGGTGGCTGTAGGTACCTCACGGGGCTTATTTTGCAGGTAAGCTTAAGCAGTAACCATTGAATTATATGAATTATATATATAGATCCCACCAAATTGTCAGAAATCAAAATGAAGAAGTGGGATGGAGGTGTTATAACTCACAAAAGAAAAAAAGAAAGAAAGAAAAAGAATATCACGTGACAGAAAGGTGAAATATCAAAACCCTCAAGGTCAAAGGCGGCAAAGGCGAAATTAAACTGAGATGGATAGACAATATGGAAACAGATATTCGTTACATTTGTAATCCCAGCATCGAAAAAAGAAAATTGATGAGTGGAATGAGGTGGTAGAGAAAGCAAAGAACCGTCAACGGGATGTAACGCCATCGGGTTTAGGATGGATTGTGTCTAATACATTTAGAAGAAAGTTTGTTTGCTTGAAAGATAAACAGTATCATGACTGAAAAAGCTAAGGAAAAGCTAGATTCGTGGCGAGTTACTTGCAGTGTAAAGGACAAGAAAGAAAGCGAAAATAAAAGTAGTTTAGCCAATACCAAGGCCAGTTTAGCGAAAAGAACAGTAGTTTATCTAATACCAAGGCCAGTTTACGTTCTGATATAAAGGTTAAAAGTCAAACACTGATTAGGGTTCATTTGGTATTCTCTTTATGTTGGTCAATATTTACTGGGGGCCGATGCAATCTTGAAAGGTTTGTCATTAACTAGAGAAACTTAGTTCTAACAGATTTTCTGGGGATGTTCCAATGTAAATGCTGAAATTGATTCATATACCGAAGGGCCTTCTACGAAACTAACAAGTTCTCGTCAAACAAAATAGTGAAATATTGTTAACATAAGCAGAAAATATAAAATAGAGGAGCTGAATTAGGTCTAGTCGAAGCGCGTGGCAATGCAATTCCTCGGTTCTCGGGTTCAAATCCAGTCATACGCCGGACTTTGGTGTGGCGAAGAATATTCGAGTTTAATTAGTTATGATTTATATCAAGTCTCATTTGTGGTAAGTGAATGTAGTTTGGTGTCATGAAGGCCACACAATCACACCAAAAGCGGCTTGTAATGAAATGTCCTCAACTTTAAACGAAACTCTAACATTTTGTTTGATGTCCTCAGAAGTCGTAAAGTGAGACTAAGTAAAGATGTACACATAGCGTGTGACATTTGACATTTTAGTATTACGACAGGATCACAGCGAACAGAAACTGATAACTGGCTCTTTACAGCGTTTTCCGTCCAGAGGTAACCTTACACCTGGAACGTTACCCAGGCCAAGGCTTAGCTGAGTGCAGAAGTAGTGAAGATGGTGTTGTAACATGTTTATATATTATATGAATTAACTTTGCGTGTTGAGAAGATTACAAGTTATTCCTTTATGCATGTTATAGATTCCAAGTTATTTGAGTATTTTTGTTTGTGTAAAGTTATCGAAAACGTAAGAATCTTCACGAGATCACTCATAATATTGTACATATCATCTTTACCGTGGCGCCCAGGGATATATGTACCCTCTCTGTTGCGCTGGTGTTAAGTAAGGTTGGGAAGTAACTTTTCTTGCAATAAAATGTTGCCGAAAAGATTTCAAGACCATTTCCCCTTTGTAATTTTAAAGACATGTTGATATGTTTAGAGCCCCACTGTCTTACTTATATGTTAGGTCGGTTATTTTGTTTTAGTTGTTTGATTTGTTCTATGTTTGTAATGTTTTGAATCATCATTTAGTTGTTTTTCTTATCTCTTGGCCTATAGATTGTACCTGTGTTCTTTAATTGTTATGTTAAATGCCCTCTGAGCTTACAGTATGTTTGTTGGCAGCGCTATACAAATGTCATTATTATTATTATTATTATTATATATTCCAACCCAGTTGAAAAACAAACAAACCAAGAAAATTGTTGACGCATCTTTTTTTATATTAGCACATCAAATTTAACAGTTAATTAACTAAGTTGACAAAGCTGTTCATGTTTAATGTTAACACAATGCAAATATCAATTTAGTTTGAGGCAATTTCCTCGCATATTGCACTTTAAGCTGTATTGGGGAAAAAGCACGAAGTTTATAAATATTATATGGTGTCAAGTAGGCCTCAGGTGTCAGGTGATCGTGTTTTGAACTATATAGCCAATTACTGACATTAAGTATATGTACACTATCTTTTATAGCTTCAGCGTTAGTTTAAAAGTTTCAAGTTTGGATGCCGAATGACAACTAATAATATGGTCAAAATATAGAAGGTCTTATGTTTAGATACTAGCTTTAAAAACAACAACCACACAATAAAATCATTAAACTTTTAATTTTTTCAGCTAATCGTATTGGAATGTTGCAAATGTATTGCTGGAGGGCCACAAACGCATGCAGCCCATGCCCCATTGCAGCGTTTCGCAAAATGTCCGGGTCGCCATGAAAACAAAATTACCGAATCGCAAGAAGAAGGTTAAAAAACGTTTACAATCTAGGCAGATTATCATGATACACTTAGCGATACGCCTACAATTTAGGCAGATTATCATGATACACTTAGCGATACGCCTACAATCTAGGCAGATTATCATGATACACTTAGCGATACGCCTACAATTTAGGCAGATTATCATGATACACTTAGAGATACGCCTACAATCTAGGCAGATTATCATGATACACTTAGCGATACGCCTACAATCTAGGCAGATTATCATGATACACTTAGCGATACGCTTACAATTTAGGCAGATTATCATGATACACTTAGCAATACGCCTACAATCTAGGCAGATTATCATGATACACTTAGCGATACGCCTACAATCTAGGCAGATTATCATGATACACTTAGTGATACGCCTAAAATCTAGGCAGATTATCATGATACACTTAGTGATACGCCTAAAATCTAGGCAGATTATCATGATACACTTAGCGATACGCCTACAATCTAGGCAGATTATCATGATACACTTAGCGATACGCCTACAATCTAGACAGATTATCACGATACACTTACTACTTAGCGATACGCCTACAATTTAGGCATATTATCATGATACACTTAGCAATACGCCTACGATCAAGGCAGATTATCATGATACACTTAGCGATACGCCTACAATCTAGGCAGATTATCATGATACACTTAGCGATACGCCTGCAATCTAGGCAGATTATCATGATACACTTAGCGATACGCCTACAATCTAGGCAGATTATCACGATACACTTACTACTTAGCGATACGCCTACAATTTAGGCATATTATCATGATACACTTAGCAATACGCCTACGATCAAGGCAGATTATCATGATACACTTAGCGATACGCCTACAATCTAGGCAGATTATCATGATACACTTAGCGATACGCCTACAATCTAGGCAGATTATCATGATACACTTAGCGATACGCCTACAATCTAGGCAGATTATCATGATACACTTAGCGATACGCCTACAATCTAGACAGATTATCATGATACACTTAGCGATACGCCTACAATCTAGGCAGATTATCACGATACACTTACTACTTAGCGATACGCCTACAATTTAGGCATATTATCATGATACACTTAGCAATACGCCTACGATCAAGGCAGATTATCATGATACACTTAGCGATACGCCTACAATCTAGGCAGATTATCATGATACACTTAGCGATACGCCTACAATCTAGGCAGATTATCATGATACACTTAGCGATACGCCTACAATCTAGGCAGATTATCATGATACACTTAGCGATACGCCTACAATCTAGGCAGATTATCATGATACACTTAGTGATACGCCTACAATCTAGGCAGATTATCATGATACACTTAGCGATACGCCTACAATCTAGGCAGATTATCATGATACACTTAGCGATAGGCCTACAATCTAGGCAGATTATCATGATACACTTAGCGATACGCCTGTGATATTTTAACTCGATTTTTTTATATGTACTATAGCATTCGAGTATATTATACGTCACTAGTCTTGGGGGGGGGGGGGTGGACACTTTGATCAGGGGAAATACATTCAAAATACTGTCAATTATTTCTTGGTTTGGAATTTTTCAGTAATTTAAATGTTCTCATAGAACGTTATCTAAATAACTGTCGTTATAATATTATAAAAATATTATATTTTTTTTTATAACAACCGATTTGGGTAATGTCGTATACCTGTATGCATTGAGCAGATTAAATTGTGTGCTCGCCTGCACATAAACCACCTTCTATAATTAGATTATAATTCTTCCTTAGAAATTATACTAAGTCTGTCTCTAGTCTCTATATATATCAAATGAGTGTAGGCCTATAGTTATAAGGGTTCAGATTTTATAAAAGAGTTGCTTTTGTTCTGGACACACAATCCTACTGCATTCTTTCTAAGTTCGATTAGTAAGGGCTCGATTTATCGTCAAATAAAAACAACTTAATTTGTTAGGAAAAAGAAAATTCATTCAATTAGATAGAAGTAAAATGAAAAACAAAACCGCGAAATTACTTTTAAAGGAAAAAAAACAAACATGTTTTTCTTTAAAAGTAAAACTAAACCCCATAGTTACTTTAAAAGCAAAATTAAACCCCATAGTTACTTTAAAAGTAAAACAAAACCCCATAGTTACTTTAAAAGCAAAACTAAACCCCATAATTACTTTAAAAGTAAAAATAAACCCCATGATTACTTTAATAGCAAAAAATAATTCTCAGTAGTTCTGCAAAAATCGCTATGTTTGAATCAGCCAATGACTATCGGTCACGTGGTGTGTGTGTTTTTTTCTCTCTCCCTACAGGAACGTGACTTTTTTTGCTTCTGTTGGAAAACTGACGGAATGAAACTCAAATAATGGCCGAAGACTTACGGCCGATGCCATTTAAGAGGTCACGTGACGTTACATCGAGGCGCAGGGGAGGAAAAAATTTGTTGTGCAGTTTAGGGCGGTGGAGGTAATGCACACATCCAATTAAATTTAGTGGGTGCTACATTAGGCGGGGCGGCCACGTCCGATTTGAGAGATTCTGAACATCTGTGGGGAGAGAGCTTGAGAAGTATATCATGAATCATGACTCACTCTCTCATTGTTGGATTGTCGGGCGCCCAGTTTCAAACATTAATAGTTCCTTTAGACTTTAGACAAAAAGGTACTGAAACATACGTAGGCCTTATTTTTTTTTCTCAATAAATTACTAGTATAATTTTCGTAAGGCCGGCTGGTCCTGCGGTTAGTTCACTGAAATGTCAACCGATAGGCTACGTCGCTGGATTTATCCCCGCTGCCGACCGATCCCTGTCGCCCTTAAGGAGATTTGGGCCTAGTGGACGCACAAATCTTCAAGAGCGCATTGAGCGTGCTAAAGTAACATGGATAGAAGCGCAATATAAATAACCATTATTATTTATATTATTTATTGTTGAAGAAGTATACGGCAAAGTAAGCTCATTGATTATCTTGTGACAGAGAATATCACAGAGGTGCTCGCTACCAGTCAGTTTTGTCCAATTTTTTTCTTATCTTATACATTACAGACGCTCCTTCTATAAAGAAGTTTATTCCGTCCTACGTTCATTGCTGACACAGTAGCCTGTATGGAGAACTATTAAAGCCAGCTAATAAATTTATGAAATACGATTTATTAATTTTGACACATTAAAACTGTGATGTGGTTTTCGCATCTGTACTTTTTTTTATATATCTCTTACCCTATAATATACGTAACCTACTTGCACCCTACGCTTGTCCGTGATTTTCTTTTAGTCTAAGTTAGTGAAATGTATTCATATTTGGTATTTTGCGCCTCAGTCCGCGACAACGTAGCGAAACCTTAAATTCCAAGGGCCAGGGTAAATCGTGGGCCATGACAATGACTCAGCTTTTTTTTTAATGTCCCCGGAAATTCTCACCCGATCTTCATTATTGCATAACTTTTGCATTACAGAAAAATATAGTTCGCATATCATCTAGGGTTGCCATATCTAGCTAAGACCTCTTCGGGACACTTTGAGATGGGGGTGTAGAAATGAATTTAAAAATTGATTTCATATAATTACTTTTTATTTAGAACACAATCACATGGACCTTGTTGCGGCAGACGTGAAAAGTAGTTGGTGGGACACCTTATTTTTCGTAAGACTTCACCTTTTTCAGCAAATCTTTTTTCCCTTTACGCATTTATAAAACTAACTAAGGCTTCATTTACATGCTGCACTAACACATGGCATTACTTCAGTACTTGAGCCAAGCGCGTAACAGTAGCCTATTTTTACAAAATAATCGGGACAAAATTGTCGAAATGAGGGGACAAGAAGGTCCATAACGGTAACGGTCCCGATATATCGGGACAGATGGCAACCCTATCTGTTACTGACACGGGGTTTTGTTTGTTGGGCTTCGCAAACGTACTGTACTGCGTTACCCTCCCCCCCCTTTGCCCCTCCCCCCCCCCCCCCCCCAAATCATATAGTGCTTTTTGTTTCTAGGATTAGATTCTACTCGTGCTTTGTAGCGTGAGAAATCGGCATGGCTGTACCAAACTGTCCTCGACTAAATTTTTAAAAAAAATAATGTGTTGGCGGGGCACAGTTGGAGGAGACGAGGGTAATCTCCGCGAGAGACGGGATACCTCATGTCTCATATAATTCTATCAACCCGCCCTCACCTCCCACTTCCCCCCTCCCGCCATTTTTTTGTCCTTATATCAAGGTCAACGTAATTGCCACAATAGCGCCATTTCATGTCAGATGCGTCAAGGTCACAGTTCTTTTATTTTATGTTTTTTACATACCGCATCTGAATTATCCAAAAGGATGAATCTATGTCAGGGTCATTTAGGGTAAAGTTCATGTGGTGGGTTAGGGTTAGGGATGGCTATGAAAACAATTATGTTTTGAGTTTTTAGTTTTAATATCAAGCTGTCAGTTACTTTATTGTTTTGAGTTTTAATACCAAGCTGTCAATTACTTCTCTAATAATAATATTAACTTGTAGCCTCGGGCATAAATTAAACAATGAACAATAATATCCTAACCCCAATGAAGTAGTTCATTAAATAAGCAATAAAATTGATATTTACATAAAAACGTCATAATGCAGTCATGATTCTGATTTATATTATTTTTTTTTTTTTTTTGTGTGCGGCAAACAAAAAAAAATTATAATTTAAAAATAATTAAAATTTAAAATGTCTTTGACAGAACTGTTATAGTATAGAGTTTATATTCTGTGGGAGGTCCATCCTTCATACTTCTTTATATAAATACATGTGCCGGCCAGATCAAAGCCATGCATTCTTTTTTTTTCATCTCGACCACGTGCAAGTTTCCGTGTGCCACTTTGATAATAAGTAACCATTTGAGACCAAGTTAATCCACAGGGCCAGGGAAGTTCACAAGATTCTGTGGCCACGGCATACAAGGGGATGGGTGGCCAGCACAATGCCCCAGCCGGATTACTTATCCTTAACTACTGTCAGGTTCATGTGCCCTAAGAGCTGGGTAGACTTCGAGGACGCCCGTGAACAAATCATAGCCTTCACCAGCATTCAAGCCCAGAACCCTCGGCATTATAGCTGTAGCGAGCTGCCAGTTGACCACAGTGCATAATCAATGAGTTAAGCCAGGAATTTTTTTGTTGCGTAAAGGGGGGGGGGGTGGGCGCTACAATTTTATGTGACAAACATTTACCGAATAATTCGTGAATGTAGGACAGTGTTTTTTTTTTTTTAAATAATTGTTCGTAAAATCTTTCCCAACTGTCAGCCACTCCTCATATCCAGGTGTTTTGTAAATCATACATTGAGAGAAAAATGTATGTGTAGATATCCCTGCTTTCTGTGAGAGAGAAGACTAGACTATCCAGAATAACTCGCCATATGATAGGAGGAGATACTTAGCGTAGTATTTATTTACATGAGACTTAGCCTATCTGCTCATGTTTATATTATTCCGATACAACGGCTCAAGAATCTGACAAGAAAAGGTTTCTAAGAACAAAGTGTTGGGTCCACCCTTTTGTCTTAATTGGTGCGTAGATTATATAATAAATAATGTGGGTGGGAATCTACTGCATCGAAGTTTACTAAGTAAATAAAGACTGATCAATTGTATATAGCCTTGAAGATTTCAAAATGAAACACACTATGTAAACATTGACAGAAAACATATCTTTCATAAAATATCCTGCGTTGACGGAAATATTGTATATCGCCTCCTAACTCATATTCCGCCCCTTCCCCAGAAATCCCCTTTCTACGCCACGGCCAACCACCATCAAAGCAGACCAAACGGAACACCCACCTACGACGATGCCAAAGGGCGCCAAGTCTATAGTGTTATCGGGCCTTGTTGCAGAGGGGGCAGAAGTTACATTTCAGTGTTTCGTCACGACGCAATGGTGAGAAGATAACTCTGAGCTGCAGACAATTGAAGGTGAGTTAACTACCGCTGAACACGATGTAAGATGCGACAACTCTCAGCGGGTACGCAAGGTGTAAGGTGTGATAACTCTAGTCAAGTTCCAAACGAGATGAGTCGAATCACGATTTATACACTTCAAATTGAGATAAAAGCTATATTATATACATAATTTAAAGGTGAGGTAACTCTAATGGAATATAATGTTGGAGGAGACAACCCTTGTGCATAATTTTGATGGAGGGGAGACCACTATTTAATGGGAAAAGATAACCTCGGTAGCTCACCGAAACCAATGCGCGGCGTAATTTACGTAAAGATTACCTCTCACTGAACAGTTTTGGAGGAGACAACCCTTGTTAAACATTATTTGAGGAAGGGGGAGATGACTATCGTTGACCATAATTGAAAGGAAAGATAACAACTGGCCGCTTCACGAATGTGTTCATTCAAGATGTATTGACGGCAAAGCGACACACACACACACAAAATGCACAGCTGAAGGCATTGTGAATGTTTTTATTTTTAACGAAACACAATAAAGGGCAGAAGGAGAAAGAAACATTAAAAGAAAAAAAGGTGAAAGAGTGCAGGTAGAAAGATAAAAGGGGGGGGGGGTAAAAGAGAGAGAGAGAGAGAGAAAGAGAGAGGGAGAGAGAGAGAGAGAGAGAAGAAAAAGATATATGTAAAACAAACTGAGATGGAGAAATTGCAGGAGAAGGTGTTAGTGATAAACAATAGCAAAGATAGAGAGACCCCCCAAAAAAAAGCAGTAGGGGGGGAAATGGTGAAAAAGGGAAGTAAAAACAATTGGGTTACAGCAAAAAATGTTAAGCAAGAGGATGAAATAGAGAGTTGCAGAGGATGAAATATAGAGTTGCAGAGGATGAAATAGAGAGTTGCAGTGGATGAAATAGAGAGTTGCAGAGGATGAAATATAGAGTTGCAGAGGATGAAATAGAGAGTTGCAGAGGATGAAATAGAGAGTTGCAGAGGATGAAATAGAGAGTTGCAGAGGATGAAATAGAGAGTTGCAGAGGATGAAATAGAGAGTTGCAATAGGTAGCATGGAATAGAATAGAATAACTAAGTGTTCAGTTTTTAGAATAATTGCACGTCTAAGAGTATTATTATTTTAATCATACTTTTTTTTCTGATGTTATTTAGGTTTTTATATACCTTTGTTTTGTCTCATGTAAAACAGATTCGCTGTTGGGTTTTGCCAAAAGATTAACAACAGCCCCATCACCTTTCAACCTTTTATGCCAATCCATTATCGAAGAAATGCATTTAATTCACTCACGAGATAAACAGTCTCATCAGAAGTGCATCATGGATGAGAATTGGACTCACCCGGCTGTTGCTGTTTAGTGTTTTGATTGAAAACATTACTTTGAGTGGCCCTGGCTGTTGCTGTTTAGTGTTTTTATTGAAAACATTACTTTGAGTGGCCCTGGTTGGTGCTTCGTGCAATAGTGACGATTGCACAGTAAAACATAACACACAAAAGAACATATACAAAAATAACAAAAACAAATAGGCCTAATATATCTTCAAAGATCTTGCTTTGGCCCACAATCCATTCATAAATATGTGTAGGACATACACAAGTGAACGAATAAACAAAACCTTTTCAATCCAAGTTCGCAGTTAAGGCAAAAATAAATAAAAAAAATAAAACCATAATTAACCCTCCACCATCTAACATTTAATCTACAGTGATTGAAATGCCAACATTCCAGAATGCCAAAAACCATCAATACACCAACCCCTACCGGTACCAGTAGGCCTACTATTACGTTTTTCAAGACTGGTCTCCTAATGGTTATGTATTTGCTTTAGGTTGTTCTTTTAATTTGTTTCTTCAAAGAAATGTAGACTAATTACTTCATTTTGATTTTTGGCTCACTATTAACGAGTTAAACAAAAGACGACAGATAAGCTCAGATAAAAACAAACATAAAACGTCTCAACACAAATGTTCAGAATTCGTCTGATGTTATCTTGATGTTTGGAATTTATCATGGCATTCATATTTTATTGTTGTTGTTTTTTCATTTTCATTTCTAGACGTAACACATTTTCTTTGAAATAGAGATCTAGGTATCCACCCACCCCCCTCCCTTTTATATCCCATTTACCCTAGATTTGAAAATGAAAAATATTTCATTTAAAAAAATGACAACTATGGAATTCAGAAAAGTTTAATATGGACCATTCCTTTGTTAGCGAATTAGATAGATAGATAGATGATATATATATATACATAGATAGATAGATATATAGATAGATATATGGATAGATGATAGATATATCGATAGATAGATAGATAAAAAGAGAGAGACTTGTGTAGAAAAAAGAGAGAGAGTGACAACAGAAGGCATTGTCTTGCCGTGCATATACAATACGAAACCAAACCTTACTCGACAAATAAACAATGAAAGCGTGTACTAGCAAGATTGACGACCTTCATACTTCCATGGAAGATCCTAGTTTAAAAAAACAACAACAAAACTGAAAATATTGTCCTACAACCAAAACATCTTTGTTTATTGTCTAGCGTGTAAGGTGATCCACCGACCCGAAACTTCACAAGTTCTATGTAATTATGGGTGCATTGTTTGGCTGCTGACTAATAGGTGGGTGGACTGTTGGAATATAGCAGTAAGGCCTACTGTGTAATTTTCTTTACAATCCAGCTGACTCCATTGAACATAATGTATAGCATAAAGATTCTGCAACCTCGTTTTGATACAGTTGTTTGCTTAAAAGAAAGTACCTGGCGATGCCAAGAATAAAAATTGCATGTATAGCTAGCTATACACAGACAGACAGACAGATAGATGGATAGATAGATAGATAGATTATATAGATAGATATGCCCTAGATATATATATATATATATATATAGATATAGATATATAGATAGATTAGATACATGGCTAGATAGATAGATAGATAGTAGATTCATTGCAAAATTAGTAATCTTTTTTTAAAATCAAAAGCGTTTAAGTAGAATTTTAAAGATAAATAGCTTAAAATAGCGCAATCTGTTGATCTGTGTGACATGTTTGACATTAACGCAACATAATAAGCCTACCACACACATTATAGCAGCAGGCAAACGCGTTTGTGTGGAAAAACCCATTGACGTCACATGCGTAGGCCAACTATTTCTTTGCCAACTATTCCTTTTCCGTAGCTGAGACCAAAAGTTAGCTTCCAGTAATATTTAATAAAGAATTTATTGTATTAATTGACATACGCATAATTAAAGAGAATGGCTTACAGCGATGATACAATATATACGTATATTTTGCTTTAAAAAGTGGTAAAAAGAACAAACAGCACACAGCAAGAGCACGACCATTCAATCGGGAAATCCCAAAGTACCGGTAATAATAAGGCCTGAGATAGATTCTATTTCTTTTTTTTTAAACCAAATTTCTGGAAATCACTCAAGTTAAGCTGCCTGTCATCTATAACTCTATAACCCACAAAAGTCTATCTAGAAATATGTACAAATCAAGAAGTGACAACATTGAATGGTGATGTTGTGATGTTCCAATAACACAGAATACAACAAGAGCAAGTTAAAGTGTAAGCCAACGTGAACTGCAGATGTAGCAAAACCTTAAAGAAAAACGAACAACAAAATAAAAAAAAGTCAACAACTAGTAAGACTGCTCGCATTGCCAAGGCAAACAGGTAAAGGGGTTCACCTGGACCTAATGTCACTGGCATTACATAGACAGATCGGCATCACCTGAGCAGAAAGCCAGTGTCACACTGGTCAGGACGGTTCGTTGTACTAATTAAATATAACGCTACGTCTGCTTCTTTCTTCCATCTCTCTTTTCTTTTCTGTCTTTTTATTTTTTGAAGAAACAAGAGAAACATTTGTGTGTGTGTCCGCAGTAACTAGACCATACGATCGTTTCACGAGTTTCGACTTTTCTTCACTGGGCATTCTCATGCCGTAGTTACACCTCGTCTAGGTATGTGGCTTGTGTGTGCAGGTATCGTTGGCTCTGACCGGACGTCTGACGCGCCTGTCTAATGCCTGGCCAAATGTCTGGACACTTAAAGCATGTCAGACAGAGACACAAACAAAAAAATAAAGGACTGCTTGTGAATACATTATACCTGTATTATGGTCGTCAGGGCAGGTAAGAAGGGAGGCAAGTGAGTGCTCCATCTTACCTGGGAAATATTTGTTTGATTATTATTTGTTTGCTTATTTGCATAATAAATTAAACTGTGCTCCCCCCGTACACATTTTAATATATAAGTAAAAAGTTAAGTAGGCCTACCCTTCGGACCAAACTCATCATAGGGCTGGTGAAGCGGCGCTCACCAGTTTCTGTGGCCACGGCGTACTAGGTGATTGTGATGGCCAGCACTATGCACAGCCGCCTTTTCTTTACCCCAACCAAGGTCGTCAGGTACCCATCAGAGCTAAGTAAACTCAGGGACACCACACAGACCTGGGAAAAAATCCCATTCTGCACCAGGATTCGATCCCGGGGCCTTCGGTCAACGTGCCCCATACACATTTTAATATAGCTCAGCTAAATTTTAAGCCGTCTCTTCCACATACAGACATCCCTCGCCCAAAGTCGGGAACGGTTCTGTTATAGTCCATTGCTTAAATACACTCTCTCTAGTCTATAGTCCATATACATATGTTTGTTGTTGATGTGTGTTTGTATTCGAGTGTATAGGTCATGAGCATGCAACAGGTATGCATGCTTATCAGATCACCCGTATGTCTTTTTAAGTGACTGTAAAAGTACAAACTAATTATTTTTATTTTTTTCTTAAAAACTAAACACCTGCTGTTGTGTTTTTGAAGACTTAATTAATATGTCAGCCGCAATTGTGTGTTGTAGTTTTTTTTTTTCTGTTTTGTGTGTGTGAAAGTAATTTGTCTTCAAACCATAATACCACTTGCACGTGAGTTAATTATACTGCAGAACCTTGTTGTTTTTTTTTTTTACTTTCCCGTTGTTGTTTTTTAGTTTAACTCACGGAAGAGAACGGAAAATACCGACAAACAAAGATTATATTTTCCTTTAGAACGAAGTATTTCAATAATGTTTTTGACTCTTGATCTCTGTAAGTTTAGGAGATTGGTTGTATTAGGATTACGTCGGTTTTGTCATTCTGCCGTTTGTTTTGTGTAACCGTAAAACGAAATTAGCTTCATCTTTTCAAGGTCGGAGCTTTTGTAAGGGGATCTAATGTGAAGTTATTTTGTTATTTAGATCAGCCAAAAGCTAACAATTTTTTTTTCTATTTTCTCACTTTTTCTTAATGGCAGTCGAAGAAAGCTCAGCAACTGGGCTGTCAGTTGTCGTGTAAAGTAAAGTATCCCGTCTGACCAATTCGATCCAGCGTTCACCAGTTTATGTGGCCACGGCATTCTAGGGGATTGTGTGGCCAGCACTATGCACATCCGCCTTTCTTTTACCCCAACTAAGGTCAGGTAGCCATCAGACCTGAGTTGACTCAGGGACACCCTCCAGTCCCGGGAAAAAAATCCTAGCCAGCACCAGGATTCGAACCCAGGACTTTTGGTACGCCAGCAGAACGCGCTGCCGCACTGCCACCATGTAAGCTCGTAATTTAATTTTGTCAGTAGCGTTAGAATTATCTTGGGCGAACTTGTTCAGAGCTTTGATACTAGACTCCGACCATTATATACGTCGAAAGAAAACAATGGCCCCCTCTCTTCCTATACTCGCTGACGCTAATGCCTTGCACCACCTGCATAGCTCCGACCCTGTATTCAGTCTGCTCGTGCATTTACACGAGGCGTTGGTGAGTTTTGAAAGTTCAATAAATCTGACTAACAGAGAACGTCTTAATGTATGAATGGCAGCGGAATAGTTTTGCGTTAGCTCTAAATCGTCAGCATTCTAAATACCGTATGTCAAAACTCAAACACACGAGTTATTCTAACTTAAGGCTTTGAAAGTTTACAGTTTACAATAGAGAGCGTGAGGGGGGGGGGGGAGACATAGAGAGAGACAGAGAGAGACATAATTTACTAATTTGTTTTTCTAATGTCAAGATACGCGCATTGATTGCGTGGCCAGTAGGCTGTAATTTCTTTGATTGGTGTCTGGCATAGATCATAAATGTGCAGACAAATGTATTAACAATTGATTGCACTTTAAACTGTAGGACAAACAAAAAAAGGGAGGGGGGGGGGGGACTGTGTATTGCCAAGATTTAAACTGGAGGCTTTTGGCATGCAATTCAACTCTTGTCGAGAGGCGAAACCGATATTTCAGAAGACATATATTTTACTCGCAGCGATACCGATTATTTCAAAGAAAGCTTTTAAAAACCGATACTTTTAAAGACATCTCTTGTTGATCAACGATACCGATCCTTTCAACGTAACCCGCCTATCACCGATACTGATATTTGTAATGTCTGTGTAGACAAAAAAAACAACAAAAAACAACTCACTTTCAATTTCTCCTTTTATTTTATCTCTTTCGCTAACAATGCAAAATGTCTCTTTACCTCGCTCTCTCTCTTTCTGTCCTTCCCTCTATCTCCCCCCCCCCTCCCTTCTCTCTCAAGAGCTGACTCATTCAACCTGTTGGCATTGCTTCGCTTACATCTCTCTGTCTTTTTTTTTTCGTATTTTTCCAAACATACAAACAAACATACACGCACGGTGAGCATAAACATTCTGTAATCCCTCGGAAACAACTCGAGCGAGAGAGAGAATCGTATAGAATCTCAGTATAACTCACGCACACATGATTACACATATACACACACACATACCTAAACACACACACATACATACCTAAACACACACACATACATAAAAACACATTTACACAAAATTAGCCTTCAAACTTCAAACTAAACATGTCAATGTGAAAAGGGAGAGGGATACTCTAAAACATAATTTAAAAAAAGGCAAAGAAGCGAAAATGTGTTGCATAAACACGGGGAGTTTGCAGAAAATTGTTTTTGGGTTCGGATGCTTCTAGGTAGGTAAGACATGACTCCTTAGACCAAATCATCCTACAATGTACAGTAGAAGGAGCAGGCAGAAAAGGTTGCAAGAAAAAAGAATTGGTTGGACAACCTGAAAGAGTGGACCCGAACTATCTCTTGATACGGCTTCTGCAAACGGCTTCTGACAGGAACGAATGGAGAAATCTGGTTACGCGCACCGTCGTAGCACCCACCACGACGAAAGTCACGTGGTCTGATGATGAGGTAGGTAGAGAAGGGACCTTTTTCTCTCTAGCAAATATGCACTCCTCTCCCCCCTCTCGTTGTAATTTTTCACAATACACGGCATCTTGAAAGTAAATTTTATTTCACCTAAGCCAATACTCCGAAGAACCGTTTGAAAACAAGTTCGATTTTCAAGGGGTTGGGTGGAACTTAGTAGTGGGATGAAAGTGCTAGACCTTGACCCACCCAACTCCCTATCCATTTCCGGACGTCATACACAAAAAGAACAAATCCTTGCGGCGTGCAGGTCTTAATGAGTGATTGTATGATATGAAAAAAACAACCACAATAACAAACAAACAACAAGGAACAACTAACAAAAACAACAGGAGAATGATTCGGGTAAAGAAACAAACGCAATGGATTTAATTTCCTATAATAATACAATTAAAGGAAATGAAAACTCTCTCAGGTTATGGGACTCATTTGAAATTTTTACTTCACAATTTGCAACTTCAACTTCAAGGTGAACATTTTTTAGTATAATTTTGTTCATAGATAGGCCTATATAAAGCTTTAAGATCACTGAATACGTTATTGGGAAGATGGGGGGGGGGGGAGGGGGGGAGAACATAAGGGGGTGGGGGTAAACACGTATTTGGGGTGGGGGTTAAGATAAGACGGTGTTTATGTTTAACGCATGTGTTTATCTAGGAAGCAAGCGTGCAATAGTTTAGTGTGTTATTATTATTATTATTATTACTTGTAGTTTTTTTGTTGCGGTAATATTGAGCGTTAAGATATAGACATCACAGTTCACTTGTTAATAAAAGAGAGAGATAGAGTGTGAGAGGAGGAGTAGGAGACAGATAGGGAGGGATGAGAGAAAGAGCGGGCGAGGGAGAACAAAAGAAAGAGAGAGAGAGAACGAGTGAGAGAAACGAAAGGATAGAAATGAGAAAGATGAAAGAGGATACCGTTAGGTTTTATTTTGCATAAATCTAAGTTGTCTAAATTAATCATTAGTTCAGCACAATCAATTCAATCATGCTATTTAACGTAAACTTGAGGATGCTATAATATGTTAATTCTGATTCAGCACAATCAATTCAATCATGCTATTTAACGTAAACTTGAGGATGCTATAATATGTTAATTCTGATTTGTATTTCTAAAACTTAAAGTTGATTTTTTTACTTCATTAAAATTGATAACTTTTGTTCATTATTATCTTTAATTATTTCGTCTGTGGCTATATGTTATTGCTAGCCCCTCGAACAACTAATTTAGCTGCTAGTGTATATTATAAGAGTAAAGGGACAGAAAGAGAGGATAAAAAAAATTGAGAGAGAGAGAGAAGGAGAAATAAATAGGAAAAGTGAGACGGGAGAGGATGTGAAGCTTTGAAGAGGGCTAAAAAGAAACAAGGTAAAAAAATTGCTCTATAGAATAACGACAATTTTTTAAAATTATTTTTCGATTCCAGAGGTAAAATGTTTTTAAAAAAAAAGCTTTACGTTTTGGTAGTTGAATAAAATGTAAATGTTTGAAGATATTTTTTTTTTACGTGTTTAGTTTATTATTTAATATAGTAAGCGTTCAGTGTGTGAGTGTGTCCGGGTACTTGTTGAAATTAACTTGAAATGCGTGCAACCATTGACTAAGGCTGGGTATAAATCTCTAGTATTAAGTTTATTTTAAAAATTCACATTTAATGTGAACATTTTAGTTGCGCTTTTCTGGAATGACAGCTCGAATTCGGAGAAGGGAGTTGGGGGCGGTTGAAGGGGGGAAAGCGTCTATTTATTCTACTCATAGGCAGTTGTTGTTTTTTTTAAAGGGCAAAATATATACCTGGATAACCTGGATATACATTAATCTTATCTCACTTCACGTTCTCTGAATCTTAACTTCAATTCTAACACTCTATACATATCTCTAACACCGCTTTTCTCTTCCAATGTATACTAACTCTCTTCCTGACTGTCAGTTACACACCCTCTGCCCCTCCCCCCTCCGTGCTGACCTCTTCCGTGACGATGGGCAATCTCTTTTTTTGGTGTTGCCACCTTATGCAATTTATTTGTGAGTGACAGTATAGATAGACATATAAAAATTAGATAGATGTACTGACAAGTAGTTATGATCTCTGTCCAACTTTCTTGACATTATTTTTGTATCCAAACTATCCCAGCTACCACAATCACGGCTTAAATAAAAAAATTCGTAAACCAAAACAAACTCACATGCAAGCAACCATTTCAGTTATGCGGAAAGACAACATGGAGAGTTAGTTAAGCTCCAACCACACCCAAAGAGACTGCCTGGAGATAATCATTAGTCCAGTCTAGCAGAGGGTCATCACTCTTGGCATTCGGAAGGGTTTACCAGCAGGCAGTGGACTCCTAGCAGCAGCTGCGGTCAAGTGCTGCCCGGTAGGTAATCATCATCATCTTGTTGTGTGTTCTTGCTATTGGTGAAAAGGTTTTTGTGGGAGGGGGGGGGGGGAAGGGGGACTGTTCCGCGAAAGTTAATGACTTTTGCAAGAGCGGCCCTTGAACCGTAGTACTTAACAGACCACTGGCGGTCCACAATAATTTGCTGACCCGCATGGGACTGTTTAGCGATCATCCGTTTTTATGTATTTTTTTAAACCAACAATATTTCAATATTTGCTATTATAATATTAAAACATGTTTCTGAATGTTCTAGTAGAATGAAAAAAAAAATTTTATGCATCTTTTTTCTGTATGGGGCAAAGAAAACAAAATAGGGTTGGTCCAGGGAAATGTCACAAATCGCAAGACATCACCGACTATTTTTAGATCTAGGCAAAACAGCGGAATGTCCGTATGAGAGTTCCGGATTGAAAAGCGTAAATTGCTAAAAAAATATCTTCTTTTCAATTCATTTCGGACCAACCCCCGAGTCACAAATTGAGATTTACGTGATGTGCTAGTGAGACACTTATAACAGAGTATTTCGGATCAAATCGGACATTTTGTGACATTTGAACTCGGTTTAAGATACAGCCCTCGGGCCTGGTTGTCACCAGTCTCGAAAAGTGTGTGGAAATTCATATCTTTATCACAACCGGCCCACGAAATAGAACTATATTATATGCAACACATATCATATCCCACACACACACACAAATAATTCTTGGAAACGCTCATGCAAAGTATTAAAATCTGGTGAAAAAGTTTACGTGAATTCCTTTCTCTTCGGATTGAATGACGGGATTAAACTGAGAATAGCCATTTTGTTTTCTACTTCATATATTCACCTTAATAAATACTATATCAGTAATATTTTATTTTATATTTTCGTAACCATTGTAACTATGGATAAGCGCATTAATCTTGTGTGTGTTAGGATGGAGCATCTGTAGCATATTATATAAGATCAGATAAATAAATTACAATTAACTGCTGTGTACGCACGTGTCATTGTTCGTCAATTGTAACCCAAAAAAACAAACAACAAACATCATGTGATAATTTTTGCAACGTAAACAGTACCCGACTTGTACCTGATAAATGTGATTTAAAAGTACATTCCTATAGCTGTATTCTATTCGTTACACCACGGGAAATATTCACTTGTTACCTATAATTGAGTACATTTGTATTACCATCACTTTCAACGCGTACCAACTGATGCAATCAGACTCGTATTAAGTAAGACACAGGAGTTCTCAAATTATTACTTTTTTAAAACCTATTTCCCAGAAATCAAAATTTACTCGTTTAAACCAGCCCAAGAACTTTAGGAAAATGTTTTTTTTTTATCACATTATAGTATGAACAGAGCCCACGAGCAATCTTGATAGGTGAGCCTATACAACTGTAATCATTGTTGAAGAAATTAACTTTTAAGTTTTACAGACGTTCCTTCCAGATAGAAGATTTTTACGTCCACTAGTCCCTAAACTCCTACAGGGCGGCAGGGATCGGTCGGCGGCAGGTATAGAACCCGCGATGTGTCGGTTGACAGTCTGGTGAGCTAACAGCATCTACATGATCCAGTGTTATGTTTTTGAGCCCTAAACTCCATTTTTTTTAAATTTGCTTTAAGGGAACTGATTATATAAAAGATACGTGGACGCTTCCAATGTCCAGTAAGTCCAAGAAGTTGAAAGGTAAAAACGTTTACTTAGTGCTCAAATAAAGGGGCACGGTGCCTGAGCGCTATACCGAAGGTCATAGGTTCGACCCCTGGTGAAGGCTAAGATTTGTTCCCTGTCCGAGAGGGGGGGGGGCTGAGTATACCGAGCTCTGACGGGTACCAGACTTTAGTTGGGGTAAAGTGACGGCGGCAAAGCATTGTGCTAGCCACACAATCCCCTAGTATGCCATGACCACAGAAACTGTCCTTTCACCGTACCTATGGATCAATCTGGCCCGACTGGGTACTTTTTCTTAGTTTTTAAACACGTGTATAATATACAGTTTTGTTCCCTTGCACTACATTTCATATTTTCATCAGCGATAAACATCTAGGATTCTATCTCGAAATAAAAACCTTAACGTAAGTCGATTGAGGGAAGCGTAAAGTTTTGTACACTTGACTGAAAGACTGGAATGTCAAGGTCAAGTCATACACATTTCATCGAGATCTTTCTTTTTCGTCTTACGGTAATTTCTTTTTTTTTTTTTACGTTGTTAAGTCTGTTGAGATGTTATCTACATTTCTCTTTTTTTTTTGTATACAATCCAGATGCGCAGACGTTCAGCACGCAGCCAGAAAATTGTCTCGACTAATCGTGCGTGTGTGTGTATGTGTGTGTGTGTGTGTGTGTGTTTGTGTGAGAGAGAGAGAGAGTAAGGGGGCGTAAGAAGGGGGGAGGGAGATGATGATATCACCAAGATTCTGGCTTCAATTGAAATAATCTTGATTTGAGAATAGCATGTAGTGCAAGAAAGAGAAGTTTTCTCAACAATTTCTTTTAGGCATTGGGTTTATAGAAAAAAAATTTTTCCAAAGGAGGCTAAATAAAGTTCTTAACTTAAAATTCCGTAAACATTTTTGTATAGTTATAAAAACAAAGTATTACAACATTAAAAAAAATAATCTAGATTAAACAAAAAATAACTAGGTCAGACGGTTCGTCCGTAAATGACGCCACACAGTAAGAGAAAATGGAAGTGCTACATTTTATGAAGGGTAAATAGCTAAAGGACGGTTAAGTAAAGAGTTGTTAATATAAAGAATCCATAATAGGAAGGGAGTTCATTATTTGCAGCATTGAGATTTATTTTTAAAACAATTTATGGATGTGATTTATATTTATTTCTTTATAATTTTTAACATCATTTATTTTTGTTAGCTTCATAACTAACAAAGTAAAATTGAGTCTAAAAATTGGGATTTTTCCCATCAGCTATTGTCATTATAAATTTAAAAATGTTATAATTTGTATCGTTATATAACCTTGTTATTTGTTATCAGGGTGATCTTGTTATTAGGACATTGTAGTGCAAAGCTGATGTGAGTAACAAGGCTGTATTAGTTGTTATAAATAGAAGTGTGCAGTATAACATTAGATGATATAATAGAAGTTTGCAGTATAACATTAGTGGATGTAATTGAAAGAAAAAAGGTATACCCATTGTTGTTACTTTGGAAGTAAGTCTAGATGTGTTGTATTCTTTTCGTATGTGCCATGTGATATAAAGATAATTTGATTTATAGATGCATCGGTCTTATTGATGCACTGTACTTAATTATGTATTGAATTTAATGATATGTGAGTGACTAGTGATGTATTAAACATAATAATGTAATGAATTTCATTGAACTTAATGATGTACAATATTTACTGTTGCCACAAATGAGCAGGAAAGAGGTGCGTGGAATTTTAAAAAAAAATTCCCAGAAGACTTTGCTTCTTCCATCAGTGTATGTTTGTAGACCAACTAATCAATTTCTGAGTTTATGACGTAAGTGATGATGAAGAAAACACACTTGTTTTTTTTAAACAGAGTACAGCCTTCACTTTTACGCTCATGGTATGTCAATTTTTCTTTCTCTCTGTATCTCTATGTATCTCTCTTTGACTCTATCTCCTTCTCTCTATTTTTGTCTCTGTCTTTCTGTATCTCTGTCTCTTTTTCTGTCCGTCCGTCTCTTTCTGTCTCTAGCTCTGTTCTCTCTTTTTATATTGATCCATGTCTTTCACTGTCTCTCTCTCTCTCTCTCTCTCTCTCTATTTCTCCTGTCTGTATCTTTCTATCTTTCTTGCATACTCCCACAACAAAACAAGCAAACAACCTCACATTGTTAGAAAGATTATCTCTCTATTTCACAAACACACACACACAAACACACACACACATAGACATAGTCTACAGCTATTGAACTATACAAGGTTACAACATATTGAACAACAACACCAACAGCATCTGCAACATTACGCGTCTAGTGTTCTTTAAATACAATCTCAAGGACAACAAAAGCTTAAAAAAAAATCCATTTTTAATATAAAATATGACCAATTCAATAGAATCACCCCAAGGGTTATGTAATACTCTGGCGCCAGGCGCCCTCTGAGATAACAGGACTACAGGCTTAGTCTGATGAAAGAAGAAGTCATTAATGTTGCAATCATTCATTGTAAATTCAGTGAAACCCATTTTTGCTTCACAATTGTAAAGCATTGATTTTTTGGTAAAAAAAGCATAATTATTACTTTATCCAAAAACACTATAATAAGATGGAGGGCCTGCTTTGATATTTCTGCTATTTGATAATTTGAAACACTCTGTTTCGGAATTTCCGTTTGCACCTGGTCCTCTAGACTTCCGGTTTAGTAATTCGCTATGATTTTCTCAATGGAAAATTAAGTTTTAAATTGAAAGTTGTATACAGCGGAAGTCTTTAGGCACGTTTAAGAGTCATTTAGGACAGCGTTATTGGCTGCGCACGGGAAAAAAAAACACTTAAGCTCTAAAAATAGAGCAAGCGATCAATCTTACTATTGTTTTTGCTATAGCAAACCTAGTTAAATCCATTTATTTCTATAACATGTCTCGTGTAGTCAATTCTATGCCATGCCTGGTATAGTCCATTCAGTACTATACCATGCCTCGTATAATCTATTCATGACTATACCATGCCTCGTATAATCTATTATAACATGATTCGTATTGTCCATTCATTACTATAACAAGCCTCGTAAGCTTATAGTTCTTTCATTACCATAATAAGGGACGTGTGTTCCAACCCATCGCTATACCGTTTCCGGTTGTGTCCACAGAAATCACGTTTGCTGCATCGATGAAGTATACACATATTAGAGTCCACTATTCTTTTGACAACCTAACGCCATGTTCTGAGTAATGGAAGCATCCAAAAAATCAAGAATTGATATCATTATTTTGGGACGTGACCACACTGAAATGCAGTGAGCCCTGGCAGTGATGGGAGTGTGTGTCCAGGAAGTATAAGGGGGAGGTATTGGACGGGTCCCGCTATGTCAACACTTGGTGTCTTTTTTTTTTTTGCCAAGATGGCGGTTGTTATGTTATTAGTGTTGTTGTTTTTTTCATTCTTATTTAATAATGAGTTGTTTTTTTAATTTTATTTTATTGTATTATATTTTAATTTTACTTCAGAAACAACCAAGTATTATTGCTTTTTTTATTTTTAAAAAGAAATTAATCAGATCGTGTCAAACTATAGTACAAAAGTTTGAAACTACACATTACAACAGCTAACAATCTAAAGAGAAAAATAACTATAAGAAGCTGGTCCAAGGGTCAGCAACCTTTTGATAATAGCGAGCCAAAGTAGGATTTTTTCATTCATTTAGCCTGCCAACAGCCTTACTGTCAGCGTGTTAAACCATATTAATTTAAAAAAAATATTTTTATAAAATAATTTCTTTAGCGCAGTAGAATGCATGACTAAGGTAAAAAAAACAAAGGGGCTATAGATAGAAACCATGCAGAAGTCAACACGAAACTGTTAGATATTACGATCATAAAACATGTACTTTTAACTAAGGCTGCTAGATCCGGGTACCTCGGAGACGGGGGTAGATTAGATTTTTATCAAGAATCTGAAACCCGATTCTGATGAGGCCGTAAAATCCAAATTTGGCAGCAAACTTTTTCAACACAAGAAACACAACTGGCCTAATAATAATTAATATACAAATAAAAATTTTATAATTGAATGGCGTATACTTATAAATTTATGCAGGCCTAACCCAGAATTTGTAAAGAATCCCGAACCCGATTCTGATAAGGCCGTCAAATCAAATACATTGTAGTCGACTACTTCAATTGCCCATTAAAAATGTGTGTCAAAAGTCCTATAATTTTAATTTTTAACCTAGCAACTACTAAAATAATCGGCATAATATTTAGATCTCAGCAACTGAGATCATATACGAATATTATTTTAATGTTCTTTTGTAGTTTGAGGGTTATCGATTGCCATTGAAGGAATAGATGCTTATTTAATCATACAAAATTGGTAGTTAATCGTATGTTTTAAAATGTACATATGAAATGTTTAGTCATTTGGTATTTATGTCATTTTCAATATCTTTTAATAATTTGATTGTTTTATAAGTTATAAATTGTATGCAAATTTATTATTTCAGAAAGGACAAAAAAGAAACACTAAAAATATTAGCGCAAAGAAAAGAGCTAATTATCTCCCTTTAATTAAATTGGCGCTTACACATTTGATTTTAGTAATGCTAAACAAGTTATATTTGTACAAGTTATATTTGTAATATAACTATTATGTACTATCTAATTATTTTCTCTTTATGTAAATCAAACCGTGAGAATTGATGTTGAATGTCCACATCCTGGACATGTTGTCCGAGTCATAGCATGGATCTTGACCACTCAATAGAACAAACAAAGCCGAATTAGAATCGTGATAATTTGTTCTTTATCATTGTGGCCAGTGGTGTGGATTATCACCAGGATATTCTCGCACTGACCACAGCTTCCAGACTGTTTTTTTTCCTCTCACACGAGTATAACGTTAATAAAAAATCAAGTCACGACTATTTGGTAGAGATAGAAACAGAACTGGCCGTTGGTCATCACAGGTGACAGCTGTCCGATGAGTCATGACAAGGACTAAACAAATCAACTAAAAAAAAAAGAACAATACTAATAGATAGTCAATACGTCAGGCGGAATTACAAAGTGCAGATATAACTAACAAACTAAGTATTATACAGTAACATTGTAGAGTTCATCTGACCAAAAACGTAGAGCCAATTGTCATGGCGAGAGTCTAGAAGGTGAACCGGACACGAAGTAGCCATGTGTTGAGGGGGAGACAAAAAAAAAGTCGCTAGGTGCAATTACCTAAATGGCACTTCTCTGGACGGCAGAAAATGAAGGAGACCAGACGATGGCGCCACCTGGTAGCGTTAACGATGAGATTTAAATTGGAGGAGGGGTGGGGGTGCAACGGGCCAGAGAATGGAGGTGGTGAGGATGGAGGGTTATATCTTATTCAACAAGGTTTAGACAGGACAACGTTGAGACTTTTGTTGCTGCTCCAAGCTTTCTGTGGAGCGGAAGAGAAAATTAGTGAACGGAACAATATCAATGTTATTTTAGTTCAATGTCACTGGTTCTCTCTGCTACACTTTCAAACAATAACAAAAAACAAGTAAAGATATTTCTATAAAATACTTATTTTCGTTATATTGCTAGAATATTGAATGTTTGGCTAATTTTTTGATTTTTTTTATTATTTTTTTTTTTGGGGGGGGGGGTATGTTAGATAACAGCTAGATCTGGCTACACTGTTCAGAGAGATATCCCACAAACACGGAATACGGTCCAGGATTTTTCATCAGGATTTGAACTTTGATCACAAGACCCATCGCGGCATTGCAATCTGCTGTTGTTAGAGTGACTTACATCTAAATATAAAAAAAAGAACATACAGAACCAATGATCTCTTTAAAACAAGCCAAGTTGTTTTTAAATCAATAAACAAACATATTTTATTGTTCAAAACAGATTATGATTTAAATACCCATCACCCCCTTGCCACCACCAGACATTATTATAATTGAAGATGGCAAAGATATCAGTACAACATTACGTTGTCTTTCAGGAAAAAATATGAAACTGATACGGAATAACTGTCATTGCAGGGATCACATTTCTTGTCGATGATAACATCTAATTACATGCAAGTCAAACATATTTGTTGGGTGTCTGTTAGGATAAGGGGTCCTCAAATAGTGAGGTCAGTTCACGGTTCTTCAAACACTAATAATAATGGTTATTTATATATCGCTTCTATCCGTGCTATTAAATTTAGCATGCTTAGTGCGCTCTTGAAGATTATTACGTCTACTAGGCCCAAAACTCCTGCAGGGCGGCAGGGATTGGTGGGCGGCGGGGCTCGAACACAGGTCGTTTTTGTTGACCGTCCGGTGAACTAACCGCAGGACCAGCCGGCCTCACTACTTTGATCCAAACTCTTAAGTTTGAGATAATATATTATTATTATATGCACGAATGACCGGGCATATTGATAATATCTTTATTGCATGCACTGATAGGTTAACACTAAAGAAGCTAATATGGACCTAACTGTCCCCACGGCGGGGCAGTAGTTTGAGGATCGACCATCTTCCAACCACAAGTCTAGATAAATGTAAATGAAGTTACAAATTTCTACGTCGTCAGCATAACGTTGATATCAGAATCTGTGTCGTGGATTAGTTATTCCCACAGACAGGGCGATGGCGAGGCTGCAGTCGACAAAAAAAAATAAAAAAATTGAACAGATTAAAAATGTCTTTGAAATGTTTATTCATTTTTTCTCATAAGCCTGTGAATTTCCATTTTGCGTGAGTGTGTGTTTGTTTTGTTTTTTTATATAAGAAGACGTGCGAAAGCACACACACACACAAATATCTAGATAAACGTATGAGTCTGACAAATATGCAAACTAAGCGTTGAGTCGACACGGTTGGTTGTCTAGGGTGATATGTAATAACATAATAAATACATAATTGTTGAAAATGAGAAAGAGAGAGAGAGAGAGAGAGAGAAAGAGGGATATGTAAAATCTCATGTGCAAAGGTTTCATAATGGGGTTTTATCACCCCTCTCATTCCTTAAAAGAAATGAAAACGCCAAGACGGCCTCCACAAGAGTTGAAACCAAGAAATATAAAGACGTAGCATAAAATAAAATATATATAGAAAAAGGATACGATTTATAAACTTGTTCTCTCTTCTTTTTTTTTTTTTGTCCAATAAACTAACTTCAAAAGATTGAGTGTAAAAATGTCATGATGTTCAGGGATTAATAAATATATCTGGATATTTTTACATAGACAAGTGTTTCAGCGCCTTGCTATAGTTTCTTTATTGCATTTTGGGGAAAAATTTATTTCTTTTCAATTTTTTCTTTAAGTTTAGTAATTGCATTCGGGCATGGAATGGGTTGCCTGAACAAACCAGGAAAACCATTAACTTGACATCATTTAAATCATTAATAAAAATGCAAGACTAGACTCGGACCACGGATGAGCGTAGGACGCAATAATCTTCTTTATAGAAGGAGCGTCTGTAATGTATAAAATAAGATAAGAAGATACCAAGAATGAAGAACAAAGCTAAGTGTACTTTGGAAATTTGCACTGGATGACGTTGAAACTTTTCTCGTCATCTTCTCTCTGAACTTTTTCTTAAGTTCAACGGGAAATCCTGATTGGTTGAGACAGGAGTGCGGGAAGTCAACGTGTAGATGTTGATTAGCTAAGACCATTTATTCATAAAGGGAGGGTAAAAAGAAGAATCTAGCTAGGGGGACGGAATTCCAGAGACCGGCGTTCGGCGTAGACATGTATTAGCTCAGGGTGTACGGTACGCATGATTGGATGGGATAAATGTGACAAACATTTCGGTGGGGACATTTGCATCCGACTCTTTGTCTCATAAGTGACTCATAAGTCACATTCTATTTAATACGTGAACAGAGAACCCGCTGTGCGGAATACTATACAGATACAGCTCCATCTGTACGTTGTTTGAGCCTAGTCTTGCATTTCGGCAAGGGTTTTAAATTATAGTAGTTTTGTTTTCTTATTAGTTCAGTTAACCCAAAGCCTGTACGAATGTCACTCGGATGTAAATATAACTAATATGAATTCTTTTTAATTGCGAGTGGAACAATAAATTGTATAATTTAAATGCAAATGTCTAAGAGATTATTGGGTTGTATTTATAAGTTAGAATTTCATTAGGATTTTCCACTGGATCACGACGCGTTTCTGTGATAAAATAAATCTGATCAGACAAATCACTCTTTACACTCCATTTAATTGATTTTTAATTCAACACTACTTCTAGATTTACTACCGAATTCACAACCCCAGGCTATTGCCATGTTTATAGATCTATATCTTAGATCTAAGGGAACATCCATTCAGTGTTTCAGTCTATATGGGATGATTGTATTAATTTAATGAATTGAACAAGTGGAGCTTCGGTGTGTGTTTTTGATACAATTGCAATTGTTTGTTGTTGTTGTAGTTTAATTCTGGGAGGGGGGGGGCTATGTCCGTTTATTTGGAGGGCGTGGAATAACGGCCGAAGGAAGACTTGGATAATGAGAAACAACGTAGTTTTGTATTTCGATGTGTGGGGGAGAGGGAGGGGGGAAAGTCAATAACCCATCAACCATACACATCCTAATCAAGACTTAATCAATGGGTTTTTGGCTGCTATGGGTGCAGGTACCCTACTTTCTGCAGATGTTTTTTTATTCAGAATTTGAGTGGTGCTTATAACGATTTGTACTTTGTATGATAGCACACATACGTTTTTTTTTAAAATAAATATAAGAGATGGGGAGGGGGGATAAGAGGAAAAGAGGGCAAGAGAGGAACTGTGAAAGTGAGAGAGAGGAAGAGAGGGCAAGAGAGAAACTGTGAAAGTGAGAGAGAGGAAGACGGAAAGCGATATAGTGAGAAAAGGTGTTTATAAAAATAGAGATTGCGTGGGGAAGAGAGAAGAAGCAGAGAATAAGAGAGAATGGAAAGAGAGAAAAGAGAGAGCGTCTGGGATGAAAGAGAGAGTGGAAGAAGGCGAAAACAAAGAGAAAATAAAGTATAAAGTTTAAGGAGACTGAGAGTTTCAAATGTACATTGCAAAAAGATGTTAAGAGAAAAAGCCAGAGAGAGTGTGGCGGAGAGAAGAGAGAGAGAGACATGGACAGAATGAAAGAGAGTTGTAAGAAAGTAAGAGAGAGACCTGGAGAGAATGAAAGAGAGTTGTAAGAAAGTAAGAGAGAGACATGAAGAGAATGAAAGAGAGTTGTAAGAAAGTAAGAGAGAGATCTGGAGAGAATGAAATAGAGTTGTAAGAAAGTAAGAGAGAGACCTGGAGAGAATGAAAGAGAGTTGTAAGAAAGTAAGAAAGAGATCTGGAGAGAATGAAAGAGAGTTGTAAGAAAGTAAGAGAGAGACATCAAGAGAATGAAAGAGAGTTTTAAGAAAGTAAGAGAGAGATCTGGAGAGAATGAAAGAGAGTTGTAAGAAAGTAAGAGAGAGACCTGGAGAGAATGAAAGAGAGTTGTAAGAAAGTAAGAGAGAGACATGAAGAGAATGAAAGAGAGTTGTAAGAAAGTAAGAGAGAGATCTGGAGAGAATGAAAGAGAGTTGTAAGAAAGTAAGAGAGAGACCTGGAGAGAATGAAAGAGAGTTGTAAGAAAGTAAGAAAGAGATCTGGAGAGAATGAAAGAGAGTTGTAAGAAAGTAAGAGAGAGACATGAAGAGAATGAAAGAGAGTTGTAAGAAAGTAAGAGAGAGATCTGGAGAGAATGAAAGAGAGTTGTAAGTAAGTAAGAGAGAGAGACATCATGGGTTCGACCCACGGTACAGACAATCAGAAATAATAAAAAAATACACCGCTGACTTGGAGAGGAGATGGGCGCCGTCAAGTCTACCAAGCCCAACGTTAAGCTTAAGGGGTTTAACAAAAAGAGAGATAGAGAGAGAGAGAGAGAGAAGAATATGGGAAAAGAAGAAAATAGAGTTGTAAGGAAGTAAGAAAGAGCTTGAGAGAGAGAGAAAAGAAGGAGAAGAAGACGGGAGATGAAGAACACAGAGTTGTAAGAGAGAGAAAAGGAGGAGAAGAAGGGAGAGGGAGAAAGTGAGTTGTGAAAGAAAGAGAAAGAACAGTGTTATAATCCTGTATGTGAGCCAGGCGCACCAGCTGGTCCATGAGGGAAATACCTCAGTGTTACTGTGGCATGAAATTTAAATAGTAGGATCTACAGTCTACAGTAACAACATCAGTGCTGCAACATGTGACACATAAAAAAACAACACACATCTTGTTGTTCATGTACAATTCACTCCTTATTATTACTATACAATGTATTACGCTATACAAAACATCAGAATGAACACACACTATATTGGCATGCTTTGTTTGAAGATTTTTTTCATGGTGTTAACATACAGAGAGTATAAAGAATTGGTCATGTTCTTTCAATGACCGTTAATAACCACTAAGCCTACAATGAAATATATTGATGTGCGCGACAACACAATGTAGTTCTATACAAATACATGTCAATGTCATGAATAGATATGCTGCGCTATATAGATATCTAATGTGTTAGAAAAAAAAAAAACTTACAGCTCAATGCGTTAATATCGTATAGTATAAATTACGTAATGCTTTTACCTACGCTCATCCGTGGTTTGAGTCTTGTCTAGCGTTTTTATTAGTCTTTTGAATGATTTTACGTTACTGGTTTCAGCAGACAATTGACAAGTCTTAATTAGGTGTGACCTTTTGAACTGGGATGATCGTGAACTTCCGGTGAAATTTACTGCCATTTTCGTAAACAAAAACCATGCTTTTGTTGCTGTTTGACAATTGATTTCAACGTCGACAGCCAGTTCTGGTCTTTTAGAAATATACAACGGCTACAAGATTAGTTATGAGGAATCCGTTTTTAACATCAAAAGTGAGTAGGCGATAATTAATACTCAAAGTGTTAGTTGCGTAAAGTTAAATTTAGATTTGTTTCTAAAACAAATTAGTCAAGAGTTGCGTCCTTGGTTATAAAAAAAACACAATTCGTAGATTCATAAAAATATATAAGGAAAATTCTTTGCATCAAGCAATACGTTTGAGGTTATAAATAGGTGATTCTTCACGCTAGACATTCACAATCCATCGTTTTCTTTTGGCAACATCTTTTCATCTCTTACATCTATTGGTACAACCAGTAACGTAGTTAACGTAGCACACAGACATGTTTCGAAGAAAATGATCGAATAAGACCGGAAATGTTCCTCTTTTTTACCTTTTATGCATGCATACTCGCTAAGACTTGTCAATTTCAACAAATAAATTCAGAGCTATATAGCTTTAATAGATTTTGAAAAAGTCTCACTTTACGAGTCTTTTAATATTTGTTTTTATCTTTTTGTTTAACTAAAGATGCATGCTATTTTCACACACATACCCTCCCTCTCCCTTTTTCCTTCCAGCCCCGTCCACTATATACCCCCCCCCCTCAAGACTCAAACCCTTTCCTAAGTGTTTGACCAACGAGTAAAAAAATAGAAACTACCAAAAAAACAAAAGGAACAAAATTCTGACATTTTCTTATTTGGCAGACGTTGACCGTGGGCTGACCAAAACAATTTGGCTGGCCAAGTTCTGCCTGTGATTCATACATTGACATGTCCAGAGTGAACTAACACACACACACACACACACAAAACTAAAACATTTTCGCCAAGTCAGAAAGAAATTTAGGACCATGGTTTACCCATAGCTTCGAAGCTGCACTAGTCTTTTCGTTTGCTTTGTTCTTGATTGTTATGTCATTATGTCATTGCTTCTTTGTTGTTGTTTTTTTTTTTTGGGGGGGGGGGGGGGCAAGATAATCTAGCAAACACCCTTTTTCTACTTCCGGTTTAGACTATAGCTCTTCGGTAGAGTAGGTTATTGCAGTGTACTAGACTGGGGGAGGGAGGGGGCGCGGTGGCCGTGGGAAGCGCGTTCGGAATCCTGGTGCAGGCTAGGATTTTTTTTCCGGGTCTGGAGGGTCTCCCTGAGTCTACCCAGCTCTGATGGGTACCTAACCTAAGTTGGGGTAAAGTCAAGGCGGCTGTGCATAGTGCTGGCCACACAATCGCCTAGTAAGCCGTGGCCACAGACACTGGTGAACGCTTCACCGGCCCTACGGATCAATGTGGTCCGACCTGTACTTTGCTTACTTTAATAGTAACTATGTGTAGACCTACAAGTCTTCGCTAAATGTTATGATTTCATTAATACATATAAAATATATTGTATTAAATCATATTGTATTAGATCAAATCGTATTTGTACTATTACAATTTTGAACTTACTTATTTTAAATTTTCTTTCTCTTTCTTGTTTTTAATGGGACATTGACAAGGCATTTAAGAGTTTCTTAATTTATGTAACCATATGAATTTAATTTCTAATTTAGTCTAGTCTGGTGTATTTAAAACTGTGTAATTGTAGTCTTTTTAGACTTAGGCAGGAATAGGCAGGCACGCCCCTGGACAAGGTTATAACCATAGAAGATGTGCAGGCCACAACGATATAAGGGGATTGTATGGACAGACAAATCATAACACGCACACATCGGCTTTCACTTTTCCATAACGGATGTCAGATACCACTTAATAAACTCAGACATTCCCTCGGGTATCATCCAGAAAAACAAAATTCTGGTCGTATGGAATTAGAATCTGAAACTTTAGACAATAGAGCGTTTGGTCTAGATCCATCCACGTTCCATATAGTCTAACTTTTGTATTATGATAATAGTTTAGGCAGATCATTTCTTTTGGAGAAAAAAAAGAAATTTCGCTGATTATAAAAAATTTTCATAATTGTTTATCATATAGTTGATCTTATGAATGTGTTGTTTTTTTTCATGTATACTTTTGTTTTATTTTTTGGCAAAATTACATGGCAAGGTAAAAGAAACAAAAATGAAGAGGTATTTCTCCAGCTGTGATCTCTCCTTATAGATATGTCATAGGTAAGTGTTAGGTGCTTCGTTATTCGGTCCAGATTCCGTTATAAGAATGTTGTTATATTGGTGGTTTTATTTGCTAAAGTGGAAAGAAATATAAAAACAACAGATGTACGAATAGTCTAGACCAGGAGTCGGCAACCTTTTAATAATATCATGCCAAAGTAAGATTTATAATTCAGTCTGCGTGCCAAAAGCTTAGAAGTCATACTTCTCTAGCGCTCAACTGCTTGTAGAGGAGGCCAGCATTGCCTTCCGCGGGCCACTGAAAATAACTCTGAGAGTGCCATATTTGACACGCGTGCCATAGGTTGCCGAACCCTGGTCTAGATCTAGATATATTATACAGGAATTGTCAGACTGGCAGAAACGAAAACCGTCTTGGTATGTTGTAGGTCGTAGGTTGATTGTCAGCCATAACAGGTGGTCAGAAGGACTGGGAAATGTAATTCCTTTGAATTTCGTGGTTTTGGACTATTTTACTGTTAGTATTTTGTTTTGTTTTTTATTCTCTTTCCAAAAAAGTTTTTCTTTTATATAGTGGCATTTTATATTATGCGTTCTGTGTTCTGTTTGCTAGCACCCACCTGTTAAGTAGCTCCTACCTGTTTGCCTGTTCGCACTTCCACCCCATCAACCCCTCCTTCAAACTAATTCGAATATGCAGCGCCACGCATCCCACTATCCCACAAACTCACACACACTCGCTGTCTCCCCACGTACCTACTTTGCGTCGTCATTGAGAGCTGAGGGAGCGCAAGCCTGGAAACTTTCCCCCGAATCTCGGTTTAAGGCTCCTATTCACCGCCCCCCCCCCCCCCCCTGCCGAGTCGCAATAGACTGATCACGAGATAGTGAAGATGAATATGATACATTAGTGCTGAGAAATGATAAAATATGGGGTAGTACCCCAGTCCACGTCAGCAAGTCAGAGGGCAATATATACCTATATATCTATCTTTATAACCATCTATTTGTCTGTTTACTTATCTTCGAATCTACCTCTCTATCCATCTGTCTGTCAGTCACGCTTTTGTTTTTGTTAGTCAATCTACTTATCTACCCACCTACCTGCCTACCTACCCATCAATCGCAATCTATCTTTATCCCTATCTATCAATCTATCTATGTACAAGACCGTCTTGTTATGAACATACTTAGTAGCCTAGGCTATCGGTAGCCTAGGCTACTAAGTATGTTCATAAAAAGACGGACTTATAGATAGATAGATTGATAGATACATCTAGTAATGAATAATGTAGATAAAGAAGATCATGCTGACTTATGCAAAATAACAAGAGCATACCAAAACATTACTCATCACGCCCCCTTCCCCTCCCTCTAGTCAATCAATATCTGCACACTCAGCCGAGATCACATTTTACACTTATGTTGAAAACACAAACGTTGACTCACTCAGACCAATCAACTGATGAATTAGCAGGGAGGATCCCACAGCGTTGTCCATTAGATTAATAGAATTAAAAAAAATTGTTTATCTGTAACAGATGTTGCAACATACTGTTTTGTTTTTGTTGTTGTTGTTGTTGTTTCTGTGTAGCGCATGATGTTCCGGACCCATCAATAAAATGGTATATCAGAACTTACATTAGTTTCGCAGCCGCCCTTAACTCTTTCCAGCTCACAGCTATATTTTTTTTTTAAATTTATTATGCAGGAGCTATTTCGTTATCAGGAATCTTAACTGCGATTCTCTTATTTCGTCTCGCAAGGGTTAATTAAATGTAAACACTAACTTGTAAATGCAGTATAATACTAAAATTTCCAAAATTGTCGGTTATCAGAGACTATTAGTGCCGATGAAATGGGTCCAAGAGATTAGTTGAAACATCTTTAAGATACTTTCCAGATACCTTGTTCTAGAGCAGGGGTTCCCAAAATGGGGTAGCTTAACTACCGGGCATTACGCGGACGAACAATGGGGGCTACGCACGGATATTGGCGGAAAGCAAGGAAATAGTCTACTTGCTTTAATAATGGTTGTTCTTCAATAAAACTTAATGTGGTTAACAGCTCTATTTTGACATATTGTTTGGTGAAAGTGAAATTAAAAATAAAAGATAATAAATGTCGATGGGTTTATTCCATTCATTTCAATTGCCTTTCTCAAATAAATTTAAATTAAAAGTTTAGGGATTGGTTCTGTGTTACGGGAAAGTAAGGATCCCCCTAAATAGAATGTCTGAGGGGGACGGTAGAAAAAAAATGTCTGGAACCACTGTTCTAGAGTCATTGATCTGTTAATTAGGGTTTACCAAGAGAATTGTGGGGTAAAAAGGCTCAACTGACGATCTTTACAGAGCTGATAGCCGATACTTATCAGGGCCTGGTTATACATTGTGAGGCTTTTAAGCGCATGTGAAACCAAAAAAATACCTTTTCGTATTTGATCCCAAGGCCGTCAGAATGGCAATTCAATGACATAACAAAGCAGTTATGGCGGAAAATAATAAAGATAATAATAATAATAATGACATTTGTATAGCGCTGCCAACAAGCATAATGCAAGCTCAGAGCGCATTAAACATACAACTCAAAACACGGATACAATCTATAGGCTAAGAGATAAAAAAACTAAATGATGATTCAAAACTTTACAAACATGGAAAAAATCAAACAACCAAAACAAAATAACCGACCTAACATATAAGTAAGACAGTAGGGCTCAAAGCATGTTAATTAAGATAAATATTGAAATAATGAGTTTTTAAGTTCTTTTTTAAGGAATCAATGGAGCTTGTTTGCCTGAGTTGAATGGGAAGTAGATTCCACACCTTCGGACCGGATACTGAGAAGGCTCTAAGGCCAACGGTCGTCAGAGAGAAACGGGGCTCTTCCAGAAGCGATGAGTTGGCAGAACGAAGTGTTCTTTGAGGGACATATGGTGTGATGAGTTCTTTGAGATAGGACGGAAACTCGTTATTAAAAATGCACTGATGGCAAAGTAGCGCCACTTTATACTCAATTCTGGCTTTCACGGGAAGCCAATGGAGCGAGCGAAGAAGGGCGGTTCCCGAGTCTCGCCTTGATTTGCGCATGACCAAGCGCGCAGTACTGGTCTGTTTCCTCTGCAGCCTGGCGATTTTGTCTTCGGACATGCCGACAAGCAGGGAGTTACAATAGTCGATACGGGAAAGTATCAGAGCGATGCCCATAATATTATTCCACGTAACAAACAAACAAAGTTTTGTCCACTTTACCCATTAATTAGCACCCAATATTAGGATTGTAGGCTTGCTTGTGTTATAGGTAACGTACATAAGGAGTCGGCAACCAAAGGAACGCGGGCCAACCAGGCCCCAGAGCGATTTTCAATGGCACGCGTTTGACCTCCAAGGGATCTTTTTATTTTCATCAAATAACATAAAAAAAATCCCTATTCTGAATGAGGAAAACTGACTGTTGAAGCCGATGTTTCTCAATGACATAGCGACACATTTAGTGAGCTGAACTTGCATTGACAAGAATAAATGGAATGGTTTTGCACTGAAACTGGACATATCTTGTCGTTAAATCAATTTCAAAACATTTAACTTCATGTACATCCCCGTGTTAAGGCATATATTAAGATAAATGGTTGGGCTTTTTCAGAAGTACATCGAGACACTCACAGTGGAGTTTTCTAATCAAAGGCAAGACTTATAGATTCAGTTTTTTTTTTTTAAGCAAGTTGAATTTTAAACAGTTAAGAAATTAGCATCATAATGTACCCATTTGCGAAAAAAAAAACTGGAAGGAAGCTGTTTAGGAAAATCATCTGCTTTTCTCAACTGCTAGGCATTCGCTTTTTTACTTTCAGCTTTTGGTTCAACGTACACTTGTGAACAGATTTTATCGCACATGAAAGCTGTTTTGAGCAAACAAAGAGGTCACTTACACTCGACCGCTCCTTAAATCATACAGACTAATTACATCTAAAAGAATGTTTGTGCTCATCTTCTAAAACAAATTTATTTGTATTATTAATTTAATAATTATAAGAGACTTATTTGATCAATCATTAATGTTAATGATAAATCATTAATGTTTATAATATAAACCACTTAAATGGACAATTAAATCTAATGCAGAAAATATTTATTTACAACTAATTACCGTCAATTATTTTAATCCTCTAATAATTAATCTTTTAATTAATACCATAATGTTGGATTTATGTAAAGAAATAATAATAAGTCAGTAATATTTGTTATATAACAAAACATAACTTTTTTGGCATCGCTATTGAATCAAATGTAGACAAGTTTTTAATTAAAGGGAGATAATTAACCTGTTTTATTTGCGCTTATATGTAATACGTTTTTTTTTCTTTTATAAAAGAATACATAGCTTAAAGTTTATAACTTTGAAATGATAAGACTGTAAAACATATTTGAAAATAATATAAATATTATATGACTAAAGAATGTAGGCCTATATGTATATTTTCAATTATTACATTAACTACCCAGTTTGCATAATTGCTTCGTATCTATTCCGCTTTATGATACTTATTGACTTTCTCCTCAATGTGCAACATATTAACGGACTTCTTTGTTAAACTGAGATCAAAATATAATGAACAAAAGCAAGTATTAGATTCAGGGGTCTTAAACACGCGGACCACCATGTGTTTTTTTTTTTTTTGTTGCCCGCCAGTAAGATGAAATTTTTTTTATATATAAACATAATATAAAGTAGCTTGTGTGTGTGTAACCAATCAAAATCTGTTTATTTAAAGACACGTGACCTTATTATCTCATATCTTCCTTTTGTGATACGTTATTGACAACTGGTTTTCCCAGCATGGTGGTTAGCGTCTTCGACTGTCAAACGGACGATCTGGGTTCGATTTCCCGCTTATAACTTTTTTTTTGCCATTAATATTACTTTTTTTTAATGGTTGTAAGAATTGTACGACTTATAACTTTCCTTAAAGGTTTTCAGTAAATAAAATCTAATAATTATATTTTAGACGCACGCTGAAGACGGGTGTTCGCCTTTTATCCACAGGGCACAGGGATAGTCCACAATTGTGATAGTCCTAAAATGTTTTTTTTTAAACCTATTACAATACTTATTTAAAATTACTTTCTTAAATGTTTTCAGTAAATAAATAATAATTCTATTGTTAAAGTTATTATAGCTTTCTGTTCATTGCAGTTTATGAAATGTTTTTCAGTAGTAGGCCTATGCAGCTTATCTTTGTTCTCCGGGCAACGCCGGGGAATTTAGCTTGTACTTAATAATAATAATGATAGTTCACTTTGGTATAATTCTTTGTGTCTAAGTTGTAAATTGGCATATTATTAGTGATAAGTAGTGAAATTAGTTAAGATGTATGAAGTGGGTTTTTTTTTTGTTTACTAGGGTCGGTTTGTGTCTTAAGTGATAAAATGGCACATGTCTTCATCAGAGTTTGAGACTTTTAGACCCCTGTGTTAGAGCCGCATCTCGACTAGCAAATGATCATGTTTAGACAATAATTACAATAAATGTTAACGTTTAGTAATAAAATATTGTATTTGATATAAATGAAAAAAAAAAGGATGATAATCACAAACACGTTAATTTTGTATTAAATAATAGACGCTTTAACGATTTTCTTTATAAATAATCTTCTTCGCTTTTGGCGTTGGATTTGCTATGGAGTTAAATTAATTGTCCTATACAAATAATTAGCTTAAGGTATAATAGAGCAGGTTGACTTTTAGGCTGCTAGCACGCTGAAGAATTTAGAAAACCCTAGTTTGGCACACTATTAGCAAAAGGTTGCAGACCCCTGACGTACATGATGACCTCGCTAAGCCCAGGCCAAGCCTATACAATAAAGTCTCGTGCGCGTGAGGTCAGCACGTCACGTGACCAATAGATATCACTTTAATTCCCCCTGTACAATTTCATCGGAAAGCAGTAAATCACTTGATCCCCGGGGAAGCAAGCGTCCAAACAACACACTCACACATACATATACACAAACACACACATTCATAGGGACAGCATTATCTGCTCAACTACCTTGAATGTTCTGTTGATACATTATTTAAAAAAAAAAACACATACACACGTACATGAATGAAAAGACACACAAAAGTTACAAAACATCCGAAGAGATAAACTAGTGCTGTACAAAAGACAGCCATTTATTGCTATATTTCAATAACTTCTCAATGCAATACTAATGAGCATGCGTCTATTGACAAGTCTTGTTGAGGTCTGACCTTTTCAATATGTCAGAAGTTATCGTGTCCTTGAACTTCCGGTTTATTACCGGCAACACGTGATATATTCGGCAAGTTTCAAGTATAGCTTTTGCTGGTGCTTGTTAATATAAATATATTATATTTATTTCAACTTCGACGCCCAGTTCTGGGCTTTTCAGAAACATACAAAGGCTACTAGAATAGTTATGAGGAATCCGTTTTAAGCATCAAAAATGAGTATACGATAATTAATAATCGACGTGTTAGTAGCGTTTCTTGGCTATCAAAAACATTATCTATAAATACCTAAACACATTAAACGAAAATTCTTTTGCATCATGCAATAGGTTTGGGAATAAAAAAAAAGATCATGATGACGTTCACAATCCATCAATTTATTTCGGCTACATCTTTTGTAAGTGAAATAAAATTTAATCCATTGCATCTTTTCTTACTAGCAGCACACAGACATATGTTTTTAGTAACTGAACGAATAGGACCTGAAATGTTGGTACACTATGAACTTTGAGGTTCACCATGCGTGCGTGCATAATCATTAAGACTTGTCATTAATACAACAAAGAAAAACGTCAAGAGATTCAGATTACTAATTTTAGTTTCCCGAACGAAATCTATCCGCTCTGCCTGTTGTGCAAATGAAAAAGCTAACACATTGCGATGACATTGCGAGGACAATGGCGAGGGCGGTAATAACGAGCTGGTAAAATAATTTGAAAAAACTTTAGTTTCAAGATATTGTTTGGACTGAACACGTGACATCTAAAAACAGGTAAACAAACAAAAATAAAAATCAATTAACCAACAAATGCAGCTATGCGGAAGAAAATTGACTGAGTTTTGTTGTGACAAAGGTTCGATTAGAAAAGGGATTTATCTTGTCTGTGTAAAATTTCATGCACACACGCACACGCTTAACACATAAACATGTATGCATTTACTTATTAATATCTTTTAAAGACTCCCCCCCTTCCACACACACACATTAACTTCTCCTGCCATCGCATATCTCAACTATTCTCCACAACTTCTCTTCGTGTGGTCATGTGGTTGTTTTCGTAATTGTAAGACTTCTTTCACTTCAATTATTTTTTTGTACAATGCATGAAACAAGCCAGAACTCACACTTTAGAACGGGTGGTACTCCTCTCTCCAGATAACGGACGGCAATTAATTAGTGTTGGGAAGGGGTGGGGATATACTATCCGACCAGGTGTCTGGCCTAGGCCAACCCGGACCCCGGACTATAATTCCCCCCCCCCCTCCCGCACCTCCACATAAACGGGGGCGCTTAATCTCTAATTCAAATGTCAATCGCTTTACCTACCCACAGGTCTCAGTATAATAAGAGAACAGTGTTTATGAGATGTACACACCTGCTACTAGCCTACCATAGCCTACTATAGCACTATAGCCCTATAACCTATTATAATCAACAGCGTGTCTACAATGTTTCAGCTGCCTTGCTGCTGTATAACCTATTATAATCAACAGCGTGTCTACAATGTTTCAGCTGCCTTGCTGCTGTATAACCTATTATAATCAACAGCGTGTCTACAATGTTTCAGCTGCCTTGCTGCTGTATAACCTATTATAATCAACAGCGTGTCTACAATGTTTCAGCTGCCTTGCTGCTGTATAACCTATTATAATCAACAGCGTGTCTACAATGTTTCAGCTGCCTTGCTGCTGTATAACCTATTATAATCAACAGCGTGTCTACAATGTTTCAGCTGCCTTGCTGCTGTATAACCTATTATAATCAACAGCGTGTCTACAATGTTTCAGCTGCCTTGCTGCTGTATAACCTATTATAATCAACAGCGTTTCTACAATGTTTCAGCTGCCTTGCTGCTGTATAATCTATTATAATCAACAGCGTGTCTACAATGTTTCAGCTGCCTTGCTGCTGTATAACCTATTATAATCAACAGCGTGTCTACAATGTTTCAGCTGCCTTGCCGCTGTATAATCTATTATAATCAACAGCGTGTCTACAATGTTTCAGCTGCCTTGCTGCTGTATAACCTATTATAATCAACAGCGTGTCTACAATGTTTCAGCTGCCTTGCTGCTGTATAATCTATTATAATCAACAGCGTGTCTACAATGTTTCAGCTGCCTTGCTGCTGTATAATCTATTATAATCAACAGCGTGTCTACAATGTTTCAGCTGCCTTGCTGCTGTATAATCTATTATAATCAACAGCGTGTCTACAATGTTTCAGCTGCCTTGCTGCTGTATAACCTATTATAATCAACAGCGTGTCTACAATGTTTCAGCTGCCTTGCTGCTGTATAACCTATTATAATCAACAGCGTGTCTACAATGTTTCAGCTGCCTTGCTGCTGTATAACCTATTATAATCAACAGCGTTTCTACAATGTTTCAGCTGCCTTGCTGCTGTATAACCTATTATAATCAACAGCGTGTCTACAATGTTTCAGCTGCCTTGCTGCTGTATAACCTATTATAATCAACAGCGTGTCTACAATGTTTCAGCTGCCTTGCTGCTGTATAACCTATTATAATCAACAGCGTGTCTACAATGTTTCAGCTGCCTTGCTGCTGTATAACCTATTATAATCAACAGCGTGTCTACAATGTTTCAGCTGCCTTGCTGCTGTATAACCTATTATAATCAACAGCGTGTCTACAATGTTTCAGCTGCCTTGCTGCTGTATAACCTATTATAATCAACAGCGTGTCTACAATGTTTCAGCTGCCTTGCTGCTGTATAACCTATTATAATCAACAGCGTGTCTACAATGTTTCAGCTACCTTGCCTCTGGTGCGCTTAGTATGGTGGCAAGGATGTGGTTTATATTGTCGCTGTTTGGTTGTATCATTCATGTCATTGCGCTTGTTTCTATTAGATTTAAATTAGAGTTTGTACTTCGGTAGATATGGCCCTGGGACAGTTGGAAAAAAAATATTTGGATATTCAAGGCCGTCCGAAAAGATTAATCTATTATCAAATGTGGAATAAGATGTGTGTGTGTGTGTAAATAAAAAAGGGGGGGGGGAACACCTTTATAAAACAATTTTTCTATAAAGAGTATTTAAAAAAAAAATGTTACGTAAACTCTTAAGAATAAACACAATATTTCAAAGAATGGTACGGGGGCACCCTATTTTGTTCGGCCCAGCCCCAGGTACACCTATGAGGAGCAGTACATACATTGGAGGTGAGCAGTGAAGATACATGCAATCCCAGTGCACAATAGCATTTATCTTTTGACGAATCCCAGCGCCACCCACGCTAAATGAGTCGTGCCTCAAGGAGATGCCTTCTATTCCCACACCAGCACATACACCGCCATTCCCTCTAGTGACGTATCCCTGTTCCTAAGACCACTGGTGCGTTTTTCTTTTTAACACTTCAGCTCTTCCGTCGCGGATGTGTTATTATTGTTGAAAGACAAGGTGGTAAGAGGGGGGGGGGGGAGGGGGGGGAGGTCCTCGCAACAACGTGTCTATTTTTAGAACAGACTAAACAAAAAGGCTGTGAAAATAGACATCATAGTCCGGTAACCTGCCGGGGATGGGTCGAGGGTTGGTCTCGTTACTGGAACATTCCAGACATTCAGCACTGTAGGAAAAGGAAAGTGGGGAAAAGGGGATAATAACAACAAAAGCCATTTGCCTCAAAAGCCAAGTGACCTTGTCAAGGTGAACTATTGGGAGGTCATTAAAGATAAATAAAAGTAAATCATACTTTAAAGAGCTAAATGGGTAAATAAATATTAATTTGAATGGTTTCAATTAATTTTGTTTTAAAATCAGATAATCAAATCTATAGATATACAAGTTTGACATTATTTTGGTTTCATTTCTGGGTGAATATATTATAAGCGTGTCGTTTTATGTATTAATTTGACTGCCTTTTTATTTTGTAATAGTGTAGTGACTCGATATAAGGCTGCAATCCGGAATTAGTCCAGGGTTGCCCAGACCACAACGGCATTAAAGAGGATTGTGGCAATATAAAATTATTACAGCCCTCAGCTCCAAAAGTAGGCAAGTCTTCTCCACGTTCCTGTATGCCCGTGAGCCATGGGCATTGAGGGCATACTTTAAACTTTAAATGAAGAGATGGAGATTAGATTCTACAGATGCCCGTCTAGTAGTATAGAAGCGCTAACTAGAGTGGTATGGTCACTTCACAAGAACACAACGGGCTACTAATACAATCTTACATGGCGCAAAAAAGAGGAGAAAGGAAAAAGCAGAAGGTAGAGAAAAAAGATGGGAGATCAACCCCGTGGACTGGACAGTAGCAAAGTTATGGCAAAGCAATTGCAAAGCTATGGGAAAACTGTTCTTGTCATCTGTGGCGCCCCAAAGGTCCTAAAGACTAAGCCATGTTTAGGATATAATAATTACCGGTATATTCGACCAAAAGCCTGGTAAAAAAACGCAGTATGATAGTATGATAATAAGGAATTACAATGTATACCGTAAAAAAAAAAGTATCCCGTCTGACCAAGTTGATCCTTAAGGCCGGTGAGGCAGCGTTCATCAGTTTCTGTGGCCTCGGCATACTGTAACTATGTGACTGGGTGGCCAGCACTATGCACAGGCGCCTTTACATTAACCCATTTTAAGGTCAGGTACCCATCAGAGCTGGGTAGACTCAGGGACACCCTCCAGACCAGAGAAAAAATCACAAGCTTTACACAAGGATTCGAACCCACGACCTTCGGTCGTCCACCATGCCCCATAAAGTATTTCGCATTGGTCCATAAGAAACGTTTTCTTGTTTATCCGAAATATATATCTATATAAGTCTATTTATTATGATACATTATTTTCAATTTAGTTTCCTTAAGATTATTGCACCATCATTTGAAAAGAGATTTTATAAACGGATTTGCAAAAAATGCACGTCTGAGATGCCTCTGACCGTTTATAGGGTAGTGCGGGATAGGCAACCATTAATAGCGTGCCAAACTAGGATTTTTAAATTATTCAGCGTGCCAACAGCCTAAAATTCAATCTGCTCTATTATGATTTTTATAATTATTTGTTATAGGACCATTAATTTAACTCCGTAGCAAGACCAAGGCCAAAAGCAAAGTAGATTTATATGCTGAAAAGCGTTAAAGCGTTCTATTTTTAATTCAAAATTAATGTGTTTGTGATTATCATCCTTTTTATTTGCATTTATATCCGATTCAAAATTTTATTATTTCACCATACAAATTTATGGAATTTTTGTAAAAACATTATAATTTTTTAGTCTAGCAACTGCTAATATTAATTCTAATTTTATATCAGTTTAACAGGGATGTCCATTTATATTTTTGTATTTAGAAGTATTGCAGTTGGAATATCGATAAGCGGAATAGATATGTAGTAATCATACAAACAGGGTAGTTAATGTAATGTTTCAAAATATACATATAAATTATTTAGTCATATAATATATATATATAATTTTCAAATACTTTTTACCGTTTGATCATTTTAAAGTTATAAATTGTCAGTCTTTTTTTTTTCATAAAAAAAAAGAAACATAGGATCTAGATATTAGAAATATTAGCGCAAATAAAACGGGTTAACTATCTCCCTTTAATTCAAAAAACGTTTCCACATTTGATTCAATAGTGATGCCAAAAATGTTATGTTTTGTAATATTACAAATATTGACATCTTAATGAGGCGTGACCTTTTCAAATGGAAGAGATCAAGAACTTCCGGTTCTATTTTTTAATTAGTTAACGAAAAAGCATGCTTTTGCTGGTGTTTGACAATTGATTTCAACCTCGATGGCCAGTTCTAGTCTTTTAGAAATATACAAAAGATACATAATTTGTTATGAGAAATCCGTTTTTTGACATCAAAAGTGAGTAGGCTACAATTAATACTCAAATTGTTAGTCGCGTTAGGTTAAATTTAGCTTTGTTTATAAAATAAATTAGTCAAGAGCTGGGTTTCTTGGTTATTAAAAAAAACAATTCGTTGATACATAAAAACAAATAACGAAAATTCTTTTGCATTAAGTAATAAGTTTGATATTATAAAACGGTGATTTTTCATTTCTGACTTTCACAATACATCGTTTTCTTTTGGGGGACATCTTTTGGAAATGAAATAAATTTTAATCCATTACAAATTTTCATACAACCAATAACGCAGCACACAAACATTGTTCGAATAAAATGATCGAATAATACCGGAAATGTTTTTCTCTACGACCTTTTATGCATGCATAATCGTTAAGACTTGTCAAATACTGCCTAATTATTATTTCTTTAATAAATCCAACATTATGATTTTGATTACAAGATTTAATTATTAGAGGATCAAAATAATTTACGTTAAACAGTTGTAAATAAATGTTTACTTCATTTAAGGAATTTATCTGTTAAACATTAATAATTAAAGAAATTACACAATATAGTGCTATTAAAAAAGTCCGACGATATATCTTAATATATGCCTAAATATAGTGATGTGAATGTCGTTAAATGTTTTTAATTTTTTTTTTAACAATGGATATGTCCAGTCTAGGTGCAAATCCATTCCGATGATCCTTGTAAATGCAAGTTTGCTATGTCATTCAGAAACATCGACTTCAACAATCAGTTTTCCTCATTCAGAAACATCGGCTTCAACAGTCAGTATTCCTCATTCAGAAACATCGGCTTCAACAGTCAGTTTTCCTCATTCAGAAACATCGGCTTCAACAGTCAGTATTCCTCATTCAGAAACATCGGCTTCAACAGTCAGTATTCCTCATTCAGAAACATCGGCTTACCAAAAATATGTTTTTTTAGTGACATCCCCATTCTTTCGTTGATAATGTAAAATAAAATGTAATTTATTTCCCTACAATTTTAAGCGATCCAGTCCAACCAAGTTAAGCGCAGCATAAAATTTATTTATAATTTTACAGAACGTAACATGAATTAACGGCACTTTTCTGAGGTTTATGGAAGGCAGGGACGATGCCACGAGGGGCCCTCACGTACATTTGGGAACAGGGCCCCCACAATCCTAAATATGGCTCTGTTTGTGTGTTTTCTTATTGATTTGTCGCATACATGTTAAAAATGGCCATAAAAAATTTCCTACCTTGGATTAATAAACACTAGATCTAAAAAACATTAACTTTTCTTATAAGAAATACTTAATCATATTCTTAAGTTATTCGTATACACCTAAGTTCCTTGCAGGACCGGCTCTAGGGTTTATGACGCCGTAGGCGAAAACAAATTCCGCGCCCTCATTAAAGTGCCTTCGGCGGGGAGAAACTGAGTAGTGTTAGGGCATCCTTTCCTATTTTCTAAGACAACTTAACCATAAAATACCCTTCGCCTTTCATTTCCTAGTAATTCGTCTGCCTATGCTGGTAGCGCACAGGGGCGACACAGAAGAAAATTTTAATTTAGTTTTTATTTTTAAATCCCCAAATTAAAAAATCCTCAATTATGCGCCTCCTCACCACCAAATTTCGCGTCTTAAGCTGACGCCTTGGTTGCCTGTATGAACGAGCCGGCCCTGGTTCCTTGCCCATGATTATACTGGCAACATGTCTATGTCATTAGAAGCAAGCAAATGGCAGTAGCAACCTTTATAAATATTGTCCATCGGTTCAATTATTTGTCCAAGTTGGAATGAAGTCTCTCGAGAGACTTCGGTTGACGGCCAATAGTAGTCTGCAGAATCAATTATATCTTACCTCATAGGTTCTCAACGGGGCGATATCGCCCCCCGGGGGACGGTGAGAAGCTTTAGGGGGACGCTGACATCCCCGGGGGCGATTGGGGGGCGGTGAAGGGCAAGTGGGCGGTACAAACGTACCTGATGTATTTTAACACATCAGCTATTTGAATCGATTAGTTTTTGGATGAAATGTTATGTAAACGCAAGTGCTGCTAAATATCTGATATCCCCCAACAGTAAGCCTACATATTATTATATTAATAAGAAATAAGAATCGCAATGACTTTTCGATGAAGTAGGGGTCTGTATTTGACAAATATAGTGTGCGGCCGGCTGGTACTGTGGTTGGTTCAAAGGACCATCAACTATGCTGACCGATCACTGTCGCTTTAGCATCTGCTATTATTAATTATATTTTCATCTCAGTTAAGTCTTAAATGTGTTTTACACAACAGAAAATCAAACGCACTATGGTAAAGCGGAATAGATAATTAGTAATCATACAAACTGGGTAGTTATTGTAATGCTTGAAAATATACATATAATTTATTTAATCATAAAACATTTATATAATTTTCAAATACTTTTTACAGTTTGATCATTTCAAAGTTATAAATGTAAGCCATTTATTTCTTATAAAAGAAAAAAAAAAACAGAAATATTAGCTCAAATAAAACGGGCTAATTATCTCCCTTTAACTAAAAAATGTGATTTTTTAGATTCAATATTTGATTCAATTACAAGTTCTGTTTTGTAATATAACAAATATTTTTAGACCAAAGGCTTTTTGCAACCAAAATTGAAACAAAAATAGACAAATTGCTAGTAACACACCAGGCAAACGATTCACATTAATATTGATTTATTTAAACCTTTTGTTAAGGCAATTTTTTTATCTATTAATTCTTACAAAATGTTTCCTTTTCAGTTTTTTTAAAGATAATTTTTAAAGATAAAAGTTTAGTTCCCCTAAAAAAAATTGCGGAAACTATAGTCTAGTCCAGATGGGCGGAAAGGGGGGGGGGAGTGGGCGCTAAAAGAAAGTTGGGGGGGGGGGGAGGAAAAAAAGTGTAAAAGGGGGCGGTGAGCCGAAAAAGGTTGAGAACCTATGTAATTACCTGAATAATGTCATGCACAGGTAGGGAATGAGTCATATTTCTGGACAAAGCCAAGATGATCAGAAGACTATAATGATCTCTGTTTAACCTTTCGCTCCCCTCCAACTCACCCCTCCCCCCGGATCAAAGCCCACTCCTTTATTCTACGTTGTCCAACCCCCTTCCCACTCTTTTACTTCGTATTCTATGGTGGCGGGGGTCGTGACCTCACCACTAAGCCCGTGTGACATAATAGTAATAGGCGTCTCCAGGTCAGGCGGAAGGTAATCACTTATTGGTGGAAATGATTGATGAGTTATTACGATCTGGGGTGTCTTCGTTCGTTGGCGCTAAAGTACCGTAGATATCATTTTAACGTATTATGGTTCTTACTCGTCAATACTCGCAACACCACCGGAGATCACAAAAAGCTGGTTTCCAGCTCTCTAACACTGAACCACCACGCACCTTTTATTTGAGTACAGCATATTAATACCAAGTGTGTTGTAAAAAAAAAGTGAGCACATGTGTGTCAGGCACAGAGTTTTTGACAAAGATATCAACGAGTAACAAGACAAACCAATTCAACAACTTACTTGTCAAGAGAATTGTCTTTGCCATTCATCAACTCAGCCAACACGTAAGGGACGAAGGCCTTGGCCGTGGAGCCCAAGTTGAAGATCGTTCTCTTGTCAACAGGATGCCCAGTCTCCATATGAGCATTGCCTAAACCTGAGAACAGATACATACAATATGGGTTGTGCCTTCCAACATAAGAACATATACTTAACATATTAGAATCGACTAAAGCTTAGGAAATCTACAATTATATGGGTATTTGTTTTTAAAGATTATACTATAGGATGAGCATACCAAAAAGACCTCTTTAGGTCTCTCTATCCTGGATAATCCAAACAATCAAATCCTTGTGTTCAAAAGTACTTGAACCCCCCCCCCCAAAAAAAAAACAAAAAAAAAAAACTGTCCTTATCCCTTTTGCGAGAACAAATGCATATAAGTACTCATTCTTTCCGGGTGGCACCCGGGTATGGAATGGGTTGCCAGTAAAATCAAGCAACTTAAAATCAATTAAAACACTAATAGAAATGCAGGACCAGACTCAAATCACGTATGTGCGTAGGGCGCAGTAATCTTCTTTATAGAAGGAGCGTCTGTAATATATAAGATAAGATATGATAAAAAAAATAATAAAAAAAGAACATTGTGGGCTTTGGCCTAATACTAAGGATTGTTAGAAAACTATTTTCACCTCCTGATTGAACGTAAAATACAAAAGAATATTGAATATGCTTACAGCTGAAACTTAGAACAAGATGTAAACAAATATAAAAAAAAAAAGTACAGCAAGAACAAAAAACTACGCTCATTGCTTTAATCTCATAAAAGAAAAAAGACGTTGGATAATTTAAACATAGATAAACAATATTGCCGCTGTCAAAAACCCAGAAAAATTAAATATGCCTACAGCTATGTACTATAGCCAAAGACTATAACAGGATGGACAGCTTGCTTTGTTATTTCTACTATTTGATAACTTGAAATACTCTACTTCGGAATTTCCGATCGCAACCTGTCCTCTAGACTTCCGGTTTAGTAATTCGCTGTGATTTATTTTCTCAACAGAAACATCAGATTAAAATCGAAAGTTGTGCAGCGGAAGTCATTAGGCACGTTTGGGAGTCATTTAGGACAACGTTATTGGCTGCGCACAAAAAAAAACTATTCAGCTCTAAAAATAGAGCAAGCGGTCCATCTTATTATAGTCTTTGCTACAGCCGTAATATGCAGATAACGGGTTTATCATATTATTATATCGCTTTGAACTATGTGCCTAGGCTGCAATTTTTGTTAACTTGTTGAATTAAGTATATTATGCTGGTGCGCCGGATGGTGTTGTTAATGTATAGTGGGTCAAGCGTGCTTGGACACATGTAGATACACTAAATACTTTGTCACTTGAATGAACGTGTTTTTTTTTCTTATGTTTAGGTCCAAATGTATCGATGAAGTACCGTTAACCAGTTTCTTTGGTGAAGCGTCTAGGCGTAAGGGAAGGATGTGTGGCCAGGACAATGACCAGCCGTCTTCACCCCGACCCAAACCCCTAATAGCTAGAGATTGTGATTATAGCAAAACTTATTATCGTCTTCACCATCTCAACTCGAGACCTTAAAAAAAACCACCCCAACGCTACACATCTAGACCACCGAGATCATGAATAGAGATGTCTTGATCACTAATCTTCGACACATATCCCCAAGCGCCAAACTGCACGTATTTTTAAAAAAATATTTGTTATGATTAAAACTCACCGACTATTCATGTCATGTTATGCTACATTAATCATAACACACAAACATCATTATAATCATGGCTGGCTAGGGTTAATTTCTCCGAGGGGCTTCCCCCCCCTCTCCTCACTGCAGAAGGATTAACCTGTAATCCAACTAAGTACAAGCTTTCGACAGCAAATTTAGATCTTGAGATGGGAGGGGGGGGGGGGGCAGGAGATGGGGAAGAGGAGAGCACAGTGAATGGTCATTAGAAAAATTAGGACGTCTTAACACACATTAATGTTTGTTAAAAACTGTGTAATCCGATTAAGTACAAGCCTTCGACAGCAAACTTAGATCCTGAGATGGGAGGATGGGGGATATTAGAAGACCTGATGGGATAGAGGAGAGCACAGTGAATGGTCATTAGAAAAATTAAGACTTCTTATTAACACACATTAATGTTTGTTAAAAACTATCAATAGAGAAGCCATATTGTAGTTTTTCATGGACTCGAAGCATGCTAAGTTTAGATATATTTTTTAAAAAAACCTAAATACAATACAATGCTCCCCTCTCACACACACACACACACACCTTTGAACAACTAAGTGGCCGCCTTTGATAAAATTATCCATTATCCAACAACAACAACAACCGTTTCTTTTGTTCCTAGAGCCAACAATGAATTACACACACGAAACAGCAATACGCGAAACACATTACTGCCAGATAACGAATGACATGATGCGAAGGGTTAAAAGGATTGATGTTAAAAGAATGGGTATTCCCGTTCAGCTCAATGCTAACAACCTTTTTTATTTATTTTTTACATCAGCTAGTTCATATTTTTTAAATCTGTGAGAGTTTTTTCTTTGTTGCTGTCATTTTTTAAATTAATTATTTTTTAGAATTTTTTTTTTTTAAATTTATTAATGTCTTTTATTTCGATAATATCTGGATGGACACATTATCTTGGAATTATTTTTAGGTTTCTGCGGACTTCATTGTATTTTGAACAGATTCAACAATGGCTTTCTGTTTTAAACCATTTTCTTTTTTTTTTTCATGATTTTTTTTACATTTTTAATTTCAGTTTTATTAGTTAATTATAAGCCGAAGTTCTTTTTTTTTTAAAAATCCTTTATATGAACTACTTAAAAGTTTCTGGCTGACTGGCAAAAATCTTCGGAAGGCTAATTGGCCCATTTCGCGACAGTCTATCGAGCTGAAACTTGGCACATGGGCGTGTTGCAGACTACAACACATTCTAAAATAGTTTCAGTGCTATCCCTCATCCCAAACCACACAATCGTTTGTTGTTGTTTTTCTTACTGTTTTATGCGAAGTCGTGCAATGTGCAATCCATGTTTCGCAACGGACTCGCTGAGCGAATCTGACTGACAATTTGTGCCTATTTTTACCCCCCCCCCCCTTTCCCCTTTTTTTTAAAACTGTGCTTTTTTTCTATTGTGGGGTAAAAAAAATCTTAAGGAGGATAATGCTAATGCATAAACAATGCATATAAGATTTAGACGAAAAACTTTGTGTTTATGTGGTTTTTCATTCTTTTTTTTTTTTTTGGTGTTGTTTTAAACAAATTGGTTTCTGTGTTTAAAAGAAAGCGTTGAATGGATGGATAGGCTGAGACAGACAAACATAACAAAAATATAACGATATAAAGAAAGACACAGATACCTTAGATAAATAGACTGGCCGACATTGAGACTCAGAAATGAAGATAAATAAATGGACAGATAGATAAATAGAGACAGAGATCAAAAAGATAGATGGATAGATAGATGGCAAGAGAGAGATACGAGAGAGAGACAAATAGATATAATATTTATTGAGTTAAGCATTTTCTAGGTATTCCATAGACTAAATGACCTAAGTGTGTGTAAGAAATACAACGAAAATAGCTTCTTTCATCTTATTTATTCGTTTTTCCAAAACGACGAGATCAGCCAACTCCAACAACTGCTTCACAAAACACAATGCTTGTATCTCAGATCTTTTTGTTACTCTGGGAGGAATCCAACTCTTTAAGTCTTTTCCATAACATAAATATCAAGCATGATGGAAGATAACTCGTGCCTACCACGGATCGTTTCCCTTGGCAGGGTAAAATAATTTGTCTTCTTTTTCGATGAGATGGCGAGTTCAAGGGTGAGAACTCTTTGAGTTTAAGAAACAATATACTCAATATATATACAAACACACATACACGATTGCAAGAAGATCTTCCTTGACTCTTAACATTATCCTATGTAAAAAAAAAAATTAAAGTCTATTTAGTGTTATTTGAAAGAGTTTAACAATTTTTTTCAACATGTCTCTTATGTCATTGACTGTATAAGTGTATATATGTTTATACATTAGTGAGTGTGGATGTCTATGTGAGTCCAACTCACAAGAAGGTCTGGGCATGACACAGATGCGCATTAGTTTGCCATATTTTGACCCTCAATCTCTCCCAACCATTTTGCCACTTTCTCATCTCCCAAAATGATCATTTTTTTATATCCGGCGCCCACATTCTGATGTACCACAATCTCCGCCTCTTAATAATAATTGTTCGACTTTGAGCCACTTTATGAGAATCAAATGTGGTTGAAAAGAGGGGAAGTGTGTAATTGTGATGTCCAAACTGTTGAGCCGTTGAAATTGAAGTTAAACTAGCATGGACAAGGCGACTGACTCATATAACCGAACTGATTGATCATAATAATCATATGGATGAAAGCTATAAGCACAACCTTAATTAGAATAGATCTTTTGCAAAAAGCACCTGGACAGCTCTAAACGATTGCCCAGAAACTGACCTTCTGCCATCTAATGACCAAGTAAATTGTCGATGTACACAATCAATCAAATTATAAAAAGGACGTTCAAGATGACTAATGTAAGTTTAGACAAGGGGGAATGGGACTGAAGAAGCTAATTCAGTTATTACTGGACCAAAATGATTTTTAATTGTATATACATATATATCTTGAGTGGCCTTGATAAAAACATAAGTAATTTTTATGACAAAAACATGGTTGCCATAGTTACGGCCGCCATTTTGAAAAAAATAGTCATTACAAAAGTTATAAAAATTTTAAAAGTATTATAGATATTTTGGTTTCAATAGTGTTTTTGTGTAGTACTATTACCATTTTAGGTACTAGACACAATTTTAATTAAATATTGTTAAAAGTATTTTTTTAATGAATTTTTTAATTTTAGTATTGGAATTTTGTATAAAATTCATGACATTTTTTTTCTTTTAATACATTTTACAGACAAACTAATTATACATTCACCTTAAAACCCAGTCTAGTACCTCTAGATATAATATATAAAGCTACATACCAAATTGCAACATATTATCTCTAATGCTTCTCATTATTTTACAATTATCATAGAACAAAAACAACAAAAAAACACATATTGAGAAAAACGCATTTAAAGGCAAAGAATCGACAAAGAAATTGAGTCGACACACACATTTCAAACTCAATATTTCAGTACAAAACCGTCATTTTTTATATTTTATTTCATGCATTTTTGTTACAATTAGGTTTAACAAGCTATTTTTAACAAAAACTAAACAACTCTATTTTTGAAACTAATATGCCAAATATGCCCCCCCCCCTACTCAGTCCCGTTCCCCCGCAGTGTCTAATTATTTGGATGACAGATCAATTAAGCTACTCATGGGCAAAGAAAAACTAGTATTCCCAACACTATTAATTAGACTGAGTGTTGTTTTAGGTTCTTTCCAAGGACTACTGAAGACAGGACGTGCAGGGTTGAATTTCTGACTTCCTAGCTAAGGCCAATTTTTTTAACAGTAGCGATACACTCCCTTGGCGCAGTGATATAATGTTAACTATTATTAAGTAACTAACAAAATTCTTTACTACTATGATTCATTGTATTAATGGTTTATGTCATTGTCATTAATTTAATGACAAAGAACGATCTAATAGCCATTAAAATGTCTTAATAATTACCAAGCATGAGCGCACTATTTTTTAAGGAGTATGAATAGAAGGCGCAGTTTGGTTCCAAAATGGATACTTGTTGTTGGATTTTACTTCACTGTGTTTGTTTTTAATTTTTCGATCGTGTATTTTTTATCAAAATGCCTTATAAATGTGGTGTAGTTAATTGTAAAGGTAATTATAATGCTGCCAACAAGTGTCGTTTGTTTAAAGTGCCAAATAGTGCATGTATACCATTATTGAAAGCAGAAAATATGAGAGGAGAGCACAATGTTTTTTTTTTTTAACTATCACAGTCAATTTACATTCTTTATATTCCTTGGTCATGAAAACACATTAATTTTGCCATAGATATAGAAATCAAATTATCGTATTTATAATTATGGTATACATGTACCACTTGGCAAAATTCTCAACCCAAATAATCGACTTACTTCATAATCACTTATTTTAGAGGCTTTGCATTTGTCTCTTAATTATGAGCGAGATAAATTTTATGGGTGGGTTACGTTTTTCCCTTTTTAGGTCAAGAAATAACGATTTTTTTGAATTTTTTTTTCACTTTATTTTATTCCTTAGGTGACCCCCCACACGAAACCGTCAACACCAACCGCATATATATATATATAGGGTATCATGTGTACGGCCCTAATCATTCAATCATCTAAATAGATCTTAAATAATATTCAAATGCTCTATTAAACCCTCTCAATCCTAACCCCTCATTAGTAAACGGCCCTGCACATTAACATTATTGACATTATTGACATTAATTATGTTAGTTACTTAATAATAGTTTACTTCATATATAAGCGCGACAAAGGAAGTGTATCGCTACTGTTAAAAAAACTGGCCTTAGCTAGCTAAGTCAGAAATTCAAGTCTGCATGTCCTGTCTTCAGTAGTCCTTGGTTCTTTCCTATATAAATAGCGACTACAATCAATTTAGTTTAAAGGATTTTGATCTTTTTACCACGGTTTAAAAATAGACGCGCTAGACTTTGCTTCTAATTTACGAATCTGCTCGATGGCAAGGGCTTTTTATAGTTTCAGACGGCCAAAAACAGAGGTTGGGTCGGTTTTAATGGCAATTTCAAATCTATATTTTGAACCTCTTAATATTTGTTGTTGTTGTTCTCTGACTAAATATTCACAATAACATTTAAGGCCAAGATAGAATCTGGGCATTGATCAAATCACTCGTTTACTTCTGTCTGTGCACAAAACATTGGCTTAAGTCACAGATAAACAAACAACTTAAACTCAACTAGCTATAAGTACAAGGCATTTCTTAGTTTACACCAATAATTTAAACCAGAAACTCACCCGTTTCGTAGGTGGCCCCTCCTCTGATGATTCCCAAAGCCAGGCCTGGAATATTGGCGCATGCCATGACGTCACCCGTGAAGTGTTCTATGGTTTGAATCTCCTCCGTGGCGAGCGCATCTGGGCCCGGCACCGGGCTTCCCAGTGTGAGAATCAGGAAAAGTGTGAGCAGTGGAATGTGTGCTGTGGAGAGCCGTGTGGAGAGCCGTGTGGAGAGCCGTGTACCGGTACACGTGGCCATGTCTGAGGTCTTGGTGGTTTGGAAAAAATAAAATACTTATAGATATAGGTAGTTAATGTAGGTGGCGGAGTTGTCTTGTTGGTTGTTGTAGAAATAGGATCTACTGGCGCGGTGCTCTGTTAGTCGAGGTGTGTCCTTTATTCTCTTAGGCCCTCAAACCGTGTCTAGTACATCTAGTCAATGTCTACAGTGCATTCAGTGGTCCGGCTAATACGCTTTTAATGGACGTGGCCTCCCGTTTTGTTTTTCAGCAATTCAACAGCAATTCAAATGGTGGCTCCAGTGGCTCTGTGGTCTAATTGTCTCATCATTAACACCTATGACTCAATGGTCGAAATAGCCTCAGTGACCCCTCCAACGATAGAGGTGAATCTAGTGGGTGGATGTTTCCAAATTGATGGAAAACGTCACAAAGTCTACACTACTGGATTGTAATTTGTTTCGCTTTAGAAATTATGTCCTTTCTGTCTTTTGTTCTGCGTAAATAGCTTTATGTACTGTAGGACTGGATCTTGCCGTTTTCTTCCTAAAAACATTAATGACCTGTGGAAAAACGAACAAACATATTAATGACAATAGTTTTATAAATTAATTGTCGTTGAATGCATTAATGCAGGGCTCTAGACATTTAAATCTAATAATATAGGGTTTGTTTATTTGCATGTATTTGTAATGTACGGTACTAAAAAAAAGTAAAGAATCAAATGTCACAAACGTACAAAGCGTGATTGGTTGACTGTGTGCCTGTTTGTGGTTGAGGTGGGTGTAAAAAAATGGAATGGGTGTATATTTAGTTGATGACTTTGTTTACTCGACACCGGAAAGCCCACGTGACTGATGACGAAAAATCGCGGAAGAACAGGCAATTTATTTCTAAAGTGCTCACCGTTTTGTAAGTTATAAGTAATGGTGGACTTTTGCCCGGATTTTAAAACTCGGAGGCGTACGGATGTTGACTAATTTTTGGTATTTTTAATGTCTAAACTCTAAACACACTGTCTAATGGGCGTGTGTGTAGATGATTCGAGTTTTGTGGCCAAATTTTTAATTTTTGATCAATCCGGGTTGACAGAGACTAACGTTTTAGTAAGGTGTAAAGCATTGGTCTATATTGAAAACATAACGTTGTCACAGAGATCAGGATGTAAATGATTAATTGATTTATTTCACATAAAATGATATTTTAAACATTGATTGATATTTGAAATTATCACGTAGAATAAGATATAAAATCACTGATTGATCTAGGGCATTTTCACACAATTTGAGATGTTAATCATTGGTCGAAATGGTACTAGAATGTATCATATAGACGGAGTTGTACTTAATGACTTGATTGTGACACATACTGGGATGACCACTTGATATTTATAGCATCACGCGGCGAAATCACTCTGGCAATTGTATCACGGCGTGACGTCACATTCAGCTGAACTACGTCAAAAGGATGAGCAGCACTGTGACTCTCTCCATTCAGTAGCTCACTACAGCACGCACTTAGGAACGTGAGTACCAGCAATCAGCTAATTACCACTCCAAAGCTACGCACGAAAAATTAAGGTCAACGCTTAAGTTATTTATAAATAAAACATTCGCCCGAGTTCACAGACGAAAGTTGCGTGAGTAGCAATTCAGAATCGAGAGCTGCACATGGGAAAAAGTTGGCTTGAGTCCTCATTTAGAATTGCGTGCTGTATATTTTTATACAGAAAGTTGTCTTTGAATTATGGTTTATCATCGTGAGTTGCATATAGAGAATGGTGCAGGTGTCGGCAACCTTTTAATAATAAAGTGCCATGGTCAAAGTTAAATACCCTTCGGACCAAATTGATCATAGCGACAGTGAAGCAGCGTTCATCAGTTTCTGTGGCCACGAATTTGTAGCGAGCACAATGGCCAGCCGCCTTTACTGTACCCCAACTAATGTCAGGTACCCATCAGAGCTGGGTAGACTCAGGGATACCCTCCAAGGCCCGGGAACAAATCCTAGCCTTTACAAGGATTCGAACCTAGAACCATTGGAACGCCAGTCGAAAGCGCTGCCGATCGGCCACCTTGCCCCCCAAAAAGCCTTAGTAGGATTTCTAATTCGTTCAGCGAGCCAACAGTTATCCTTGCTCTTTATTGTAGAAGAGACTTGAAACGTCTTTTTATGAGTCGTCCGCGTGCCGTTGCAGATCGCTCTGCGTGACAAGTCTGTCGAAGGTTGCCGACCCCATTTAGTGCAGCGCGGCATGATTAAACAACTCTAAAGCGAATGTTCCGGAACGGACTTGAAGTGGCCCTTTGTTCCACAAGGGATACAGAGATATAATAAATTTAACGAATAATACACAGTAAAGTTTGTCCAGCTCACTCGGCAACCTAAGGCACGCGTGCCAGACTTGGCGCACCGATGGGTTTTCAATGGCACGCGGAAGAGTCCTTAACAGTATTTTCAAGTCTCTTCTAAACGACGTTTAGTTCTACAGCAGAATGACTTTTAGGCTGTTGGCATGCTGGATGACTTAGAAATCCTACTTCGGCACACTATTATCAAAAGGTGCAGACGTCTATATGTTATAATATATGAAAGCTGTGTGGATATATGGTAGGCCTACTAATAGGCTAGTATAGGCAATTTATGTATTGGTGGGTCACCGAGTATAAAAATAACCTGGTCACAAAGCAAAAGGACAACATAAAACCGCCCCAAAGTTATCCAGTTGAAAAGGTGACTTTGGCTAAGTAACAATATTTGGTATTATGTAATAGGAACTGACAACGCCCACGTCTGCACTGCACTTTACCCCCTGCTCTCATTACCCCCCCCCTTCTTGACATATCGGATTACACCCCTCTCGTGACTTGCACCTCAGCATTTACCCACAAAAACATACTGTAGACTTTTCAAATTGACCAATTTGTGAGTCAGTTATAGCAACACGGGGGTCTGACTGTAGTTGCGGTAGAAATAGTTCGTCCACAGTCTCGACCTTTCCCTGGTAATTTGTGTATGTCTATTATTTTCAGACCATTATTTTTTTTCTTTCTCCTCTCTCTCACTCTCTCTCTCTAGATCTCTTTTTGTCTATTTCGCTCTAGTACTTGTCTCATCTTGCCTCTTTCTCTCCATCCCCATTCTCTCACCTTTATTCTTTTCTATTACTCTCTCTCTCTCTCTCTCTCTCTCTCTCTCTCTCTCTCTCTCTCTCTCTTTCCTTTCTTTTCACTTACTTTATTTTCTCTAATTTCTTCCATTTTCTTTAATCCGGTTTCTCCTTCCCTTCTGTCTCTTCATCCATTTCATTATTCTTTCTCTCATGTCCTTCCTTTCTATCTCTAACTTCCTATCTCTATTACTCTCACCTCATTCCTCTCGAGGGCCGTGTGGCAGCGCGTTCGACTGGCGTTACCGAAGGTCCTGGGTTCGAATCCTGGTGCAGACTAGGATTTTTTCCCGGGTCTGGAGGGTGTCCCTGAGTCTACCCAGCTCTGAATGGTACCTGATCTTAGTTGTGGTAAAGTAAAGGCGGCTGTGCATAGTGCTGGCCTTACAATCACCTAGTATGCCGTGGCCACAGAAACTGGTGAACGCTACTTCAACGGACCTATTGATCAATTTGGTCCGACGGGTACTTACTTTACTTACATTCCTCTCAATATCTAAAAACTCCTGATCTCTCTCTATTCTTCTCCTTTCCACAACCAATCTCTCTCTCTCTCTCTCAGCCCAACAAAGACAATTATGAATGCCACTTATCCACCCAGAGACAATCCACATTTTGTTTTCGGCCACTCTTCACCCATTTCTCTCTACCACGCTCCATCATCAACATCATCAACATCAACAACAACAAAACCCACACAAAGGTTGACATTGGGGAAAACCCCACACAATGATGATTACGACCACCGCCCCTCTAATTGCAGACGACTCCATTAAGGCGGGAAATCCTCAGACGAGCGATGGACATGCGCTGACATGCCCTTTTAATTCATTGTAATCCGCTGGGGTGGGTTTCTGGCAGATAATAAGCCCTACTTTTATTATTAAATCGAGTTCGTTCGTCTCAACGACGGGCTAGGAATTCCGGAATATGATACAAGACTGTGGAGAAAAACCAGTGCAACGGACTCCAGAGAAAATATCACGGGGTCAGATCTCGAGAGCTTTTGGTGGCGTCACAATGATGACGCGATCAAAAAACAAAACAAAAATGTTGTTGTTTTTTTTAGATTAAAACAACGACAGCTCATTGGCTCTTCAGTTTCATGCAATTTTACAGAATCAATTACCCTTTATTGTTTTTTTTTTTACTGGTTTAGGGAATGTTATAATGCTATATAATGGATGATTTTTTTATGAACAAGGATTTTTATAGTAATGGCGGGGTCGGCAAACTATGTTAATAAAGAAAGCATGAAATAGATGTTTAAAAATGATAATAACCCTACACATTAACTTGATGCTTTTTTTTTAGCGAATGTATACAAACTAGATAACATATTGCTTCCATACAACAGTTATGCATATTAAATGATAAAAATATACATAAAACTCGATATTCTAGACGGGGTCACTGAGTCATAACATAAAATTAATTCTAGTTATCCCAAGACTATTTACTGTACTATGATTAGTTTTCGAGATAGAAATCCCAAGAGAGAACTTAGGAGAACCAAGAACGCATCATTATTTAAAAACAGTTATCAAAATGCAAGTCTGCTCTTGGACGACGCATTATTCCTTTCTATAGACGGAGAGTGTGGAGCATATAAAGGGGTCATCCATTTCTTACGTACCGTAAAAATCCCCTACCCCCTTAGAAAAAAACTCCCCACCAATGAATAAATTAGCTTCTCTTTCTCCCCCCCCCCCCCCCCCATTCCTTCCAGGAAATGGAAACAAGCTTATAAATCAATCAGACGTGTTGATTATAGTAATGTGAGAATGTTTGGGCAGAATCAAATGTTAATTACTTTCAATAATTAAAAGTTCAGATCTTTTTTCGTTTGCATTTTATAACTAATTGCATGTTGCACACCAGTCTTTAATTAGTTGGTCTCGCTTGTCGTTGTGAATTGTTTCGTCCCTTAAAATGTAAACAAATAGTCAATGTCATCGTGACCCATTGTTATATCTGTGGGCAAGTGATTGCATTCAAATAAGTGTGATTTCAACTTATCGTTGCCTGGGTGGTAATTGCTTTTTTTTATATTGTTTTGTAAGCTATATTAAATGTTTGCATACGAATGCATTCAGTCGAGACCACCACCCCCTCCTCAAACGGACAGATATTTTTTTCAATAACACAAATTTAAAAACTCAGCTATCAAGATTTATTAAATTAAAAAAAGAAACTATAGACCAAGTATGGAAGACTAAGCTAAGAATTCCTGTGTAATGGGCAATCAAACGATATAGAGAGCACACGGATCGACAATCTTTGTGCCAAAGTTATTTAGCGTGCCAACTGCCTAAAAGTCACCCTGCTCTCGGTATGCCTTTTTTGTAGGGTTTTCCGCCTGCCAAAGAAAATCGCTCTGTTTATTAAGTGTGGCATGCGTTCCTTAGGTTGCCGATCGCTTATTTAGAAATTCCAATAAAGACATCATACAATTTCACAAGCTATAGAAACCATTGAAGATTTAATTTTAAGAGTTCAAATACCAACATTTTTATATCCATAAAACTAGACTGTTTGCGATTCGAGTAAAGGCAATTGTTTAAAACCAAATTACACTGACGAATTATTCGAGTGTAAAGTGTCATTAAATCAGCTAGTTAATCTATTGGATCACATCAATGTAAAATGGTAATATAGCATCTCCTTTTCGAGGTAAAACACTAGACTAGATGCAAAGTACTTATATAGATAATAAGTACATGTACTGATATTGAATTAAACTACGTTCTCCAGAGTTATGACTTTTTATGACTATCTAAAATAAAACAAACAATGTTTAGCATTAACAAGTATAAAAAATGATGAGTAGAGATACAGCACACACAGTTTTGCGAAGTTAATTTAAAGGATGTAGATATAAATAGCTATCAGAATCTCCCCGTAACATTGCACTACCTTTCTATTTCTGCTTTGTCCAATCAATAATAATTCGCATATCCAAGGAGGGGAAATGTTTTTTTTAAATACACATCTAGCGTGCGTATGTTTTTTTTAACATAAAAACACTCGTAATGAATAGAAACATTGGATTAGGTTCATTGGTTTCTTATGTGTTGGAATGATTTTAGTATTTTGGCAAGTTAATGTTGAATGGGTAAGATGGATAGAGAGAGAGAGAGAGAGAGCACAAAGAGAGAAAGTGAAGGCCAGACAAGAAAGAGAGAGAAAATAGGGAATAGAGAGAACAAGCGAGAGAAAAAGAGAGAGAGAAAGACGCAGAGTGAGACAAAATGAGAGACAACGGGATAGATTAGGAGATACATTAGACAGACACTGAGAAAGGAAAGAGAGACAGACTGAAAAGATCTGAAAAGAGAAAGCACTGGGAGAGAGAAAAAGAATGAAAGACGGAGAAAGAGAGAGAGACAATATAGCTCTCTCTCTTGTATCCGGAAAGTGAGTACAGTAATAATGGAATCTTCAGCCAGTTTCTACAGGGCGGAAGTGCAACTGTAAACAACGAGGCTTGGATTTCCTTGAGGGCAATACAAACTAGCATTTTTTGTTTCTCTAGCTGTTGAGCTTTTCAAAAATTCTGTGTTATTTCTTTGAATAAAACAACAACAATAACTATAACATTTAACTTTACTGCCTATTTTTATGTTACTTTTCTTCCTTTCATTGTTGATGTTTTTGTTTTGTTTTGTCTTTGTTTTTTTTTTGTAAATGTGCAAATTGTGATTTTTATCTTTAGGCCAGGTTGATCAATACCATAAAGCAAATGTGTAGTGTGTGTGTGTCTGAAAAACATTGTATTCAAACCTGGCGCTAAGCTAAGGGATAACGTAAATGCCCAGTGTCTTATAGATAGCTAGGTGTCTGATCTCTTGAGTCTATTCGATATTTTGTATAAAGCTCTATGGTGCCTACCAATGTCAAGCTAGAGAGTGGTGGATTAACAATTGGTAGCACACACACAAAAGCCCAACATTTACCCCCTACACACACACACACATAAGCTAGTTTAAAATTATTATTTTTTTAATTTATTTTTTTTTGTTTAGACAGGGAAACATTATTTGTGAGGAACTATTTTTTCAGAATAGTTAAACTTTAACAAGTAAGGAAATGTTCATGTTTCTTAGTTCTACAGTCAGTTATACAATCAGAGAACCATTCCCCCACTTTACCAATACAATAAACTTGTTCTCATATAGTCGCAAGCTGGTCACGAAGTATAAGTATAAAATAACTAGGTCAAAAAGTTAAGGTTTAAAAAAAACTACGTCATGAAATAGAAGTATTAAAAAACTGGGTAACGAAGTAGAAGTATAAAAATAGCTTGGTCACGAAGTATAGGGCGTTTGCAATCACGTGACAAAAAGCACGTGATTTGTGTTTACTTTGTGTAATGGTGTACAAGTAACAATGGCCGCTGTATTAATAACGTTTCATATAGGCTCGAGCTTTTTTTAAATGATGTGTTGTGTTTTAAGTCTTATTAAGATTTAAGCTGTATTATGTATGTTAAATAAAATAGGCTATTTTATTATTATCATAGACATAGATCATAGACGGTGTGAGCCTATTAGTGACTTGACTAGATAGTCTATTCACCAACACTATCACATGACATCGTAGCTGCCCTACTTATACATTAGCCTAGCCTACGAAACATTAAAAGTGTAGGTCTATAAAGTGAAATTGAAAGTGTAAATAGGTCTAGCCGGCCCTAGCCTAATCACATTAATCAATTAATCTACAGTACTACTATTTACCTCCTTTTTTTGAGTAGGATAGCCAATATTCATATGTGAATTTGGCATGATAAGAAACTTCACCATGTGCCATATTTGTTCCTCAATTTACAAATGACGTCACTAAAAAACTTAAGCTCCGCCCATTGCGAACGCTATATTAATAAAAGTATAAAAATAAGTAGCTGCTTCACGCAAATAAAACTCCATCATCTGTTAGTAATTCTTGTTTGTTTGTTATAAAATTGTGTATTTCGTTAAATTGTGGACTTTTCCCTCGGGCCTAACGGGATCTCCACGGTAATATGAAGAAGAAGGGTACCCTGTCAACACGCTTTCCAATAGAAATAAAATACATACATTTAAAATCGATCTATAGTTATATCGTAGAAAAATTTGCCTGATTTCATTTTAATTTTGACGGAATGTTTCATTTATTGGGTATTATTGTTTACATGTAATGATTTTGCCTACCTGTGTACACGAGCAAACATACGATTTGTTTCCTGGGGAAGGGGGGGGGGGGGGGTGCTAAGCTTTTGCGTGAAAAAATGTTTCGCAAATTAAGTACAGATTGTTATTTAAAACAGTTTTACCCCCCCCCCCCCCCCCCCCATTCCCTTCCCCGGCTTTGCACCTGCTTGTGCAGTATTTTTCCGGTATCGCGTATAACTTCTGTTAAATTTCTAAAGGCAGAAAACTTTTGTTTAACATTGTCCAATGTCGTAATGTGTAAAAAAAAAAGAAAAAAAAAAAAAAAAAAAAAGACGCGCAACATGTCTCCAATGTCGTAAAGTAAATCCACGTTTAATACATACTGAATGTCTTAAAGTAAAACAGCCGAGTTGATGTATTTTTTCCTCCGGCTTACGCTGACAAGAAAGGCTATACACAGCAAATCAATATTCAACTGAGGGACACATATACCCGTCATGAATTAATAAATTCATCATAATCAGCACAAACTTTTAACACAAAAAAAAAAAAAAAACATTTTTGCTTCATTAACCACATGCCTTTCAATCAAGCTCGACGCTTCGGAAACATAAGGAAGAAAAAAGAATGCGGGGGGGGGGGGGGGGGTATTTATTGTTTTTTTCTTCAAAGTTTCATTCTAAAATATTTAATTGCCTCTCAACCCTACCGAACCCTAAATACCTCCCGGATATTTAATGTTTCCGCCACTGAGAAGATTTTGGCGAAATTACCCCCCTTCGCTACCTCCTATTTGTCAGATGACTGAAGGAAATTTAAAAAAAACATGGACACCTGGTTGAAATTCAAGACAAATTCTCCACATCCCATAGGGCAATATCAAGTTTCTTTTTTTTTTTTAAAACATCGCAAAAACTAACAGTTTAATGAAGAAAAAGAGGCAGGATATTTAGCGTGTGTCATGGAGTTGTCTCCGATTGCCCGCCGCCAGGAGATACGTCTTCCGTGTCGTGGTCTGCGTCACGTGAACACGTGTCCCTCGTTACGGGATATTATCACTTTGGATATAAGGAGAGACATGGACTGAATGAGAAAGAAAGACAGAGCGTCTCAGAGTGAGACAGATAGAAGGAGAGAGAGAGAGAGAGACAGCGAGTGTCAGCGATGGTGAGAGAGAGAGAGAGAGAGAGAGAGAGAGAGAGAACGGAGCCTTAAGGCCCCCACATGGCAATCGATCAAGAAGCAAGGAGGACAAACGCCGTGTCTAAACAAATTGAGGATCCTGACATTTAATAGCATCAGATGCCAAGGATTGTATCGCCTTTGGGGCGTAATTTATAAGATTTCCTGTCAGTTCTCGCACACCATTCCACTCCGAAAAAAAAGGATTACACCTCTTAATGCTACGCCCTTTCAGTCTGAGCTTTATACGAGCTTTTTAATGCTAGGGGATTTTGTGGAAAGCACAATGCCCATAAGCCTTTACTTTGCCCTAACTTTTGTCAGGTGCCTATCTGAGCTGGGCAAACTCAGGGACATCCTCCAGACCTGGGAACAAATCCTAGCCTTCACCTGGATTCGAACCCCGAAACTTCGGTACGCTAGCCCACCGCTCCCTCACTAGGCCAGCGTGACCTATTCGACTTAAAAATTTGACCTTTGAATAGCAATGCAAGATTGGATCACCAATGTAGAGGAAGTAAATAGATGCGGAAACAACAAGCATGGAAGATATGATCACTGGTGACCTCGACGGAAAGCTCGTGTTATAATAATGGACGGTTCGGGGTAGTTTCTATTATGCTGAGGTAGAGCAAGGCAAAATAAAGTCAAACCACGTAGTAGACCATAGGTATAGAACACTTAGATATAGGTATAGAACACTTAGATATAGGTATAGAACACTTAGATATAGGTATAGAACACTTAGATATAGGTATAGAACACTTAGATATAGGTATAGAACACTTAGATAAAGGTATAGAACACTTAGATATAGGTATAGAACACTTAGATATAGGTATAGAACACATAGATATAGGTATAGAACACATAGATATAGGTAAAGAACACATAGATATAGGTATAGAACACTTAGATATAGGTATAGAACACTTAGATATAGGTATAGAACACTTAGATATAGGTATAGAACACTTAGATATAGGTATAGAACACTTAGATATAGGTATAGAACACTTAGATATAGGTATAGAACACTTAGATCGTTTATTATTTTTAACAAAATTGCTTTATTTTAAAAAGTCTTTGACTAACCCGAGATAAATTGAAATAGAATTGCTCCGACCAGACAGGAAGTGTTTAATCATGTGGGTTCAATTGAAATTGACCAATGCGCCCCGTAAAGTGTACAGACAAAAAAAAAATACCGTTAAAAAACTGATTTGCGAGTGCTGGGATAGATATGCGTTGGTAAAAATTGGATAGTCTGAGTTGCCCAGGGTTTAGCATCTATGTGCCAAGTCTCAGTTTGGGGAAGTTAATATAACGGATATTTAAAAAAACAGGCCTAGTGGCCTGGTGAGAATGTCTGTTTATATACAGGTTGACACGATATCCTATACAACGTTAACAGGTAAAGTATACAACGTTAACAGGTAAAGTGAAGATGTGCACACACACAAAAAATGGATAGTTAGCTTTCTGTCTGCATTTAATTGCATTATCCAATTATATGTATTATTAACCAATTACTACATACCTGGTTTGTTGTCTATGTCATTCCTCTGCAACAGCACATTCCACAATAACAACCCATGACATGCCATCATGACATCCCGTGACATCACGCGTTGCTTCTGATCACCATCATTGGTTAGCCTAAGCTGAGGTCTCTTACATTCTATGTTAACCCTTCCCGTACCGACCTACTTCTATCTATGCTGCCTTCAGTTCCGCTATATACGCGCCCGGGACTGTAAGGGTTAATAGTATCTAACACATTAAAGCGAACACAAGTGATTATAGTAGATCCGTCCAATTTCACGTCTCACGATTTATGATTCTAACATGGACTGTCGGACAAGTTATAAAAAAAAGCGATGGACCAATTGCCAGTTGTTGTTTTTTCCTTATTTACTCCGAAACATAAACCATTAGAGACATTATTTGATTTTTATTTTAATATGTATTTCGCCCAATTATAGATTTTCGCTTGGCTATCTTACAGAAGGTATGGAGTTCGAATCCTGGTGAAGGCTAGCATCTGTTTCCCGAGTCTGTAGGGGTGTCCAAAAGTCTACTTAGCTCTAATGGTTATCTGGCATTAGTTGGGGGCAAGAAAAGGCGACTAAATAGGGCACGGTGGCCGAGCGGCAGCGCGTTCGACTGGTGATCCGAAGGTGCTGGGTTCGAATCCTGGTGCAGGCTAGGATTTTTTCCCGGGACTTGAGGATGCCCCTGAGTCTACCCAGCTCTGATGGGTACCTGACACTAGTTGGGATAAGATAAAGGCGGCTGGGCATTGTGCTGGCCACGCAATCCCCTAGTATACTGTGGCCACAGAAACTGGTAAACGCTGCTTAGTCAGCCCTGTGATCAGTTTGGTCCGATGGGCACTTTACTTACTAATGACAATTAACCATTGTGCTGGCCACACAATCTCCTAATTTGCCGTGGCCAAGGAAACTTGTGAACTCTACGTCACGGGCCCTACTAGATCAAATTGGTTTGAGAATGGGTGCTTTACTTCTCTATTAAATTTAAATAAAGATTTCTTGGGTATACCAATGGCTCACGTAACACGGCGACAACACAAACCTGACGAGTTTGAGTCATCGCTACTTGAACTAATTAGTATTTGCTATTTACAGCCTCGTGTTTGACATACAATCCCGTGTCATACTTCAGTCTCTTTCTTACCCCGCGTGAGTGTGTGTGGGGGGGTGCATTGTAGTTGCTATATTTAGGAATCGTCATGCTATTGACGGCTCTTGCAGGAGATGATCTAGGAAAAAGAAAGGGGAGATGGGGAAGGACTGAAGGGTATGGGGAGGTGTAAAGGGCTTGTAGTCGAGTGGGTTGAGGTTCTTTGTTTACCTTGGTGACGTGTCTGTTTCCGGTAGTCCATGAGTCACTGAAACTTTTCAACAAGAAAATTTAAAAGCGTAGGGGGGAAGGAAATAGTAAGAGGTTTGGAAATGAAAAGCGCATTATTGTTTGCGTTCATTATTGGGTTTGCATTGTAGGCCAAGCATTGTGCTAGCTACATAATCCCCTCGTATGTGGTAATAAAACCCATTTCAACATCTCTACAGGCCTTCAAAAGGCTAACTCGGCTTACACTAGTTATACTCGAACTTCGTTAAATAGGGAATAGTTAAGCAGATCAGTGTCTGATATAAAGTTCTTTGTGTTAAATATGTCATGTTGACTCATAGCTGTTTCAACTGAGTGCCCGTGATGTGGGTGAGCATCTATAGACTATACATATGCTGTATTCTTTGGGTGAGTCAAACGTGAACACTCAACACGCACACTCCTACATACAAACAGACAATTACGTAACACCCAAAGTTCGTTCCATACAGCCAGACACTCAATACTCTTTTTTGCGATATATCGCAACATTATTAATACAGGAACATTGCCTTAGCGGCAGGAAATGCAATCGGCTGATCTTTGAAACATTAAAAAAAAAGACTTCAGAATGTAAATACTTTAGAATGTAAGTAAATATCAGCAGAAACGTGCATCCCTCCCCTGTTTTCCCTCTCTTTACCCGTAGCCACCTTTTTGATAGCTAAAGTGACTTCAAGAGGAAAGAACACTGTTTAATTATTCAAGACAAGAAAAAAGACTACAACACAAGAACTGAATGATATCACGATTTCACGTCTTTGTTGTGTCTTCCTTTTTTTTTTTTTTTTACACAGAAAATTTTATTCATTGAAGAGTTATCGTGACCCAGCGATGCACACTTCCTATGACGTCATCACTATGCGCGTACCTTGGCGTTTTTTTTTTTTTGTTTTTTTTTTGTAGTGGGTGTAAGTATGTTTTGTGGGAACGGAAGGTTTCATTAGGTAAGTTCTAGACATGTTTAGATCAATACGTCTAGATTTGTAGGCAAGTAGGTAATGAGGTCATCAAAATAAATCGGCGGCCGAAATGTTGATGGCGCATGTAGTAATACACGTGTCTCGCTGCCGTAGAACATTTTAAAGAAGAAAAAAATTACTTCCGGTGACGGAAAAGGAAAAAGTAGGTCATCTTCTCTTATTGCCAATCTAGTTACGGAGATGAGGGGAACATGTGGCCAGCCACAACAACGCCAGATTCAGACTGCTCGAATACAATTATATCTCATTTTCAAGCTCTAACCTGACTTTGAATCTCTGTAAGTATTAGGATCCCCTTCTAACCATCCACCCCTTCCCATCGGTCATTTGGGTGTTGTACGGTCCAACCTCATTTTCCACTGACTTCGGCTTTTAACCAAAAAAAAAATGTCTCCACAAATAATAGTATCAGTTCTTGTCAATTGCCTCGGTTACCGTCGATTGCCTTGGATACCTTCGATTGCCGCCGTTACCGTCGACCCTAAAGATGGTTCCAGTGCCAAAAGACCAAACATAAGGTTCTTAAGGAGGAGGATTATCCTTCCAAGAAAAAAATATTTGCACGTCAATGTTCCTTCCTCTCAGTCATTCATATGCCAGTCAGTCTCAAGAAAGGTCAAGGCCATGTTACAAGTTCATTTATTCTTTACACTAGTCTTTTATATTCATCTTATATGCATTCCTTATTGTCTTTAGCATGAAACTATAATTTATTCTCTATAAATATGTTTTTTTGGGTATATATATTTTGAATAATCTAGAAGAAACTTTTTGATTTACATTGACGGATTTAAATAACTGCCTCGGTTTTCGTCGTCTTCGGATTTCGCAGATTGTTCGACTGAAGTTATAAACCGTAATAGATAATGCTTTGAAGCACACACGTGCTACGATTTTATTGAACTCAATCATTATAAGGTCTTTATTGGTAACCTGTTTTATTACCAGTTTGTCTTGAAGTTTGGACAAAATTGGGGCATTCGGAATGTAGAAATTTGTGAAATTAAATAATAAACATGAGGCTTAGAGGTTCAATGGCAAAACGTTGAGCTCCTAATCCGTATGTGTCTAGTGTTCAAACCCTTGGGATTTCATGGTGTTGTTTTTTTTCCACGGTCTGGCAGGAAGTTCTCCTTGAGTCTATCCCGATCTGATGGACAGCTGACGTATAAAAGGTCAATTTTTAACCAAAAAAATTATTCATTCAACTTATCTTATCTGATATATTACAGACGCTTCTTCTATAAAGAAGATTATTGCGTCCTACGCTGATCTGTCGTCCCAGTCTAGCCTTGCATTTTTATTAATGTTTTAAATGATGTTAAGTTACTGGTTTTCCCTGTTTATTCAGGTAACCCATTCCATGCCCGAATGTTTACTTATCAACGCGAATGAATTAAACCCTCTGTTATTTATCGTGTACAAAAACCCACAACCCACACACATACCCACATCATATTAACATACATACAATTACAACTCAAGATAATAGTGAAGGTATCAAACCCAATTCATCACAGAGCGGGGACAAACGAGTGTAATATCTCCACCAGACATGTCAGAACGGCGTCAGAAATTGTTTGCTAAAGTTGAAACGAGGAGAAAGTACGTGAGTTTAAGAGAGACGACGAGATTATACATTACGTAACGTAAAGGCTCGTTGTTGTTTTTTTAAATAACGATGCATAAATTTATTTAAATCTCAGCAATATGTATCATTTCTATGTTTATACTAGTGGTTATGCCCGTCAAAATTACAGAGAAACGAATGATTTCAATGTGTTTTGTTAAAAGAGAAAGGAAAAAAATAAGTAACACTATTGCAATAAAAACTGTAGTGAGAAAGTATCTTTCGGTATTTAGTTTTTGTTCTTTTTTTATAGAAAGCATTTCTAAGTGTGATCATTCTAAAATTGTTTATATATAATGCGAATGATGTTTAGAGTAAACACGAGATGTCTGGATATTTACAAAATGCATTTGTGAGTGCGTCTACGTTCATCCATTTAATACTGCCCCCAAAATGCAGGTCGATAATAGGACTCCACAGCCATACCTCCATGTGTAGTGGAGGTGTAAGAACAAACTATTCGAAATGGAAGTCTATGACAATATTTCACGATTGTCGGGCTGCGACCTGATACCGGACAACGAAAACCAAACAACTGGGTGACAGTGACATTAAGGAGTACAAAATTATGTAGAAACTCATTTGTGTTTGTTAACTTGAATGTTAGTAAAGGCGATACAAATGTTAGTGGGTCCCGAAATATAAATATAAAAAAATACCGGGTCACAAACAGTAAAAGTTTGCGAATCGCTGGTCTGCGCTCTTGAAACTAACTTCAGTGATACAGACGAACATATTCGAAACTTAGTAGAAAAAGCAGTTTGTTTTGAATACCAGTTTAGGTATTTAAAATCAGTTAAAAGTACTGGCAACCTTTTCACAATAGCGTGCCAAACTATAATTTCTAACGCATTCAGTGTGCCAAAGGCTCAAATGTTATCCTGCCCTTTTCTTGTGGAAGAGGATTTAATGGCTTTTTTTGGAGGAGGTCTTTCGCGTGCCATTGACAATCGCTCTGAGTGATAAGTCTGGCACGCGTGCCGTATGTTGCCGACCCCTGGTGTAGACTAAACACGTTACTATTACTGTGTCTGTACTAGCCTATACCATGTAGCCCTGCAGAAGAAGCCATACACAAGTTTCAATCCTTGCTAAAGTAGACATTGTGGATGAATTGGAGAAGCGGGGCAATCAATTTTCTGGGCCAAAGATCTGTGGGATACTGGCATTGATTTTCGTCTTTTTTTTAAATTCTTTCCCGGATTATGAAAGGGCATGAACGTAACAAGATATGAGTGGTCAGTAATCTCAATGGGAGCCTCGCTAAATGTAACGAATCGGATCGATTTAATGTATCAATATAGCCTAGTCTATTCGTTTTTATTTGCTAATCTTGCCGTTGGCCAAATCAGAGATGGGAAGGGAGCATGGCCATCAACATGGGACATAAGAGGTAGGTCATTATCACCCTTTCTGGAATTAATATATAAAAAAAATTATAAATAATATAATAAGGCTGAAGCTTTCTCTTTCTCCCAACCTAATTTAGAGAAGGTCGGTCGCAAAAGCTGCCGGTATTTCACATGGACTCAACTGAGGGGTGGCCCGCCAAAGATTGAGACCGATGGAGAGGAGAAGTTACGGCCCTTTTCCGCAATGGGGACGCCAGGAATTAAGTCAAGTTATGTCAAATTTTACATAGTGGCCACCTAAACTAAGAAAACTCCTGCCAGCTGCCCATAATTGCAGGAGTGTATATTGATTCTGTAGCGTCTCTACGTTAATTATACAACCTGTACGTAGTGTTAACAAAAAGCTTCATGTGTGTAAATGCTCAACAACATAAAAATATTTAACAGATAAACATTTTGTTATCAGAGCATTATATATGGCAAGCGGTCCTCAAGTCGCCACGATCACGGCCAGTACAACGTTGTTGTAAATCTTGGGATCGGTCTGCTATAGCACACGCGGAACTGTGCAGCTGACTGCGCATCCATTTAAATGTTGTTTACAGATACATAAAGAAGCCTCATGATATCGAGCGGCGCCATGTCATGACATTCTTTATGACATTACGGATGATTACGTCACATGCCACACAAACACCCACACACAAACATAGAGATTCGAACGCAAAGACACAGCAAGTCAATGTAAAAAATAGACAACAGCCATAAGCTGATATTCCCATAAATAACTCAGTGGTGAGTAATTTCATAGTTTAGAGTTCAGGCAATTATGACATGTCAGTAGTTCAGCTATATAGAAGACACACTAACCCCTCCGATGAAAAAAAAGTTTTCAAACACCCTCGGTTTATCTTGTTAATCTGTTCAAAGCGTAGTAATTTATTCCTCTCATTGTATCACATACCACTGACTATTGTGCATAAGTAATAGAAAAATAGTTCAACGCGTAGGATGAAATGTGTAATCGGTCGATGGTAGACTCGTATAAATACTTTATATATGTGTGTGCGTTAGTGCGTAGGTATGTCTGTTTGTCTGTGCGAGTGTGCGTAGGGTTGTTGTCTGGGATTAGTATGTCTGGGTCAATGCCACCTTATTGTCATTGCCACTGGTTGGTAGTATTTATAAGTATCCACTTTACACTTTAAAGTCTTCGACATCAAACGCTCCGGCGTCTCTTCACTTCAAAGAGAATTTTATTGTAACAAGTAACAACTTTATAATTATCAACTTCAGTGTCAGTCATTGCCTCATGTCCAGTTTTTAATATGCACCTCTTTTGTTGTCATTCCTCGTTGCAAAAGTTGCCCAGTCTGGAATGAGTATTGAAAAAGATGTACTTTTGTATGACCTCATGACCCCTTAATGACCGGCCAGTTGTGGTGAAAGGACAGCCCAACAATTAGTATTTCCCTCGAGCTAGGGCTCGCAGCTTCCTTACTGCGTCAAACTCGTGAACTAGGTTTCCTTTTTCGTTATTAAAAAAAAACACAACAGAGCGGGTTATAATACTAAGTGAAACCAAACCTGTTTAGTATTCCAATACAGTAAACAATGTCTAATTTAAAAAAATATCACAGTAACTCAGTAACGTTTAGGAGGTTTTGTTTTTATTGTTAAGTGTGTGTAGGTGTGAAAGAGTGTGTGTGTTTGCACTCGTTAATTTCTATGAAAAGTGGAGTCTTTTTTTTTAGGTATATAGTATATAGGTATATACATCATCTAGACTCTAGAAAGTAGAACAAAAGTGTCAGCATCGAAATGGAGGGAATGCATCTAGACTAGTTTTCTACCTAAGCGCTTTAATTTTCTTTTCCAATAGTACTGCCTACCTCTAACTGCCTCCAATCACATGTAACTGTCTCTACATTTAACTAAGGCTTCGTCTCTAAGCACACCCAACTCCCTGTAACTAACCACACCTGCCTCTAACTACATCTCCCCTACCGATTCTGATCTATAGCTGACTTGTACCTTTACTTCACAACTGCTTCTACCCTTGCCTTTACATCTTCCCGCCAAACGTCCTTTAAGTGTTTTTCTCAAATGTCCAAATAATTAGCCCTTCAATGCAAATGTCCTCACAATTACACGAAAGGAAAAATGTCGTCGATTAGGTCTCTCATAATCTCAAGGGTTATTTAATATGTCCTCGTGTTGTCTCCAATTTCTATGTAGTCGCGGAAAGACCTAGACGTTTTATTCTAAACTCTAAACTAACTTCATCGCCAGGCGGGGCAAGTAGTAGCTCAAATTTCTTCCTTCAATGTTTACCACACAAACGTCCCGTCTATCTGTCTCCAATACGCCAAGGGTTTAGCTTTCCTTCAATAGCCACGTTCCCCCTTGCTTTAATGTCAACATTCAAGAAAATCTACCCCTTATTTATAGTGTACAATAGAAAGATGTACATCAAAAAGTTTAGGCCAACAGTGTGACTCCAAATCTAGAGACACGAGGATATACAGTCAAAATATTATTTTCTTTAACCATGTTTGTTTTTTTATTTCTCTACTCCGGGCAGTCTAGATCTGTATAGAACGAAAGTTTGCCGAGGGCTTTAATCATAAAATGTATGTGCAAATATTTTTTTCTCAGTAGTTTGAGAGGATCTCTTTCATTATTTCTTTAAAAACATTTTGTAATAACGGTTTATTGAAGGAGTTTAACATAGTGTTCTTTAAAGATGTAGTCCTCTTATATGCATGTGTAATGATTCTTTGATGTATAGCAGGCTACTTAAGTTATCATTAGCTTTAAACATGCTCTCTCTATACAAAGACAGAGATATAGAAAAAGTGAGAGAGAGGAGAGAGAGTGATAGACTAAGAGAGACAACGAGATACTTATTGATAGAGATTTAGATAGATAGATATAGTTAGATATAGACACATACAAATAGATATAGATATAGATTTGATATACGTAGATAGATAGATACGCACACACACCCTTGGTTCTCTTTAGCTTGTTAAAGGCTTACCGTCAGACTAAAGCTAAAAGCTTGTAACGCTAAAACGCTAAAAAAAAATATATATATTTTTCCTTCATGTTTTATATTTCCTTTTAACATTTCTTCACTTAAAGTAACACTAATTGCTAATTGGATGGATCGCTTGGAACTATCGTCAACATTTTAATTAACGAGGATGATAAACATGTAGGAGAGTTCATTATACTTAAATACATTATAACCAAAGGCTGAGTAAAAAGGGGGTTGGGGATTGCCTGGGCTACCCCCCTTCCCCTTTTCTCTTAAATTTTGTATTTAAAAAATTGTTGGAAAACAATCTATACTAACTTTGCGAGACTTTTGGTAATTGTTTGTCACCAGAAAGGTGTACAATAAAGGCACCCTAAATAATCTATAATAAGATGGACCGAGTGCTTTGATATTTCTGCTTTATTGGATAACTTGAAATACTTTGTTTCGGAATTTCCGATCGCACTCCAGCCCTCTATACTTCCGGTTTAGTTATTTGCAATGATTTTCTCAATAAGAAATTAAGATTTAAATCGAAAGTTGCATACAGCGGAAGTCATTAGGCACGTTTAGGAATCATTTAGGAAAGCTTTATTGACTGCGCACGGAAAAAACAACACTTAAGCTCTAAAAATAGAACAAGCGATCCATCTTATTTTATAGTATTTGTAAGAATGTATAAACAAGTGAAATAATATGAAGACGAAACAAAACAATAAGAGAAAGAGAAGGAAGAAAGGAAAACATTTATACAGTGCTATAAGCCTTTCAGTGGGGAAAACAAAAAAACTGGTTTAAGATGAACTTAAAAATTCCAACCCAACACACATATAACACACACCTGTTGCAAAGCTCAGATAAACATAAAGACAAAAACACTGTCCTTATCCCTTATACGAGAACAAATGCAGATAAGTACTCTTTCTTCCCGTGTGGCATTCGGGCATGGAATGGGTTGCCTGAACAAACCAGGAAAACCAGTAACTTAGCATCATTTAAAACATTAATACAAATGCAAGACTAGACTCGGACCACGGATGAGCGTAGGGCGCAATAATCTTCTTTATAGAAGGAGCGTCTTTAATGTATAAGATAAGATAAATAAACACGCAAACGAACCGAGAGAATGGGACTAATAACACATGCACTCAAACAAACGCACATTACGCACAGACAACAAACAGGCATGCGCGCGAAAGATTAATGCAAACAAATATTTATTTATTTTTAAACACAGAATCACAAATAGAAAAAAAAAAAAAAAAAAACAATAAAAAGGCGTTATGTCGAGTCTGACACATGAACTGTAGGAAAGTGTGACAATGACAAATTCATGTGACAACGGCGGCTTCACGCATGCGTGAACGGATAATTGTTTTAAAGCTTTCAATGTGTGGGTAAGACAAGAAAATGTATATTTCAGCTATGACGCCATGCATGTGCATATTTAGAGTGCATATCCGTCTCACCCTACACAACCCCTCCTCCCTTAAAAAAAAATTACCGTACTACATATTGAGGCGGCACTCAAGCGACCATTTCCAGAATATTCAATGAAAATAAACGCTATTAAAAATTATTAATAACTAAGTGAACTAAGTAGCCTACCAATATATTATACATTGTTTTTACTTTACTCGCGCAGTATTCGACGTACTTGTTGTTTGGTGAGTTTGTTTTTACACGCGGCGCCCTTGGCTTAGCCATTATTACCATATTACTTTAGTGGCTAATTCGGCACCCGAACGCTGTACAAAATAAATTAAAGTTACAATAAACAGCATAATTCTTCACATCTTGGAAATTTCTGTTAAGAAAATACCGCCCCCCCCTCCTTTTTTTTTTCTCTCTCCCAAGTTAAATGTGTAACACGATCAATAATGATCGTTCAAGCAGTCATACTGTGCAGTTTGTTCCACATTATTAAAACTATTGTGCCCTCTCATCTTTTATTTAAATAAATTACTGAGTGGGGCAGCTAGAGCGCAGAGAGGCCTCGCAGTGGGGAGTGGGATTGAGAGAGGGGAAAATGAGAGATTTTTACATTCATGTCGAGTGTAGTGGAGCTGTGAGGTCTCCGTCAATTACTAAATTAGGTCAAGTGCTAGAAGAAGAAAAAAAAAACTGTACTCTCCGAACCAAAATATAACAACAAACCAAAATATAAATTCTGCACTCTCCGAACCAAAATGTTTCACTTAATGTTCTCGTCCCGGCGTATTTTGCCGCAATTATAAGTGTTTGTCGTGTTCTTTATTCTAAAACATATGAAAACACTTTTTAATGGTTGGATAAATAGTCACAAGAATTTCTATAAAGGCGCGTTGGCTGTAAAATAAGTAGACGAGGTTGTTCCTTTTTTTTAAAAAAATTTTGGCACTAATTGCAGACACGGGAAAGGATTTCATTTAATTTTTTTTTTTAAGAGAACACACGCCGTGATCGTAAAAAAAAAAGTATTTTTTTACATTATAAAGAACAATAGATCTAAATGCTTTTAAGTTGTCAATGAATTTTTTATATTTTTTTTTTGTGTGTGTGTGCTCATTTTTGAGAATTTATCGTATATACATCTATAATTGTGGGCTGTTGTTTTTTTAGAGTTTATTGTATATACTTCTATAATTTACAATATAGCTTTGTATCAAGAATGTTTTAAAAAAAATTTAAACTATTGTTAAAGTACTCTTGATTAAATAACCATTCGGACCAAATTGATCATAGGGTCGGTGAAGCAGCGTTCACCAGTTTCTGTAGCCACGGCATACTAAGTGATTGTGCGGCCAGCACAATGCACAGTCGCCTTTACTTTACCCCAAATAATGTCAGGTACCCATCAGAGCTGGGTAGACTCATGGACACCATCCAGACCCCGGGAAAAAAATCCTAGCCTTCACCAGGATTCGAACCCAGGACCTTCGGTACTTCTTCATATTATTGCGGAGACTCCGTTAGGACCAAGGAAAGAGTCCACAATTTTTAACTACATATAATTCTTTTTTAAATCACAAACAAGAATTACAAACAGATGACAGGGTTTCACTTTAGGGTATTTAGTACAGCCCTTCAGATGGGGCAGGGGCCACCATCTACCATAAAGTAGTATAATGGTATTTCTCTGAAGAATGTTAGAATGTTATATAGTTAACCCTTCCCGTACCGACCTACTTCTATCTATGCTGCCTTCAGTTCTGCCATATACGCGTCCGGGACTGTAAGGGTTAATTTAAGTATGGGGAGGAGTGAATGCCTTAAGCTCTAACCATTGATTTATTTAACCACTTACTGGTAATTGCCACAATCGATAACGGACAATGTAAACTCGTAGGGAATAACTACGATGTTATTGCAGTCTGTAACAACAACAACTCAATTGATTGACCAGCGTCCAGTGGTAAAGCTGTATACAAGTAAATGAGCTCACTTCACGGCCCCTCGATAAAGCCTCAATGTGTATCGAAGGACCTCTCTCGTCAGATATCGTATTACACTTGTACTGCTGCTATACAGCCGTTGGGAGGGAATAACCTACTGCTTACAGAGAGAGAGAGAGAGAGGAAGAGATATGGTGGGGAGGGGGGGTGGACAGACAGGGAGTGGAAGAGAGACAAAGAGAAAGGGGAAGAGAAAAGATGAGATGGTGAGGTATAGATGGGCAAAGTGAGAGTGGGGGAGAGAGAGGGAGAGTGACAGGGGGGGGGAGAAGTGAAAAGACAGAGAGGCGGATAGAGAGGAGAGAAAAGAAGAGAGGGGAGAGAAACAGAGATAGAGAGACTTACAGAGAGAGAAAGAGATACATTCAGAGATAGGGGTGAGAGAGTGAGGGAGCGAGAGAAAGAGACAGAGAGGTAGATGGGAATGCGGGAAGTGAGAGATGGGGAGAGAGAAAGTAACTCCATGGCGAGACTTAGCAAGGGCAAATATTGATTGTAGATTTGACTATGTTACGTTAAGTGAATCTATTTATCCGATGTTTGCATCGCTTGGGAACTGGCAGAGGTGTGTGTGATCTTTTTTAGATTCAGCATAAATAAAACACGTTTTTACCCACGACATGTTAGACCTTGCGCCACCCATTTCCCGCCTCTTTCACCCCAGCACTGCTGGGATAAAGGAAAAAAAATTACAGAAATTTAGTGTTTGACGTTCTTCATCAATCAGGCTAAAACCTTTGGCGCTAAAGTGCTATACATTTCCATAAATAAAGTCAAGCACAATGAAAACAACAATTATTTTCCGCCTCGACCTTAGATCTACTTTTTCTTTTTGTCTATTTCACACAAAACTACATAAGGTCGACATAGAAATGCTTGAAAATGATGTGTTGTTGTTGGCACTGGATTCTGCCCAAAATATGAGTCTTTATAGACGTTCCTTCTAGTTCTAGATAGAAGATTATTTGATTCTACGTCATTGGCCCGAACTCCTACAGGGCAGCAAGGATTGGGCGGCGACTGGAATAGAACCCAGGAATGTCATGTTGATAGCCCGATTTAAATAACCACAGGGCCACATTTAAATCAATTTAGTTTTTTTTTTTTAATGTAACCCTAAAAATGAAAGTTTAAATATCTTAAAATGTCCAAAAGATCTGACTGTTCAATGATATTTAATACTAAGCCCATTATAAAGCTAAAGTTGAATTACTTTCAAACGTGGGGTTCGTCTAAATATATTGACTTTAAAATCGTCAATGAACTTTTCTACACAAGATAATTTTGTCAAGTAAAATTTGAATCATCTTATGACTTACTGATGCGCCTTCTCGAAATGCATTTTTTTATGCTATGTTAAAGTCTAGTCTTGCATTTTGAAAAGAGTTTTGAAGTATGTTGAATGTTCGTAAGTTCAAACAATTCATTGCATAACCGAATGCCAATAATGATAATATTGTTGGCATCAAAGCTAAATATATTATCTGCAAGCTGATACCACAGATAAAAAGAAACATATAAGTTATGTTTCAAAAGCGCATAAATTTCATGTCAAGGGCGTTATTATCTATACTAGTGGTTATGCCCGTCAAAATGACGGTGAAACAAAGGATGTTATCTATATATTATATCTTCGTCACATTTACTCACATACGAAGTTTCTAGTAAGAGTCTAAGAAGGGACTAATCAGAACCAGTGTAATATTTTGAGCCATAATATTATTAAAGGCCTCAAACCTGTTCACCCACATAATATATAAAATAATATGTATAGACACACACACAGACAAACAAACTCACACACATGCACTCATACAGTCACACACACAAACCACAAGCTGAGAAAAACTCACTTGGCAATAATAATTGTGGCACGCAAAAGCAAATGTATATTTGTTAAAGTTACTTAATAATAATTGCGGCACGCAAAAGCAAATGTATATTTGTTAAAGTTACTTAATAATAATTGCGGCACGCAAAAGCTAATGTATATTTGTTAAAGTTACTTGCCAGTGCAAAAAAAAACAACAACTGCCAGCATTTATTGGGTGATGCAAGCAAAGGCTGGTGTTAGCCGCACGCGTGTGTGTATAAGGTTGTTTGAGTGTGTGTGTAAAAGGGGAAAGTATTTTAGGGGGTGAGGGTGGTGAGTGCCTACGAGATGGCGGGGGGAGGGGGGGGGTTAAGGAAATATTCGGGGTAACAGGTAGAATTGAAAAACTCCCGGAGCCAGGAGAATGGCACTCGTGAAAGTATGCTCTTTCAGCACTTTTCTTTTTATTTGTGTGCAAATATGCTCGTGGAAGGAAACATTGGGAGGAGGGGTGGGGGCGGGGGCGCCAGTTGTTGTTGTTGTTCTATGGAACATACGTTTTGCTTCGTTTCAAAGTTTAAGCTATCCCATATTGGCCCGTGGGGATAGGGAAACGGGTGATTTCGATCGACATTACAGACAGTCAGAAAGACGGACAAGCAGGAAGTAAGGCAGACAGATAGAATGACAAACAGACATACAGAGATCTAGATAGATTGATAGGTAGATTGATAAATAGATAGATTGATAGATAGATAATAAGATAGATATTTAGATAGATAGGTAAATGAATACATCGATAGATGGATGGATTGTTTGATAAAGATATAGACAGATAGATCGATTGATTGATAAATAAATAAATACATAGAATGCTTGATTGATTGATAAATAAATAGACAGATAGTTGGTTAGATAGATAAATAAATAGATAGTTAGTTAGTTAGATAGATAGATAGATAGATAGATAGATAGATAGATAGATAGATAGATAGATAGATAGATAGATAGATAGATAGATAGGTAGACAATATACATTAATCATATATTAATATGAGTTTAGAATTGATACATATTTCTCAATTAAATATTCTCTATTTCCAATAATCTTACTGAATGTTTATCCGACCCTTAACATGATCAGTTTCTGTTCCAATAAGAAAGATTTGTTTGAGTCACGTGACTTACCAAAAAGAGGTGGTTATCCAAACTCCAGCTTTGAATTTTAAAAAAGAACATGAAGAAGAAAAAAGTATCCACAATGGTTCTAGAATATAAAGGCCGCAGTTTCAGAAACAAAAACGAAAGAAAAAAATGCCAGTGCAGCGTATTTAACTCTACTCTCGCCACCACTTAGTGGTCAACTACTTGATAAGTAACTGACAGGTGCTTGCAAGGCTCGCCGATCATCGTTGGTGCCTTAGTCTAGCCATGGAGTGAGTCTTCTGTGAGGCACGCTATTTTGGTATGGTTGGGCGGGGGGAGGGGGGGAATGAGGGGGTTAGTAAACGGAAACGGGGTAGACGAGTGGAAGTGGGGAAGGGGGAAAAGTGGGTGGGGGCTTGCGGCTTAAAATTTAAAGATTATAGATCTTGAGATTACCATGTTTGCATAGATTAAAACCAGATGTCTGACTTTATACACCTTGCACTTTAAATTTGCTATCAATTATGTAATTCGTTCTTGTCCCATCACAAAAGTGTTTTTTTTTTTCGAAAACCATATTTTTATTTGGTTAGTTTTACATTAGTCTAGTTCTAAACGTAATGAGGACCTACAAATGGATAACGATACAGGTATGTATAATCTTAACTAACGATATTTCCTAAATTAAAATGTAAAAGAAAAAATAAACATTTTGGAAAAAAAATTATTACTGGTCCCGACGGAGTGGAGTTTGAAGTACTTTGAAGGGCGGGTGTGCTAATAAGTTATTTCAAATGTTCTTATCAGTAAGCACCCCCTCCCCTGTCAAAACTGTTTAATTTCCCTCCCGTCTTGCAGTATTGCAGAAATATGATAGAAATACAAACTATCTCTTTCACTGGTTCCCAAATTTTCCATTTTGGTCTCACGTTATATGGAGCCATGAAAGCCTTAACACAACCCATCCCCTATAGCGCCGCACACATATACAGACACACACATATACACAGTGACTACACACACATACAGACACACACATATACACAGTGAATACACACGCACATACAGACACACACATACACACAGATAGACACATACATAGGCCGACATACAACATGCACACATAGTCACACATACACAGACACATACATACATAAATCATACACACACACAGCAACTCCACCACGTGACAAATATGTCTATTTAAAAAAATTTAATTTTCAATGTGAACAAAAAAAAGGTATTCTTAAGTTGTCCCCCTTAAAAATCTTTTTTCCTCCCAGTGGCGTAACAAAGTTTAAAAAGGCAGTGGGCCCTTTTTTTATTTTAAATAAAACAGATCACACTGTTGCAGACAAGACGAACCAGGTTGTCCCGTGAAACAAAATGTCTTACTTTGACACTTGTAAAGGTGTCTGTCCACAGCATAACCTAATCTGTAATCAGTGCCGTTGCAAGGGATTTGGGGGCCCGAGGGGCTTGGCCTCTTTAGGGGCCCCTGCATTTTGACATTCGACAGCATGACATGAGAAAAAAACTATTCGGACACTCATTTGGAGGCCCCCCCCCTCAAGTAGGGGCCCGGGGGGACTTTCGAATTTGGACCCCCCCCCTCCCCCTCCGCTAGCTACGCCACTGTCTGTCATGCAAACTTGTCTGCCACATGCCCCTCCCCCTCCCTTTCTACTGACCAATTGACCTTTGTGCGTGCTATCGCTACGCCATTGACTACTCACACGGGGGAGGGCGGCTGAGCCACACTTTAAGAACCACTGATTTCAAGAAAGTGGACTTTTTTTTTTACAAATTATTTTTCTTTTATAAATATTTTGACCAAACTGTCAAACGACTATGAAACATGTCAAAGTTACTTTTTTTTTTAGAAAAAAATGTAAACATTATGACATTTGACATTTGTCAATATCCCCGCGACATGTTCCTTGGCGCACATGACGCAATTCAACGCCGCTTATCAAACATTCAAATTCAAATATAACCCGTGGCAAGAATCGTACGGTAACCATAATATCTACATAATATATCTGTTGCAGCTAGGTGTTGAAATCAATCTCAAGAGCCATTGAGATTGCAAAATGGTTCTACGAAAAATCTCAATGCTTGCACCTGTGAATAGTTTTTTTTTTTTTAAGGAACTGTAAATATTTTCATTTCACTATCTCAACCAGGTACCGGAGTAAATTAATAACGTTTCTTTTTGTTGCTGTTTGTTGTTATAGTGTCAGATGTTGTATGTTCGCATAAAACAGAGTTTATATACACAGTTAACACAAATGGAAATTACTCAGCTCTGTTTATACAAAGATTTTTATTCGAATATCTAAATTGACTTTTTTTTTTCTATCCCTTAATTTGGATTTTCCCAAAAGTAATACTCGTGGCGTCCAATAATATTGATGAATATTCTAATTATAATTGAAAGTTGGAATAACAGCCCAAGATACCTCCTCTAGCTTTCCCTAGTTTAGATTTTCAAATCCGCGTTTATTCTATGGATTTTTTGTTCTTTTAGCATTGAAATCTCTGTGAAGCAAATGATCTGAAATCAACAATTACCAATGCTTTTTTTTTTTGCCATTAAAATTTTTATAGGTGAAGAGTTCTTGAAGAGTCGTGGTTCACCCATTTCGAAGTCTTCGTGTGGGTTTCCATTTCCGGTAACCCCGTGTGAAGGGAACAGGTGAGAGGGGGTATGGCATCCTGGAATTTATCCAACATCATGTGGGAGCGGGTGACCAATGGTGGCCTGGGAATTCGCGTATGCCTGAGAAACCCCTGCACTGTGTGAAACCAGACAAAAGATCTAAATTGGAAACGTTTACAGTTTAAAGTGCCGTTTTCTAGGTCATCGAAATTATTGTTAAAATTTACTCGAACACAAGCAACAACACATGTATAGCATTTACGTATCAAACGGTAGGCCTAGATATTTTTGTTTAAATTTTTTAGTTAGTCATACACGACTTTTAAGGGGGCGCGGTGCCCGAGCTGTGGGTGCGTTCGACTGGCGTACTGAAGAACCTGGGTTCGAATTCTGGAAAAAGGCTAGGATTTTTTATCGGGTCTGGAGGGTGTATCTCAGTCTACCCAGCTCTGATGGGTACTTGCCCTTAGTTGGGGTTAAAGTAAAGGCGACTGAGCATTGTGCTGGCCACACAATCACCTAGTATGCCGTGGCCACTGAAACTGGTGAACGCTGCTTTACCGGCCCTATGATCAATCTGGTCCGAAAGGTAGGCCTACTTAACTTTTCTTTACGAATTTTAAGCAATAAAAAACGTGTATTACTTGTAAAGAAACTAGATGAAAAACTTCGGGTCTGTAAGCAAATCAATTAGATTTGAATGTTATGTTCAACTATCTTTCAACATCTTGCTTTATTTCCTGGAGAATGCAGAGTCTTATCTCGGCCAATCATAAATATTTATGACACGTTCTCAAGTATTTACACAACAATCATTGCTGATTATTACATCCTTAAGGCAAGATTTAGATGCTGAGTTAGCAGAAGTAGAAGAAAAAAAAAGGTTTCTCAACCGGGATTTCCCGTTATTACAGTTTCCATGAAAAAAATCGCAAGTTTTTTTTTTTCAAATGCCTCAGCATTCAGCATCATTTAAAAAAAAAAATGAAAACAATCAAGAATAGTGGTATTAAAGTACTTTGCAAAATTTCGTCTGAAAGGTTTCCTGAGGATAAGAGTAATACTTGAATGGTTCCGTGAACCATAAAAGAGCTGTGAAATATCCCGTACAAGAAATAAAATTTGTCCTATAAAAACATGGGGCTCCGGCGAATTATTACCTGTAGCCGGAGGTGTCAGAGATATTTGCAATGTTTATTAAAGTTGACTTCATTCTCTTGCACCTGAACGTTTAACACGGCGTAAATCTGGGTGTGCGGTGAGTGGGGAAGGTTGCGGGGTGTGGGGGTGTGGGGATGGAGTTTTGACAGACGCTGAGCAGTGCGTGAGTGTATAAAGTATAAACTGCCTTCTTTACTCAACATTTAAACCTGGACGTGTGTGTGTGTGTGAAGGGAAATGGGGGTGGACAGGAGTCTTCCAGTGCAGTGGTTCCCAAAATTATAAAAAAAAGGCCCATAATACATTATATATATAACCCTCATCAAAGCCCCTTATATTATATTTACGACATTATGTAAACTCAATTGCGTTGTTTTTTCTGGTGGAAGCTGTAATTGATACGAAGTTTGCCTAGCGATTTTCCAAAATCACATGTTCCCAGATTTTTTTCTCGGCACTTGGGACCAGTTCTTGTGGTTACTGGACATTGGAAATGTTTCTGCGTATTACATTAGCCCCACAATCCTATTGTATTTGCTGTGGCCAAAGAAACTTAGTAAAATTAGACCGATATGTATTTCCACACATTTTTCTAATTAATATATAGACATCTATAATCAAAGGTTCATGGCCCATGACGACATATAATGTTATAAATCTATCTCTGATTTTTTTTCCTTGTCATATAATATAGCAATCATGTATTTTTGTTTTTTATTGGTCCTTAAGAAACTCAGGTTTAAGAGTACTATCCGTATAATAGTTCTAGTATAGTCTGTTCACCGATCCTGATTTAAATTATATAAAATGGTAAGTATTACCCTGTACTTTTATTCTCTTCCTTTTCAAAATCCGACGGACTCCAAGATCAGTAAAAATAAAATGTCTTTTTAAAAAGCGAGCACTGAAAAAATGAACACAGCTAAGCGATAGTTTCTGAAAACAAGAGTGTGGCTGTGGCTGGGCTTTTCTGTTCAAATAATCACCTAGTCAGTCCTGACTGAGAGAGGATTGATGAACAAATACATACAAACATGCGTCACACAACAAAGAGTAAGAGATTGTCTTCAGAGCTTTTTTGTTTCCTCACATCACCCGCCATATCTTCAGACATGTAGTCATAAATATTTCTATACGTCAATGATAGAAGCGGCGCTTAGTTGTTGTTTTTTTCTCCATATTTTGTAAGTAAAGTATATAGTCGGACCGAATTGATCCATATGGTCAGTGAATCAGCGTTCACCAGTTTCTATGGCCACGGCATACTAGGTGATTGTGTGGCCAGCAATATGCGCAACCGCCTTTATTTTTACCCCAACTAAGATCAGGTACCCATCAAAGCTTGGTAGACACAGGGACACCCTCCAGACCCGGGAAAAAAAATCCTAGCCTGCACCAGGATTCGAACACAGAACCTTCGGTACGCCAGCCAAAACGAGCTGCCCGGCACGGCTACCGCGTGCCGCTTAGCAATTTAGCAATCGATTTTTCGAGTGTGTGTGTTTCTGTGTCTGGCGTGAGTTGCGCAGTCGGCAACACATCACATACCGGGTCATTACGCTCCAATGAAGACATTTGCAGCCCGGAGAATTCGCGTCCGCCCCCCCCCCCCCCCGGCCCGCCCCTTTACCTCTCTCTTTTCCAGCTCAATCCCACGCTGCACCTTGAAACTGTATTGATGTTTTGTTTTTTAGCTAGGTAGACCATTGGTGTGTCACCTGAAAGCGTAAACGTAGGTAAAACTATGAGTCTACTTTGGCGTTCGGTGCTCGTTGTTGTTGTTTTGTTTTTATTGGGAAAGGAGTTTTATGCCAGTAATGCTTCCGGAATTTTTCGGCGCTCTTTCCTGTTAATCGTCAGATATCGTAAATTCTTTCTGTAGCGAACTGGTCCCCCTACAACATAGATAAATACTACGTACAAAAGGAATTAGGACAGTGTTTCCGTTACAAATAATTAATTGTGAATAGACGTTTCTAGGTCGAGGCCTCCAAATAAGCTCTGTCCATATTTTGCGGGCCTGTTAAATTGGGTTATGGTCAAAATTATGTCCACCCCCTAGCATTAATTTTTTTTAGACATGATGTCGACTTCAAATTTAATCTAACGGCTAAACTGTAGAGAGGTGTAAAAGCCTTAGTAGTTCTCCTGGCTGATGTCCATAAGCAATGCAATGTAATGGGTATAGTATATAGTATTGAATGTTGATCCTTAAAATAATTTGGATATTAATATTTGGACGGTCATTTTGTAGAAGTAGGGTTCGAATCTGGTTTTTTTCATCCAAGGGACAGTATGGTGCCCACCCAGCTTTGATGACATTAGTTGGGGTAAAAGTAAATGCATCCAGGCACTGTACTGGCCACACAATGAAACTTCTGAACGTTGCTTCACTAGCTCTATGGCCAACATGATCTGGAAAGGATCCTTTGTTTTTTAACCTGAACACTTAGACTATTCCAAACATGTCCACCTCGAGGCTCGGTTGGGCGGTCTGGACACCGCGGTGGTACGGGCTTCCGGACACGCGTTTCCCTTTCGGATGCAACGACGTGCTAAATGTCAAGGGAGTAAAAGGGGACGACAAAGACAAACATTCGCCCAAACATTCAAGTAGACGCCCTTCTGCCCCCGCCGGCAGGCTTGTACACTTACGCTAGAATCCGAGAGCCGCCCTTGCCTGAATTCCCCCCAGGCTCGGAGTGAACAATGGGTGTAATTTTTCATAAAAAAGGTTGCGTTGGAGAAGGGGTGGGAGCAAAATTCGTCATTGAAACAGACAGTGGGTCGTTTTATTTTTGGTTCAATTTGTATGGTGCTCTTACGGGTCCATTACGACTGACCTGACGCAAACATCTTTAAATTAATAAACACGAATATGAATATAATTATAATAATAAGCTACAGAAAAAACAACAACATACAGTTAGAGCTTATTATCCATCAGAAAACAACATTTATTACTTTAATTGAACAAATGTTACATAGAAAGTTAGAAAGGAATAAAAAAAAAATGCTTGAATCTTTAGGCTTAATAGATAATAGTCCATTCTGTGGATGTTACTGCCACGCTACCCCCTTTCCCCCGACTCGCCCTCCTGGAAACATTACTGATTTCTGACTGCACATCAAATAATTAAATACCATGAATCATGAACTTTGTGTACACTATGGTAGACTGTTGTTTTTTTGTTTCTTTTTTTGCTGTGTAGGCCTATTATTTTCTTATACAAATCACCATATAGCCTAATATAGTTTTTATCTCCTATTATCCTATCAACTTACCTACGCCCAGGTGTGTTTGGAATTTATTGATCTGTCGATTAACACAAAACTCAACTGTCAACACTTGTTTTTTTTTTATCCGAAAATAGATCTAGAATAATTGAAGTTGAGTATTTTCGTCAATTCTCCAAAAAAGCAATCTAATTTTTAAAATATTATTAGATTGTACAGTTATTGAAACACTCAAAGCTTAACAACATGCATTAGTTTACTACTACACCACTACAGCAGAAGACATATCCATACAAGCACGTGAAAGAGGACTCCGTTCCCGCTCCATCTTTTTAATAAGCCGCGCCGGCCACCCCCACATCGAACCCGGCCTCAATTTTGTAAAGGAAAAAAAAATTGTTTTACTCTCGCAGCCTTTGGCTTTCGCTCTTACACACAAACACACACACACACAAACACACACACACATAGCATCATCTTACACACACACAGTGTTAAAGCCCGCGCTTCCTCCAGACTAGACACAATTCGCGTCTGCCGGCGCAGCACAGTTTATTCCCATCACCCCCCTCTACTGTTTTTTTTATAAATTAAATCTACAAAAGACTGTTTTTGTATGGAATCTTGCTCGATCATTTCTTACAATTTTTATGAATAATGTTTTTTTTTCTTCTCTATTATACAAGTATTAGATCTATACTTTTTATTTAAGAATTTGACTATGTCTAGTTTTTTTTATAACAAATATGCTAAGTCGTAAAGCTATAGTTTTGAAATGTTAATCGATGTTAGAGTTGCATATCTTGAACAACTAAAAGGTATTTTTACTTTTTACATTATTCCGTCTATTTTCAGAATTGGTATCAAATTGTTGTACCCAGGGCCGGTCTTATGGTTGCTGGCGCCCTGTACAAGCCCATTAAACATCAAGACCTCATCGGGTACCCTAACGTTCGCTAAAGATATAGACAGATAGATCGATTGATTGATAAATAAATAAATACATAGATTGCTTGATTGATTGATAAATAAATAGACAGATAGTTGGTTAGATAGATAAATAAATAGATAGTTAGTTAGTTAGATAGATAGATAGATAGATAGATAGATAGATAGATGATAGATAGATAGGTTAGATAGATAGATAGATAGATAGATAGATAGATGATAGATAGATAGGTTAGATAGATAGATAGATAGATAGATAGATAGATAGATAGATAGATAGATAGATAGATAGATAGATAGATAGATAGATAGATAGATAGATAGATAGACAGATAGACATATATACAGATAGACTGATAGATAGAATGTAAGAAAGACACAGTCCCATCGTTGGTGGTATATATTGAGCTCTTGGGACTTATTCTATTGCTTCTCTATACCTCTATGTTTTGATTGTCATGTGTATCCAATTACCCATACAAACCCCAAACAAAAACAAACAGCAAAATAAAAACCCACTACAAAATTTGTAAAAGGTCACACCACAGTTATAGCACAAGTTCACGTTGGGCTGCGTTTGAGTACGTCACCTTACATCTTGGGTCCTGTGGGGTCACGTCTGTTGCCAAGGAGGAAATCGTTAAGCTTCTGATGGGGGTAAACTTGAAAGCTTCCAACGGTCATGCGCTGGATTACACAGGCGACTTTGTAAGGTAGAAACTACTAGAAACTGTTGTTTCACCTGGAGCTAACTCCCTTTTTTTTTTTTTTTGGTTTTAAAAAGAAAAAAAACAGCAATACCTTTTCCTCATAGCGATGTTGTTGTTTTTTTTTATTTCTCAAACAAAAGGCATTCACATATTTTAGAGTCCCATTGATAACTAGACCATGGGTCGGCAACCTAAGGCACCCGCGCCAAACTTGGCACGCAGAGCGATTTTCAATGGCACGCGAGAGACCTCCAAGATGTATTTATTATGGATAAAAAACAACAACCACATTTTCCGGTTCTGAATGATAAAAACTGACTGTTGAAGCCGATGTTTCTGAATGACATAGCGACACATTTAAGTGTGTTGAACTTTCATTTACAAGGACCACTGGAATGGATTAACATTGAAACTGGACATGTACATCATATGGATTTACATTGAAACTTGACATGTACATCATAAGGATTTGCATTGAAACTGGACAGGTACATCATAGGGATTTACATTGAAACTTGACATGTACATCATATATTAAGGCATATATTAAGATAGATAATTGGGCTTTTTTAGAAGTACATCGAAACACTCAAAGCGGAGTTTTCTAAGAATGTTATATTGATGGACTCATTTGTTTATACCACATCTAGCCTAACTGGTTTGACATTACTACAACCTTCTTAGATGTAGATCTTTTTTTAAGTGGAGAGATATTGTGGATTGTTAAAAATCTGGAAGGAAGCTGCTTAGGGAAGTCATTTGCTATTTTCAACTTCAAGGCATTCGCTCTTTTACTTTCAGGTTTTAGTCCAACTTACTCTTGTGAACAGATTTTATCGCACATGAAAGCTGTTTTAAGCATACAAAAATGTCACCTACACTTGACCTCTCATTAATTGATATAGACTAATTACATTTAAAAGAGATTTTATGCTCATCTTCTTCAATTATAAATAAATATAAGTAACTCTGAAACAATTGTTATTTTTAATTTAATAAATACAATAAAATATTAATATATAAAATTTTATACTTATAGCACTATATATTGTAATGTCTATATTTATTATTGTTTAAAATATATACGCCTTAAAGTAATGCAGAAAATGTTTATTTACAACTGTCTTACGTAAATTATTTTAATCCTCTAATAATTAAATATTGTAATGAATGCCATAATGTTGGATTTATATATATATATATATATAAAAATTAGTCAGTAATATTTGTTATATTACTAAACAAAACCTGTTTGGCATCCGTATTGAATCTAATGTGGACACTTTTTATTTGAGCTAATATTTCTGATGTTTCTTTTTTTTTCTTTTATAAAGGACTAAATGGCTTACAATTTATAACTTTGAAATGATCAAAGTGTACAAAGTATTTGAAAAAAAGTATTATATGACTAAAGTATTTATATGTATTTTTTCAAACATTACATTAACTACCTAGATTGTATTATTACTAAGTATCTATTTCGCTCAACGATAACGACTACTTCTGGTTAAAATTTAAACACACTAAGGACTAACTTCGCCTTCGCTTACTTAGCTCCCCTTTTATTACTGTTTTCTTCCAGTTATTCCCAACCTTTCTATTCAAATTTTTCTACGCTACCTATCCAGGAAACTTGCATCTAATATTGATCTTTTGTCTTCAAATTACATTTACCAGAGTGACATCAATGTATAATAAAAGAAGAAGGACCGATATATAAATACCGGCCCAAATCCCCTCTTTTGTCACATTCGCCAGGGTGTTAACTGGTGCAGTCCAGTCATCCGGCGACGCTGGCTTAGAGGAGTGGGATGGTCAGGAAAGTCGGGCCTTCCAAATTCTATGTCACTACAAACAGATTTGTATTTCTTTCCCTATCTTTCGTTCAATAGTTCATGCCGACGGGGGAACGGCTAAACGCTATTTAAAACCTTAAGACAACTCGCGATTTTTCTACTCTTTTTAGATAATTGTACACATTTTTTTTTCTCGCTTGTGAAAGTCCCGATTGTGGGATTTCCTGTGAATGACACCTTTCGTCACCCGTCTTCAATAGGTGTTTCACTTTCCTTTGTCATATGTGACCCTTTCTTTGTTCTTCATATAAACATTTAAGATCGCGCTTGGTGGTTGAAATTAAGATATATATCCCAAGGGATAGAACAATTGAAATGAAATGTACATAATTTCTACACACTTGTTTTATTTTTCTCCATATTACGTTGTTTTAAATATCTTACAGTTAATAATGGATGTTTACGTTTAATACATGTTTAAATTAATTTAAATATGTATGGATGTTAAGCATGTATGTAAAAAGAAGAAGAATGAATGAATTTAAATTTAAAGTTAGAAAACTTTTTGTCTCGTAAATTATTTTGTCTTCTATCCCCTTAACTATGTATGTACTGTTCTTCTATCCTCTTTTCTTCATTGCAAAATATATGAGATTGTACATGTAAAATCTAGAATAAACATATTTGGAAAACTATGTCAAATAAACAGAATGAATGGATGTGAAAGTCTAAACCTAACTACAACAACTACATAAATTATCTAAATTTGTTTAAATACTCTATGTTGTCTTCTATCCTTTAGAATTGTAAAAATTGCAATAAATGTCTTCTATCCTTCCTCTTAATGTACAAATATATGAATGTTATTGTACATGTAAAAAGTGTCAATAAACATTGTTGAAAACAAAAAAAATAAGGACTAAGGATGCAGGGCCTTCGAGAGAAAAAAAAGATGCCGGTACGAGATCTTTTCTGGGCTCCCACCCCCTCCCCACTTTTTTTTCTAACACTAGTCATATCGAGATGATTTATTTGTATTTTATACGTTTGAAAAATCAGGAATCTTTTTAAAAGGTCTGTGGAACATTTTGTGAAACTGTCATTAGCCTACCATTTACCATTAGAGAGAGAGTGCCATCATTTCAATCACAGCCCTACAGGTCTATGACAAAAATACTTTAATCAGGTAGGCCTACATATTATTATAGTTCTTAGTTTAAATTATTGTAATTGTTCCTTCGCTTCAGTAGGCCTATTGATCTTGCAAATAATATTACAAAGATGTGTAAAATGGGAAAAGTGACTCTCACTGTTGATTGATAATTTATGTCCTTTAGTGTTTCTAGGTTTAGTGATTTAACTATTAATGTTACTCTTGTCAGTTGTAAATATTCACCAGTAATGTATGTTGTGTAGTCAAATGTAAGGTTAGATCTGCTGTGGCTATATAGTTGAGACATATTTTTTTTTTGTACAGACTCTTTCCAAAGTACATTTTGTTATATGACAAAAAAAAATGTGTTTTAAATTTTCCATTTCATTTGTCTAAAATTATGATACCTTCAACCTCCCCTCTTGGCTACCGCACAGGAAATCATTAAATTGTAAAAGGATCGACTAACTAGTTTTGACTACCATACTAGATCTAGTATGCAGCGACATAGAGTATTTAGGCCGAGGCTACTAAGCTAACAGGGAGAACTTTAAGCCTGTAAGGCTCATAGGTCTATATTTGTAAGTGTCTATGGAGAAAAATAATAAAAATGATATCCTAAATGCTATCGAAAATAATTAGTCCCTATATTACAACAAGAGGCTTCTTTGCATATTTAACTAAATGTTCAAGTACACTAGGGGTCGGCAACTTAAGGCACGCGTGTCAGACTTGGCACGCAGAACGATTTTCAGTGGCACGCGAGAGACCAAGAATATTGTGAAAACAACGTATGTCAGCGTAATTAGTGGATGCTGCAAGGCGAACTACGTATGGATCAAAGTGGATGTCGACTGTTTTAGTTCAGGAATGTTTGTATGCAAGGCTCCCATCATTGGACTTGCAATCTGTGATTGAATCTATTGTTAAGATAGTCAATTGTATAGTTTCTCAAGTCCCTTCGAGAAGAAATTCATACGGAGTATAGGTAACGTCTTGGATATATTATTTTCTTGTCTAGAAGCAATTAAGATGCATATTAATGAAAAAAAATCCATTATTGAATGAGTAGAACTGATTGTTAAAGCAAATTTTTCTGAATGACATGGCGACCACGTTTCAATGAGTTAAAGTTCCATTTACAGGATTGGGTCGAAAAGCACTTAAAGTGTTGGGCCACTGGAATGGATTTGCATTGAAACTGGACATACCTTTCCGTGAAATCAATTTCAAAACATTTAACTCTTTCCCTAATTTAAGGCTAATTAAGATAGATTAGCATTTTCAGAAGTACACTAGTTGTATTAAAACTATTAACTCGTTTGGTATTATTAGCATCAAATTTGGATAATTTAATTGAAGGTAGATAATTAACCCGTTTTCTTTACATTAATATTTCTAATATGTTTTTTTTTGTTTCCTTTAAGAAATAAATGGCTTACAACTCTAAAATGATCAAATTACACAAGATTGTTGAAAACTATATAAATATTTTATGACTAAAGAATGTAGGCCTATATGTACATTTGAAAAAATTACAATAACTACCCAGTTTGTATGATTACTACCTATTCCTTCCGCTTAACTCCACTGTTAGTTTTACCTTTGATTTCCATTTAGGTTAAAATAATATGTTAACATAAATCTCAGTTATTCAGAGATCATATAATAAAGCCTTTAAAGCTATTACTTGCGTAATTGCCAATTAAATTTTAAAGTTTAATATTCATGGGCCCCCTAAACTCTTATGGGCCCCGGTACGGCGTACCGGCTGTACCCCCCTCTCGTGGGGCCTGTAAGGATGTCTCAGTTAAACTGAGATAAAAATAGAATTAACATTTGCATGTGTAAGATAATCATTTTCACTAACAAATGATAATAATTACCATACATGTGATCAGTTTAGTAATAAAATATTGTATTTGATATAAACAAGAGAGAGAGAGAGAGAGAGAGAGAGAGAGAGAGAGAGAGAGAGAGAGATCTAAATTACCCGTAGATTTACAATGTCCTTTGTTTTTAAAAGTTGGAAAAAAAAATTGTCGAAATAAAAGGTATAGTCTAACTGGAGAATTGAGCCCGGGTCGCCCGCATAGCAGTCCGCTACGTTTACAACTGAGCTAGAGAAGACACATGTCAGATGTGGAAAATTATTAGACAGTATATAGGCCTAGGCCTAAATAGGTCAGTGACATAAACTCACGTGATTTCAAATTGACCAGTAGGGCGTTTGCAATCACGTGACACAAATCACGTGTTTTTGTTTACTTTGGTGTAATGGTGTACAATGGCCGCTGTATTAATATAGTTTCATATAGGCTCGAGCTTTTTTTTTATTGATATTTTGTGTTTAAAATTATGATTAATGTATTAATATGGATTTTATTAATTCTATATTAGATTAATAGACCTATCACAAGAAGATTCTTACATTAAAAAATTTATATTACTATTGAACGATTAGGCCTACAATGAAAATAACGAATGACTCCAATAATTCACTTCAATAAATCCATTCACGTGCAACACTTACCGGCCAGATATTAAGATGATGAATTGAGCTTAAAATGTTGAAATTCGTTGAAAAAATACCATGTCAGTATTTCTCTTGTACTAGTAAGATGATCTACGACGATTTATCTAATGATTTGTGCGTAGGATAGCCAATATTCAGATGTGAATTTGGCATGATAAAGAAGTACTTCGCCATTTCTGTACACCAAGTGGCTTCTATTTACACAAATACGTCACTAAAAAACCTAAGCCACGCCCATTGAGAACGCTCTATGGGGATCCGTATGCGGACAAACACTCTTATTTTATATATATAGATGTATATATGGACTTAACATCGGCCATGGGATCGGGAACTACTAAGTTTAAGATATATATATATATATATATAGCCTATATATATATATATATTTCAGAAAAAAAAATGTACGAAAATGAGTGTTAAAATTATTTCAAAACTGTAATTTTTACGTTTCAACAATTTATATAGAATTAAAATAAATGTGTATATTTTTTTTTAATAGTTTAAGGAAATTTGTGCAACAGTTCAGAGTTTGCCTGTTATTGCCCCCCCCCCTCCCCCTAAACCCGCTAATTGCCAACTTTCTATATTTAAAGGCAACATAAAAGAGTTTTTCTCCCAGGACTTGAGGGTGTCCCTGAGTCTACCAAGCTCTAATATGTACCTGACATTAGTTGGGGTAAAGTAAAGGCGGCTGGGCATTGTGCTGGCCACACATCCCCTAGCATACCGCGGCCACAGAAACTGGTGAAGGCTGCTTCACCAGCTCTGTAATCAGTTTGGCCCGAAGGTAACAGAGGTCGGCAGGCCGGTCCGGCGGCTAGTACTCCGGACTAGACGACCCGGGTTCTAATCCTGTCGCTGACCAATCCCTGACCAATCCCTGCAGGAGGTTTGGGCGATGGAGTAATAATCTTCTTTCTGAAACGAACGTCTGTAACTTATAAAACAAAACGAAACGATACAACGATCCCCACCTTGTGCATTTCACTCTCTTATAACATACAGACTAGGCCTATCCTACTAAGTACTAAGGTGAAGACAGAAATGCGATTACTGTTATTCTTGTATTTTGTTAAGGGTTTGGCGTGATATTAGCTTTCGTAGTTTTGTTGTTGTTGTTTTTTTTTTGGTTGGGGGGCAAGGGTTAGGGGTGCTCTGATTATGCCCGAAAGCCACACTACAAGGAAGTAAGGAAGTGATCAGCGTTCACAAGTTTACGAGGGGGGGATTGTGTAGCCAGAACAATGCCCAGTCGCCTTTTTTTTACTACCCCCCAACTACTTTCAGGTAACCCAACAGAACTTATAGAAGTCAGGGACTCCTCCATCCAGACCCGGGTACCAATCCTTTATCAGGTTTTGAACTCTTCAGTTAGAGCGGCCGTCGTGTTCCATCGGGAAAGAAGAGAACGGATGTGATTTTCTTGCCTACAAAAAAAGGAAATTGTTTTATTATGTTATTTTGCTGCATTTCTCAATACTAAATTATCTACGCGGCTCACTCTGCAATTCTATCCTTTTTCTAAATCATATCTATTCATATGCCCCTTCCCTAAAATTTCCCACTCCTTAAGACGGAATTTAAACTATTTCCCTATCTTCATCTTAAAAATAGATGCTTCGAAAATCTCCAGGTTAATAAACAAATAAATAAACACTTTATCTTTATAGCTTAACGTGACAGAAATCGTTTAAATTTACTTTATATAACAACCTTGTGTTATTAATCTTATGTCGTCATCACCTCTGAGTTTATACGTAGGTAGCAGTGGCAGCTTTACAATCCAGGATCATGAATCACAGAATACCTGAATTTATATTTCTTGGAACCATATACTTAGCACATAAAACATTTCTAATAGAATATCTTGTGACAACTACAAGCCTCAGAGTAGAGAAGTTATCCTGTAAAATGATTATGATGTTTTTTTATATATATTTATATAGCACTTTTCTTCATGCTATTACATTTAGCATGCTTATTGCGCTCTTGGTATAAATTCCAGAGGCAGATGTATGATAGCATTTTGTTTTTTATCATTCCAAGACTTATCTAACTGGCATTCTCATTACATGATTTGTTACTTGTATTACCTCAAGACCTGTTTAAAACCTATGTTACCGGGTTACTCACTTGAATCTGTATAACTTTGGAAATGTGTATTAATAACGTCAACAAATTTTTCGGCAATTTTTACACCCACACCCCATCATGTCAAACTTTCAGTGACCAACCCTAGTAAAATTATATTAAACAATATCGCTTTCCCCCTTTCAAAAATTTTAGCTATATGTTATGCAGCTGGCAATTATGTTTTAAAAAGGATACAGAGCCAAAGGTCTACAAATAAAATTTAATGCATTTTTAAAAAACTTGTTTAACAGCTTTCAGATTAATTGAATTTAACTCTATATTTGATATACTTTGAATTCATGAATAAGTAGAAACTTTATATTATAGCTTCTATGATGTTCCTATAGGTGAAGCCAAAGTCATCGATTGTTGTAATGATGATAAATTATTATTCATCCATTTCTGGTGGAACATATACACCTGGCAGGTCAACATTATCTTCACCTAGCCATTTTGTGCTTAAAATATTCTAGTGGGCAATAATTTGAAGAAAAAACTTTTTACTGATGATTCTCTTAAAAGATTCCTACTGATAGTGGAACAAAAGAGTTCCTAAATCTCTCCTTTCTTGTCCTAATTGAAAGAAGCCAACTACTTCGACTAGATAGGATGTAACAATCATGAAGCGGATGTGCATGATCTTGAAGGATTTTATCAATCATTGAAAGTCACCATGAATTGAATGAGATGGTAATTGTGTTTAAAAATAGTGTTAAAATATAATTAACAGCCTTAACAAAATATTATTTTGTAGGACTTTCTTATATTAAAATCAATTTTTAAACGTTGAATTTACTTTCATGTTTATGGCTTCTTTAACGAGCCGAAATACGAAATTCAATTAATCTATCAAAGTAAACAAACATTGAAAGTTGTATTAATCCAATGTACCTTAGTTCTTCACTATGTTGCAGAGACAAAGAAAAACTTTTGTTGTTGAAAGCCACCTCAGGAGTTTTGAGCAATGTTCTCTCTAAGATGTGCGCGTGTATGCTCGCAAACAACTCACAGAGTGCGCACACACACGTTATAAACAGAACCAACAAATGCTGATGTTATTGTAACTATAAAACTATAATTAATTGTTTCGTTTAGTAGATGTATATATTGGCATACCATTATGTGGCACATTACAAGTTACATTTCCACCCAAAGTTGTATAGCCAATATCTGTTGCCGTAAAGTTGCTGTAAACATCTTATGTAAAGTTAGAGGCAACATTGGTTTTTAAGGAAATGCATCGAATTCTAAGGATCAAAAAGGAAGAACCATATCAAACAGTGAAATAACATAAGCAGGTCTGAGATAAATAAAAAAAACACAAACATCATAGACGAAGAGCAGAAGGAGATTCTGGGGCCATGTTCAACGCATGAAGAGGAAAAAGTCTTACATTCATAACCTAGAGTTAGAGTTAAAAAGTGGAAATAGAAAATATAGGATGCAGGATGAGGACCATTGAAGAAAACGTGAAGGCCAAGAACGAAGCCTGAGAAATAAATTAGATGGCTTGCCTAGAACAGGATAATAGAGGGCGGAGCTTTGTTGATGTCTTATTGTTTCATGACGAGAGACTAAGACTGAGAGAAATCAAAGTAAGTAGGGGCCTAAGGGTTTTCCCCAATCGTTATATGTCGTCACAAAAAGCAACTCCCCCTTTTTTTTTTCAATACGACATCACTATAGAACCCGACCATATTCCTAATTTCAAACTTAGAATGTCTTAGTTTTTAAAAAAATTTAATAGTCACATAAAAAGGCCTATGACAATATACAACATAATTATTGTATTTATTCATTGAAATGTTAGTGAAAAAGTCATTTAAAGATGCAAAATTTTTTTTATGTGACGTCACATTCGTTAAAACCAACAATCCCCTCACTGACCCATCGAATAGATAATTCTCCTCCCTCCCCCTAGGTGAGAGACGTCATGAATGGACGGCCCCTTGTAAAACTATTACGGTACCGTACCCAAGTCGTACCTTTACTCAACTTTGCTGATAATGAACAAACGAGTTGTCTGACAAACAAAATAAAAATACAATTCAAGGGAAATAACAAGAAAAAAAAATCAAATTAAAAAGGTTACCGCATTTATCTGCCTCTATCTCTTAAGATAAATGGGTGTGCGGAGTCGTATTTGATTTTTTTTTTTCTCTTTTTTTTTTCTCTTTTTTTTTTTTTTGGTATATTTTTATTTCTAGAATGGGATGTACTGAATGCTGCTTAGTCAGGGCCCGCTGTCGTAGCCCTTAATTATATACGCTAAGCCCCCTTTTATTTTATGGTTATATCTTAATTTTATTGTTTTAGTTGCTCTTATTCGTAGGTTCTCAACCTTTTTCGGCTCACCGCCCCCTTTTACAATTTTTTTTCCGCTCACCGCCCCCCCCCCCCTAAACTTTCTTTTAGCGCCCCCCCCCCTCCCTTCCGCCCATCTGGACTATAGTTTCCGCAATTTTCTTAGACGTACTAGACCTTTTGTATGATTAATTATCTTTAAAAAAAAACTGAAAAGGAAACATATTGTAAGAATTAATACATAAAAAAATTGCATTAACAAAAGGTTTAAATAAATCAATATTAATGTGAATCGTTTGCCTGGTGTGTTGCTAGCAATTTGTATATTTTTGTTTCAATTTTGGTTGCAAAAGCCTTAGGTCTAATAATCAGTAATGTTTGTTATATTACAAAACAGAACTTGTTCGGCATCACTTTTGAATGAAATGTGGAAACTTTTTTTTTTGTTAAAGGGAGATAAATAAACCGTTTTATTTGAGCAAATATTTCTGTTTTTTTTTCTTTTTTTATAAAAATAAATGGCTTACAATTTATAGCTTTGAAGATCAAACTGTAAAAATTATTTGAAAATTATATAAATATTATATGACTAAAGAATTTATATGTATATTTTTAAACATTACAATAACTACCCAGTTGGTATGATCACTACTTATCTATACCGCTTAACAATGCTATAATGTTCCAAAAAGGAAGTGTAAAATACATAAAGGACATCTCGGTTAAACTCAAAATATCAGCAGGGTTGACTGTCCGGTGAACCAAACACAGGACCAGCCGGCCGCACACTATATTTGCCAAATACAGACCCCTACTTCATCGAAAAGTCACTGCGATTCCTATTTCTTATTAATATAATAATATGTAGGCATACTGTTTGGGGATATCAGATATTTAGCGGCACTTGCGTTTACATCACATTTCATCCTCCAAAAACTAATCGATTCAAATAGCTGAGGTGTAAAAATATATCAGGTACGTTTGTACCGCCCACTTGCCCTTCACCGCCCCCCCCCAAATCGCCCCCAGGAATGTCAGCGCCCCCCTAAAGCTTCTCACCGCCTCTCGGGGGGCGATATCGCCCCCGTTGAGATCCTATGCATTCATCACTGCTCAAAATAATTTCAAACCATAATGTAAAAAAATGCAAGACTACAGCGAAGGAGTGGACAAAGGCTGCTCCGAGATCCGCAATCGTCTCATCGTTGAGTAAAATTCGACTATAATCGACATTTTATTTATTATCATCTTAAATATTAGTTTTTTTTAGTTACAAAATTTGAAATACATATATAATACACATATACAATTTGAAATACATATATAATACATATATACAATTTGAAATACATATATAATACATATATACAATTTGAAATACATATATAATACATATATACAATTTTAAATACATATATAATACATATACAAAATTTGAAATACATATATAATACATATATACAATTTGAAATACATATATAATACATATATACAATTTGAAATACATATATAATACATATATACAATTTAAAATACATATATAATACATATATACAATTTGAAATACATATATAATACATATACAAAATTTGAAATACATATATAATACATATATACAATTTGAAATACATATATAATACATATATACAAAATTTGAAATACATATATAATACATATATACAAAATTTGAAATACATATATAATACATATATACAATTTGAAATACATATATAATACATATATACAAAATTTGAAATACATATATAATACATATATACAAAATTTGAAATACATATATAATACATATATACAATTTGAAATACATATATAATACATATATACAAAATTTGAAATACATATATAATACATATATACAAAATTTGAAATACATATATAATACATATATACAAAATTTGAAATACATATATAATACATATATACAAAATTTGAAATACATATATAATACATATATACAAAATTTGAAATACATATATAATACATATATACAATTTGAAATACATATATAATACATATATACAATTTGAAATACATATATAATACATATATACAATTTGAAATACATATAAGATCTAGACTAGTAATTTTTTATTTTTTATTTTTATACTAATACTTATAGGAAGATCATAAAATTCATAAAATTTGAATATATCTTATGTAGACTATCCATCCATCCTTATGGCGCTACAGCACATGTAGGGCTTTGGCCTGCTTCACCACCTCCTTCCATTCGGGCCTATCTCGGGCCTTCCTTCGCCAAGCCCGCACACCAAGATTTTGTAGGTCTGACTCTATGGCTTCCAGCCATCTTTGTCTTGATCTGCCCCTAAGCCTCTTTCCTCTATCTTATGTAGACTAAGAGATAAAAATTATGGTGCGTAATTATGGTCGCTTTCATCACAACAATTTTAGCCAAAGATCGGCCCAAGATTAGGCGAAGATTTAAGTATTGGATCAATACAGTATGTTATGGTTTGACTCTCTCTCTATATATATATATATAGAGAGAGAGAGAATATATATATGTATAGAATGTATATATAATAGAAATGTATATATAATAGAAATGTTGCTCTTGGAGGCCTCAGGCGTGCCCATCCCTGCTATAAACACGACACTGATAATCGTGGGACCCAAAACTATTTGGCTCCTGTCATAACAAATGAAAGAATTTCAATTGTTGAGACATGCGCACCGTTGTGTGTTTTAAAGAGGGAAAATGCAAAACAAGAATATTGAATACGCCAACACGTCATTTTAAACAGCGTCTGCTAAAGTTATGTGAATGTGGATTTCTCTCAATACAGCCACTAAATCACCGACCACCGAGAGTGTGATAGGTGATAGTTCTCTTATCTGTTACACAGTAAGTAGGAGAAATAGAAATATGTCTCCATGTTGTTAAAATGACTAATAAAACTTGGCTAACTATATAGTTTTTGGTAATATATTTAGCATTTTGAGATCGAAAAAAAGGCTGCCGCTATTCGGACCCGGGTCCCTTTAGCATGAAATGGCTATTCGGACCCGGCTTCAGTCAGAATTACTTAAAACTCATAGAAAACATCAAAAAAGAGGGAAACAAACACAAAAAATGTTGGTTTTACCATATATATTATAAGAAGTAGCACAGAAAACACCAAATCTATCCCTATCCTTTATAACCTAACCGATACTAACTATTACCAAAAATACTACAAATCCATCCCTAACCTATATAAACTAACCGATACTAATATTTATCACTAAGTCTACCGGGTCCGAATAGCCACTTCGCGAAAAAAAAGGTCTCCATAATATATATAATAATAATAGAATCAGAATAGCTGATATATTTTGTTTATCAGCAGTTGGGGTTGTCTTGGATGAAAATAGTAAAATACATCCCTAAATTAATAGTTTTCTCTGTCTTCTAATAAAAACCTACGTCCATGATGGGGGAGGAGGGGGGGGTGAGGTCTCAGTGAATAAATGGCGTCTAGCGCCGGAGGGGGTCCAAAGAGAGAGAAATAGGGGGGGAAGGGAGGGAGAGGGAAAGAGAGAAAGAAAGGGAAAGAGATGGAGAGAGAGAGAGGGAGGCTTTATTATTTTTTAATTTCAAAGATTTTTTTCAGAATGAAGTTGAGCGCCGTGTCACGGATCTACCTCCAGTTGTCCAAGTGTTGCAAATGGACCCATGGGCGCCCTCTGGGCGTTCACTGCAAGAGCCACCGGCTCAGCCCAGTCGGTAAAGCCCAATGCTGCCCAGCACAGGACCGCTGCGATTATCTGTGCGGCTCCGGGGAGAGACCGCCGGGTTGCCTGGTAAAGTAAAGCTGACTTAATATTTCAATCTTTCAATATATATTATACAGGGTGGACCAATAAAATGTTACCACTTTTTAATCATACAAAAGTTGTCAAAATGAGGACTTATTCGAAATTTTTATTTACAGATTTGTAACAAAAACATCAAATTAACATTTTGATAACAAAGGTTTCCCACGCTTGTCTCTTGTTTTCTACACAGTTCAATAATTGATGACATGTTCAATCCACGCTCCTCTTCTGTGGAGTACAGCTACAACACGCACATTGAAGTTTGTGATGACATTGTCACACATCTCAAGTGGAATTCTCCGAATTTCCTGACGGATGTTGGTCTGTGGGTTGTTGTAGTACACTCTCTCCTTCAGGTACCCCCATAGGAAGTAGTCTGCGGGAGAAAGATCAGGAGAGTGGGCAGGTCATAAGTTGTCTGTGCGCCGTGTGATGAGTCTAGCACCAGGAAAGTACTCTATGTGGTAATCCAGTGAGCAATGTGGAGGAGCACCATCCTGTTGGTTAATGACGTTATTCGTGTTGACTCCCTGCTTTCTCCTAAGCGCTGGAATGAATTTCCTCCTTTGTAATTTTGAAATTTGTAAGAGTAGGCCTATAGGCTACATAGTGGTAACATATTATTGGCCCACCCTGTCTATATAATATATCTATATATATATTATATATACTATCAACACCTGCTGCCCCCTACCCCAAACTTCTGTTTTTGTTATAACTTTGTAAACGCACTATCGCTTTCGACCTTTCACCTTTCCCCCTGTCACCTAATGCGTCTTTTTAAAGCGTGACGTCACCCTCAGTAATCTAGCGCACACCAACAGGCTAATATAAAAAGGGCTAAATATTCCATTGCTTATGTTTGTTGATAAAAGGCAACCCCTTCCCCAACATCCAATATGCTAAGGATTGAAAATACATTTTTTTTAAATACATGACGAAATCTCTAGACATGTCGTGATTCCCAACATGACAGCGAATTTCGAAATCAAAGGGAAACAACAACAATAATAATGATGGATAGTAAAATAGCATACGTTGCTTCCCTTTGCAAATTGGCTTTTATATTACCGAATTGATAATTTATTTTTTATATAATTTTTTTTTTTAGATTATTAAAAAATGGTACAATTAGGATTGTGTATCATATCATGTAACAAGAAAATTTGAGACACTACATAGCGGAAAGTCCTTTCACCTTTAAAAATATTTCTTTCATGAGGTTAAGAGTTTTAAAAGTTGCCCCGTCCCTCTCTAGTTCAGAGAACCCATTACCAGCCCATTCGGGAAGAAGGTGTGGCTTAAACAAATTATATCCAAAACGGTGCAATATAATGAATAACAATAACCTATAACAATAATTGTTTTAGCAGTAATTTTAAAACAACTTATTACAAGGTCAACGCTACATTGGCATCTATTGACAGAACGCTGATGTCAGCAGAAAGACTGAGTTGTATCTTCGCCTAGGGTTTGCATGTACCGTCATTGTCATTGGTTCGGGCCTCGTTCTGTATTACACAGGATTATTTCCCAGCAATAACTGCAAGAAGAATGAGAAAGAAGACGTGAACAGGTAAATAGACTTTTAAAAGTACATTGTTATATATACCAGCTTACTGGTCTCTTGGCTGGCGTACCTTAGGCCCAGGATTCGAATCCTGGTGGAGAATAGAAGGGGGGGGGGACGAGAAGGACGACACTAATTTATCTATCCCCCTTCCCTCCACACCCCGGCCACACAATCCCCTAGTACGCCGTGGCCACGGAGACTGGTGAACGCTGCCTCACCGGCCCCATGGATCAATTTGGTCCAAATGAATTAGGGATAACTTATACCAGTTGACTTTTGGTTATTCCCCTCAAAATGTGGTAATGAGAATATTAACATCATATTTAATAACTACCATTTATGGCCTATGCCATCTATGTTATCAGCAAAGCGTAGGTTGGTGATGGTTCTTCTGCCGATGCCGATTCGTCCGCCCTGATCCTTCAGCATATTTGTCAGGGGCAAAAATATGCCCAGTTTATGACACTATCTTGTCATAATATTATGTACATGACTAATATCTGTAATTCGTTGTCAAAAATAGTTAATGGAAATTCCCATTGGATTTGAATCTAGGTTGAGTCATCAACGTTAAACTGTGCGTAGAAAAATGTTGGCAAGTTTTATGTTCACCCTTCAAAGTACTGGTAGAAATCAGTCGTTCTAAACATAACCGACAAAAGTGACTTAACATTTGTTATCTACAAGTGTCAGGCTACACTTGTTATCAAATGATAACAATTTGCTAGATTTAAATGATTAAGGTCTTTATCTCCACTATAAATATCGTCTTTATTGTTCATAGCATTCATTCATAGATTGGTATATTTAAGACTGTCGTCCATAACTCATAAGAGTTTGGATTAAGGAACTGTATCAGAACGTTTTGCTTATTACTAATATCATATAATCACTTACTACTCCATCGGTCTCGGTCTTGGGCGGCTCCCTTAATTTGTGTCCATGTGAGGCCAACAGCCTTTGCCTCACCTGCGACCGATCTCCTCCAAGTCTGCTTAAGTCTGCCTACTAGTATGAATATAATCAATGATATGAGCTTACATAATGTGATTTTACACATCATTCGTTTAGGCGGATTGACTACATTATTGGAGAAATCCATTTTGAAAATGATTGTGATAAGTCACATTTCTTTTTAAAATGAATTACGCCCCTTTCTTTGAAAACAAATTTTTTTTTAGGTTGATCTTTATCCAAACTGTCCAAAAATAGCTTCATACTTTAATATATTTCATAGAATATGTGTAGAGAAGTAAAGTAAAGTACCCGTCGGACTTTATAAATCATAGGGCAGCTGAAGCAGCGATCACCAGTTTCTGCGGTCACAGCATACTATGGGATTGCATGGGCCAGCACAATGCCCACCCGCCTTTACTTTACCCCAACGAAAGTCCGGTACCCGTCAGAACTGGGTAGACTCAGGGACACCCTCCAGTCCAGGGAATAAATCCTAGCCTTCAGCTTGATTCGAGCCCAGAACCTTCGGAACGTCAGTCAAACGAGCTGCCAGCTTGGCCACGTTAGCCCCATAGAAAGTATGACATGCCTACAAAAATAAATCTAAATTGCGGACGTAAAAGGTCGATTTCCATAACACCACTTCCAGTTGACTCATCACCATTTTTTAAATTGAACTACTTTTAGAGTATTACAATTTGATATTACAATAATCGATTTTGGGGTATTAGGCCTACAATCATTAATAGTTTGATTTTACAATAATCAATTTTGGGGTATTAGGCCTACAATCATTAATAGTTTGATATTACAATAATCAATTTTGGGGTATTAGGGCTACAATGATTAATAGTTTGATATTACAATAATCAATTTTGGGGTATTAGGGCTACAATGATTAATAGTTTGATATTACAATAATTGATTGCTGGGTAGTAGAGTCATGAATAGCTAAAGATACTTGTGTTATAGTAATGAACAACCATAGATACTTGTGTTATAGTAATTTAATCAACGAGAAGGATTGTTAGGCAATACAAGGTTCAAAAATTGATGTAATACAATCACGAATATAAGGTTAACACAATCATGACAGTCAGATAGTTTTTTATATTTCTCTTTCCGTGTGTATATCAATGACATTAATTCATTAAAATTTGTACTTTGTGTAACCATTTATCATGTTTATGATTATTCCTCAGCCCGTTCTCTCGAGCAGTCCTCAGCCCGTTCTCTCGAGCAGTCCGCAACGAATACTCTCGTTAAGAAAAAAAGAACGCTTTTGCAAGTGAGCGCACAAAATTCATCAAAGGGAGATAATAAATAAAAATAATCGTTTGTATAAATAAAACATGAGTTTTTTCCCTTTATTCAACCACTAATTTTAGCTACGCGAGAAAATTAGTTAGTTTTAGTACTTTAAATAAAACAAGAGTTCTGGCTTGGTGCATTCGCCTTTTGATCTCTTTACTCTATACTTTGAATACTGATACGCCTACCAAAAAAATGAAGATGTCAGTGACTCTAATATAACTTAAACATTATTGTTTAAATGTAAATTTGTCCCGTTCATCTACTTTGACCGGAATCCCCCCGTTCCACCCCCGCTCCTCATTCACTGTTTTAGCTATTAGAGTGACCCCGCTTAAAAGAAATGCAATCAAAGTTATTTTAATACATAAGAAACGGGCAACAGGTAACAATACCTACCCCCCTCCCTTTCCGTAAGCTCAATACGCCCATGTTTCTTAAGCATGATGCGGTGGCCAAGCGCCGTTTTTAGGTTCGAATCCTGGTGAAGGCATAGGATTTGTTCCCAGGTCTGCAGGGTTTCCTAGAATATACCAAGCTTTAATGGGTTCCTGGCAGTAGTTGTGGATAAGTACAGCTACTGGGCATTGTGGCTGGCCACAAAATACCATTGTGTGAGTAACCTTGTGTGAGTCTCAACATCAAAGATGGGTTAATAAGGTTTATGAAAAACCTACCGGATGCTAAGAGTTAAACGCCATTTTCTATTGAATACCTTGCTTAAGGAACGGCTGGGCCGGGGGAGAAATGGTATGTAATGGAATTGGGGTGGGCCATTTCGTATTCCATTGACCCAACTGCCAGGCAGTGAAGACTCTTTGTTAAGATGTAGTCTAGGTTAAATAAAGACCAGTGTCAATAGTTTTCAAGCCCCCAGCCATCTAGAGAGAAGCCGTTATCTTTGGGGAGGTTTGGAAGGGGGGTGATGGGTGGGGGGTTTAATAGAACCCACCGCTCTAGTGGTGTCCCTAAGCGTTCGTCAAACGGACAAATTTACTTTACATTAAAAAGGGGAGGGGGCGGGACTTGCGTATGGGTGTGAAAAGTGGATTTCCTAGTGCATAATGCATGGATCTACCCCACGACGTTACAATGTAGGTCTCTGGCCTCAACATAGGTTTAAGTTTTTTCACAACCATTTTGACCTCTGTGTGTGTGTGAGTGTGTGTACAGGTAAATCATAGTTACAAGATCTCAAAGGATGTGACATACAAAGAAATTGTGTGGCCTGTACGATGCTTAATTTACTTTACTTTCTCTTGGGTGGAAATCAAATAAATAAATACCATCAATGACTTGACGCTAATCCACCGATGAAAGAAGCAAATAGTATAAACCAATAGGTTGAAAGTAAGAACTCAAGAACATGTTGGCCATAGAACTAGTCCGTATAAAAATATACGAAATTGTGAAAACTCTGATGCATTATAATTGTTAAGTGTTGCAATTTTTCGTTTGAAAAGCAAAGGTGACTGTATATTACTCGTGAATTTGACTTCAACGATACCCATTCGCAATATTTGTAGAATCGAACAGTACCAGCCTCCTTCGGATTCTAATTAAATCTTATCTTTTCAATGTTGGGACACACGAAAACGAAGTTTGCTAAACACGTACATGCTAATAAAACCAAACTGGTATCCTTTTGTAAATTGGCAGGGCCTTTCACATGCATGTTCTACCCGTTGATATTTTGGCAAATGGGTGGCCAAAGGAAAAGGGGTTTCAGGAACGGGTGGTCGGTCTTTGATGTACCGCCTAGTTGCTTTTTTTCTACCCCATTTGTAAAGTTGGCAAATAAGACACTTGACATACAAGGGGGAGTTAATTGTGTTCTTTTCTTGTGAGTCAGGGTCTAAAGGAGGGGGGGGGTGGATAATGTGGACATTTTGTAATGAGATTTTTTTCTTTATGTCCCTTTGTCCTTCTGTGTAACAGAGAAGTTTTTTTTTTTATAGTGGATTATTTTAATTATTTTTTGCATTCTCTTACTTGACAGGTGTGTCACTTCCTTCGTTAGTATACAATTACTCCCACGCACACGTAGGCCTACATATATATGTTTCTACAGATTGGCGGCGGTTTTCTGTGAAAAAAAAGGTTGAGGCTTGAAAAGGGCTACTTGACCACTTGTGTTTTTCTCGCTTTTTTTAAAAGCAGTTAGAGACTTAATAAAAAATAATCTAGACCTATAGGCCTACTGTAGTCTACTTTAATTAAAACATAATTTATATATGTCCATCTTTTGACCTTTCAATTCTCGTTTTTATTTTATGTACTTAACATTCAACTGATAGTGTGGCCAGCACAACGCTAACCTCCGGTAAATGATAGGAGGTATGCTGGCAGATATCAAATTAGAGCTGGGTGAATTAGGAAATCCGCCCCGCTGGTATAAAGAATTTGAACCCGAGAATGTCGCATTAGAATATATTATACTCAACCCCATATATTTTTACACGGATTGGCTGTCACGTGACCTTTAACCTTTGACCACCAAATGAAATCTTTTTATAGCCAAGGGGATAGACTCTATTACTCGAATTAAAGGGAGTGATTGATGATGTAAACTTTTTTAAAATAGAAAATGCGACCCCAAGTTATATAATAGTTTTTTTTACAATCTGTATTAGTTATAAAACTGAGATGGTTACACATTTAAATTACTAGCCTAACTATGAGTAGGCTATTGCAATCAAGATATGTATTGCGAATTATTTTTTTATTGCTTAAACCACATCTCTTTTCTTTTATTTTTTTCAGAAAAATAAATTCAACGATATTTTAATATATTTATAACATAGCATAAATAAAGCAATGTTTTAAAATACTTAAGTGAGTTCCAGTTCAATAATATTATTATAAGCAAAACCATAGCAAAATAAATAAATTAATAATAATATCAGTGTGTATATTTTCAAATACAGAACTATAATAAATATACCTATATTATTATGTTATAAATATGTATATCATTATTACAAATACAGCAATAGTATAAATACCGGGCTAGTAAAAGAAAAGCCTGCAAATACAACTAGGTTATCAGGACATCTGAGGAGTAGGCCAACATCAGTTAGTGCACCGGTAATAGTTAATACAACAGTATCGAGGGAGCAGTGTTATAGAGTAGTATAGTGGTGCTATAGAGTAGTATAGAGGTGCTATAGAGTAGTATAGAGGTGCTATAGAGTAGTATAGAGGTGCTATAGAGTAGTATAGAGGTGCTATAGAGTAGTATAGAGGTGCTATAGAGTAGTATAGAGGTGATATAGAGTAGTATAGAGGTGCTATAGAGTAGTATAGAGGTGATATAGAGTAGTATAGAGGTGCTATAGAGTAGTATAGAAGTGCTATAGAGTAGTATAGAGGTGATATAAAGTAGTATAGAGGTGCTATAGAGTAGTATAGAGGTGATATAGAGTAGTATAGAGGTGCTATAGAGTAGTATAGAAGTGCTATAGAGTAGTATAGAGGTGATATAAAGTAGTATAGAGGTGCTATAGAGTAGTATAGAGGTGATATAGAGTAGTATACAGGTGCTATAGAGTAGTATACAGGTGCTAGAGAGTAGTATAGAGGTGCTATGTGAAAACAGAAACGGCTACGGACTTAATGTAAATAAAGAGCAAAGTGAACTGTAAGACGTTTGTTGCACTTGATTCAGTTTTGATGAGGATAACATGTGCAACTGCAGCATACGGCGAACGTTATCTATTTCTACAGATGCTCTCTTTGATAAACACACGTGGTGTGTGTGTGTGAGTGTGTGTTGAGAGAGATGGGCGGTGGGGAGGGGCAAGGGCAGGCAAATGCCCTTTCCCCATACACCCTGGATTTGCTAGATTTCTCAATTACTTCATCGACCCTTAGAAAACCTTGACGACACATGCCACATCCTCCTAAACTTTCTGCGGACGCGAGTGTACGAGCCTATGGGAAGGGACGGGGGGGGGGGGGGGGGGAGGTTCAAGATTGGAGTATAAAGGGGATTGAGATGGATGGGCGCAAAATTTTATTGTTTGCTGATATTTCACAAAGTTACAGGGGCAGGTGTTTTTTTTTTAAATATTTTCTTGTCACAGTAAATGATTTAAATTTGAAAACAATTTGAACAGTATTTTTTTTAATTTTCAAAACAGCAACAGTGTAATAGATTATTTTTTAATGGATTGTTGTAAGGTGCACGTGATATAGTCTATTGAATGAACAATATAACACTATGGAATGAAAGAGTTAGCGATTATCCAAAGGCTTCCTGTCAACGAAGAAACCAAAGACAAGTCAGTTGTGATTCTTGTGATGCAGACGTCAACGAAGCTAGTTGTAGCATAGTCAAGTTGGTATAACTGTAGACTTTGGAAGACCTTGATGAATGAATGAGATTTTATGTTCAGGATGAATAGAATGTATTAAATCAAGTTAATGAGATCTACGCCTCTCTTCAATTCTTCACGTTTCCATTGTTAATACATTAGTTGTGGTGGTATTCGTTCTGTGACTAGCAGGTGTGATGAGTGATGAAAACATTAGATCTATTGTTTCCCAGTCACATTTCAATAATTGTTATAAAAGAAATGTTGAACTAAGTATTGTTGTTGTTTGAAATCGTATCTAAATCATTAACATTTTTATTGTTGAGTTAAATTCACATTATATATATATATTTTTTTTTGTGGGAGGAAGTCTGAATGACATATCTGAATGTGGATCATGCATGTGTGTGTGTGTGATGGTGTGTGTGTGTGAAAGGCCAGAATTTCGAGACGTCGTTTATGGACAGTTCATGAGCCGATCCATGTTTCTCGTTTCATTATTTGTCCCTATGGCAGCCTTATTGATTGCCTTCTCATAAGTGGGAGAGAGAGGCTTATGTAATCTGGGCGTGGTAATGTGTGTAAGTGTGTGTAACCTATCTATTCAATTATGTATCTGTTTGTATATAATTTGTCTGTGTCTAGCTGTGCATGTCTACCTTACTTTCGGGTACACAATTATCACTTGTTTATTTTAGTGATACTTTTTTTTTCAAACAATATTCTCGTGTGGTAAGATCAGTTCTACCAAAGACTATAATAAGATGAACCGCTTGCTTTAATATTTCTGCTATTTGACGACTCGAATGACTTCTTTTCGGAATTCCCGATTCCCTTTTGTACTGTACACTTCCGTTTTATTTAATCGCTATGATTTTCTCAATGAAAAATATTAAAATCGAAAGTTGTATACAGCGGAAACATTTAATGCAAACGTAGGGGCGTAAAATTCATTTAAAGACAGCCTTATTGGTTGCGCACGGAAAAAACAACAAATTATAAGTTCAAAAAAAGAGCAGACGACCCATCTTATTATAGTCTTTGGTTCTATTTAGTCCATGACAGCCATTCCCTGTTTAGTTCATGGTTAGTAGAACAAGGACAACAACAACAATAGCAACGCAGGTAAGACAAACAATCCAACACACAAACAGCAACACTCACACATACACAACAAATTACAATATTCAATCTATTATAATCGAACGAAATATCCCCCAAAAATTTTCTATTATTAATGTTTGAATATTTTCTCTCTCATTATTATAAAATACAACAAGCTATCTATCTATCTATCCAGAGATAGATAGATATATACATATATATATATATATGTATATATATATATATATATATCTTTGCATATCCGTCGATAGCTATCTTTATATCAACCTATGACTATCCATCTATCTATCACTCTATCTCTTTATCTATCTATCTAACTATCTATATATCTGTCTGTCTATTTATCTATCTATCTATGGATGTATTCTGTCGATTCACCTACAGGTCTATCTTATATAGCGTCTATCTATCTCTCTCTGCATCTATCTTTTTTTTTCCAGTAGGAGACGCTCGGAGCTCTTTCGAACTCCTTGCCCCTTCTGTGGGCCTTTCGGCCTACATATATAGATAGTTGTCTGTATAAAATAATAATTGTTTTTCTTACAAAATCTATTTTTGCAAACAATTAACCAGAGAGATAGTGTAATATTGTTCTTATTGTTGATTTGCTTGATGAAATAGTTAAAAGAAAAGGGGGGCGGGGGAATTGAAATGGAAAACAATTTTTTGTTAGTGATGGACAAAGGAACCCAATTTTCCAGCAGTTCTCTACTAAATCTTTCATGGCAATTGTCCATGTAATCTCTTCCAAAGAAAGAAATAATGAGAGAAACAAAAAAAAAAGACAAAAACGGGTCAAGCTCATTGAAAATGCAAAGCAAAAATTCATCGTGAAATCTCAGCATTTGTGTCATGGCCCTGCGTTGTTTTTTGTTGTTTTTTTGTTGTTTTTTTGGAGGGGGGGGACACCAGTTTTTCTATCTCATGGGAGGATATCGTCACTCCCCTCTTTCCCTCAGTGCCCAAACCCCCACAGCCTAACCCCCCCCCCTCACACACACACACTTCATCGGAGTCTTTCCAATTGGCCCTGCAAAATTTTAACGTCGCAGTTTCTCCTTTTCTATTTTTTGAAAATGTATTTTTTTTAAATCCAATTTAAAATCTTAATTAAAGTCAGAGCTTGTCACATGACGAGTGCACAGCTGAAGCCATATTTTTGGGGGGCGGGATTTAGCAGCACATCTTGTGCTTGTGCAGTTGGAGGCGATTTATGTGGAGAAAGAGAGGGGTGGGGGTGTGAAGGACAAACCTGCGGGAAACGGGAATAACAATTTGGGGGTGAGGGTTTGGTTCTCCACAAGACTATTAGAAAACCTTTTGATATGGTTTTATTACTTGACTCAAAGAAAATTATGAACATTATGAATATTGAAATTGTCACTAATGTTGTTACTGGTATTTCCGTTGGTCTATATCATAGGTTCTCAACCTTTTTCGGCTCACCGCCCCCTTTTAAAAAAAATGTCCGCTCACCGCCCCCCCCCCCCTTTTCAGCCCATCTGGACTATAGTTTCAGCAATTTTTTTTAGGCGGACTAGACTTTTTGTGTGATTATTTATCTTTAAAAAAAACTGAAAAGGAAACATATTGTAAGAATTAATAGATCCAAAAATTGCCTTAACAAAAGGTTTAAATAAATCAATATTAATGTGAATCGTTTGCCTGGTGTTTTACTAGCAATTTGTCTATTTTTGTTTCAATTTTGGTTGCGAAAGCCTTAGGTCTAATAATCAGTAATATTTGTTATATTACAAAACAGAACATGTTCGGCATCATTATTGAATCAAATGTGGAAACATTTTTTTGTTAAAGGGAGATAATTAGCCCGTTTTTTTTAGCTAATATTTCTGTTTTCTTTTCTCTTATAAAAAAATAAAGGGCTTACAATTTATAACTTTGAAATGATCAAATTGTAAAAAGTATTTGAAAATTATATAAATATTATATGACTAAAGAATTTATATGTATATTTTCAAACATTACAATAGATACCTAGTTTGTATGATTACTACTTATCTATACCGCTTCACAATAGTGATTCTAGTCCAAAGACGGTTTGAAATACATTAAGGACATCTCGGTTAAATGAGATCAAAATATCATTAATATTATCAGATGTTAGGGCGACAGTGATCTGTCAGTATGGTTGACAGTCCCGAGAACCAACCACAGGACCATCCGGCCGCACGCTATATTTGCCAAATACAGACCCCTACTTCATTGAAAAGTCACTGCGATTCCTATTGCTTATTAATATAATAATATGTAGGCATACTGTTGGGGGATATCAGATATTTAGCGGCACTTGCGTTTACATCACATTTCATCCTCCAAAAACTAATCGATTCATATAGCTGAGGTGTTAAAATATATCAGGTACGTTTATACCGCCCACTTGCCCTTCACCGCCCCCCCCCAATCGCCCCCGGGAATGTCATCGCCCCCCTAAAGCCTCTCACCGCCCCCCGGGGGTCGATATCGCCCCCGTTGAGAACCTATGGTCTATATTCTATATTATACTGATGGAATTTTGCGTGAGTTTTAATCTTAAGGTATCCAGTGAACATGAACTATCGTCAAATTATACACGCTTTTTCTTCGTTCTCTCTGTCTTGGTTGTTGTTGTTCGTCCGTTGTGATCGACGATGACCATTTTTGTCGTCCTATGAAGTATGGGGTGTGGCTGTGCGGTGGGTTTTCATGTGGCTAAAGAGGCCTGCTAGTATGCACTAACATGGTCAAAGGGAAATGACTCAGGAAAGTCAATAGTATAGTACAAGAGTTATGGGCACTGGGAAGATTGTCAATGTCACAATCTAGTTTGTTCTACTGCGTCGTAGCTTTATAAAGAATGCTTTGCACGTTTTTCATGTGAGTCTTGCTTGACTGGGCAAGGCTGATCACGGGGTAAAAGACCGGAGGAAAGTTAGTCGACTCAAATATCTAGAAGCGTATAGACGTATACGTTAGACTCGTAATTCTACTACATTTTATCAGAATACTAATTCATTTCTTGGACTTATATTATATTATATGATTCATTGGATATTACATGTGATTGTTGGATGTACTGTGAATAATGTATTGTGAGTAATAATAAATAGATATATATTGCTGCGAAGATTTGAATTATCAAGTGTGTTAAGCGTACTGTGAAAATAATATTAAAGAAACATTTAACTCAATCAACTCAATCAACTCATGATTCTATTAGCCTACGAAGAACACTAATAATTAAAATAGAACCAATAACAAGGCCTATCCTTGCGCGGAAGGTGCGACTGCAAACCGTACAGGGGAAGGTCAGAGCGTCGACAATGGGCTCTAGGGCACGATCTTTCCTGGCTTGTCTCTTGGACTCAGCTGCTCTCTGTTTTTGCTCTTCGCAAAGAGCTGCTCCTTCATGGATCGCTGAGCGCCATGAGGCACGGTCTTTGGCTGTCACCTCCCAGGAGTCCTCTTTAATGGAGAACGCTTTGAGTGATGCCTTGAGGGTGTCTTTATATCGCTTTTTTGGACCTCCGCGAGTTCGCTGACCGTTTTTTAGCTCGCCATAGAAGAGCCTCTTTGGAAGACGGCAGTCAGGCATGCGTATAACATGCCCAGCCCAGCGAAGCTGAGACTGCATCAGACTTGTGTGGATGCTTGGGAGTCCTGCCCTGGCGAGTACCTCAAAGTCTGGAATTTTGTCCTGCCATTTGATATTTAGGATTTTTCTCAGGCTTTTTGTGTGGAAGTGATTTAGGAGCTTAGCATGTCGTTGATAAACAGTCCAAGTCTCACATGCATATAGTAAAGTAGGGAGCACAACTGCTCTGTAGACTTTTATTTTGGTTTGGATGCTAATGCCCCTTCTGTTCCAAACATTTTTGTACAGACTTCCAAAGGTTGCACTGGCTTTTGAGATACGGAGGTTTACTTCATCATCAATGACAACACCCTGAGACAGTGTACTACCAAGGTACGTAAAGCGGTTTACTGTGTTGATTTTTTCACCATTGATACTGATGTTTGGCTCGACGTAGGGCTTTCCGGAGGCTGGTTGGTACAGGACTTCTGTCTTCTTAGTGCTGATGGTAAGTCCAAAGTTTGAGCATGCACTGGAAAAATTTTTAACACTGTGTTTCAGATCAGCTTCAGAGCCGGCATTGAGAGCGCAGTCGTCGGCAAATAGTAAGTCATGAATGGTGTCAGACCTGACCTTTGTTTTTGCTTTGAGTCTCCTAAGGTTGAACAGCCCGCCATCAGTGCGGTACCTAATGTCTACACCCTCAGGTCCATCCCTAAATGCATCACTGAGCATGGCTGCGAACATTAGACTGAACAGTGTTGGAGCCAGAACGCATCCCTGCTTGACGCCATTTGTCACTGGGAAGGGTTCAGACATCTCTCCATTGTCCTGGACACGAGCCTGCATACCGTCATGAAACTGCCTTACCATAGCTATGAATTTTCTTGGGCAGCCGAACTTTGCCATGATTTTCCATAGGCCATCTCTGCTGACTGAGTCAAAGGCCTTGGTCAGATCGATAAAGATTGAATACAGGTCTAAGTTCTGCTCTTGGCACTTCTCTTGGAGCTGTCTAGCTGCGAATACCATGTCGATCGTGCCGCGCTCATTGCGGAAGCCGCACTGGCTTTCTGGTAGTAGACCTTGCTCCAGATGTACATTTAAGCGGTTAAGTAGAATTCTAGCCAGGATCTTGCCAGCAATGGACAACAGTGAGATTCCGCATTGGTTGTCACAGGCCTGTCGGTTTTCTTTGCGTTTGTAGAGGTGAATTATGGAAGCATCTTTGAGGTTCCGTGGTACCGTTTCTGTCTCCCATATGGTCTGAAGTAGGCAAAGCAGTTTACCTGACAGCACAGGACCACCCTCTTTATAGATCTCAGCAGGAATCATATCGGGGCCAGGGGCTTTCCCATTTGACATTTGTCGGATGGCTGCCATTAGCTCATTCATATTTGGGACAGCTTCCAGTGTGTTGTTTACCGGGACTTGTGTTAATCTTTCGATGGCTTCGTGGCCCACAAAAGAGGGTGTGTTTAATACATTCCTGAAGTGCTCCGCCCACCTTTCTAAGATTTTCTCCTTGTCAGTGATAAGCGTGGAGCCTTCTGCATCAAGGAGCGGAGATGAGCCTGAGGTGACAGGGCCATACATTTCTCTTAGACCCCTGTAAAAGTTCTTCATGTCTTTTGTGTCTGCATAGCCCTGAATTTCGTCAGCTTTCGCACATAGCCAAGAGTCCCGCATTTGTCGCAGTTGCTTCTGAATGATTCTGCTGATGTTTCCCAGGGCGGTTTTCTTTGCTGTTGACATAGGGTCATCAAGAAGTGCCTTGTGTGCTATACGTCTTTGCTCAAGTAGAAGTTGAATCGCTGCATTGTTTTCGTCAAACCAGTCCTTGTGTTTCCTGATAGAGGGTCCGAGACACTAAGTGGCTGTGCTATGTACCGTGTCGCGAAGTGTAGTCCATGCTGCTTCTGCGTTCTTGTTGTCCAATGTGATAGAGGCAAGGCGTCCATTTAGCGTGTGGACAAATGTTTGTCTAGCATCAGGAATCTTAAGCCTGTCTGTGTTTAGGCGTTTTGGAGTTTTGGAGGCTTGAGGTCTTCTCTTTGGTTTGAAATGGATATTCACCTTGGAGACAATCAGGCGGTGGTCGGTCCAACAGTCGGCACCACACATGACCTTGGTCACTCTCACGTCCTGTCGGTCCCTGTTTCTGACAATGACATAGTCGATTAGATGCCAGTGTTTCGAACGCGGGTGCATCCATGATGTCCTGTTCCGAGTAGGGAGGCTAAAGATGGTGTTTGTTATTAGGAGACCAAATACAGCACATGTCTGAAGAAGAAGCAAGCCATTGCTGTTGCATTTTCCGACCCCGTGCTTCCCCATCACTCCTTCCCAGGAGGAGTTGTCACTACCGACACGAGCATTGAAGTCTCCGAGAATAATGAGTTTGTCAGAAGAAGGTGTGGCGGAGACGACAGTGTTGAGATCTTCATAGAATTTAGCAATGGTCTCTTCCGAGTTTGTCATTGTGGGTGCATATGCGCTGACAATAGTTGCAAACTTCTTACCATGGCAGAGAGGCAGTCTCATTGTCATGAGGCGATCATTTATTCCTCTGGGGGAACTGGTGAGCTTGCACGCAAGAGAGGATTTGATAGCAAAACCAACTCCAGCCTCGCGTTTTGCGGTTGGGTCGCGTCCGCTCCAGAAAAATGAGTAGCCAGCAAGCCTTTCTGTGAGTTCGCCTACACCAGCCAGTCTTGTTTCACTAAGGGCAGCAATGTCTATGTTGTATCTAGCAAGTTCATGAGCTATGAGCGCTGAGCGTCGCTGAGGTCTATCTGTGGTATCTCTGTCGAGAAGTGTGCGGATATTCCAAGCTCCAAGTATTATAGGAGTTGTCTTTGACTTTGTTTTCTTTGAATTTCGACCGCATAAATTGGGTCCCCGCCGACCGCGGTTTGCCGGCCAGGGTATAAGGAGCAGGCAATTTTTAGGGCACCTTTTCTAGCCCCTTCCTCATGCTAGGAGGTGAGCAGTGCTGTCCTGAATAGGGCTGCTCAGTCACTCAGGTGTCTGCCGGATTCCACTTCTGCTCCAATTCAGTGGGGAAACGACCCTATAGCCTGAGTCGCCTGTGTGCAGGCTTGCGGCTACGACTGCCAGTGCACCACACCTATCGCTTCGCCGCTTACCCATCGCCACAGGGCTTGGAATGATGGATGACTAATGATTTGCGCATGTTAGTTTGTTTAAAGTGAAGAAGAGTTGCGCAGCGTCGACCTCACTCTCTCGTCCGGGTCCACCAGATGCCAGTGGCAAGAACAAGTCTAGACGACCGGCGATGGGCTCAGATGCAGTGGATGACCAAGATGTGCTACGTGCCTCACCTTGCACTACGCGCTCCACAGTGCGTTGCTGTAGTCGCCTTCACCTCCGTTTGATCTGGTTGATCTCCTCCGCAGGGTCCGCCGATGTCCAGGCTTCACATGCACAGGTAGGCAAGACCTATGTCGCCGTGGGTTTGAGCCCAGCGGCTACCCTCACCTGGTTTAGCCGGCCAGTGGAAGCCGTTGCCCGGGGTATGGCTGCTGTTGCATGCTAACAGCTACTAGGAGCCACAGGTGAGAGCTGAGTGACAGATGAGGACCAAGGCGGGCGAACTGCTCTGCTGAGCACCACATGTCCACCCGTCGGAGGTACTACCTCTACCTGAACACCCCATATACCCCTGTCTTGGTGTAACGTATCTAACTAACTATATGCCTTATTACCCCTCTTACTCGATTATTTCTTTCTTTCTCACTCTCTCAATATATGTAAAGCCACAGCAGAAGCTGCAAGGCCAGGAGCGCACACTCGCCAAGGGCACACTAAATTTTGTCTTCTCGCGAGACTAATGGAAGCCAACAATATATAATATATGTTTTGTTCCACTGACAGTGAAAAGTTTTCAACAGGATCGTCAATCAGCCAGAAATACAGTAGATGGCTTATTTTAACCAACTCTTTATTTCTATATCTTCTCTCTCTCTCTCTTTCTCTCTCTCTATCTTTGTCTGCATTGCGAGAAGAAGACTAGGTATCCCAAGTTGTTATTATTTGAAAAAAAAAAAAACTTTTTAAATGAAAATAATATTCTTTCCTTAGTCAAAACAAGCTCTCACTCATATTTTTCTTTCATTCCCTCTTATAATTATCTTTCTCTCTCTCTCTCTCTCTCTCTCTCTCTCTGTGTGTGTGTGTGTTTCTATCTCTCTTTCTTTGTCTTTCTCTCTCTCTCATTTTCTGTCTTTAATGATCATCTCTCTCTATCTATCTCTCCTTTCTCGACGTCTCTCTCTATCACTGACTGTTTCTATCTTTCCCATAATCTAGCTATATAAGTCCACTCCTTCATTTTTTCTCAGATCCACGAGAACCACTCTCTTACGGCTCGGAGAACAAACGCTGACATTGTCCCTCAAGCTCGACACACTGACAACCAGAACAGATGGCTATCCGGCCACCCTATACACTGTCAACTCTTGCAAAGCTAGGGCACTATTTCATCCTATTGCCTCGACCGTTGGCGTCATTACTGCCAATTATCCTGTTACGGTTCTTGCTTTTGCGCTACATTAGTCGTGCACTATTACACTATACCAGCGGTCGGCAACCTAAGACACGCGTGCCAAAGTTGGCACGCAGATAGATTTTCTTTTCAATGGCACGCGAGAGACCTCAAGAGGTGTTTTTTATTGATGAAAAAAAAAAAACCAACGTTTTCCGGTTCTGAATGAGAAAAAACTGACTGTTGATGTCAATGTTTCTGAATGACATAGCGACACATTTAAGTGAGTTGAACTTGCATTTACAAGGGCCACTGGAATAAATTTGAATTGAAACTGGAAATATATTTGCCTGAAATCAATTTCAAAACATTTACCTACCTGTACATCCCTATATTGGGGCAAATGTTAAGATAGATAGTTGGGCTCTTTCAGAAGTACATCGAAGCACTCAAAGTAGAGTTTTCTAACCATTTTTTCATCCCACATCAAGACTTTAATCTTCTTAGATGTAGATCTTTTTTTGAAAGTGTTGGGATATTAGCGATTTTAATATATAGCAAGTTGAATTTTAAGCACTTAAAAGATAAACTCCTGAAATGGACAAACAATTAATGCAAGAAATTTTGATTTTCAACTGTTTAACGTAAATTAATTTTAAATCTCTAATAATTAAATCTTGTAATAAAGACCATTATAAGATAAGATGAGATAAGATTGCTTTATTGATCCAAATAAATGGAAATTTGATTTGATTACATAAATTCCGTCTTTCAGCATACTTAAAACAATATTAAAGAACCATTTGTACTCAAACACAATAGACATTCGCGTAAATTACCTCTCCATTTATCATACAAGAAAAAAGTAGGCCTATCATTTAGGAGTCAGCTATTGAGCCATTGTATTTCCTCGCTGAAAGATGATTCTTTTAAAAGAGTCTCACTGATAGTGGAACAAAAGAGTCCCTAAATCTCTCTGTTCTTGCCATTATTGAAAGAAGCCGACCACTTCGACTAGATAAAGCGGGTGTGCATGATCTTGGAGGATTTTATCAATCATAGACAGGCACATTGAACTAAAATATCTGCAAGAGATGGTAATTCTGTCTGTGTAGTCCGGGAGGCTTTGTTTATTAGGCGATCTATCCGGTGTTTGTTCAATGTGGTGGAATTACCATACCAGCAGGTAATTGCAAATGTTATGATGCTACCAACAGTCGCTGAGTAAAATAGATTAATAATGGTTTTCTCTATTTGAAATGTTTTTAGTTTACTAAGACAGAAAAGTCTTTGGTGCATTTCCTTACAGAGTCTTTGGCAGTGGTCAGACCAAATCAGTTTGTCAGTAATTGTAACGCCAAGATATTTATATGGCGAGACTTGATCTATTATTTGGTTGTTTATGTGCAAATCAGTCAGCTTGTGTTTCTCCTTCCGGAAGTCTACAATCATTTCTTTCGTTTTTGTGATGTTCAATATCAGGTAGTTCTCTCCGCACCATTTGTAGAAATCTGAGGTCGTACTGTGATAGAGACTGTCGTCACTGGAAACAAGGCCGACAATGGCTGTATCATCGGCGTATTTGATTAAAGATACTGTATCGATTGCCGAACTTTGAATGTCATTGGTGTAAATTGTGTATAGAACGGGAGAGAGGACACACCCTTGAGGCGCTCCAGTGCTTATTTCTCTTATTTGTGAGGTACATTCCTCTACTCTGACAAATTGAGGGCGGTTTATAAAAAATTTCATGATCTAGGCTTGGATGCGTTGACTGACATTTAAAGCAGATAGTTTCTGTATCATAAAATGTGGTTGGATGGTATTGAAGGCTGATGAAAAGTCAACGAAGAGCATTCGAGCGTAATTCTTCGGCGTATCCAGATGGTGGTACAGTCTATCTAACATTAATACTATAGCATCCTCTGCGCTTCTGCCTTTTTTGTAGGCAAATTGGTAGGGATCAAGGCTTTTGTGCACCTTATTTAGTATACGTCTGAGAATAATTTTATCAAAACATTTCATGATAATAGATGTTAAAGCGTCAGGAGTCAGGACGTAGGTCATTGCTGCAAAGGACTTTTTCTTTCTTTGGTACGGGCACAATCTCTGAGGTTTTCCAAATGATAGGTATAGTGTAATTTTCCCAAGATTGATTAAAAATGAAGCAAAAAATAAAGGACAGCAGTTCCGCACCCGCGCAAAGCCTTACTAGTCGCCCCGCCCACTTATTCTGCCCGGTCCTGACGCTTTGGCTATGTTTACTGTGTTTAAACAGTGACGTCACAACATCTACACTGAAACCTTCTTGACATTCATCTAGAGTTAAATTTAAATTGTTAAAAGATGGCTTTACGTCTTGGTGAATAGATCTAAAATCGTGACAGTCAAAACGGCAGTAAAAAATATTTAGTTGGTTGATAAAAGTATTAATATCTTCATTCACACTCAGTGTGTTACGCATGGGTACATAGCCCGTGATTTTCTTTAGGCCATTCCAACATGCTTTTATGTTGGATTTATATAAAGAAATAATAATTAGTCATTAATATTTGTTATATTACAAAACATTACTTGTTTGGCATCACTATTGAATCAATTGTGAAAACGGGTTTTTTAATTAAAGGGGGATAATTAACCCGTTTTATTTGCGCTAATATTTCTAATATGTTTCTTTTTTTTTTTTTTTTAAATATATGGCTTAAAATGTATAACTTTAAAATGATCAAACTGTAAAAAGTATTTAAAATTATCTAAATAATATATGACTAAAGAATGTATATGTATGCTTTCAAACTTTACATTAACTACCCAGTTTGAATGATTACTAAGTATCTATTCCTCTAAATGGTAGTGACAGCCCCTTATCGTAACATCTGCTCTACAACGCAAATTATAAAGAACATCTCAGTTAAACTGAAATTGAGATCAAAATAAAAGTAATAATATCAGGTGTTAGAGCCTCATCTTCACAATCAAATGATAATGCTTAGACAATAATTACCATACACGTGAAAGCTTAGTAATAAAATATTGTATTTGATATAAATACAAATAAAAAGGATGATAATCACAAACAAGCTAATTTTGTATTAAATATAAAACGCTTTAACGATTTTCTCTATAAATCACCTTTGCTTTTGGCCATGGTCTTGTTACGGAGTTGAATTAATTGTCGTATAAAAAAATAATTTTAAAAAGTATAATGGAGCAGGTTGACCTTTATGCTGTTGGCACGCCGAATGATTTAGAAATCCATAGTTTGGCACTCTAATAGCAAAAGATTGCCGACCCTTGTATACTATAAACAGTGGTCATTTGTCAATAGGCTTACCGGCTTGAAATGTGACGGTCATTTAGAGAGTAGCTGACCACTTCCAAATTAGTCATTGACGAAACGTAGAGTACTCTATATAGTAAGACAGCAACTATTATTGAAAAGAGCAACAACGATTTCTCAAATTTTGTATAAAACGATCTTGAAGTGCTGGTTTTTTTATATGTCTTTATATTGGTTTAGAATATAATATAAACAAACTTTGTTCTCACCAGTCAGCTAGAACAATGACCACAAGTTATATAATTAATATTTCTTCTTGCCATTTTATCTTTATCAAACGCCATTCCATTTGATAAATGGGCACGTTCTTTAGAGTTTTTGAAAACTAATGTTCCAGGTGATGCTGATTTAAGGTCTTAAAAAGTCTTAAGGTCTAAAGGTTAGATCTCCAGACTGTCAACAATCCGGGGTTCGAACCATGCAGCCTATGACTAATTACCGTTTGGCACGGCATTTAATGTTAAGAAATAATTTTGTGCAAATGAAACATGTTTTTTTTTGTTTTTTTAATTATTCGAGAACAAAATAAATTGTTTGACACTATATTTTAATGAATTCCTTCAAACTTTTAACAAAACCGATTTTCGGTTTTAAACCGATACTCGGATTTCCGGTTTACGCTTTACATACCTACATAGGTGATAGAAGTGATAGTTTGCGGATGTCCACATTGCCCCTGGCGACCTCTTCCTAACCCTCGGCTAACCGTAATTGAAGGCAGTCCCTTCCTTCAATCGCTCTTATCTTCGCGGGCGCCCCTTATGGTCGACCACTTAACCCTTTCTAAATATGACAGAATTCATCGCTCTGGAAAAGTTTGTCAAACTCTTTTATCAGGAATCACGCTTGCTGGAAAATAGTAATAATAATCTCAATATGTTCAATTAAACTCGCTTTCTCTCTCTTTCACTCTGGCTATTTCTCTCTCTCTCCCTTTCTCGCTCTTTCTATCCCCTTCTCTCTGTCCCTCTCACTCTCTGTCTCTGCCTCTCTCTCTCTATTTCGCACGCTCTCTCTCTCTCACTCATTCTCTCCTCCTCTCTGTCTCTCTCTCTCTGTCTATCTCTCGCTCTCTCTTTCCCTATCTCTCTCTCTCTTCAGTCTGTTTAGCGGCTGTAAATGTCATAAAATTAGCATTTGGTTCCGTTCAAAAGGTTGAACTTATTGGCCAAAGATTATGTTCTAAGCCATACATCATCACTGACACATCGTGAAGTGGCTTAAGACGTCTGCCCCCCCCCCTCCCCACACCCCTCTGGATGCTGCAGGCTTCACCCGACACAGTTTTTGAGAAGTCCCTAGAGGGGACAGTCTCCCACCGCTCCCCTTACCTCCCTTTACCTTCTCCTTCAGTCAAGATTTGGTCAGAATAAACACAGAAATCGGTCTGACTACTGATGTTATTTTTATGACCTTTCACGGACCTGTGGCATGACTTACCTTTGGTTTGAGATCCGTCAAGGAAAAAAAAAGTCTCACCTGCAAACACGAATTTGTTGCAGAAAAACTTTTTACTTACGCATGTAAGAGAATAAATTTATATAGTGCCGTTGATTGGCAAAGCCAGAATATAGACGAAACCAAATGCACAGTCTCATACTGGAAGTATACGTGTGTTTTTTACAACAAAAACAAAATGTCTACAAGAATCAGTCAAATTAATTTCTTACATTTTAAAGTGCGTTTTTTTTTATTGTGATCATAACCTTTCTCATTATACTATAGTAAAGTTAAGTACCCGTCGGACAAAATTGATCATAGGACCGGTAAAGGAGCTATCACCAGTTTCTGTGGCCAAGGCCTACTAGGAGATGTGTGGCCAGCACAATGCCCAACTAATGTCAGGTACACATTAGAGAGCTGGGTAGACTCAGGGACACCTTCCAGTCCAGGGAAATAAATCGTGGCCGTCACCAGGATTCGAACCCAGAAACCTTCGGTACGCCAGCCGAACGCGCGAACATTGTACTATAGGTGCGACTTTCAAATGTTTGAATTGGGTGGATAATGTTGCTTTGCAAAGCGCGTCTCTCCGTGCGTGCCATTCAGTATGTTCTGGTGTTCCTAAATTACCACACACACACACAAATACTCTAAGGAAAAAGAGTCCAGGCCACTCGGATGCCAGGCGGGAATTCTAACTACTATACCACGGAGAAAACGCGTGGGAACAAAAGAATCGCGACAGTTAAATACGCCTTTAAAGGCAAAGAGGTCACATGCCTTGATATTGACCAATGGGCATCGAAATTGACACACCTATCCAACTTTATATTTTATATGCATAGATACAGATAACATATCCAACTTTATATTCATAGATACAGATAACATATCCAACTTTATATGCATAGATACAAATAACATATCCAACTTTAGGCCTATATGCATAGATACAGATAACATAGTTCATTCATCTGGGATGATTGCACTGCCCTTGGTACAAGCGAGAAATGTGAAACAAAAAAACAACAACAATTTTTCGCTCATTTAAAGCAAAACAAAAAATAAACATGTTGATAACAATAAATTTGGATTGGGCAGAAAAGATGGCGTTTACTAGATTGTGATTATTATAGGCAGATTACCAGTTTGTATTTAACATCAGCTGGGCGTAACTTACAAATACTAGTTTTGTTAGTTTGTTTACTCTTACTTTAGTGTTTTTTTTGTAACCCTTACAGTCCCGGGCGCGTATATAGCGGAACTGAAGGCAGCATAGATAGAAGTAGGTCGGTACGGGAAGGGTTAAATATTAATCAATACAACTAGAATCTATACAAAACATATGCTTTCTCGTATGTTTTTTTATGAATAAAATTAGACTTTTACTCTACATACCAAATGTGTTTTTTTGTTCGTATTGGGGAGGGGGGGGGGTTAAATTGGACCAACAACCCTGGTTGTACATGACTTGATTGCACTTCCGTTACATCGTGCTCCACTACTTTCGTCTACCCCACTGCGTGCGTGCATCTGGACGTCAGTTTTCCTCCATTTTATTGTTATTACTATCATTGTATCAAATGCCCCGGATGTGACCGAAACCGGTCGCCTTTTTTATTTTGTCAATGGCCGGCTCTATCGGAGGAAAAATATAAAAGGCGTCTGTGAAGATGGCAAGAAAGACCTGGAGCAGAGGCGGAAAAAGGCGGTAGGGAGGGAAGGGGCTGGGGGGGGAGTTACTAGGGTGGTGGTAGAGGGGGGATATCTTGGCCTGTTGGCCAACAACTCAACTTGTCTCTGTAGTGTGGGAAAGGTGAAAGGTTAGAGATCAAAACATACAGGTACTAAGGTCAAAGTGGTGTGTGTGCGCGTTGATAGAAATATATTTAAAAAAAAAAAAAGAAAAGAAAAGATTTAGGTAGTCCAAAGGTTACGCTTGAGAGTGTTATTGGGTCAGTAGATTGAGTTGTAACAAGCCGGGCCTGCACACTTTAGTCACTGAGGCCAACTGTGAGGTCTGAGTTGGTTAGTTGAGTCACTCGGGTGATTTCTTGCAAGCTAGTCTGTTTAACTCGAGTCACTAAGGTAGCCTTAATTTGTCCAACAAATTGTATTGTAGGGAGTCATTGCTTGGATAATCTATTTGAGTCACCCACGCTCACATGCTTCTGTCTGCTTCTTCCTCTCTCTCTATATCCCGCTCTCTCTCTCTCTCGCTCTTTCCTTCTTTCTCTCCCTGTCTTCTATTACGGACTGATAATGGCAGTACCTATTTAAAATCGTACGTTTGTCAATGCCATATAGAGATACATGCTATAATATTGGAACAATTCTTGTAATGACTTCCTGGCTGGCAAGAAGATGACCCTCTGTCCCAAGTTGAGAAACAACTGTTGGCCTTTTGCGATACTGGCCAGAGGTACGGGATGTTCTCAGAGAATATTTAAAAAAAAATCAGGCATAACAAAGAAGTTAGACGATCCTCAAAATCAGAGAGGGGGAAAGGGCTGCTAGCTGACAGGTGTTGTCCAATATGGTTGATGGTGTAGGTTTGAGTGTGTGTGTTTGTAGCACTGGTGCTTCATGGAGAGAGAGAGAGAGAGAGAGAGAGAGATAATAAATAGTTCGGAATGTCTCTTTGTTAATGAGAATAAACATAAAGACATTTGGGGGGGGGGGGGAGGGGGGGTCAATTCTAAGAAAAGGTTTGTGTTTCTGTACGATTGCAAAATGTCTATGCAAAGAGACAATTAGATAAAGAAAAGGGGGGGGGGGGGCTTGTCTTTTTAACGTTATCTCTATAAAATGTGACAATGCTAATTGGAAACAAAGTACAAAGGACACAATGACATCAACAGGTCTGATGCTTGATTCTTAAAAGGCCGGGGGGGGGGGGAAGTCTGGCGGTGGATAGGTGGTCTCTGCAATGGGGCTCGATGTCTTCTTTATGTTTGAGAGGTGGCATGAAAAAAAAAAGGGAAGGGGGTTAATATGAGGTAACACGGGGAGTAAGCCGGCTTGACATAAGAAGATGAGGAATGACATTTAGAGGACTTTGAACTGGAGACAGAGAGAGAGAGACAGAGAGAGAGAGAGAAAGAAGAGAGCGCAGTAAAGAGAGAGACAAATAGGATGTGACTGTGTTTGTATTATAGAAAGAACTCTCACAATTTCGTTTGTTGGGTAAAGGAGCGGGGTGGGGTAAAGTAAAGAGGACTATGAGAATCAAAGGCAGGGAGGTGAACATTGAGTTTACTGAAAGGTCATAATCAAAATAATGTTTGAACGAAGTAAAAAAAAAAATGGAAATCAGCATTGAAATATTTGTCACAATGGTTGTTTTAATAACATCGGCTATGAACTTAAACTTAAAAGGACAATATAAATGAATATAATCTGCGCGAACAATATCAATTTCATCCAGAAAAGAACCATATAACTCGATATTAAGTGGATGTGGGGGTTATTTTATGTGTGTTTACCTTCAACCATGCCACGTCTGTCAGGTGAAATAGCCAGACATCTTGACATGATTACATCTGTTGGCGATTGGCGTAAAAATAATAATTTGCAATTTGCATAAGCTTTCATATAACGTTTTCAAAAGATGTTTTGTATATTGAAATTTAAATAATGGCAATACAATGCTAACTTAAAAAAAAATAATGTAAATAAAAAATTGTAAAATTAAATTGACCACTTTCAAGTTCATATTTCTTTCAGATTAACACATTTTCGTTCTTGGTTAACTTGTTTTTTTCTCTCTAAATTTGATATTGCTAATCTTTCTTAAAATATTCGAGAATGGTAAACTGCATTCCAATTCTGTAAAATTTCTTCAGCATCTCCAAACTTTTTGTCCACATTTAGTAAGAAAAATGTCTTCAAGACTTCTAAACCTTTTTGTCCAAGTTTAGTATGTAAAATTTCTGCAAGATATCTAAACTTTTGTCAATATGTGGTAACGTTTCTTTCTTGTTTAGTAAAATTTTGCACAAATTAGCTAACGTTCTTACAGATTAACAAGATTTTTTTTTTCTTCTAACTCACCTACATGACATTTCTTTGTGTATGAAAATCTTCAGATGAGAACAGGTCAGCAACTACGGGTGAAACCCAAATGTCAAAACACAAGAGCCAGGTTGTTGTTTGTTGGGGTTTTTCCCTCCGGGTCAAATGCCTCCTGTGTAAACACGCAGATATTCACCCAGTCTATGACCAGTGGAGAGATATTAAAAGGTAATACGTTGAGGTATGAAACCGGGTGAGCTGGGAATAGAAATGTTCGTCGACGTGTGTGACTGTGTGAGTGAGTGGTTATTGTACGCGTGTGGTGTTAAACTCGAGGGGGTCGAATCTATGAACCCTTCCTGAGATAGTTTGTTTTGTTGATTGGTCGTGGGGATGCGCGCATCATTTTTGCTTATAAATGTATTTTTGCTTGGTGAGTTTCTAATTGTTTGAGTGGATTCGTTGAGTGTCAATGAAAGGTCTTGTAGAGTAATAGATCTAATTGTTTATTTACAGGCCTGGTTAATGGGTAGCGATCCGGAGTATTTGTATAGGTAAAGGGACGAGCAGGAAGAATGACGAAGGTGTTGAAGGTTAATGGTTGGACATAGACGGGGGTGTTGGAGGGTTAATGGTTGGACATAGACGGGGGTGTTGGAGGGTTAATGGTTGGACATAGACGGAGGTGTTAGAGGGTTAATGGTTGGACATAGACGGAGGTGTTGGAGGGTTAATGGTTGGACATAGACGGAGGTGTTGGAGGGTTAATGGTTGGACATAGACGGAGGTGTTGGAGGGTTAATGGTTGGACATAGACGGAGGTGTTGGAGGGTTAATGGTTGGACATAGACGGAGGTGTTGGAGGGTTAATGGTTGGACATAGACGGGGGTGTTGGAGGGTTAATGGTTGGACATAGACGGGGGTGTTGGAGGGTTAATGGTTGGACATAGACGGGGGTGTTGGAGGGTTAATGGTTGGACATAGACGGAGGTGTTGGAGGGTTAATGGTTGGACATAGACGGAGGTGTTGGAGGGTTAATGGTTGGACATAGACGGAGGTGTTGGAGGGTTAATGGTTGGACATAGACGGAGGTGTTGGAGGGTTAATGGTTGGACATAGACGGAGGTGTTGGAGGGTTAATGGTTGGACATAGACGGAGGTGTTGGAGGGTTAATGGTTGGACATAGACGGAGGTGTTGGAGGGTTAATGGTTGGACATAGACGGGGGTGTTGGAGGGTTAATGGTTGGACATAGACGGAGGTGTTGGAGGGTTAATGGTTGGACATAGACGGATGTGTTGGAGGGTTAATGGTTGGACATAGACGGAGGTGTTGGAGGGTTAATGGTTGGACATAGACGGAGGTGTTGGAGGGTTAATGGTTGGACATAGACGGAGGTGTTGGAGGGTTAATGGTTGGACATAGACGGAGGTGTTGGAGGGTTAATGGTTGGACATAGACGGAGGTGTTGGAGGGTTAATGGTTGGACATAGACGGAGGTGTTGGAGGGTTAATGGTTGGACATAGACGGGGGTGTTGGAGGGTTAATGGTTGGACATAGACGGGGGTGTTGGAGGGTTAATGGTTGGACATAGACGGGGGTGTTGGAGGGTTAATGGTTGGACATAGACGGAGGTGTTGGAGGGTTAATGGTTGGACATAGACGGAGGTGTTGGAGGGTTAATGGTTGGACATAGACGGAGGTGTTGGAGGGTTAATGGTTGGACATAGACGGAGGTGTTGGAGGGTTAATGGTTGGACATAGACGGAGGTGTTGGAGGGTTAATGGTTGGACATAGACGGAGGTGTTGGAGGGTTAATGGTTGGACATAGACGGAGGTGTTGGAGGGTTAATGGTTGGACATAGACGGGGGTGTTGGAGGGTTAATGGTTGGACATAGACGGAGGTGTTGGAGGGTTAATGGTTGGACATAGACGGAGGTGTTGGAGGGTTAATGGTTGGACATAGACGGAGGTGTTGGAGGGTTAATGGTTGGACATAGACGGAGGTGTTGGAGGGTTAATGGTTGGACATAGACGGAGGTGTTGGAGGGTTAATGGTTGGACATAGACGGAGGTGTTGGAGGGTTAATGGTTGGACATAGACGGAGGTGTTGGAGGGTTAATGGTTGGACATAGACGGAGGTGTTGGAGGGTTAATGGTTGGACATAGACGGGGGTGTTGGAGGGTTAATGGTTGGACATAGACGGAGGTGTTGGAGGGTTAATGGTTGGACATAGACGGAGGTGTTGGAGGGTTAATGGTTGGACATAGACGGAGGTGTTGGAGGGTTAATGGTTGGACATAGACGGAGGTGTTGGAGGGTTAATGGTTGGACATAGACGGAGGTGTTGGAGGGTTAATGGTTGGACATAGACGGAGGTGTTGGAGGGTTAATGGTTGGACATAGACGGAGGTGTTGGAGGGTTAATGGTTGGACATAGACGGAGGTGTTGGAGGGTTAATGGTTGGACATAGACGGGGGTGTTGGAGGGTTAATGGTTGGACATAGACGGAGGTGTTGGAGGGTTAATGGTTGGACATAGACGGAGGTGTTGGAGGGTTAATGGTTGGACATAGACGGAGGTGTTGGAGGGTTAATGGTTGGACATAGACGGAGGTGTTGGAGGGTTAATGGTTGGACATAGACGGAGGTGTTGGAGGGTTAATGGTTGGACATAGACGGAGGTGTTGGAGGGTTAATGGTTGGACATAGACGGAGGTGTTGGAGGGTTAATGGTTGGACATAGACGGAGGTGTTGGAGGGTTAATGGTTGGACATAGACGGAGGTGATGGGAAGGGAGGTGATATGGGGTGGATCGATTATTGGAAATTGGGAAAGCATAATGAAATATCAAGGGTCCTTGGAGAGTATTTATCATTATAGATAAAGCAAAGGTGAGACAGACAGAAAGACAGATGGGCAGATAGACAGAGAGACAGATAGATGGAGAGAAAAATAGACAGACAGATGGACAGACATATATACAGATAGACAGATAGACGCATAGACGGATAGGTAGATGGACAGACAAACAGACAGACAGAAGGACAGACGTATATACAGATAGACAGACATATACAGAAAGACAGATAGACATACAAGTAGACAGACGGACGGATAGATGGACAGACAAGTAGACCGATAGATGGACAGACAAATAGACAGATAGATGGACAGACAAGTAGACAGATAGATGGACAGACAAATAGACAGATAGATGGACAGACAAGTAGACAGATAGATGGACAGACAAGTAGACAGATAGATGGACAGACAAATAGACAGATGGACAGACAAGTAGACAGATAGATGGACAGACTAATAGACAGACAGATGGGCAGACGTATATACAGATAGACAGACATATATACAGAAAGACAGATAGACAGACAGATAGACGGATAGATTAACATATTAACAGACAGATTAACAGAGTAACAGATAGACGGATCGATGGATGGAAAGAGAGATAAAATAATGTCTATGAGCTGCAGGGTAGAAATGTAGGGAGGTAAGGAAGGACGGAAGCGGTGAAGGAAGGAAGACTGGATAGTATAAAAAAAATGCCCAGGTTCCTTACCAAGTATTTATTTTCATTTCTCTCCAAAAAAATCTGGATCTCATAGCCATATCATCTTTGTCTCAACACTTTTCACCAAGCTGACTTGCCAGGCACGTGGGATACGTTAAGCCCAGCTTGGGAAGTACTCGCGCAAACACGTGTACGGTGTGAGCACACACACACACACACAGACACACGCGCACATACTCTGTTGGTACATCATACATTACGGGTTGAGTATTTACCTGTTGACTTTATGCATACATTGTCCCAAGTGTTGATTCACTCCAGCAGATTTGGCGATGGCGAACCTTGTTCTATTGCGGCAACGACTGGGGACAGAACAATGAGAGGCTTTTTACAACTACACAGAAAGCAATAAGGCAACCCAATGGGGGAACTCTCTGGCTGATCAGCTATGCCAGTTACATCAGCTTACCAGTGGGGGTCGCGTGACGGCACAGTACTAGTACTAACCCGTCTCTCAAAAGGGTTATTGTGACAGCCATCAGAGCTTGGTAGACAGACTGCCATGAAGGCCCGTGAAAACAAAGACAGCAACATAGTTTGAAGCCCAGGGCCTCGAAAACGATAAGCTAATCTGTACCAGTAAACCATAGGTTCTCAACCTTTTTCAGCTTACCACCCCCTTTTACATTTTTTTTCCACTCACCGCCGCCCAACTTAATTTTAGCGCTCCCCCCCCCCCCCCATTCTGGTTTATAGAGGTCGCCTACACTTGACCGCTCATTAATTTATACAGACTATTTACATTTAAACGAGAATTTACGCTCATTTTCTTTAATTAAACATAAATATAATAATTTCTAAAACAAATTTATTTGTATTATTAATTAAAAAATATAAGAGACTTATTTAATAGCACTATATTATGTAATGTCTGTCATTAGCTTATTAATGTTTAAAGATAAACTCCTTAAATGGACAAAACATTAACGTAAACTATTTTAATCCTCTAATAATTAAATCTTGTTATGAATACCATAATGTTGAATGTATATAAAGAAATAATACTAATCAGTAATATTTGTTATATTACAAAACAGAACTTGTTCGGCATCACTATTGAATCAAATGTGAAATCATTTGTTAATTAAAGGGAGATAATTAACCTGTTTCATTTGAGATAATATTTCTGATGTTTTTTTTTTTTATAAAAGAATAAATGGCTTACATTTATAACTTTGAAATGATCAAACTGTAAAAAGTATTTGAAAATAACATAAAAATCATATGACTAAAGAATTTCTATGTATATTTTCAATCATTACAATAACTACCCAGTTTGTATGATTAGGGGAGAGTGGGGAGAAATGGCCCACCAATTAGTCTTTCTTGATAAACTGTGTTTAATTTATACAAATATGTATATTTAACTATGAAATTGTAATAGATGTTAGTCTAGCCAATAATACAAGTTAATATACCTTGTTTATCCCTTAATTATATATAGATTTATAGATAATAAATAACAATTGATGTACATATAGGTGGGGAGAAATGGCCCACTAGGTGGGGAGAAATGACCCTGAATGCTTTTTTGCTATTTCCTACCATTTAGCTTTTGAAAAGTAGGCTATATGTAAACTGTATCTTAGCCTGAGCATTTTATATATTTAGTAATATAAAAAAAATGTATTTAGTCCACTTTTTCATCCCGTTGAATGCTATGGTATTTGGAGTTGTTTTAAAATCTTGAAGTTTGAATAGAAAAATTATAAATTCATAATTAGACATTTAGAAATAACATGTTGATAAAGTCTATTTAATATTCATAGTTGTTATAATCATATTAATCATAGTTTAATAAGAAATAGATTGCATATGCTTACTAAAAACTATATATAGGGCTACATTCACTATTATTGGCTATTGAATTTGTAATTATAAAAAACAAAAAATTTTAAACACAATTAATAGTTTCTAATATCAAAATATATTTAATTAGTAGTTTAAATTATTATCAATATTAGTGGTAAATTTAAATTAATTTACTATAAAACAGTTGTTTTAAAAGGATAGTTTGCTAAAAAAGTTAGTTTTATGGGTGGCCATTTATCCCCACAAATTGTGGGCCATTTCTCCCCATAGGGGGGTTGTGATATAAAAATATTTTTTAAAAAATTACATGATATAAAAGATAATTTAAAATATCATATTGTTATATCTAAATAATTGATATATTAAGAAAATGACTTACCAATTATTAAGACAAAAAATGCTTAATTTTGAATAAAAAATGTAAAAGTTCAAAAAGTATATTTTTTTAACATAAAATTTCAAACATATCCAGTCCAACAATTATTGAACATTTCGCCCGGAAATTGATGGAGGACCATAAAAAGAATGTACTTAATACATTCATTTACATCCTAAACATTAAGGTCCAGCAGTTTTGGATATAATAGGGGTGGGCCATTTCTCCCACCTGGCCATTTCTCCCCACTCTCCCCTACTACGTTTTTATACCGCGTGACTATAATTTCTTTCAGGAGACTCAAAATTTAAACGCATTAAAGTACATCACGGGAAAAACCGAGATCAAAATATCATTAATATTAGCAGTCAGTCATCGAACAAAAAGGGCTGACAGTCCAGTGAACCAACCACAGAACAAGCCGTCCGCACACCGTATTTGCCAAATACTGACCCCTACTTCATCGAAAATTCATTGCGATTTTTATTTCTCATTAATATAATAATGTGTATATGCCTACTGTTAGGGGATATCAGATATTTAGCAGCACTTGCGTTTACATCATATTTCATCCAAAAACTAATCGATTCAAATAGCTGAGGTGTTCAATTAATATCAGGTACGTTTGTACCGCCCACTTGTCCTTCACCGCCCCCCCACACCCAATTCGCCCCCGGGAATGTCAGCGCCCCCCCCCCCTATAGCTTCTCACCGCCCCCCCCGCCCCCCCCCCTCCAGGGGGGTGATAACGCCCCCGTTGAGAACCAATGCACTAAATCAACGCATGTCCCTTACAGTGGTGTATATCTGATTCTCTGTACAGGAGGTAACTTTCAAATTTCAAACCCCCACAGTACATTTTTGGTGTGCGCAGGTTAAGCTACATTTTCTTAGTTATTGAGCACAAAAAGAAAACGATACACACGATAATCCAAAACCCTTTTTTTTCCCCAAAAAGGTGTTGTTGTTGTTTTTAAATTGGCACAAATGTGGGCGTCCCAAGAATTCTTTCCGTTAATTAATTGAGGTTGTCTGTCTGTACACACATTTAAACATGTTCGTGAAAAAAAATTTGTGTTCCACCTAAAGCGAAAGAAAGACGACTACATACTTTCCAACCATCGAGTTATGCCGGATATGACTAAGACGTTAACAACTTTCACGTGACAAGGGACAGATCAAGGGTCATCATCCGTAATCAATAATTGGATCTCATATCTATAACGTAGTCAACAATATCCTTACACTAACATAGTTTTGTTTTCTTGGATATTTCTATAATATGTATATATGTAGAAAGTTTTGGGGATTCCCGCTATTATTTCAGGTTTAATTATTTTTCTCCAATCAGCAGATTATAGAAATCGTGAATTTTCGGGAATTATTGATTATCCAAAGGCGTATAAGTATCCATTCAGAGGTGTAGCCAGGTTTGGGAGGTTGGGAGCGGGCGGTTTGGGAAATAGTGCCCTGTCTGGATAAAAACGGGAAAGGGGGCAATAGGGGGCTGATTCCGAACTGGTGTACAGTTTCCATTTGTACTAGTGTAAGAACCAGTCTAATATTCTATGAATTATTCGATAGTTAAAAAAATAGTACTAGCTAGTGTAAGAACCAGTCTAATATTCTATGAATTATTCGATAGTTAAAAAAATAGTACTAGTGTAAGAACCAGTCTAATATTCTATGAATTATTCCATAGTTAAAAAATAGTACTAGTGTAAGAACCAGTCTAATATTCTATGAATTATTCGATAGTTAAAAAAATAGTACTAGTGTAAGAACCAGTCTAAGGGGCTGTCCATAAAGTATGTCACGCACCAGAGGGGGGGAGGGAGTGTAAGAAAGTGTGACAGGGGGGAGGGGGGTCAGGCCATGTGTGACGTCACACATTTATTTTTTATTTTATTTCTAATTTCTTTTCTTTTTTTTTAGTAGAATTTAATAGTTTTAAAAATAATTATAACAAATTTTGTGAAACATTTGAATTAGTTGTATGTCAAAAAAGCATGAAATGCGTATCGCCTGAATATGTTGTTCACGATTCTTCTCGCTAGAAGTGCTAGTATGCTGTTGCGAAGCCTTATTTTATGTATTATAGCCTTGCTTTCATCATGCCGGAAGTATTATAATTTCTATGTTGTCCACTGCATAACTATGTCACTCAGCGAAGCTCATCATTAAACGTTTTTACCTTCGAGATTCTTTCCTGACTCAAAGCGTCAGAAAGAGTAGATGCAGATTCTCATAAATTTCCGTCATTGTTTGTGGCACAAACTCTCAAATTTGATGACATTATGTTGAGATCAACAGGAGTTTTCAAAGTACAACCATATGATATTTATTGTCCATCTTTGCAGACCAGCTTACTTGATCAAATTGGCAAAGTATGTCACTTATACTTTGCCTTACAAACAATGTTGAAGAAACATGCAGGACAACACAGAGCTCGGGCTCTGGAGAATGTGCCAACCCAAATAGTTCCAGAATTAACTCAGATAAAGCGCATCCGTCCTTTGAGAATCGCTGCTAGAAGGCAAAGATAACTCATAGCAGTTATTGCCAGAAGAGAAAATGCACATTCAGAGGATGTTGAATGGCTAGATGAGGATGAAGTTTATCTATCTGCAATTATCCTTCAAGGAAACGATGATGGTGAAAGATTAATGCAAGTCACTTCACCATGGATGGATGATGTCCAGTGATATTTTTTAATTAAACATAATTCACAGTTCCATAATAAACATATTCAATATAGCACAATAGTTTGTCACATAATTTGTCAATCCAGTCTTTTTCAGTCAATTTTTTTTGTTTCCTTTTTATTATTTAATCACTGGGTGAGGTCAAGTTTCGCTAATATCTACTTCTTATCCTGTGTAAAAAGATTGCATGATCGGAAGATTATCTAAAACGCGGCAGAAAAATGATGTGTATTATATAATTGTCTAGTCTAATTTTTGCAGTTTTTGTTTTCAAATTCAATATAGATTGAGCTACTGCTTCTATAAATAACTGTGACAACTGTTGACAATTAACTATTCTACTATTAAAGTCATTTTAATGTGATAGTTCTTTTAAGTGGAAATTATTATATTTTAATACTGTTTAATAGTGAAGTGTGTTTTAGATTACGTTTTAAATAGGTGTTAATTTTTTTTTTAATTCGAAAGTGTGACGTACTTTATGGGGGGGGGGGGGGGTCCGAGATTTGTGACAGTTTGTGACAGGGAGGGGGAGGGGGGGAAAACTGGTCGAAAATAGCGTGACATACTTTATGGACGGCCCCTAATATTCTATGAATTATTCGATAGTTAAAAAAAAAGTACTAGTGTAAGAACCAGTCTAATATTCTATGAATTATTCGATAGTTAAAAAAATAGTACTAGTGTAAGAACCAGTCTAATATTCTATGAATTATTCGATAGTTAAAAAAATAGTACTAGCTAGTGTAAGAACCAGTCTAATATTCTATGAATTATTCGATAGTTAAAAAAATAGTACTAGTGTAAGAACCAGTCTAATATTCTATGAATTATTCGATAGTTAAAAAAATAGTACTAGTGTAAGAACCAGTCTAATATTCTATGAATTATTCGATAGTTAAAAAAATAGTACTAGCTAGTGTAAGAACCAGTCTAATATTCTATGAATTATTCGATAGTTAAAAAAATAGTACTAGTGTAAGAACCAGTCTAATATTCTATGAATTATTCGATAGTTAAAAAAATAGTACTAATGTAAGAACCAGTCTAATATTCTATGAATTATTCGATAGTTAAAAAAATAGTACTAGTGTAAGAACCAGTCTAATATTCTATGAATTATTCGATAGTTTAAAAAAATAGTACTAGCTAGTGTAAGAACCAGTCTAATATTCTATGAATTATTCGATAGTAGGCCTACTAGTGTAAGAACGAGTCTAATATTCTATGAATTATTCGATAGTTAAAAAAATTAAATTAATCAAATATAATTTGTAAAAAAAAAAAAAAAAAAAAAAAAAAAAAAAAAAAAAAAAAAAAAAAAAAAGAGAGAGCGAGAGAGTAAAAAAAATAATTAAATCAATCATCGAGTTTTCGGAAAAAAACTGAGGGGGTTTTGGTCGAGGCTGTGGAGGGCGGTGGGATACACGTGATTGCCTTACCCTCCCCCCTGTCTACGCCTATGATTTTCTTATAAAAAGCGAGACGGAAAACTATGACGAAGTCAATATAATATGTGAACACTACTAAGATAGATACCGTTCAAAAAATGTATTGGCTACACCTGTTTGCAGTCTTTAGCTCATTGATTTTTTTTATAGTGGTAAGTTATATATTTTAAACACAACGCTTCTATCTTAGGATAACAACACATCTAGTAAACTTGGGGCAAGCGTAAGTAGTACTCAGTGTCCCGTGTCATTCCATACATTTCATTAATAAAATAAATAAAAGGAAGGTTTTTGTTACCATGCCAACCAGTGCCGAGAAGAAGGGAATTGGGTGGGAAAAGGAGGGTTGTAGGCGAATCATTGCTTCGGGTCCCATGAGTTCAAAAAGGGGCCCATAAATAAAAGTGTACATTTAAAAATATCCCTAAGTCCTATCTTTTTAGTTTTAAAGAGACCAAATGTCAACCCATCTCCGGCATGTTATAATAATCTCTACGGCTCCGATGCCAATATGGAAGAAGTGAAGTCAAAAGGTGTGTTCCATACAAAAGAGGGGTATCGGTGTTTGAGCGTTCAGCTGGTGTACAGGAGGTCTCGGATTTAATTCTTGGTAAGGACTAGAATTTGTTCTCGGGTCTGGAGGTGTGTCCCCGAGCTCTGATGGTTATCTGACACATATAAGCATATATATACTAAATGGTGGAGTAGTAACAAAAAATCGCCATATTATACTGTATACATACTAATGGAATATGCTAAAGCAAAGGCCTTTATAACAGTTATAACACATTGTGAATATAAAATCATAGGCTTTATGACCGGGAAGGCTAAAGTTGGAAGGGGGGGGGGGGGCGAGCTTTGTCATTTACACGATGTTGTGATGAATGATGGATCTACTCCCCCACCCCCACACGCACAATGATAAATCAACAACAAAACAGCCAGTATTGAAAAGAAAAGGGCAATCTGTTTATAGACAAACTTCCTCAGTCCACCGGGTCCGTAACATTTTGTGTTTGTACTACATCAGGTGAGACAAATCTAGTAGGTTACGCACCGGTGAGAGAAATCGAATTATGAGGTAAAAACAACGTAAGCTGTATGAACATAGCACCGCTGGGTTTGATTTGCTGGGGGCCTTATCAAAGGCGGCTGGAGGCTTTCCGTCCACAGCATTGAGGAAGTAGTCAGAGAACAATAGAAAAACATTCTGCTTGCCACGTGCGTTTGTGTGAGGAGGAATGGGTGGAAGCGGGACGATGGCGGCGGGGGAAAGGAAGAGAGAGAAATTGTTAGAATGAGAGAGAAAAAATAGAAAAGAGATTGAGATGAAATTAAAGAGAAATGGATAAATAGAGTGAGATAGAAAGAGAGAGAGAAAGAGAGGGAGCTGGAAAGAGAGAGAGGGAGAGAGAGAGAGAGGGAGCTGGAAAGAGAGAGAGAGAGGGGGAGAGAGAGAGAGAAAGAGAGTGAAAGAGATTTGGAAAGGTAAAGAGTAAAAAAAGTGAGAGATAGAGAATGGAAGAGTCTGAATGAGGGCGTAAGAAAGATAAAGATGCGTTTAGAGTTTAGATAGAGAGAGAAGGGAGGAAAGTTAAGCTTGGAGAGATGGTGGGAGAATGAAAGCGATGAGGCTAAAGAGACTGAATGGGAGAAAAAAAAAGAGGGGCGCTGGGAGAAAGAGAAGAAAGAAGAGACAGACCGTGTTTGAAAGAGAAAGAAAAAGAGAGTGAGGGTGGAGAAGAGAGTAAGATTGATATTAAGACTAGAGAAAATTCGAATAGAAGAGAGAGAGAGAGAAAGAGGGAGAAATAGAGAGAAAGTATATATCTGGTATAGGACAGGTAAGTTATAAAACGTGTTCAAACTATGACAAAATGAAACACAAGGTTCTTGCCTTGATTCATTCACACTTGTGTACTTTACTGGTCTCACCTTTCCGCAGGTAGCTCAATCTTCAGATACAACCGATGGGTACAAACGCCAGGTACAATCACGAGGTACAAAGGCCAGGTACAATAAATGCTACAGTCAAAGCGAGGCCTGACATCCTGGTAAGGACATCCAATTTTATAACAGATGTATGGCCGAAAAAACGCGTATAGACTAGTAACAGTGTGTATTCTCTCATACAGACCCCTGGCACCAAATCAAATATTCCAAATCTAATTGTATTCTCTTCAATCAAACTCTCCTGTTTTTATAAAGTTACAAAAATAGTATCTGAAATATATAAATCTTAATTCATGTTTGTTGATCAGTGAAAGAAATTGCAACGAAAAAGTAGACTTACCAAAATATGTTTTGCTAAGGTTTAAAGTCTATATGCTTAGTTAGTAGATAGCATGACTGGAAATACGTCAATTAGCCTTCCGAAGGTCAGTCCGTCAACAGAATCATACATAGGTTACACGGTTACATAGAGAAAGCCAAGTTAATGTAAAGGCTTGAAATAGATCGAAAGATAAATAATTAAGGCATGTGAGATCGATAGTCCATAAAGAAATAGTTCAAGCTCAATATCAAAATAGATTATTGAATTTTTAAATAGATTTCATTGGTTCATATTTACATTTTTTTTTCAATACAAACAATTGGGTAAAAATAGGCTAGACGATAAAACGATTCTTGTGAATGACTATGTATATTGCAATTGCTATCTAGGCCTATCTGTCTCTCTCTCTCTCTCTCTCCCTCTCTCTATCTCTCTATCTCTCTATCTATCACTCTCTATATATACGTATAGGCCTATATCATAATATGGTAGATGGTAGACTAAGTCCATTATTTTGGCCCACTGTGATGAATAATGTTTGGTGTTTTTTCTTATTCGACCAATAATGCAATAGATATAGAATGCTTTTGATCTTACTGCTTGTTTCACCTTGCACTTTAATGTTCGCTTGTCTGTTGCTTTTTTAAGTTCTTCACACTACCATAAAATTGTGTGTATTGAGAAAAAAAAAGGATGAGTAATGCTATAGTACCAAAGGACCCACTGGTTTAAGTGTATGATTCATGCATTAAATAAACATCAATACATGTAAACCTAAGATGTATGTACTAATGTAACATAAACAGCTCTGCTCAAAACATCTTTATTCCCTAAACCTTTCATATTTGAGTACATTGAATCAGAACGAAAACAAATTTCAATATTTTCAGCTTGAAAGAGAAATGACAATTTTATTAAAAGAAAATTAGATCCAATCAGAAAAAGTTTTTTTTTTGTTATATCTCTTTTTTTTCTTTCTCGGACATTAAAAATGAATATCTCTTTGTTCAGTTACTTGAATAGTTCATTGGGCAGTTCAGATTGAATACCTTCTATTATCTCCCTTTGACAGCGGTTTGCTCCCCTTGTTTGTGATACGGAAGAAAGTTTCTTTGTTTCCGTAACGGTGATAGTTGCAGTTGTAACTGTTGATGTTCAATGCGATGATGGGGGGATAGAAGGTGGGGTAGGGGAGGGAGCGGGAGGGGAGTTGAGTATGGGAATGAACATTTTCCTGAGTAATTTTCGTTGCACCGGACAAAATAAAGAAAACCTTGATAAGCCAAAAGTAGGAGTTGATATGACAAAGGTAAGAATAGATGTGACGAAAAGTGAGATTTGATATGACAAAAGTAAGAATAGATGTGACAAAAAGTGAGATTTGATATGACAAAAGTAAGAATAGATGTGACGAAAAGTGACATTTGATATGACAAAAGTAAAAATAGATGTGACGAAAAGTGAGATTTGATATGACAAAAGTAAGAACAGATGTGACGAAAAGTGAGATTTGATATGACAAAAGTAAGAATAGATGTGACGAAAAGTGAGATTTGATATGACAAAAGTAAGAACAGATGTGACGAAAAGTGAGATTTGATATGACAAAAGTAAGAACAGATGTGACGAAAAGTGAGATTTGATATGACAAAAGTAAGAATAGATGTGACGAAAAGTGAGATTTGATATGACAAAAGTAAGAACAAATGTGACGAAAAGTGAGATTTGATATGACAAAAGTAAGAATAGATGTGACGAAAAGTGAGATTTGATATGACAAAAGTAAGAACAGATGTGACGAAAAGTGAGATTTGATATGAGAAAAGTAAGAATAGATGTGACGAAAAGTGAGATTTGATATGACAAAAGTAAGTGTTGACGGCGCAGTGGTTTAATTAAAGAAATTATTTTATATATTCATGGTTTTAAGTGCTAAAGTTGATCGATATATTTTTTAACTTGTTTTTTTCTTTTCTTGCTGTTTTTTTTTTCTTTTCAAAAGCGAAAGCAAATCTTTACACAAGTGAACATGTCCGAAAATAAAATATTTATTTACTATTGCATTTAGATAAATCGTTAAAAGAACGTTGGTCGTTTGTGTATAATATTAGTTAAGTGGTGGGTGTGTTTTTTTTTAAATAGTGTCCTCTACAAGTATATTGTTCTACTTGCGTAGTTTACCATTCGACCTAATGGCCGATGTTTAATATAACATTCCACGGTGCTTTGATATCCCATGGTGCTACAGTCTGTCACGTGAAAGTAAAGTATCCCGTCAGACAAATTTAATATACAAGACCAGTGAAGCAGCGTTCTCAAGTTTCCAGCACAAAGCCGCGCCGCCTGTACATTGCCCACGACTAAATGCCCGCTGGAAGACTGACAGACATCTTCCAGACCTGGGAACAATTCTTAGCCTACACCAGGATTATAACCCGGAACCTTCGGCACGCTATCTGAGCGCGCTGATTGTAGGCCCACCGAGCCACATAATAACATTCTCTTATGCTATAGAAGAATGACGTCGCGTTATAACATCCCATTGCGCTACATCATCCTATGACAGCTACAGCTAAATGTTACAGGTGTATGACCTATCAAATTCTGCCCCTTCCCCCCTTCTCCACCACTTTTTCTATTCACTTTTACACCCTAACACCACCCCAGTTTTATGTTACACGGCGATAGCCGGCAGCTATATTGGTACATCCAGAACAAGGGTTGCCACTTTCATCAAACGCGCATTAAAAAGCAACGTAGCCCTTACAGATGTTTCATATGTTTCCCGTCACTGGTGCTCAAACTCTCATCCCCTGGCCTCTGACGACTTGGACCTATAAAAAAAAATAGTAACTCGAGGGTTGGCTACGCATAGCCAAATCTCAAAAGATATATTTTAAACATCAAATTCCTTTACAATATAATGCTGGGCTCGATAATGTTGCTAGTTACCTGGCCCTTATTTGACCCTCGGGCCGTAGATTGGCCACCACTGTTCCGTATAAATATCTTCAAGTGGGACCTTTCCAAGTTTGTTTTTCCACAGCTAATCTTCACGTTGGCTTTTCTAGACGGTCAAAGTAGATTGTATTATTTCCAAAGTGTGTCTATTCGTCTATGTAGATAATTTTTTCGATATATCGAAATTTAGTAGATCTAGTAACAATATCTATAATGCCATTAGATATCTATCTATCTATCTATCTATCTATCTATCTATCTATCTATCTATCTATCTATCTATCTATCTATACGATATATGTATAAAATATATACAAAAGAAAGGGGAGGGGGGGGCGAAGCATAAGCGTTGTTTGTCTATTTATTGGAGTATCTGCATAAATGGTATCTAAATCTATCATCTGTCTATCTCTGTCTCTTTTTATCTATACCCTACATCTATTTAGCTCTACATCTCTCTATATCTATCTCTCTAAATCTTTATGTATATTATCTATCTGTCTGACTTTTATATTTTTCTCTATATTATCTATCACTTTCTCTATCTAGGTATATTTCTATCCATCTCTAAATCTCAATCTAATCAATCTATATAAATATAATCTATCTATCTATTCTATCTATCAGTCTATTTTCCTATCTATCTATCTATCTATGTATCTATCTATCTATCTATATTTCTGTGTGTCTATCTATGTGTATTTAATGGGGGGGGGGGGTGGGGGCTAAAAGAGATATTATGACACAAAGCGTTATAATGTTTTTAATTTCCATTTGGTTACGACTCCGAGATTCTCGCGTCCAAAACTTCCAACATATTCCATCAAACTTTACCTTTACTAATTCCTCCCTTAATGTAAGACTTCAAATACTTTTAATTTTCTACTGCACAGAAAGAGAAAACAACAAACTAACCATTGCGCAAGTCTTTGATTTTCATCCAATCAAATTCGAGCTTATTCGGCTCCATGGCCTTCGTGCACGCTAATGATTAAAGTAGCGGTAAATTACATCGTCCTCTTAACTTCCGCTAACAGCCGGTTTGGCCGTGTTCGTCAATGCCGCTCTGTAATCTCATGTAGCTTTCATCCGACCAGATTTTTTTTTACAAATATAAAAAAGTCAAATAGTTTGTTTTTGTTTGTTATTTTTTTTTCTTCTTTCTAAAGACTCAAAGTTTTTAGACTAAAAGGCGCAATTACTTTTGTTTCTATTCGAGCTTGCATTAACTAATTCTAGCTTTATAGTGCTTTGGGGAAAGGACGTGTTTGCGTGTTTGTGTCGGTGTGCGCATGCTTCTTTTCTACGATCGCGTAAATCGCGTGACTTCACCCTCTTTTCCCCCATAATGCCATGTGACAGGGCGTTTTTTTTTTTAATTTTTATAAGTAATAGTCTATAGAGTCTTGAGTCTAGTTGGTTCTAGCAGAATGAAATAATAATAATACAGTGCATCGTTCCATTTGAATATATTTGGACAGACGGGTGGATAACAACAGAAATATTGCATATGTCTTGCCTGTGCTTGTCTGGCCAAAATTGAAAAAAAAAATAGAAAAAATCCAACGGAATGTTATTGAATGAAACATGGTGAAAAATATTTTCGTAGAGACTCTACTTTTTTTTTTATGCTCGTCTTATCTTATATATTCAGACGCTCCTTCTATAAAGAAGATTATTGCGTCCTTCGCTCATCTGTGGTTTTAGTCTAGTCTTGCATTTTTATTAGTGTTTTAAATGATGTTAAGTTACTGGTTTTCCTGGGTTGTTCAGGTAAACCATTCCATGCCTGGATGTCACGAGGGAAGTAAGAGTACTTATATGCATTTGTTAGATTTCGTTTTTGAAACGACATTATTCTTGCTATTATAAATTTATACCAGTTTCAAAGTTTATTTGAGTTAACGTGGTATTTATCATAAATAGGTTATATGTTATACAATTCTTAACTAAAGGCGATTTTGGACCATTTTGGGCAAAGAAGTTTGCTTAAAGTAAAAACTTGGATTGGAATTTACAGACATTATTAGTAAATCATTAGATTCATTTAAAACATTTTTTCGGATACAATGTTTAAATCGTTTTTAAGTTGGCAACAAAATTAATAGATAATTTGTAATTTCCTTTTTTTATTCTGCAGAACAATAAAATAAAATATTAATTTCGGTTTGTAAAAAAAAGTTCTTTCAAAGGTTCTTAAAATGTGTTCGCATAATCTATAAATAAAAAGTTTCTCAATGATTACCTCACATATATAAAAGATACCTGATAATGTATGATGCCACCACTGATGTAAACCTGACTTCACACTAAATGGTCTACACATCTAGATATGGTCTACAGACCACAGACATCAAGAAATAAAAAGTTGACTAGTTATTTGTAAATGAATGAATAAAACGAAAGTTGATTACATTATATATACAATATTTTATCTTATCTACTACAGACGACTTTTCTATAAAGAAGATTTTTGCCATCTGCGTTTATTTACAACTAACAGTTGAAAGATAAAAGAAAAAAAAAATAACATGACTTTACAATGAAAAGTGAGGACTATGAATAGATCATTCTAATGAAGCCATCTTGGAAAAGAAATTTGTGCCAATGTTATAAGACTATATACGGGTACTGTCTGTATTTTTAGTTTTTTTCAAGCACAAATTCACTGTTTCAACCTTAAACGGCTATCCGATGCCCACATTGACAGTTACCTTTCTGTCATCTGTCAGAGATCATTAGTAATACGTGAACAGAGATGATATCCATAGCTCTAACGGATGAGAAATCCCAACTCTCGGTACAATAGAAGATTAAGTTCTGATACATTGACACGTGTCTCTCCTAGAACCCCTCCCCCTCCCTCCTCTTGCTCCCCTCCCTCCGCCTCTACACACATAGAACGTTTCCAAGTTTTAGTATTAACATATTATAAACGGATCCTTTGATGTTTTCGTTTTTTTTTTATGGTGAAATTATCTGCATTGTGATTCAACAATAAATGAAAGATTCGTGAATTATAGAAATAACAATTTATTTTTCAGTATTGTATTATAATTTTGTTTGTCGCTCGGTTGATTCAAATTTCCAAAAAGAATCAAACAAAGAAAATCTTCAGGTATTGTTTGCAATTGTGTTTTCAGTTTTCATATATCGTCATCAAAAGGACAAGATTTTTCGTAAAAAAAATAATATTTTGGATACAGTTCTGACATTGTTAAGTTGGGAGCCAAATTAATACAAAATTTCCATTTATGGCTTCCTATTTTTTTTTGTTCAACAAAAACATTTCTATAGTTTTATATTTATTTTTTATTTAAAAAAAAACAACAACAACACAGCAACAACAAACTGTTTATAATTAAACATAATTGCTCTTTGTATTCATAACTTAACTATTTGTTTAAAATTTAAAATGTAATTTGCTCTATATAAAAACAAAAACACGTAACGTGTCATCATGCTTCATTGATTTCTAATTAATTTATATAGGCCTAGGATTCGCTTATTTTCTTTCTCGAAACTAAAACTTTATAAAAATAGAATTCACTGTAGTGACCTGGGGATAACTAACAAAATTAGGTCAATAGTTTGTGCCGTGATGTTTTCACCTGCAGCCTTTGTAACCCATTGACCAGGCCAGTAACTTTTGTTTCAACCAATGGCAACGGACCGCGTGCTCATCTAAATGTGTCATTACATTAACTACACTCTATCATGCCATTAATTAGACTGACTTTTTATGCTTTTAGCTGCTCCCCCACCCCCCCAAATCCCCATCTGTAAACCCAACCATGACGAAATGATCAATTAAATGGTAGGAGTCGTGTGGAACGATAGTTCACTTTTCCATGGCAACCCCCTCCACAAAACAGCTCAGGTGTTATCAAGCCTCGTCTATCGGGCTCGAGTGAATGGAGTCTTCCTTCTTCGTTCTCAAAAGTATCAATGGCTAACCAAAGGCAATGGAAGCATATCTAGAAAAAATAAAGCAGGCTAAAGCCACTGTCATTTTCATGGAACTCGCTTAATTTGATTATCTGTATCTTAATATGTTACAGAGCGTATCTAGTGGAGAGTGGTGGCGAGGGGAGAGGGCGGAAGTCTCAGGCTAAACTGACACTTTCTTAACCTCTACGTGTGTTAGCTCATTAATAAACGAAAACTACCATTTTAAGTTGGCACCAATTTCGACCTCCATGCCCAGGCTCCCCAAGCCCCCCTTCCCCCCCCCCCATCCCATTTATGCCACTGACTTCCCTTATACATATGATTATTGCTTATGGGATAATGCAGGGGGTCATGAAAATGAAAACAAAATATTTCTAAAAGAAGCGATACATGCCCTGAACATAAAAATAGGAAAGAATGTACGATACATGGTGAATTCCGCTTTGCCGTAACAATTTCCAATCGCCTGTTACGGAAACACTGCTGAAAAAAACAACAACAGGAAGACACAGGAATTTGTTATTATCGATAGCAAGAGCCCAGGTTATGGTTATGGCGACTCCATTTCTCCTTTCAATATTTAGTTCACGTGACAGAGATGTTGTCTATTTACTATCAAGTTGTCCATTTTGTTTAATGTTTCCTCGCACGTTTTTATACCTGTAATAGGTGAGGCAAATTAAAGCAAGACTTGACATTCCTTTAACAAAAAAAATAAGACTTCGCTCCCCTTTTTATACCTCAAAGAAAGAGTAATAATTGTTCTTCTTGTATATAATGGTATAAACTTATACTTTTTGCAAGGACGTCAACACGGAACTTAATCAATGGAAGGTTTTTTCTTCCTATCTTAACAAAAAACAACAACCTCTTTTAAATATACTAACGTATTCTTAATTGTCTCACAAAAATCACGTGACTTCCCATTGTTGTGTGTAATATATCAGGGATCGGCAACCTACGGCACGCGTACCAGACTTAGCACGCAGAGCCATTTTTAATGGCACGCGCAAGACTCCTAAAAAAAATACAATTAGAGTCTCTTCTACAAAAAAAAAAAAAGTGGGTTGATGTTTAGGGCTGTTGAATTCGAAATCCTACCTTGGCTCACCATTATCAAAGGGTTGCCGAATCTGTAATAGGGTAATTCCTCTGTAGCTAGAGCAGGAGCTTAACCCTTCCCGTACCGACCTACTTTCCCATGCATACCTTCAGTCCCGCTATATACGCGCCCGGGACTGTAAGGGTTAAGTTTCTTTTCTTATGGAGTTTAATGAGTAATCCCTCTTTCCACTATGTTGGGAATATGTTCTTCTTCCCATATCTTTTGGAAGAGGGGGGTGTAAGAGCTCTACTGTAGTCTCCACGTCCGCTTTCAGTGCCTCCGCAGGGATATCATCTGGTCCAGATGCTTTGCCGCTTTTAAGCGTCTTGATGGCATGGCATATTTCTTCCTTTGTAGGTGCAGTCTATCGGCAGGTCTATGTCTGCTGGCTGGATATCAGGTGGGTCTGGTGGGGCTGGCCTGTTGAGTAGCTCTTCAAAGTATTCCACCCATCTTCTCTTTTGTCCTTCGTCATCAATTATCTGCTTTCCTTCTTTATCTTTCACCGGTCATTCAGGTTTACTAAACTTCCCATTTCAAATACATATTTAAATTAATGACAATATTTTATAACTGAATTTTCACATTTACGATAATTATTATCATAACATTATCATTTGGTAGTCAAGATGAGGATCTAACACGGTAGCACCTGTTTATATTATTTATACTTTGATCCCAATTTAACTGAGATGTGCTTTAATTTTTGCTTTTAATTATATATTTTGCAAACCAAGGTCTGGTACCATCAGATATCGGTATAGATACATTGTAATTATACAAACTGGGTAGTTAATGTAAAGTCTTAAAATATACATATAAATTCTTTTGTTATATATTATTTAGATAATTTTGAAATAATTTTTACAGTTTGATCATTTCAAAGTTATAAATTGTAAGCCATTTATTCTTTTATTAAAGAAAAAAAAGAAACATATTAGAAATATTAGCGCAATTAAAACGGATAAATTATTTCCTTTGAATTAAAAAAAAATTCCACATTTGATTCTATAGTTATGCCAAACAAGTTATGTAGTGTAATATAACAAATATTACTGGTAATAATTATTATTTCTTTATATAAATCCAACATTACGGTATTCATTACAAGATTTAATTATTAGAGGATTAAATAATTAACGTTAAAAAGTTGTAAATAAACATTTCCTGTATTAATTGTTTGTCCATATAATGAGTTTATCTTTAAAACACTAATTATTACAGAAAGTATATAATATAATGCTATTACAAAAGTCTCTTATATTTCATAAATTATCATCAAACCCTTGACCGATATGGTCGTTGTGGGGATCGAATGGACACCTCAGCAGTCATCATTTTTGCCTATCTTGAGCGGCTCAAGCTTTGAGCTTTGTCCAATCTTTTTTTTGTCGAACCAGCATTTCCACTGACGGCCTCTCCGACGTCCACCTTGTCTTGGGGGGTGGTATTGTCAGGTTATTATGCCGCAACACATGACCGAATTATGTCAGCTTGAGTCGTTTGATTGCTGCAATAATGGTTTCTTGCGGGCCCGCGATTGAGGATATTCTGTCCCAGATATACTCATTAAGTCTTGTGTTCTAGGTAGGTAATTCGAAATAATTTTTCTCACGCATTTATTTTCGAATGCTTGCACTTCTTTTCAGAGGCTACTAGCAGTGCCAGGTCTCACATCCATACAATGTTTTTCATAATGGCTTCGTAAAGCCTGCGCTTTGTTGTATATTTACTAAATTAATAATACAAATAAATTTGTATTAGAATTACTTATATTTATGTTTAATTAAAATGAGAAAAAAAAAAACAACTCTTTTAAATGTACTTAGTCTGAATCAATTTATCAGCGCCTTGTCTTGAATGCGGTTCGCTACTTGTTCAATGTCATTTCTGAGTGGTCAAGTGTAGGTGACCTCTTTGTATGCTTAAAACAGTTTTCGTGTGCAATAAAATAAGTTCACAAGGGTAAGTTGAACCAAAAGCTGAAAGTAGAAAAGCGAATGCCTAGCAGTTGAGAATAGCAGATGCATTTCATTACCAGCTTTCTTCTAGATTTTTTCCTCAAATTGGCACATTTGGATGCCAATGTTTTAAATGTTTAAAATTCAACTTGCTGCATTTTAAAATCGCCTATATCCCTCCATTTATAAAAGATCTACATCTAAGAAGGTTGTTGTAATATCAAACCAGTTAGGCTTGGTGTGGTATAAAAAAAATGAGTCCATCAATTTAAAAGTTTTGCCTTTAATTGGAAAACTCCGATTCGAGTGCTTCAATGTAGTCTACTTCTGAAAAAGCCCAACTATATATCTTAATATATGCCTTAACATGTGTCATGATGTGACATTTATTATAGCGTCATAGTTTAGTACATATAATTTAATGCTATGACCTTTGTATGTAGTTAGGTAGGCAGGGCGTAAATCTACCCCTTCCAACCCTCGCTGTCCCTCACCACTCCGGTGGCGGGATATCTCATGTTTTTCCTTTGTGTCAACACGGACCTGGTCAATGGACTACCGCTCCCCTGTCTTTCCTTTGTTTCCCCCTAAAGAACAAAATTAACAATAATAAAACTAAATGTAGAAAACGTTTATTTTAACCTTAAAACAATTATTTGTGACAAGAGAAGGAAAATACAAGATTTCAACGTGTTATTATGAAAACAAAGAGCACAGTTAATACAATTTAAAAAAGACAAGGTGGTACTAACCAGCTTTCAATTCGTACCACTAGGGAGGGCAATAAGTACCAAAAGAAATGAAGAACAAATATTGTTTGTAAAGTTGACATTTATAAGTTGAAGTCTCTTTTTATATTTCTCATGTATATTTAATAATTAATTCACTTACTTACTTACTTTTTTTTATCGGTGATAGAAAACATATCTAAATGTATTGATGAATGAAGCAGACTGGATAGTCAGCACACTAAACAAATATTATATAAATAAGCTATGTTTAACCAGACCTACGTAGTATGACGAGAGGCACTGGTAAAATATAACATCAAAGTGACCCTACCGTTTTATTTTCTTGTCCATGTCCACCATTGTTTTATGGCAGTCAAAAATAATGTGCTAGCGTGTGTTAACGGGCTTAAATGTTAATTACAACCAGTCTAAATATGTGAAAGGGCATAGGTACGAATTACCCAGCGGTACGGATTACCCACCTTTCCCCTATATAGAAATTGGTGAAAGGAAAAAATATAAATTGATTATATGAAGACCTACATGTGTTATTAATATAGAGTTAGTTATATATTTTTGAAATTGATAGAGAAAATAATATCATAATAAAATGGTAGGCTTATACAGTGAGAGATCGAGCTATAGATATTTTACACACAGACATCAATAAGACTTTTTTAAATTTCTAAAAAGTATGTATTGTTTTAATCTTGCATAGTTGTGTGTGTATTATTAAGTGTGTTTATGTGCTGTGTGTGAGTGAGGCAGACAGACAGGGAGGGAGTGGATCTATAATCTTCGCCAACACACGTTAATGTAGAGACCTATTTACAATTCTAAAATTGAACTTCATCTGCTATAAATTTTGCAAAGAAGTATTTAAATACTCTTACAACGTGATCGATATGCAGTAAAAAAAATAAATAAGCAGAAATAGTCACGTTTAGGCAGTGCCCTCACATAGGGGAGGGCAGAGGGGGACATATGCCCTTGGGCGGCACTTCCAGGGGGCGGTAAATGTAGTCTAAATATAGCAAATAAAGCCCTAAACAAGCAGTTACAGTATGCAAGGGGGCGGCACTGAAACCTTTGCCCTGTGGAGCTACATAAGCTTGTAAAGGTTCTGGCATTTAGGGCCTTTTTCAAAACTGTGTAGACATACACATATAGGCCCTCGGGGCATATTAAAATTGTTTAGATATTTCCAAAGACTGTAATAATTGGGCTGCTTGTTTTGATATTTCTGTAATTTGATGACTCGTAAACTCCGGTTTTGGAATTTACGATCACTAACGGAATTGTAGACCTACGGTTGAGTAATTCGTTAAGATTTTCTTAATTGAATACTACAAACTATATGTACCCAGGCCCGGACTTAGAGACCCAGGGCCCCTAGGCACTTGACATACACATTAATAATATAAGAATAAAACACTAGGAAAGAGAGCAGCATTCCGAAAGCAAGAAGATATTCATATATTTTCTTTTTCAATGGACATTCGGGCAAGTAATGGGTTTCCTGTGCAAGTCAGTTAAACCAACAACTATACATAATTTAAAAACATTAATCAAAATTCAAGACTAACTTAAAGCCACTAATATGCGTAGAAGTAATAATTTTCTTCAATAAATAATAAGACAATATGTATTAAGGTGGGTCGGCAACCTTTTGATAATAGTGTTCCGGAGTTGGATTTCTAATTCATTATTCAACGTGCCAACAGCCTAAAATGTATCCTCGTCAAGCACTCAATTTCTCGTAGAAAAGTCTTGAATAGCCTTTTTTGGGTGTCATTGAAATTCGCTCTGTGTGCCAAGTGTGGCACGCGTGCCGTAGGCTGCCGACTCCTGCATTAAAATATAGACGTCATTTCAACAAATAAGCTTAGCTGGATATAAGGTATAGTTAATATTTAAACAAAAATCTTTTGTTTCAGATTACATTAGTTTGAATTCTATTTTCTTTCCCCTAGAGGTCCAGTTGCCAGGATCAGTCAACATTTTGTTAAGTGCGATAACCGGTTCCATTGGCATTGGCCATGTCAAATGATTCACTAATCATAATTGAAGCGGATCAAATTAACTCCCCCTTCTTGTCTCTCGGGCTATTCTTCTCCCGCTCCGGGAGGGGTGGGGGTGTGTGATATCAACTGATTGATAGAGTTTAGTGGCATTGATTAGTTTAGCACAGTGGGCTTCCTGGTTTAACATGTCTCACGTGCATTGTTTTAATTGGATGTGATATCAGCACACATACAGGGCCGTGATGCATTGTTTAAACTCAGTTTAGTTAATTGCATTACATAAGTTTAGGTAGCCTGATTAGTTATGTGTATATATACACACACAGCGAGAGATAAACAAGTATTACTGTGTATGGACAGATAGGAATATAGATAGAAAGGGGGACAGACAGACTTGCCGATAGATAGATAGATATTCATTGATAGATAGATAGATAGATAGATAGATAGATAGATAGATAGATAGATAGATAGATAGATAGATAGATAGATAGATAGATAGGCAGACATAACCCGACGGGATTTGCAATGGAACCCCCAGGGAAAGAGACGGGTTGGTCGCCCTAGCACCACCTGGAGACGAAATTGCGAGGACAAAAGGAAAAGCTGCTACCTTTTAATGGGGTGAACTGAAAAAGGCTGCCCAGAATGTGGTGCGCTGGAGAACTGTTGTAAACGCCCTGTGTTCCACGAGGAACCAAAGGAAGTATGCTAGTAAGCAAGACAGACAGGGGAACAGACAGGGGAACAGACAGGGGAACAGACAGTCCAACAGATAGACAGGTAAAATAAGATAGACAGATATTTACAATAGATAGATCGATCGATAGATAGTTGGAAGGGTGGATGGATGGATCAATGGATCGATGGATTGATTGATGGGTTATGTATGTATTAATGTCTCAATAATATAAAAAAAATTAACAAATTATCATTTTGTATTTGTCTTTTAATTATTATATACACATCAATCAATAAACGAATAAGCACCATCGTTATTAATATTTGTGTAACTCACACGATCCCATGCGATGTTCTATAGGTGATAAAACTTGAGACCAGGTCAGATCAAGTTAAACCAGTTTTCGACACAATTTGTGACGAATTCATCAAATCATTGCCTGATTCTTAACACCTACCGACGTGTGAACGATGCACAACATTACCACAGATCTTTGAGCAGGAAACCAGTTTTAGGGAATCGACTGAATCACACTGGGATCTAGTGTGTCTAATTCGTGAAAAGTACAAGTTCTTACTATTGATTCAATGAGAAACAAAGAAAACGTGAAATAGATTATGAACCTTGTGTCCAAGACGTTTTCGTTTAACTCTTGCGCGTCTGCATTGGTTCCGTTGGGTACATTGTATGTACGTGTATTCAAGATGTTAACAGGATGCGCGACGGTTCCCACACGTGGAAACAGAAGCTGTAGTCAATGTGTGTGTGTGCGTTTCGGTGGGTGGATTGTTTGTGTGTGCTGTGTTTGTGAGTGGTGTGGTTTGTGTCTGTGTGTTTGGCGTATGTTGGTAAGCTGGCTCTATTTTTGTGTTGAAAGTTTTGGAGGCGTCTTACATTTATCCATAATATACATTTTAAATCAAGTCCAAAGATGTTTTCGATGACTTTACTCGATGACGCTGTTTTGGTTTTCTTTACTTGTTCATGCAACTCATTCCAAGCACGACTACTGTTGAGGCATTAAATATCTTGATGCAGTCAATTATATAGAGCACAAAACGAAAATCTAAAAAAAATTCTAAAAAAAAAGGAAGAAAAAAAAGAAAAAAAACAACAACCTTATTATTGCTTTAATTAACACTTGTTTAAAATCTTGTATTCTAGTTCATACTTTTTTTTTTAAAAAAGGTGTTCACTTAAACGTATGTAAAAGATAGTCTCTCATTTTTATACACCTTAGTGCTTATGTATCTTGACTAAACATTTGTTCACTTTGGAAAGTGCATAGAATAATAATCTTCAGAACACTTGTCGTGTTTTGATTTAAAATGATCCACTTTTAACTGAGAACAGATCTGTGTGAATAGATCTTTCTTAAGATAATTAAGAGTACTTTTTACACAAAAATTATTTATTTTAAACAAATAAATTCCTCACACTTTAATTTAGATTTAGTAGCGTATGACTAATGAGTATGTCTGGGACAGAATATCCTCAATTGCAGGCCCTCAAGAAAACATTATGACAACAATCAAACGGCGCCAACTGACATTGTTTGGTCATGTGTTGCGGCATAATAACCTGCCATAAACAATCCTCCAAGACACCGTAGAAGGTAGACGTCGGAGAGGCCGTCAGCGGAGATGCTAACTCGACAACATAAAATATCGGACAGGGCTGCAGTTGACTAAACTATTGACAACCGCTCAAGATAGGCAAAAGTGGAAAAGGTTGACTGCTGAGGTGTCCATTCGATCCCCACAACGACCACAACGGTCATGGGATTGATGATGATGATAATGAGCGTATGTAGGACTAAATATTAAAATCTCTTAAACGTTGAATTCTTTTATATCAATTCAGGTAAAAATAAAGTATGTCCACCCCCTCAACCCTCCACACGGTAACCTGCGGAAGGATCATTAACCAAGCACGCAGCTTTTATGTCTAAAAGCCCCACAAATGGATTGTAAATACAACACCATGCAATAGATTCAATTGATGACAAAGTGCATAACTTTACACCAACATTGCACAGTGCGATTTGTCTGAATTTACTATCATGTCCTTTAAGTAGTGCACAAATAGATCTAGAAAAACAAAAGAAAACAACAGCTAAAACTAAACCAACAACACAAATACTATATAAAAAATAAACAAACAAACAAACGAATGCACTAACAATTGACTAATGTGACAAACTGGGAAGCCAGGACCTAATGGAATCTATAATTGATTGATACACTTGATACATTACCAATTGCTGTATGGCGTTTGTCCTCAACCCAAAACATTATGTCACTTAAAGGGTTGTTTTTCTGGGTTGTTTTTGTTTTGTGTCTCTATGTTTTATTTACAATTTGTCTTCTGTCCATCTCTTTCTTTCTCTCTCTTTCTTTCTCTCTCTCTTTCCACCCTCATCCCATCCCCACCTCTCTGTCTCTCGTTCTTTGTGATTAATTGCTTGATTACATGCGTTTGTTGATGGAGGGGTGGTGTTGAACACGCCCCGGGGAGGAGGTTCTTTTTTTAGAGAGTGAAATAGTGCCTATAGTGTAAATTAAAATGGTAATGGAAAGTACGTGTATGTGTTTGTATGGGTCAATGTGAGAGTATGTGTATGTGTGTTTATGTGTGTTGATGTGTATGAAAGAAGGGATATCTAAAACACCTTATAATTTATTTTATTTTATTGTTGTTTTTGTTGCCATTTTTTTGTGGTTGTTGTTCTTGTTGTAGTTCTCGCAACAGGCATTTACAATCGTTACATCATTGGAACTACAGGTTCACAAAGTAAACACAACTTTTCTTGAAGACGATATGTTCAAACATAGCTCTATAAACTATGCTCTATATACTCTATACGAGCGTTTTCTAAACTTCGAGTCCCGACCCGGTACCGGGCCACGAAAGATAAATTACCGGGTCGGAAAGAGAAATGGAAAAGTTCCAAAATCTAGGTTAGATCTATAACTACGTGATGAACTAGTGATCGCTTAAACCCATAACAGTATATTTCGCTCGTAGTGAACATTTCGTAAGACTTCAACCTAATTTTAGCAACAGCCTTCAAGCATATACGTCACGACTCACTAGTCTCGTGCCAAAATTCTTGATAGTTTTATTCTACATATTCGCTATTAGGCCTATAGCGATAAAAATGTAATGAGTCACTAAGTAGAAGTATAAAAAATAACCGTGTCGCGAAAAGAAAAGTTTATGAAAGGCTGCTCTATAAAAAAAAAGACACAATAGAATTTTTAATGAGACGTTACACAATTTCAAAAGGACAATTATAGATAAAGGATCCGTAGATTAAAAGAGAGTTTTACGGAACTAAAACATTGTTTGTCCGGCATCAACAAAAGATAGTGAACAATAGCTTTTATCTTAGCAGTTCTTGAAAAAGGGGGCGCTCCCCACCCCATATCCCCTACCCCAATCCAAAACCCAACCAGTAATTAATATGATGGCGTCATCAGCAATGGGTGAGTACGGCGCGGCTCTTTCAAGTGTGAGATCAATCCAACCTGTCAATAAACACACACACGTTCTGATCAGCCCTCCAGACCCCTATGGCAGACGATCAGTAGTGATACGCCGCGGCTCTGTCTCTGTAGTAATAGATGTTTGTCTAAGTGTGGCAATATGAGCGGTTGGAGGGGGGTGGGGGGGGTAATAGTCATCATTCTTTTATGCTCTCACGCGAGCGCTCGTTGTATTTGCCATGTGTGTTCTAGTGTGGGTATGTTTGCATGTTTGTTTGAACTGAAGAAAATAAAGTGTTTCACGGTATCTTCTTGTGTTTGAATGACATAATCGTTTGATGCAGGGTGAACTAACGACAATAACAAAAATACAACCCATCTGCACTGGAATCTCTAATTAGGCTACTGCCCCTTCCCCCCGACTTCCTTTTTATATATTTTTAAATCTACATTTTACAATCCATCAAAGCAGCGTTTATCTTGTTGGCACATCATAAAGAAGGCGAAGGCTTTGGGGATATTCAAGTAAAGGGGATGAGTGGAAGGGCATAAACGTGGTTGTACTTAATTTAATTGCCATGTTTTATATAGTCATACATACTTTACAGTTTTATGGAGGACGTAAGATAAAACAGCGATGCAAGTTTGTAAAAAAAAAATGCAATTTAAACATTTGTATTTAATGAATATGTGCAATGTTTGTATGTTCTTGTTAATTTTTTTAATGAAATATATACTCATATTCGCAATGATCTGTGAGTTACTTGTTAGGCTAAAAGGCGGGTCAGATCAAACTCCGTGGACCGCCAGTTTTATAACATTGCCCCAATGTATTAATCATATTGTGTTAGAAATATATTATATAAAGAAGCAACTCTCCCTCCCCCTTCCCCCACACACCGTACTATCTGTTTCTTTGAAACAAATATATCAATAATTTTCACATTGTGTTGAGATGTTGAGTCGATTTGCCTGAGGACAACAGAAGGCGCTCTGAAAATAAAAAGCAACATCGCCTTAATTTTTTTGGAGTCTAATATTACATTGTAGTGTGTGCAATTGTGTGAGCGCTGATGTTTTACACTTCAATTATAATTATCAGTTACTATTCTTTTAGACACACACACAAATCGCTAATTGTATTACAGATCACCGTATCGATATACCCAATTTAATATAACAGACGTTTTTCTTTTACATCTTTCCATCATGCGAAAGCTTTTTTCTCCGCATATAAGATCCCGTCAGTGATCGGATCTTTTAAATTTATCGTTACTTCCGAGAAAATGGATCTTCAACTTTTATCTTGATTTTTCGTATCTTGGATCTGACCAGGGGCGATAAACAGCAATGAAGTCTCTCTTTCTCTCTGTGTGTTTCTTTAGTTTGCGAAATTCCCCAAGGGCGGCGCACGTTACGGATTCTTGCATCTCTCCACGGAATGAATGTCTCATTACGATTATCGCCCTCTTTGTGAGCTAGTGAAGTGGTTCTCAAAACATGTGGTATGCATACTGCCCCACTGGGGAAATACGATGCGTCGTGGGGTGGGGTGGGGGTGGAGTATTGGTCATCATGGCGGACATCGCACAACAAGGGAAATAATCGTGTATGGGTGGGTGTATGAAAGCTTAAACTTCATGGGGAGAGAACTCGAGAGAGATAATAAGGTTTGGGAACCGCTATCTAGTAGTCAACTTCTTAGCAAGGTTTTTCGAGATCGTATTCGATGGCCATTATATGCTACATAAAATATATTAAAGACCGTTTTATTGCTTCATTATGGACTCCATAGCTGTGAATTAATTAACACTTATAGGCCCATATTTCAGGTTGTATAATCTTGAGATAAGCAATATAACTAGTCTGATAATGCTTTTATTTTTTTGTGATTTGGTGTACATATTGCGTTATAATTATATATATAAGCATATTATAATACAAATTTCATGCAGTAAACAAAGGAGTAGTCTAAATGAACCGGTTGGCGTTAAGTTGTTATTAAATAGCAAGCAAGTTGTTGAATTATCTTGGAAAAAAACAATTAAATAGATGGTAAAGATTGACGTTCAATTGTAGATCTGTAAACAAAACTAGAAAATGCTGGTTGCAACAGTTGCAACCACCGGAGGAAAGGATTATGGTAAAGCGCAAATAATGTAGCTAACGAGTTGAAAGACGTGCAGTTTAATTTTAATTTTACACGGTTAAATCCATCCATTAATCCACTCACCCTCTCACCAATCAACAGAAACATGTCTCTTTTACATTTCTCTATCTATCTATCTCTCTCTAATTATTTATTATAAATCTTTTTTTATATCTATTAACCTATCTATTTATCTATATATCCTGTTCATCTATCAATCAAACATCTATTTTTAGAAATATATATAGACTTATATATCTCCATTTAGCTCATATATGATTATTATTATTTCTTTATATACATTCAACATCATGGTATTCATAACAAGATTTAATTATTAGAGGATTAAACAGTTGTAAATAAACATTTCCTGCATTAATTGTTTGTCCATTTAAGGATTTTTTTTTTAAACATTAATAATTACAGAGATTACATAATATATTGCTATTAAATAAGTCTCTTATATTTCTAAATTAATAATACAAATAAATTTGTTTTAGAATTAATTATATTTTTATGTTTAATTAAAGAAGATGAGCATAAAAACTCGTTTAAATGTAATTAGTCTGTATCAATTAATGAGCGGTCAAGTGTAGATAACGTCGTCGTATGATTGAAACAGCTTTGATGTGCGATAAGATCTGTTCACAGGTGTAAGTGTAACCAAAAGCTGAAAGTAAATGAGCGAATGCCAAGCAGTTGAGAATAGCAGATGACGTTATAATATTTTATTGTTTGCCAATTTTATAATTTTCTTGTTATGTCTTTGACTATGCCTTTATTGTTCTTATGTACTTTGTGGCAAAATAAATATTGTTCATTGACGAGGACTACAAGCGATGGCTACTGCACTCAGAGGTGCATTGGTTAGCAAACGATGACTGTTTAAACATAATGTATGAGACTTAGATTCGGTGCTCGAGTTTTTGAAAAGCAAATGCGATTCTTTGGGAGAAAATCAATCAGCTTCTCTTGGTCTGTGAGTTTTGGCAACAATTTTGTATTGCATACTTATCTCTCTCTTTTGTGGAAAGTGGATTTTATGCTATTACCATTTGGTTGTCAAAAAACAAAACAAGCTGCAAATAGTAAAGCGTGGAGACCTAAGGCTTTTGCAACCAAAATTGAAACACATAGACAAACTACTAGCAACACAACCAGGCAAACGATTCACATTAATATTGATTTATTTAAACCTCTTGTTTAGGTAATTTTTTTTATCTATCAATTCTTACAGCATGTTTCCTTTTCAGTTTTTTTCAAGATAATAAATCACACAAAAAGTCTAGTCCACCTACAAAAAATTACGGAAACTATAGTCCAGAGGGTTGGGGGGAGTGGGTGCTAAAATTAAGTTGGGGGCGGTGAGCGGACAAAAAATTTAAAAGGGGGCGGTGAACCGAAAAAGGTTGAGAACCTATGATTATTTAACTGGTTGTGTGTGTCTGTCTCAATGTCTTGACTATCGGTCTGTTAATCAGACACATCCCGATTCTCTGTCTGCAAATCTGCCTGTATGTCTGTCAATCACAACCTACCCTATTTTAGAAAAAACATTAAAAAAACGTATACTAAAAAAATATTGATATATAGTCCATAGCCTTGGTTAAACAACGTTCAAAGACACAATAACATGGTAGAGTAAGCCTGTTTGTTTATATAAAGACTTCAGCGCTCAAGAAACACAAATAAAAACCACCGTACCTACTCTCCAAGTAAGTCTAAGTTTGTAATAATTCAATCAAAAGTGGCCCCAGGTCTCTGTGTGACTGGCCCCAAGTCTCTCTGTGTGACTAGTCAGTGGTAGGACAAGAAAATGGTCTCGCTCTATTGAACTGGAAACACTGTAATGGACCATAAAAACATTCGTTTTTTTCTTCAATTTTAAGGTATTTTGTGCTCGTTTTTTTTCTTTATGTTACCTAGGGGATTTGAACTCCCTTGACCCCCCCTCCCCAACGTCTAGATCTTGGCACGAAATATATGTGGTGTTAGGCCCCAATAATATGACACCCCCCCTCTTTTAAAAAAAAAAAAATTTTTTTCGAAGGGCTGGGCTTTCACGGGTTGGGTGATGAAAAAAAGTATGACTTTATCCAAATTTTGTAAGTATTCGAATTATGATTCCAGAGTTTTATGATAAAACTTTACATGTAAACAGTAGCGCGACTATGATGGGGGGAAGGAGGGACGCACGGGGGGTCACCCCCCTGTCGTCAGTTTGGATAGGCGCCTAACTGACATTTTCTCAACCCCTGTGCACATTAACGTACTAATAAATGACAAAATGAACATTCTAATAAGGTGCCAAATTTCGCGGACTCTAACATAGTTACGCCTCTGCACGCAAATATAACTTAATTGGGAAAACGTCATTTAACTTTTCAACACTCTTAGTAACAGTGTGTGTGTGCAAATGTATAGCCCAACGGTGGTCTCGTGGCATAAGGCGCGTGCTATTGTGATATACTAGTTTGTTTTTTTATCCAGCTTGAACTCTTGAATCCAGATACCACCCCTTCCCCCTCCCCCCACCCCACCTTGCGCCAGGATTTGTTTATTACCCGCGAAGTCAGGAGTCTGGAGATTGGTACCTGATATAGGTTGTGGCTGGCCACACAATCTCCCGATTAAGTTGTGGCGACAGAGACTATCCTATTGAAGTACTGTTAACACTAATCTATGTACAATAAATTCTTTTCTATAGATGTTATGTTTCTTTTAAATTGTCTTTTATTACTTTTTTTTTTATGGGTATGGGTGTGGGTTGAAAAAAGAGAGGGGGGGGGAAGTAAAGTATCCCGTCGGACCAAATTGATCCATAGGGCTGATGAAGCAGCGTTCACCAGTTTCTGTGGCCACGGCATACTAGGTGATTGTGTGGCCAGTACTATGCACAGCCGCCTTTACTTTACCCCAACTAAGGCCTGATACCCATCAGCGCTGGGTAGACTCAGGGACACCCTCTAGACTCGGGGAAAAAAAATACTGCACCATGATTCGAGCCCAGGACCTTCGGTACGCCAGTCAAACGCCCCCCCCCCCCGGGGAGATAAGGGGGTGAGTGTATAGCTTTACGGAGACAACAGGAGGCCCGATTCGTTTCTTTTAAAATACTGGTGTTGTTTTTTATGGTTATGAACGGATTCAAAATTTTTAAACAGCTTTAAGATTACGAAACACTAGTATTTGTGAAAATGATGATTATGATTGTTTTTGAACTAAATGGTCCTTGCTAATAAGTGAGATAGGAATTTAAAAAGATTGAAGGTAGGCTATAGATTGTAAGATCAACAGGGACTTTTAAGGCTAAACACGGGAGTGTCGTAGACACATTGTTTTTTAATGGTCGTGCGAATCAATCAATCACTGAGATGTTCATCAGATAGTTTTGTATTGTGTTGGGGGAGAGAGGGGGGGAGCGGGGGCATTACAATAACAGTCGTAGGGTACATACGATGTATGCTCACACTGGAGTCACGATAACAAATAAAAACTGATAACTTCGTTATACGGAGGCATCAGCTGTTACATTGGGAAAAAGGGGGGGGGGCAACATGGCGACAACCGAAAGACAGCTTGTGATGTATTTAAAGGGGAGGAAAAGGGGTGAATTGGATTGTACTATATTGACCATTTGAATCAATCTGCGCCAGCTTCAATGTTATCAGAGGCCCTTGATATGCTCAGCTGGTTAAAAGGTTATTGTTTAACATTTGACCCCATAGTGATATCTACAAAGGAAGTGAACTGACCTGGACTCTGTTTTTCAATCTTTGTATCTTTTTCTCTCTTTCTTCATCTTTCAATTTATCTCTCTCTTTCTTCATCTTTTAATTTATCTCTCTCTTTCTTCATCTTTCAATTTATCTCTCTCTTTCTTCATCTTTCAATTTATCTCTCTCTTTCTTCATCTTTCAATTTATCTCTCTCTTTCTTCATCTTTCAATTTATTTCTCTCTTTCTTCATCTTTCAATTTATTTCTCTCTTTCTTCATCTTTCAATTTATCTCTCTCTTTCTTCATCTTTCAATTTATTTCTCTCTTTCTTCATCTTTCAATTTATTTCTCTCTTTCTTCATCTTTCAATTTATCTCTCTCTTTCTTCATCTTTCAATTTATCTCTCTCTTTCTTCATCTTTCAATTTATTTCTCTCTTTCTTCATCTTTCAATTTATCTCTCTCTTTCTTCATCTTTCAATTTATTTCTCTCTTTCTTCATCTTTCAATTTATTTCTCTCTTTCTTCATCTTTCAATTTATTTCTCTCTTTCTTCATCTTTCAATTTATTTCTCTCTTTCTTCATCTTTCAATTTATTTCTCTCTTTCTTCATCTTTCAATTTATCTCTCTCTTTCTTCATCTTTCAATTTATTTCTCTCTTTCTTCATCTTTCAATTTATCTCTCTCTTTCTTCATCTTTCAATTTATTTCTCTCTTTCTTCATCTTTCAATTTATTTCTCTCTTTCTTCATCTTTCAATTTATTTCTCTCTTTCTTCATCTTTCAATTTATTTCTCTCTTTCTTCATCTTTCAATTTATTTCTCTCTTTCTTCATCTTTCAATTTATTTCTCTCTTTCTTCATCTTTCAATTTATTTCTCTCTTTCTTCATCTTTCAATTTATTTCTCTCTTTCTTCATCTTTCAATTTATTTCTCTCTTTCTTCATCTTTCAATTTATTTCTCTCTTTCTTCATCTTTCAATTTATTTCTCTCTTTCTTCATCTTTCAATTTATTTCTCTCTTTCTTCATCTTTCAATTTATTTCTCTCTTTCTTCATCTTTCAATTTATTTCTCTCTTTCTTCATCTTTCAATTTATCTCTCTCTTTCTTCATCTTTCAATTTATCTCTCTCTCTTTCTTCATCTTTCAATTTCTCTCTCTCTTTCTCCATTTTACAATATTTCTTACTTCTTACTCTCACTCTTTATCTCACTTTCTCTCTCTCTCTCTCTCTCTCTATCTGTCTGCCTTTAAATTGATTGTTTCCGTTATATACGTAGCAGGAAGAGATTCGAACGCACCAGGCAGTGTACGGAATCAAATTTCTTTTCTACTTCCTGCATAGATGTCATAAAAAACACACCCATAACTTTGTCGTCAAAAAATATACTTGATGAGTAAAAAAACATCTTTTCACTGTGTCTTCTTCTTCTTCTGTGTGTGTGTCTCTCTCTCTCTAAGGAATGTGACTGTCTTCGGCAGTGTTGGTCTTTTGGGCACCAGAGCTTTTCTTGCATGGTTGCACCCTGAGGCCAGACACTGTTTCTGGCTTCTCTGTAAAAATGGACGTAGATATAGATGCGGTGTGAATATTTCCGATTGGAATAAAAACAGAAGAACATTTTATTCAGTCAGAATGCACGGTTTGATTTAGAATATTTTGAGTTTAGGAGTTAGTAAGACTCACCTTGATATTTAAAAAGAAAAAGATATTTAAAGAATATAAGACTACGACTTACACAGTCAGCGAATCAGCGTATTAATACCTAAAAATATAATATTGTTTCATTATTTGTTGTTTGCTTACTTAGGTCAGTGAATAACTTTTGGCTTTTGTGAAAGTTCAACGGCACCAAGATGTCTTCAGTAGTAGACTGCTGTTCGATTAATTAATTAATTACGTTCGTAGACAGAAAAAGGGGGGGGGGCGAATATGGGCTCCTATTCTTATCCCCAAAACAGCCGCAATGTGAACAATTTATTTTTAGTGGTACGCCCTTGAATTTTAGGGTTTGAATTCGATTGTGCGTCTTTATAGTATATATAATTGATATATATAATATATGGAATGGATATTATATATATAAATATATGTAGGCCTATTTGTTAGCCTGTATACAGCATGTAGGCCTAACTATCGACTTTATTCGTTGATGATAAATTTAATGTAGGTCATAGAAAGGCCTTCACATGGTCATGTTTATTTATATCCTGCTGAAGGAAAAGGGGGTAACACTTTAACACGTCGTACATTTTGAATGAATATTAACCCTCAGTTGTTTTTTTAGCTCGATACAAATCATTAATAAAAAAACAATTGATATTCTAAGTATCACGGAGGCTATACAAAATAACTGAAAGAAAATGAAAAAAAATACAATAATGAGAAAAACAGGACAAAGAAAAAAATGCTGTACTGAAATTAATTAGACTAGAGATACCTGTTTGATTGTGTAGTAAAGGCTTTTGAATCTCAAAGCTTGAGTGGCAATTGTTGTTTATCAGTAAAAGAATTATTAAATTGTCTCAATATGTAAAAAATCTCAAATACGAAATTATTATTATTTTTTACGCATAATTAGGTATCCAACCTTAATTTCAGATTTTGAAACCCCACTTCACAACAGCACGTTTATCTTCGTTTTTTGACGTCATTGTTTTCATTCAAAAATTCGGGACATTCTTGTCAATGGTCCCATTTTATTATAGGCCTACGCTTTTTAGTAAAGTAAAAAAAAATTGAAAGTTTGGAGGGCGTGGCTTTTGTTCGTTTCTTTGGCCTTCGAAACAATAATTGAGCTAAATGCAGGCCTCATTTTTATTGTTTACTTGGTATAAATCTATTTCTGTGCCTTATACTTTGTATTGCTATCAAATTTCCTCAACAAATATGGGGATAAAAGATCTTATTCACCCAAATCTAGACAGCCATTAGCTCTCCCCGCTCCCCCATCTTGCCACGCTTCCGTGACAAAAGATTTAGTTGAGTTTGGTAAAACAGTAAGCTGCCATTAGTGAATGTCTTTAGTTGGATTTAGTATCTGCGTGAACTTTACATTGGAATGTCGAAACCTAGAGATAAACATGTTTAAAAGCTGCATATAGGTAGTTTTTGTTTGAACGGTAGAAATGATTGACAGGTGGGTGGACTGAAAGGTGGATGGGTGGATGACCTGAAGGACCAAGACAGACACCAAGGTGGCAGTTGGGAAGACATACGAGCAGTTTAGAGGGTTAAACCGATAGATAGATGTAAAGTTTTCTATCAGAAGTGACGCAAAGTCAACATTTTCAGAAACATTATGGGTGATTGTCCGTTCCAGTTGAATGAATCTCTGGCACAAAGAAATCGGTTCAGGTTAAATAAACTGTTCTAGTTTTTTTTTAGGATCCCGGATCTGTCTCTCTTCTCTCTCTCTCTCTTGCGTCCTCTCTCTCTCTCTCTTTCTCTCTGAAGGACTTCTTTACTTCTTACTTTACGGCTATTTATAACCCCATTCATTCCTTCTTGAGACTTCTTTTTTAAAAGTTTAATATTAGAAACCATAGTTTGAACGTTTTTTTCAACGTTACACTCACAATAATAACAGCTGCCCAACGATAATAATTAAACAAGCATTTATTTTCACGTCATCAAAGATGGAGTCGTCGCCACGCCCGTCACCCTGGTTCGTCACTTGACCTCCCACTGTTCCTCTTGGTGTAGTGTCCGCTCCTACGTCTTATCACTCAGATAAGAGCTCTCAATTTAATCCTTTGTTCCGTCGGGTTTCCTGCTGGGAGATTCACCACCAAAAAATGAGACAATGAAATGGCGCTCAAGGTGACCATAAGGTTGGAGGTGGTGGGCGGTTCGTTTTTACCTGCAGGCTCAAGTATCCGATGGACATGTCACGCTGACAGGCACACGTCTCCATACACGTCTGGAGGAAAAGTTAATTGTTATCATAAGCCCTCGCGCCTTTTTTTTAATTATTTGTGTGTGACTTTTTTTCTGTCATTTGTTGAAAACACCACTTAGTGCTGGGTGTCATTTCATGACGCCGTGGCCGACACAGGGATGACGATGTCATTAGCACACAGGAGGTGGTAGTTAGGCCTAAAACCTTTGGTCGGCCAAGGTGCATCACACCGGTTGTATGTTGTGGACAAAATGCAACAACCCGCTGTATGCAGCACACCAATGCCACTCGAGAAAAGACTAACGTCTGCGACATTCGAAGAGTAAGTGGTGTTGGTTATTGAAATGTCCGATTATATCGTTGTTTGAAAGTTAAATCTTGCTTATTGGTTATTACAGACGCTAATATTATAATAATGTTAGTCGCCTAGGAAGTAAATGTAATGAAATAACCGGATTACGAAAAAATAATAATTGGTAGCCTATAGGCCTACGTTGGTATAATGGTAATCCAAAACTGGTTTTGAATCCCTCCATCAAACCCGCCGAGAAGATTTTAATATGCTGGAACAAGGTTGACACATCGCCCATTGAATGTTAAAATAAAGGGGCCTAACGATATTTTTAAATGCAGGCCTACTGAGCTGTTTTTATTTTTTGGGGGCCACTTTGAACTTCGTGGGCCCAGGAGAAATGTAAGCCCACCCGGCTGCACCCGTTTGGCCCTACCCTCCTTCGTTTTAGGCCCCTACTGTGATTTTGGCATAATGCGCCACCCTAAGGCGCTTGAAAGGCGCTTTTGGGAAAAAAACTTACAACAAATATAAAAGGGCGCCACGAGATGATGGAACCCACTACAACTAACGATCAAGGAACCACTAGCCCCCTTTTTTTTTCGAATTTTATTGAAACACTCCTCGTATACCTGTGAATATGTAAAAGTAGTTTTAAAATCAACATTGCATAGTCCATTGCTCAGGGGACACAACTTAACAGTCGACTGTATTGAATCCCTTGCAATAGGGGCCCATCCTGTTGTGATTTCTTGCAATGCAAACACCCAAGCATACGTTTACATTTTTTTAAAAAGAAATTAAAAAAAAAGAAAATAATACCGTATGAAAAGAGGCGCAGACAAATGTCTGTCTCGTGCCCTTTTACGCTTATTTCAGAGAGATTCAGAGAGAGGGAAGGGGAATAGGTGAGGGGGGGGTGGGAGGGAGAGTTTCGACTGTGTTCCCAATAAGGGAACTCTCCTACACCCCTTCCCCAACCCCTTCCCCCCACCACCGCCTCTCCCCCTTGGCTTGCCCACCAGGTGGCTAGGCGTACAAGCAACTCGTAGTTTTTTTTTTTTGGTTGAGGGCTGTAAGGATTGGGCGGCTGACAAGGCGAGGAGAGAGAGAGAGAGAGAGAGAGAGGAGGAGAAAGAGAGAGAGAGAGAGAAAGAGATACAGTGCTGAGTAGGGGGGAGGCCTGTGACGTCCCGTGTGTTATTCCCAGACACCTTTCCCAGCGTTGACTTCATTAGTTTGGATAGTGTCCTTAATGTTGTAGTGGAGGAGAGCCACACAGAAAGTAAACAACAAACTCAACGAAACTTTTTGACGAGCTGTGGATGGATTTATTTTGATTCTGACGACAACTTCATTTCTGATAGAACCTTTCTGTGCTTTTGTGTAGACAGTTTATAGACTAGTCAGTAATAGTGTTGTTGACTTGATAGGACTATTAGGCCTATACTATTTATTTTTTTTACATTTTGTTCTTTAAAAAAAATATCCTACGCATTATCATTTTTAAAAATAGTGAAGAGTGGTCCTCATTAACATTGTTGTGTTACTTCCTAAGTGGACAAAATGACCCTATGACTATGATGCCCTATCACTATGGACTTAAGAGCAGGTATGTTTTTTTAATTATTTAAAAGACGTTTAGGCTGCAAATTACTGTTCATTACATTAAATAGGCTTAGGCCTTAGGGCCTAGAGTCTAGAGTGGCGAGAGCCAGAGCAGAGGAAAGTAGTTAACTTTAACTCTAACTGTAATATTGGCGTCTTATGATTTGATTTGATCGCGCTTTAAAATTCAACTAATTAATAAGACTACTATTATTCAGTGCAATTATTTTAATTTTAAGGTGTTTATATGAAACTATGACTTAAGCATAGCCTTCTTTTCACTAGAACTTGTTAAGTTTAAGTTTAGTAAAAAAAAAGTTAAAAGCTACTAATCTTAAAGGGTAAGTCCTGCCTGAAAATCAAATACGGGTTAGAATCACTAGGCGTCAGTCTGGCGCATGTTTTTCAATTTTATTTAATTATTGGCTTATTAGATTAAGTTCACTCTATTCCTTTAAAAGTATGAACATTCCTATTTTAGAGATTTATGCCTATCTATAGTAATAGTATTAGTGACGTGGGCTATTCATATTTATAGTAGGCCCTATATATAGTAGGCTAATTTGTGTGTGTGTGTTGTGCTCGAACAGCTCATTAAATAAATAATGTAATATATTGGCTATAGTCTGCCACTATTTGAATCTTGGCCCAAAGTTAGTTGGCCGTGCTGTTAGGGACGTCGCGGCGTTAGTTAATTTATTAAATATTAGCCATAAAAATGAAACGTGTCCATAACATGACCTAATTATTTAATATTAATCTATTTATTCTTATGACTTATTAAATATTGACTTTTTTAAATAGCCCAATCTGTCTGTTAAAGTCAATCACTATATTAATCCTATATTAGGTTATATAGGCCCTATGCGACAATCCTAATTACTAATAGAAAGACAGAGTAGTTAAAGTCCTAATAATAGGCCTATCCTATGGACTAAAACATTTTATGTTATTTTGTTTTTAGCCTCACTGTCACACATTCTCTGCTTTAGATGCCATCTCATCTGTCAGTCACTGCTAGCACTGGGTTGCAGTGTTGTAACATGTGTCCGTATGTTATTTTTTTACCCCTCGTGTGTGGGTGGCACAAGCTGATGCGTCTATGACAGTAGGCATGACATTATTAAGGGCATGACACACCTAACGTTTCTGGCTGACGTATCTAATTAACTTCTTTCGTTTGAGACTCTCCCCCCCCCCCCCCCTTTACACGTATGGTGATTTTTGCTTTTTTTTTTGTGGAAACTATAAAAGTACAAATACGGGTTATTCCCCCCCCCCTTATTTGGCCCCCATCTCCCACTCACATAGTGTTCTGGAAGTACTCTTTCTCACGTGTCATAATTCCTCGCCCTCCACACACATGCCATTAAACAAAATGCAGTGTTGCGCTCTCCCCCCCCCCCCCCCCCCCCCCCCATCTACTAAACCAGCGACTGCCCCAACAAGAATACTATTTAGGTCAACAGGAAGTTGGACCATCATTTTATTTTATAACTGCTATTAACATTAACTTTTCTTCTCTCTCTTTCTACCCCCCACCCCTTTTTTTTGTGTGCACATTTGCTTTTACAGTTTCGAATTAATGCATCATCATATTCTTTCCTTTCTGGTTCACTGAGTCTCATATTGAAAATATAATTTATGCACAAAGGCTTGCCAAAAATTATTATGTGACAAAAGTATGGTTACCGCTTCACAGCCTTTCTTTATTTTTTTTATCTACAGAGGCGTAAGTTATCTCTATGACAGGGGTTGGAAACCTTTTGATAATAGTGTGCCAAATGTAGGATTTATTTTTTTATATTTTTATTTAGCGTGCTAAGGGCTTAAAAGTCATTTTGCTCTTGCAATCAATTTCTCGTAGAAGAAACTTGAGTTGACTTTTTGGGAGGTCTACAATGTGTTATTGGAAATAGCTCTGCGTGCCGGAGTTTGCAAACGTTTCATAGGTCTCTGACCCCTGCTCTATAACATTTATAAGACAACTACACCTAAACACACCACCAGAATACAAACTCGTCCAACCAAAGACAAGTAGCAACTTCATAGTCATTGGGACGTAGATATATAATCCTTTAAAAATATAAGTAGACGAGTGTGGACCCACAAGATATTTTCTGATATGAAGGTTGTCATGGTTGTGTGTGTTAAATTTAAAATCTAGACCTACATATTTTAAATGCTTTACTTTTTTTTTTACTTGTAGCGAAATATAACAATGCTTACTATGGAAAATATATTCATGTATTTATTATCCTTTCACTTCAAAATGCCTTACAAGTTATTTTACTTTGTTATCTGAAGTTTTATTTTTTTACATCATTGACATTCCAATGCTTATACATTTATTTAGATGTATACTAATTATTTCATGCGCTGTTTGGAAAGATGAATAGCGACGGTCGATAAAAAAGAACCACTTATATTATTTGTATAAAAAAACAAAAACACAACCACAAACAAACAAGTACCATCTGGAACATGGTTCTAGTTTCTATGTAGTTTGTTTATACTCTACACTGTCTCTCACATTTCCATGTTCAAACGTCACTCCATTCTTAATAAACACGTTGTATGTGTGTATGTTTCATTTCACCTAAATATTTCATTGGTCCATCTGTTTGAATCCAAAAACATGCTGTAAGTTTTGAGTTGGAAGTATGTGCGTTCAATAGCGTACGATAGTGAATTACATCAACATTTTAGTTATATTCCACATGTCCATTTCTTTTACCTTAAAAATTGGCGAATAGGGCTGTCAGTAATAAGTTTTAGAACCGTTGCTTTTCTTTAACCAACACATTAACTTAACTGAACAAATGCCCTATTTCCTACACAGGTATTCACTTAACTTTACTCTACAGGACAATAGTAAGGCTACATCTTAGCTTTTCGTTTTTATTTCTCTTTTCTTCTGAACTTTAACCCACGTTTCGCTTAATTACTGAGCCCCTTTGTGCCTTTTTTCTTTATGACTAAAATTTAGAAACCAGAGCAAAAATATAACAAGGGATAAAAAGCTTTGTTTGTTTGGTTAGCAAAAATATCGTTCCTTTTCAGTCGCATCGAGTTTTCCGGAAACTCGAGAAGGGGCTCTGCAAGTGAAGTAACATAATGTAGTAATTCTATGATTTATATGCTACCCATGGGCTAATGATGCAGTCGATGGCGATCGATGGCAATTAGTCCAGTTGGGTTGATGCAGAATCTCTGTCAGGTGGTGGTTGCATGCCCAATCAAACCCAGGACCTTGAACCCCGACGCATTGTCGCGGAATGGAGAAAGAATTTGATAAAACCATAGATAGTTTAAATTGTAATGATATTGTCATTAAAAATGTCCCAGCATTTCATGGGCTAAATATTTATTTTACTCTTTGGAGAAAACGGAAATTACCGATTTTTAACTTTCGTTGGGCATTGTACTGGTCACACAATATCTGGATTCACATGGTATGAAAAGGATACTGGATACTTTACTTAGTTTTGAGTGTGTGTGTGGCTGTATTGAATTAGTTCAGCTTTGCAACACGATTCTTCAAATCATACATTAAAAAAACAACAACAAAGTGAAAAAAATGATACATGGAGCACTTGCCATAAATGCAGTTAACATTTTCACGAACAGATTGCATGAAGGGGGTGTGTTTGTTTCTATGTACATGAACCTTGAGCAGCGCTCACACTGTCAATGCCTTGTTACATTCTTCCGTTTGGTATATCCTGCGCCCCCCTCCCCCCCCTTATTTTTTTTCCTTCTCCTTATCAACAATTCTGCGTCTGTTTGTTTTCACACCTAGGGCCATGGTGAAGTACTTCATAATGTTTCCTTCTGATGAAACTTCTGAAACCCTCTGCTTGATTTTTTTATTTTATATATTATGTGTTTATATTTTTGTATACGTTCCTATGTTTGGTATTCGCTTCCCTCATACAGCGACTCATGTTTACGTAACGTGATGTTGAAGAGGAGGGGGGAAAAAGACTGTGGGGGATTGTTTAAGGGATGGAGTGTAGAACAGTACTATTTTCGGGTGTTTTTCTCTTCTGAATGGTAGTGATTGATAGTTAATGACTTTTTTTTATGCGTTTACGCATAATTTTATTGTTAACTATCTAATTTGTACCGAATTCTGCCACCGGGAGAAAAGAAAACAAGGTCCTCTTTTTCATTTTATTATTTTCGTTTCCTTCCCTTCCACCTTCGTCGTATGATAAAGTTTTCAAGTCTACTCTTTTGTTGCACAGTAAAATTATCAAAGTATAATTTTCCGCGATTTTTTTTTATCACACTTATTTTGTTTAATGAACACATTGGCCAAACAGATCTAATCCTTATAGGGAAATAAATGAGACTGCAAAGTTTAAAAAGGCGTGGGCTTTCCAAAATGTAAACGTCCCGATTTCCTGCAGAATTCGCAGGTCGCACAAAAAACAACAAAGAAGCTGAAAATCAATATCCGAGTAATGTGATGTATAAACTATTCGCCTATATATCAGAAGATTGCGAATATTGTGTGGACTTATGGAAAATGGTGAGCACTATTTTCATTGACCAACTTAACCCAAACGGAATAAATACTTTACTTTTCTTTAAAATTTGGTTTATTATTGCGTTTTTCATGAAATACTGCTCTACGCCACCAAATAGGCTGTTTTGTTTCTATTGGTTTGTTTTATTCAATTTTAATGTGTTCTCAAACCATATTTCCACTGTTTCTTTGGTTATCAATAAAGATATTATTTATCTATATTATCTACATCATTGATTTTTCTGTTATCTTAAACATAACCACGGATATGCATATAAACATCTTCTAGGTCAAAATGAAGACACTCCTTACCAACAACACGCGTATCCATTCACAAAGCTATGATAACGATGTATACCATGTCTTAAGCTGCAGGAAAACCCATTACGGTATCGCGTACGGGATGCATTAACTATCTTGGCATTCTGGAATCTGGAGTACTGACCACGGCCATGTTTACTCACTCCTCTCCCAAGTTGTATCAACCTCTCACAACTGACCCCAAGGGGCTTCACGCCAAGTGCTTTCGTTCAGAGATGTACCTACGACCCAGAGAGAGAGACCTTTTTTTATTTTTTACGTACAACGATAGCACAGCAATAATTATGTGCACCCTTATTACTACCGTACTAAATTAATACAGAGATCGCTTTACATACATATTATATTGCATTGTTGTTTATAGGTTGTACATTTTACAACGAATAGAGACCTTCTACCGGGTGATCTATTCCAAAAAAAAAATCTGTATTTATAAATACCACACAAAATACACTTCCAATATTTCTACTAATTCGTACCTGATCTCGCTTGGAAAGAAAAACACTAGAAAACAAAGACATGTAGGCCTACCGTGTATTTTTACCGTAGGCGTATTAGATATTTTCGTCTTAAATTATTGAGTTATAATTAGGGGTTCCTTTAGTACATGTACACGTATAGCCGGTTGAGAGGGACCCCATGGGACTATCTGTTCAATGAATCTGTTGATACATGTTTTCGGCAAATATTAGTTCTCATGTGCAATATTTTTTAGTGCATGTGTGTCGAGACAGGTATTTATAATACTTTAAGTAGGACAATCATAAAATCATTTAGGGGGTATGTTAATTGTTAAAAAAGTAGATTTCTCAATTTTAGTTTTCAAAAGGCAGAGTTGATATGTAAGTGTTCACCTAGTTCTAACTATATATTATGATCAATGAAATGGTAGACTTCTTCTTCTCTGTTCTCAATAACATATCGGAAAAGCCAGACAATAAATCCATTACTTCTGATGAACTGTGCAGTGTCGTTTATGGGTGTGCGGGTTTGAGTTTGCCATATTGCTTATCACTTTGGAAAATTTCTTGGCCAGTTAGTTAGTTAGTTAGCCTTTCTGGAGATATTCGGTCATTTTTTCATCATTTGTTGGGGATTTTGTTGTTATTATTGTCGATGCTGATGACCTCAGTTTTAGGTCTGGCACCAGCTAGACAGCTGGTCAAATAATATTCTTAAAAAACTACAGCAGAAGTAAATGTTGAACCACTTCTTCATTTACCATAATAATAATACATTTACTGAAATAGTATGGAAGGCTGTTTTTTTAAATCTATAAGTATTAAAAAGTTCAAATATATTTAAACATACTTTTGTTCTATGCTAATTCATAAGTCGAATCATGTCAAGATACAAAATTATTGGGGAAAGCTCAACATGGACAAGGGTTGCCATCCGTCCCGATATATCGAGATCGTCACCGTTATGGACCTTCCATGGAATTGTGTTCTAAATAAAAAGTAATTATATTGAATGCATTTTTTTTTACTTCATTTCTATACCCCCATCTCAGAGTGACCCGACGAGGTCCCAGCTAGATATAACAACCCTAACATGGGCGTCAACCTTAATTAACATGGGCGTGTTTGCCGTGTAATCGTTTGAGACTTACTTTTTTCAACACGTCCCATATTTACATTGCCATCAGGAAGGCTGTCAATTTGACCCCCCGGAAAACAAAGAGTCTATCTATGACGGGGAGCGGGCTACAACGGAGATCACTGATAGGGGCGCCACGCCTGGGACAAGCAAACCTGTCTGCCGGAGAACAAGAGGGTTGCATGCATTCCTTATCCTCCCCCACCCCCACACACCGAGAATCTTGGTCGTAATCTGAAACTCCAAGGGCGTCTCTTGTTAAGAGCTCTTAGGTACAATTAAGTTAATTTCTTACGTCTCTCTGCCTTCTCCATTGTCTCGCCTATGCCTGAACGAACGCTTCTATTTCCGCTACACGCTTTAAAAATAAAAAGCAAAGTCAGCATATTATGCAATATTATTGTAGGCTACTTATATTTAAACGCTGATGTCAAGTTGTGTGTCCAATAACGATCACTAATTCTAATTTAATGTATTGAAATTTGCTTGGTGATGAAGCACATTTTAAAACAGACACTAGTCTATATCGTTTTACTTTTTCGTGATTTTATTTGTTTAAAAATACATTTGTATATAGGCCTATATTTTAAGGTATTGTTTGTTTTTGTTATCGTGCTCCTTTAGTCGTTACAAATTAAATCTTTTCTATAAATGCATTCACATTGACCCAGTGAGGCGATGGAGATCATAAACATCACTGTGCATCAAACGTTGGCGAAAAAAGTAATTGGGGGGGGGGGGGGGGGGATTAGGCCATGAACATGTTTTTCCATAATGAGTAATGAAATTTTTTTTTAAAGGTGTTACAAAAAAAAAATCTAATACTATATTTTGTTAACGAGTTTAATAACCGTTTAATTTTATTAAATAGACCTACACAGTTAGTACTATATTTATCACTGATCATGCAAACCCATTTGATGTCCCTCGACAGCTACTCCAAGAGAAAGATACATTTTATGAATTAATCAATGGATGGGCAAATAATACAAATGTTTTGGACTTTGTCCTTAAAAAATGTGTAAGCATAATTATTCAGGCCCAAGTATTAAAAGCAGGATAAACCCTTGCATCAAGAGCTAGGTAAATACTTAAGATGATCTTGCTAAATCCCTACATAGGCTGTAGCGCCACAGAGGAAGATGGGACACATGCTAAATGTTATTGGTCTATCTTTTCTTGATAAAAAGTTAAAGCTGGACATGTTTGTCAATTTCGATGCCCAATGGCCAAAATCTAGACACTTGACCTCATCGCCTTAAAGGCCTATTTAACTATCACGATTTTATTGTTTCCACGCGTGTACTCCGTAGTATGGTGGTTAGAATTACTTAGAATCCTCGCCTGGCATCCATGTCGCCTCCGTAATAGTATTTGTAATGAAAATGTAGGCAGCGCCGGGCAATTTGGCTCGTATAAAAATAACAGTTTTTCTTAAACTAATTAATTATACATTTTAAAATTAAATAGAGTCATTTGTATTTCCAATTTTTCAATCTTCAATTTGATGGCAACAAGAATACTTGATTTTAATTTTAAATATACCACCTATATTTTGTCCATCTTGTGTCGTATGTATTGGTTACAATGCATTCACATTCTCGTCATGTTTCAATGGGTGCTAAGCTTTCAAAACACATTTGCTTTTACCTGTCGACCGTAGCTTAAAAGCAACGTGGCTTTTACTGAACAAAGAAGAAACTCTCTCTTTCTTACATTTGTCCCCATTTCTATGTCCTTTATTTTCATCTTGCTCTCCCTTCCCCCCTCTTTCCCCCTCTCTCTCACCTTTCACTTTCTCTACCCGCTTTAGTGCACAAGAAACAAGAGCTCCGTACTTTATAATATTACAAGCTACATTGCCCGGCGTTGCCCGGGTGAAAAAAAAAAGGACTGTCTGGGGTGCAGATAACAAATTTATAAACTACACTTACTGAATACTTTTAGGAAAGTAAATAAATATTGTAATAGGGTAAAAAAAAATAGTCAAATATTTTTATTTAACAAAATCTATATTGCCTATAGATTTACAATGTCTTTTGTTTTTAAAAGTTTGAAAAATTAATTGTCGAAAAAAAAAGTATAGTCTATCTGGAGAATCGAACCCTGGTCGCCTGTATAGCAGTCCACTACGTTTACCACTGAGCTATCGAAGACACATGTCCGATGTGAAAAATTATTAGACGGTATATTGGGCTAGGCCTAGATAGGTCAGGGACACACGTGTTTTCAAATTGACCAATGGGGATCCTCGCGGGGCTTAACACTGTCTTTTTATATATATAGATTACGAACGAAATGTCGTAAAATGAAGGGGGAAATTTCCAAAAGATTCAATAATTTGGCAGATGAGCATTCAACATGGTGTGAACTTGTGTTTCACTTTTACCAAACTCATGTTGTCCATGTTGTTCTTAACAAAAAAAAAGATTTGCAGCCTTTTTTTTTTTATGTCGGTAAAATAAAGGTAGGCCTACACATTCATTAATCTTTGAAACCAGGGCTGTGCGACCGATGGCCCTCGGGCCACAACACTACCAACCAAGCCTTTTAGTGAAGCCTCCCACAGAAACTACACAGTTGTTGCTCCACAGTTTACTGAGTTGTTTTTTTTAAATAAATTCATTTATACATAAATAGGCCTACAGATTGTTTGGCCCATTTTTTACTTATATCAAATTCTTGTATGCAACCCAATGATGAAATGCGTTGCACACCCCTGTTCTTCAACAATTTTTGTATATTCAGAACTTAAACTCAACCTTTAGACGTACAGGTAATTGCAATCGTCTTAACGGTTTTGTTTATAAACTTATAAAGTATATAAAAAAAAGAATGACCCTTTTTTTAATTAAATAAGATTGACTTAAATTCGTTTTTTTTTGTTGTTTTTGTTTTGCCACGATATTTATTGCACTTTGAATTGCTTGTTGATAAAAAGGTTTAGAATAGAAGTTCCAAAGAAATGTTTTCTTGTTAGTGCATATGTCTGCTGAATATTGTCTGTGGCTTCCATTCGCGCCCCTTACCCTTATGATATATATAAACTATAAACACATGAATTAATTTCAGCGCCAGGCTAAAAGTGAACCCTTTTATGTAGAATACGAAGGGCCTATAAATTATAGTATATACATTAAAAATAAAATTATGTTAAAATGTTATTGTTTACTTTTTGTTTACCTGCTGGCTGTCGGCTGTCCCTTTGTCTGCAAGGGTGGGTGTGGTTGGAAGGGGAGGGGCACTGGTTCTTATCATACCGTATTTATAAGGAAAACACAATAACTGCCTTGTATAAATTAAATTAAAATTGGTTACTTATATAGCGCTTCTATCCATATAGTATAGTACCAAAAGGCAATTTTGGTTTTAGTGGTTAAACAAAATACAACAACAAAACAACAACACACACTCATACAATGAACAGTGCAATCAACATGAATAATTTTCACTTCTTCCTTTTGCATTTTCTGTGCGGCTGCAATTGACGTTCGTGTGTGTGTGTTTTTAAGGGCTGGTGTGCGAGGGAGGGCATTTTCTCACACTTTCTTCTATTCAATGCCCCTCACACACACGCACACCTTTCCCCGACAGAACCCCCTCTCCCACTCTTCTCTTTTCCCACACAATGACAATATTGTAGAGAGGAAACGGTGTTTGTGTGTGTGTGTGTGTGCAGGCCCCCCAAAAAAACCTGCTTCTGCACTAGATTGAAAAAAAAAAAGAAAAAAAAAAAGAAAAATGATTTCCGGTTTTCCCTTGTTGCTCTTTCATTTAACCTTGTTTTCTTTAAGGCAATTATGTAATTGAACGAAAATACACGTAGTTAAATGCACACACACACACACACACACATTTAAAGAAGACTGTAATGAATCGTGTCCTTCCTGTACAATTGTTTGGTGTATAACAGTGTATGCATGAAATTAGGAACGGAACTTTTTATTTTTATAGAGACAACTCTGCACAAGAAAAGTCCAGCGTTAAGTGGCAAAAGGGAGGCTAATCAATGAAAGAATAGTTTTAACCTTTTTACATTATTAAAGAAAATTAAACTATCGCTTGTAATGATGTTTTTGTATTTCAACTGAACCTGACATTTCAGACAAGCTGTTGAATGTGTTTTATTTGTTGTTTTTTGAAAACCTAGTCAAACTATTCTGATGAATGAAAGCGTGGATAATTATATCTGGTGCAGTTTTAATAATATTTTTTTAAACGCTTAACGGGATAAGCTGTACTTTATTAACAGAACACAATAGCCCTGCCCCACCCCTTTTGCAATATATATATTATTTGATTGCATAGTTTAAAAAAAGAAGGCACGTTATAAAAAAAAACACAATGCGTTGTTATTGAATTGTGTTCGTGTCAACAAATTTTTATTTACAAAATACTTTATGGTGCTTCGCAACTATTCTTTTAGTTTGTATGCTTATTAAATGTTACTTTCTAGTCACAAAGTTGTTACAATAAAGACACGCATGTGCCTACATAGTCTGATGGGGTAGTGCTATGGTTTATTATTTTTTAGATTTTAAATTAATTATGTGGAAAAAAAGGGGGGAGCAACATAAAGACTTTTAAATACTTAAGGCTAGGGTCTCTAAGAACCTTAATCCGGCTCCAAGTACAACTTAACTGCAACACCAACAAAGAGGTTGTCTCCGGTCTATCGCTATACCGATAATCTACGGATGTTGACAAAATGCGATTGATTGGTGCGAAGAAATCGTATTGAGTTAGCTCCCTCTTGAAAGCTCTGGAGTCGTTTATGTTTGGGTGGTCCTTAATGGGGACCAATGTCTTGTGTGGGTCCAGCATGGGCGCTATGAGTGACCCCTTTTATTATGTAGCAAACACGAAAGGCTTTACGGAAAATCTTTTATTTCCCATGTCACGAGACGTCGGTCGAGTCCAACGTGTTTACAGGATTTCAGGGCTGAATTCCTAACACATGTCTCTCTCATCTCTCTCTTCCATCTCTCTCTCTCTCTCTCTTTTCCTCTCTTTCTCTTCCTCTTCCCTGAATCGGACCCGATGTTAGCAAAGCAAATAGCAAGTCCCTCGCCCCATTCCCTTCCCTCCCCCCATCTCTGCCCACCTTGAAATGACCCCCCGCGGAAAATGAGAGTCAGGACATCTGAAAGCTAGGGGGGATTTTCGGTGGCCTAAGGTGAGCGTGGTCTGTAGACAGTGCCTTGGCTGTGTATGTTGGCGTAAAGGTCAATTTAAAGATGATACGTTCATTCATCGGACGGGGATGTGGACAAGGGATATTATTTTCTACATAACAACACGTTGTACGCCCCCTCCCCCCGCCCTATGGGTGCTTATGGTTGAATGTAGCTCGCATTTGGGCATGGAATGGGTTGCCTGAACAAACCAGGAAAACAAGTAACTTTAAAACAATCATACAAATGCAAGACTAGACTCCGACTACGGATGAGCGTAGGGCGCAACACTCTTTTTTATACAAGGAGCGTGACGCAACACTCTTTTTTATACAAGGAGCGTCTGTAATATATAAGATAAGAAGAGTCCTAGAAATAGTATGCGTTGTGTTTTCGAGTAACTAATATAGTGATCTCAAGCACAAACTGAAATATCCTTTATGGTCTATTATTAAACTGGATCTTGTATAAAATATAGGAGCTTAAAATGTATCGGTTGAATTGTAGGCCCAACATTTCTCTTGCTCACCCACTACATCTTTCTCTCTATCATCATCTCGTCCCTCCTTTCTTTTTGCTGTTTTTCCTTAACTCGTATCTTTCTATTCCATATTCCTGTAAAAGGTTTTCCGAAAACTATTTACGTAGTGCGTTTGATCAAGAATGAACTCTATTGTCTTTTTTTCTTTCTTTCTCTCTCTCTCTCTCTCTTTCTTTCTTTCTCATTCAACCGATCCTTGGTCGTATTTGTTCCCTGGCCATTTAAAAAAAAAAAGTTTTGTTGAGATGACGGTATAAGAATGTGTGTGTTGTCCATTCAGAGGTCCAGAATCTCACCTATGACCAGATAAAAAGAAACGTCTTTTGTTCGTGTTCTTTCCCCCTGTCTAAGTCCAGTTTTTTTTGTATTTATTCTGGTTAACAATTATACCAAATAAGTACCGAGCCACAGTTTTTAAATGTTACGCAAAGTGTTGAAAATTTCAATTGATAGATAATTGAGGAATATAACAACAAAGAATAGGTTACATTATCCCACTAGAAGTCTGTAAAAACAAATGCGTTTTATTGACCATAATGGCATCATTTCTTAACCTATAACACAGCTGAAAAAATATACAACTGGACCGTTGTTTATGAATATGATTGTAATAATACAAATACAAAGTAGTGGGTATACCAGTGTGTCCAGATATTTCACCTTTTTTTTTCGGGGGTCATTTGTCTGCTTGTGGTCTACAATAATTATGCATGACTGCGGTAGGTCAACTTTTCCAGATGGCCAAAGGGCATCCAAGGTTTTGTCAAATATTTAAATCTTGGACTACCTGTAAAATTAAAATTCTGTACGAAACATTATATTCCTATAGGTCCCATGGCTTGCAAAATGTACACATTGTCATTTTCTAAAACCAGTTATAGTATAGGTGGCTTGCAAAAACAAATTTGTTTGACTTTTATTATTTATATATTTTTTGTCAATATATTCATATTGCTTCCAAGACTCTAAAAGAGAGTAATATGCACCAATTTGAAATAAACAAGAACATAGATTGTACGTTTAATTTACACAGAAATAGTACATGTCATTGTAACCTATTTTTGCATGCGAAAACAAAAGCGCTATTGTAAATTTAATTTTTTTTTTTCCCTTTTACAATCATTTAAACTCTGTATTTTTTTTACTGATGGGCAATATTCTTTCCCTATTTTTACAATAATTTATTTATTAAAAAAAGATTTAAAACATTTGTGATTTTTTTTTGTTACGTTAAGGTACTTGGTTAGGTCTAAATGAAATAAACTAAAATGTTTCTTCTTAAAAACTTAGAATAACATTTTGTTAATAACCATTATTTTTTTTACATTTCTTCAAGCCTTTTACAAATTTTGACATTCAAACCAGCCCATTGTAAAACGCAATTAGTCTGTAATTTTATACAAGAGCCAATTGCCAAGGTTTTCATTTTTATATTCATTATTTAAAAAAAATAGTTATTTATGTTTTTATTCAACTATCAAACATAGTTAAATTATTTCTTGATATTAAGGCCTTGTAAACAGTATCGTAACTAGAGGGGGCTGTCACCCCATGTGCCAAGGTTTAGATTGGGCGCCAAACAGATGTTTACTTTATCTCTAGCCTTCGATTCGCATGCTTTCTAACAAATAAAAAAATGGCATTCTTAATAGTCGCCAACTTTGACTCCTAACCCAGGCATCCCATACACCATAATTAAGCTTATAAATACCATTGGTTTCGTTCATTTTACTATTCATGAGCGCCAGTGTCTTGAGATGTTATTTTTCCCGGGAAAGTGCCACGGCCATAGTCATTGAATATTATCTGTTATACTTATATGTACTAAATGTGTATGTATTACCACAGTGGGATACCATTGTATAAGACCAGGGACAACACAGGACACGAATAGTCCTAATCCGATTACAGCATCGACGGCTGACATAACCATTCATTCCGATACTCCCATTGTAATCCCTGCTCTACTCTTGGGGGCTGCCTGAGTTTGACCTCCTGATCACGACAGAACGTGATTAGATCACAAGGTGAGGGACGGACCGTGGGAATTTCCCATTTATCAATAGATGTGCCGGGAGGGGCTGGGTGGGAGGAGAGACCAGACCTAAAGTAGATATGAGAAAGAGCAATGGACCTTTCGTCAAAGGGCAAAAGCAGACGAATTGTCTTTAACCACAAAATAATTTCTTGTTGGAGCTCTTGCAAGACCGACGTAAATATTGGACATGGCTCTTGTTTAAAAAAAAATGTGTGCTTGTATTTTGTTAACATTATACTTTTTGATAAGTGGTGAAATAATAAACCCTCAGAAGCTAAATACTTTTTTTTTCATGGTATTGTGAAGTATTTTTTTAAAAGTTTAATAATATTGTAAATATGGTAATTAACATACCTTTGTAAATTGTATGAACACTCCATGAAGCTACAGTCGTAAGAGATTATTTACAAATTGAACTATAGTGAAAGGGTTAATTATAAAGTTGAGCCAAAGTGTTTTGTTATGAAACTACGTGGGGGTAGTATTTGTTGTTGTTGTTTCTTTCTGGTAGTTGTCGAAATCGCTCATTAATAATGTATTTTGCGGGGCACGTTGGGCGAGCGGCAACGCGTTCGGCTGGTGTACCAGAAGGTCCTGAGTTCGAATCCTGGTGAAGGTTAGGATTTTTTCCCGGGTCTGGAGGGTGCCCCTCAGTCTACCCAGCTCTGATAGGTACCTGACCTAAGTTGGGGTAAAGTAAAGGCGGCTGTGCATAGCGCTGGTCACACAATCACCTAGTATGCCGTGGCCACATAAACTGGTGAACGCTGCTTCACCAGCCCTATTTGTTCCGACGGGATACTTTACTTTACTCTTGACTTTATAATGTACTTTGTTTATTCAATATGTCAAAGACGAAACAATGCACAGATAAACATAAAGACAAAAAACACTTTCCTTATCCCTTATGCGAAAACAGATGCATATAAGTACTCTTTCTTCCCGAGTGGCATTCGGACATGGAATGGGTTGCCTGAACAAACCAGGAAAACCAGTAACGTAACATCATTTAAAACATTAATAAAAATACAAGACTAGACTCGGACCACGGATGAGCGTAGGACGCAATAATCTTCTTTATATAAGGAGCGTCTGTAATGTATACGATAAAATAACAAAACAAAAAGTTTTCGCTGCAGGCCGGGCGAGTGCCCGGTGGTTGGACCTTGGCAATGGGAGTCTAAGCAGGGCCCACCATCGAAGCTCTTCACAGAGGCTCCCCCAAAACCTTGCTTCGCCACTGATGCATTCATGCATTCATATTAGATTTAATATAAACATCGTTTGTTGTTGTTTTTAAACTCTGGCACTTTCATTAATAAGCCATTTCCGAGAATGAATGCAAGGATTTGTTTTACCATGTAAAGAAAATGTTTATCCAGTGTGGGGAACTTCCCACTGCCACCTTAACTTTACACCCATCGTCTTATCCCACAATAAACAAATGGAAGAAATCTTACTAAAATATCAGGAATCCGAAGACACAGCGGCGGGCTGTCTTAATATAGAACTAATGTGTTCTGAACTAAAGCAACGGCCATATAGAAGGTTGTTGTTTTCGAGAAAAGCTGGCACATTTAAAGAAAATGAATATGTCTATTGTATGCTTCCAGTCTTTTTGCTTTCTTATTTATTTCTGGTAACAGATACAATCACTCAGATAGCCTAAATTTGGATTCCTGATTACTTTAATTTGAGCTTTATTTCTATATTTGGGTTCTGATAGTAAGACGCAAAAGGTAAATATATCTGTTAATTGAATTATATCTTAAAAAATTTTGTTTTTGTATGACTGTATGTTAGTAAACCATCAGAGCTTGATAGTCGAAACCCTTAAGACTCAGGAACAAATCCTTCACTTATGTTCAGACCCATTTGTTGCTGTATACTTTATGATAGGCCTATAGTTAGGGCTCTGTTTACATTATTGTAATTGTATTGTTTCTAGACTGAATTTAATGTTATGTCATTATTTAATTCGCACTAGTCCGAAGAGAGACGCAGTACAAACTAAGAACACACTGACCTATGTAATTGCTAATCTTGCACATTCTCTCCCATGTGACTTGACTTTGGTGAACATGTCGTTGATTGCACACCAAACACAGATATATTGACCTGCGTATGTTGCCCTACTTTATTCAGTAGATAAGATTCGACAATAAATGACTTCTATTCGCACACAGTCAATACGTTTACATAAGAAAATAATGGATCGAGACTTAGGTTTAACAGGTGCAATAACGCCATGAAGTGTGTACTTTTTAAAAAGCTAATCATATATACAAACACATGGATCATAATTTGTGTTAGGCAAAACAACAGTTTAAGGGCGCGGTGGTAGAGCAGCAGCGCGTTCGGCTGGCGTACCGAAGGTCCTGGGTTTGAATCCCGTGAAGGCTAGCATTTGTTCCCGGGTCTGGAGTCTCTGGAGGCTGTCCCTTAGTCTACCAAAATCTGATGGGTATCTGACATTATACTAGTTTTGTCAAAGTAAAGGTGGCTGGGCATCGTGCTGGTCACATAATCCCCTAGTTTATTTTTTAACGTGTGGTCCATGTACTTATTATTTCAAATATACTCTTACAAAGTCATACAGTCCTGCACTCTGTAAAAAAAACAGATAATAGTATACTTAGGATTAGGAAACCTTTTTTTTTGACACTAACAAATAACTCCACGAAAACCCGAAGAACTACTCTCCAATTGTTTAATGAGACACGGTTTTACGTTTACCACACTCCCTCCACCCCCCTCCCCAACTACAACAATAAGAACGAAGAAGAAAATAGAAGAGGCAGCTGTAGCTAAACTTTGAGAATATTTAAGGGCATACGGCATAACGATTTAAGTCTTTAAAAAAACAACAACCTAGTCTAGCTATTTAGAACTAATTTTTATTAAATATACTAAAGTAAAGAATCTTTGCCATTACCTGTTGGATTTTGAAACGTGATCATTTGCAAGTTTCCCAATTTAAAGTTATACTGCAGCCTAACGAAAACTCATAGGCAATTGTATCATTCTATGTCAAGAGTGAATTTTTTTTTACTTCAGTCGTGTGTGATAACTTGAGCCTCAATTAAACTTCAAAAAGAATGAGACAAATCCATCGAACTTAAAAACGAAATTACTCGCCCCTTCTGCGTGACGGCAGAAATCATTTTCTTAACCCTTTGACTTGCTCATTAAGCAAAGGCTTTAAGAGTTAAACTATGGTCAGGCTGTTTAAACATCCGGACGCCGGACCGACCATACTGTGCACTGGTTGACCAGATGGGCTAGATTACAGGCCAGGTCACTGAGCAACGTTTCTAAATAGCATCAAAGGGAAAGATGTCTTTACGTTAAACCCCAAAAAATCTTTTTGCAAATAGTCTATTATATCCTAAATAGACGCGTTCTGATGAGTTAAACTATCCTTTCCAATCCGTTAAATGCCAAAATCTGTCATTGAGTGATATGTTAGCGATATGCTGCAAAATAGACTTTTTGTTATGTTTTTTTTTTATCATCCGTCCCTCTGCAGCAGTTAATGGCGTAACTCTTGAAATGCACAATCAGTCCATTCACTAGAATTAATGATCTCTAGTGCTAGTGACAGCTTGATCATTGTGTAGTTTAAAGGCGTGTTGTTTTGTGTGTATGTGTGTTTTAGACATCCTTTTGGTCTCTCTATCTCTCGATTTCTCTCTCTTCTCGTCCATTTTCTGTCTGGGGCGTTTATCTTGCATTTTTAAGACGCATATGCATATATCGTTAAGATAATGCTTGCAATTTGTAAATTGGGGCTAACTATAAGAATACTAACTCGACCGCAATCAACGCCACTTGTTTTAAGTCACCGTTCGCTGTACCCGTTTTCACAAATTCCAATGTTAATTGAGGAAAATAGCCAGATATTGTGCTGGCCACACGTTCTCTCTCCCAAACTAACAGAAACTGATAAACTCTCAATTTACGTACATTATAACCCCCAATCACAACCTTGGAACACAACGTTAGTTTAATAGTTATCTCCTCTTTTCATGAAAAGTCTCAGTGCAAATCACTCCCCATACTCCCTGAAAGCGTCACGTCTTGCTCTACCGACCTTGTAGACCGCTATCAAGGTAGCATTAGGTGTACACGTTATTCACCTGTCACGCCACGGGGACAGTAAATTGCCGACTCTGCCCAGGCTGAACTGTGCCATTAAACATCTTGACCGCTAAGGTTAGGTAGAGACCTCTCCAACTTTAACTGTTTGCTACGGTGGTCAACTTGCCAGGTGCCCTAAGCGTAATGTGACCTCTTGTTATATATAAATACACTTCTGGCTTTAAATGCATTTGAACCGAAAATGTCCATTGTAACGTTTATATCATAAAGGTGGATATAATCTTAATGTTTCATATACTTACCAACTTGTCTTTACTTTATTTGTTAGAAGAAAAAAATGTATGTTAATAGGAAATAATTTCATGTGTGGAACACGGCAACGGTAAAAGTGGCTCGGTCATTTAAGTACATAAAATAAGCAATGGTATAATTATACTTTCCAATTCCATTTGATAGTAGTCTATGTGGTTACCATTTCGACAATAATTTATAAAAATTCCAAACAACTTTAAAAAAAAGAGCACAAAGGTTAACATACTTGAGGGATGTGATAGGTCTATAGGTTGAACTGTCGAATCAATATTATATGTGAAAGTTACATACATGTATTGGATATAGTGTATTGTTAGTTTGTGTTGAATGAGACCTTGAGTGGCAACATAGACTAGACACTTTAACGTGATGTTTAACGCTTTCTTCACGATAGACCAACGGCTACAAGATTAGTATCATCCTATATATTTAAAAAAAACAACAACAACACGAAAACAACAACATTATAACAATATATTGAACGTGCTGGTCTAGCGACAGAGCCGTGGTATTACAATTGCGAGGGTCAGTGGGGTGGCTGAAGGGGAGGGGCTAGCTCCCCCCCCCCCCCGCCCCCTGGAATAAAAAAAAATCTTTTTCAACAGATTAAAAAAAAATATGTACTAAATTTGCTAAAAATTTGGTAAATGTTTGTCACGCGAAAGTTCAGCCCCCCCCCCCCCTCCCCTGGTATTTGGTAAATATTTGTCACGCGAAAGTTCACCCCCCCCCCTCCCCTGGAAACAATTTCTGGCTTCGCCCCTGCGAGGGTGAACGTTTCAAATCCGGTGCTGCCGGAATTATTGTTTTTTCCTCTGGAAAACATGTCTCCTAGCTCTGAAAGTGGCGCTACAGAAAGCCAAGAGTGTTTCGTTCTGGATATACAATCCCTTAAAATTAGCGACAACATTAAACGTTCAATTGAACTTCAAAAACTATATTTAAAAAAAAAAAAAGTTACATTTGGGTCTTCTAACCAGAAACAAAAATATTGATTAAAAAAAAAGATACTGTCAAATTTTTGATAACTCGAATGTAGTTATTCTTTTCAATTTTACACAAAACGATAATCTACGGCCATTGAAATGGGAATAGAAATGTAAATAGAGATAGAAAAAAACAAGTGAATCATTCCCATGTGAAGTGCACTAATCATCGTTTTAATCTTCTGAGGCTTTGTGTTAAGATTTTTAAAGTGTTTACCGACCCCAAGAACTGCATTGTAGCACGTTGTATCAACAGACGGGGTTGTACTGTGGACCTTTGCTGGTGGTTGTTGGAGGACACGTTTGGTGATTGTTGCGTGCAAGGGCAGCACATACCAGATGATTTTAGTGGTATGATTGTTGTTACAGAGTGTGCAAGGGCAACACATACCAGATGATCGTATTGGTATGAATGTTGCTACAGTGTACAAGAGCAGCACATACATACCCGATGATTGTAGTGGTAGGATTGTTGTTACAGTGTACCAGGGCAGCACATACCCGATGATTGTAGTGGTAGGATTGTTGTTAAAATGTACAAGGGCAGCACATACCCGATGATTGTAGTGGTATGATTGTTGTTACAGTGTACAAGGGCAGCACATAACAGATGATTGTAGTGGTAGGATTGTTGTTACAATGTACAAGGGCAGCACATAACAGATGATTGTAGTGGTAGGATTGTTGTTACAATGTACAAGGGCAGCACATACCATAAGATTGTAGTGGTAGGATTGTTGTTAGGCTACATAGTTTACAAGGGCAGCACATACCATAAGATTGTAGTGGTAGGATTGTTATGATAGAGTGTGCAAGGGCAGGCAAGCCAGACGGATGTAGTCATACGATTGTTGTGACATACCGTGATAGAGGTGAAAGGGCAGACAACCCAGGTAGTAGTTGTGACAAAGAAAACACAGTCCTGACACATGAACAAAGTTAAGACAAGCCAGTAGGTCGGGGGAGACAGCGAATGTCATTTATAAATAACATATACAATTTTAAAGATTGTACTAAACGTTTGATTGCTTGAATTCATTTTCATTACTTGAGTGCCGCTTGAGTGTGTTTATTCCCCGAAAATCAGAAGGTCGATTGTTAACCCTTCCCGTATCGACCTACTTCTATCTATGCTGCCTTCAGTTCCACTATAGACGCGCCCGGGACTGTAAGGGTTAAGAAATAGTCAATACAAAACCAAACAAGACAACTAGCGTTGACAGTAACACCAATGGGAATGGAGTAGGGCATACTTTCTCGAATTACAGTAAAAAGTTTTTTTTTTAAAGAAGCCTACCTCTGACTAGAACTTTTACTATTTGTCCTATATCTAGCCTATACATTTTGAGAAATATAGGCCTACCTACTTTTTTAAGAAATGCTTTTTGTAACGGACGTTTGGCTTCAAAGACGCCCCCTACCCTATCTCAACCACATTTTTTCCTGCGTCCCATTAAGACCGTTTAAAGCAGGCTTTACCGTGCCGCTATACAAATGTGTACATGGCTCTATTCTTGCGTGCCCTCCATTTGTTCGGGGCTTGAGTAGCCTACATTTTAAAATTCAAATGTTGAAGTTAACGGAAAGGGATGGTGGTGGTCTCTGGGCAGAGCGTTAAATGATATTCTGAGGGTGTCTGATTTAATCCTGACAATAATTCATACCCACCCCCACCCCCCACACGCACAAACAGAGGTCTGGAGGGGCTTAACTTTAATGAAGGCATAGTAGAACTTTGTTGAGCATTATGCTGGCCACACAATCCCCCCTTGTATGGCGTTGTTAAAGAGGCTAACGAACTCTGGCCACCTTCTTTCACAAGTAGGGCACGCTACTTTGTGGTCCAGGGATAACTGAATACAAAAGGTTCAAATATTATCAAATGTTTGTTGATTACTAATACTAATAAAGATAAATTCGGAGTAACTGCGGCATATGATTAAAACAAAACTTGTGTGTTCTGTGACATCTTACAATCAGCTGAGAATCACTGATTCTGTTACAATTTTTAACAGTTACTTTATTTTTGGTTTGACACGCCAGATAAGCTTGCAAACCACATCTCGCGTTTCTAGACAGTCCACTGCGTAACACACCTTCATACGTCACCAGACACCTGTCCCTTGCCGCCGTGCTCTCCTTGTTCACCAAATATCTCCCCCCTCCCCTCCTCCACCCCTTTACCTTTAATCGCACACCTCTACCGCCTACATTTCCCCCTCTCCTAGCAAAAGAAGCGTCCTATTTCAACATGTCACATACAAACACTAAATTAAAAACAACAACATAGGTTTTGTAATACACAGTCTAAAACCGTACACAGCTTATATCCTTATATCCTCAAACTTTAATGTTATTTAGGGTAGGTTTCGGCAACCCACGGAACGCGTGCCAGATGGGGCACGCAGAGAGATGTTCAATGGCACGCTTAAGACTTGACATTAAAGTCAGATCAAGTCTCTTCTATACTATAGAAAATTAAGTGCTATAGCAGGTTGACATTAAGGGTGTTGAATGAATTAGAAATCCTACTTTGGCTCAATATAATGAACAAGTTGCCGACCCCTGCTTTAGGTTCTAAAATGCATATAACTGATTCACTGAGCTTTCATTTTTTTTGTGCAAAAATCTAAATATACATATTGCAAAAAAAAAAAAAAAAAAAAGGTTAATTTGAACTCTCCGGTTACTTTTTTGACAGTATAACTAATATAATCAAGTACAAACCCCTTTTCTACCATACTTTTCAAGTGGGTGTAAAAAAAGGAAGTCAGTAATCTGGGCTTTTAAATATATTTTGAAAATTAAATTCTAATAACACCAAAACTGGAAAATAACATGGGAAATAAAAAAATTTATAAAAGCTTACACTTTTAAATTGTAATGTGTCAACAATGTAAATACCTTGATGTCAATATCATACCTTGTAGTAATGTTACCTGTTTTACTTTATGTAGCTATTCATCTCCCATGTCTTGCTATGCAGATTAATGCAAGATGGAAAATTATTAATCTCTCGATGACCTTTTTTTTTCTTCCTAACACACCCCTCTCGCACTTCTCTTTAATGTTACAGACGCTACTTTTATAGAGAAGATTATTGCGTCCTATGCTTACGTAAAATGAGTCTATTATTAATTATTGCATTTTGATTAGTTTTTTTTAAAATGAAATTAAGTCATTGGTTTTTGCAGTTTTCTTTAAGCAACAAATTCCATACCTGAATGCCACTCGGGAAGTAAGAGTATTTTATCAACTAATATGCATTTATTCTTGCATTTGGGATAAGAAAAGTGTTTTTGTCCTTATGTTTATCTGATCATTGTTATTGTGTTGTATTTTTAAGGTATAATTTAACGCCATGTGTATTATTACTACTTTACTCTTTGCCCATACTGTCCTCTAGGACTCAAGGGTTTCTATGTATTGTGATTCAACTAATGGTGTTAGTCTTTGTCAGTTGTGAATATTCACTGGTAATGAACCTTGCATCTCTTACCTTAACCACCACATTTCTTCCTTCCAGCATAAGTTTCGACAAAATCAAATTTATCTACACAGTGATGTATTCTTTAATTCAGCATTAGAAAATACACCCGGAACATACTTCTCGTTTACAAAGCAAATAATACAAATTTATTTTCAAAATATATATGGCCTATATAGATCTAGCTTGGTTAATTGAGTTGGAAAAAACTGATACAATTCACGCAAAGCTTGATTAAATTTGGTGAAAAGGCTTAGAATTCTATAAATAACAAACACACATACATCTGATTGTTATATTTAGATCAGTCTTTAACAATAAGAGTAATTTATATACAGTGTCAAAAGTTAGAATGGAAGATATCTGAATAGCTTAAATGTTGCAGGCATTATTCACTATAGAGATAATCTTCACACATAAAAAAAGTCAGTTAATGTCGAAATAAACTTTTAAAAAATTTGCTAATTTTGACTATATTCCTTTACATTCAATTTAGACTGTTGATCTTATACGTTTTTATTGTTAATATGTAGATTATGATTAAGATATATCGATAGCCTTGTCTAGATAAATAACCCAATCGCAATCCGAGCTTTTGTATCTTTTATACAAATCGATTTAACGAACAAGTTTCAACACAAAAAGACGAGGGTTTAAACCCCACCTCTTTACTCCCAGCCACTTGACCCAATTTCCTTTGTTTAAGACACTGCACATTTTAATCTATAGACTTTGAATAAGCCACAGATCTCATATCTTATACATTACAGACGCTCCTTCTATAAAGAAGATTATTGCGTCCTACGCTCATCCGCGGTTTGAGTCTAGTCCTGCGTTTCTATTAGTGTTTAAAATGAAGTTAAGTTACTGGTTTTCTTGGTGTGTTCAGGCAACCCATTCCATGCCCGGATGCCACTCGGCAAGAAATAGTACTTATATGTATTTGTTCTCTAATAAGTGATAACGACATTTTTAAAATCTTATGTTTATCTGATCATTGTGACAGATTGTTTTTGTGTTGTATTTCTAAGTTAGAATTTAATATATTGTGTATTATTACTCTCTCTCGATCTTTCGGTCTCTCTCTTTCTTTCTTTTACGGGTTAAACATCTATAGTAGGCCTAGAGTAAACTTATGAAAATCATTGCAATAAAAACAACAATAGAAACCAAAAGAAAATAAAAATAAAGAGAAAATCTATTCTTTTGTTCATTATATCTCTCTCCCACTCAATGTGTCTCTCTCTCTCTCTCTCTCTCTCTCTCTCTCTCTGTCTCTCTCTCTCTCTCACTCTCTTTCTTTGTTTGATTCTTTCCCTCTTATCCCATCAACTTTGTCTACCTTTTGTCCTCCTCTATTCATATATTTCTTTATCATTCTAATGCTTTCTCTCTCTCCCCTAATCTAAATACATTCACTGACGCAGTATTTATTAAATGACATTCAGCATTTCGAACACTTTAATAGGCAACTTTAACACTAAAATACCACAGACGTGTCGCGTTTTGAACTGTATGTGTGCCGGGTCACAGTGACATGTAAGACGTATTATTGACAAGACCATCCTATCTCCTTGCACCACGACGCCGATGTTAGTGTATATTTCTTCGCTGACTTTTTAATTATTGAGTTTATTGTGTGCTGTTTTTTTAAATTGAAAATATAATCAGTGTGAATAAAAAAAAGTCTTGATTAGGTCGGTTTAGATTTCTCCATATAAAGGTCTACTGCCTTCACTCCCACCACAAAAGGGGGCTCCAGTGCAGGATACGTCTCCAGTCAAGGAACATTAAACAGAATACAATTGCCTTTGCTTTTATTTAAAAAAATCCTATTATTATTTCCAGAAAATGAACATTTGAATAAATCTTTTTATATAATATGATTAAGAACTAAGCTTATTTCTCTTCTTATTCAAATATGGTTTTAAAGTTGTTATGTCAATTAATGTGAAAGCTATCATATTGGTTTGACTAGTTTGGTTTTAAGCATATTCTTTTATACCGTAGTTAGACATATTTAATTTTAGTTCATTAATAATAAAACATTTCTAATTAGGAAGACCACTCAATTTAAACAAGCATTTCATCACACTTCTTTAACTACATTGACAGTAGAAGGAATAGCCTAGATCAGGGGTCTCAAATACGCGGCCCGCGGCCGGCATGCTGCCCACCATTGAATTTTTGTGGCCTGCCAGTAAGCTTACAAAAAATTTACTATTGGTGAAATTCAGACATCTAGTATTGATACACATCAAATTGTAGGCTATAGTTAATTTTATATACGTAACATACTTAATAATAATAATGGTAGTTCAATTTTGTAGGCTTTATAATTCGTTGTGTCTAAATTGTAAATTAGCATATTATTAGTGATAAGTAGTAAAATGGGTTAAGATGTATGAAGTGTTTATTGTTTACTAGGGTCGGGTTGTGTGTATGTGTGTGTGTGTGGGGGGGTGCGGGGTCCTTGACATCTCTTAAATGATAAAATGACACATGCCTTCATCCGAGTCTAAGACCCCTGGCCTAGATGAATGTGTCCAACTAAACGACCTTAGTTTAAAATAAGCCAAGACACCAATCAGTTATACCGTAGAAAGAGGAAATCATTTTACAAATGTATAGAAACAGCAACGGATGTATCCTTCACTGTGCCTTTTCTTGGTAAACTTTCCTCCTCACTCAGTCCTGGTAGTAGTTAATCCATATTTAAGCCAACGGACATATATTATATTTATATAGGCCTATAATCCAGACTTATCTTTTTGCTAATTGGCCCTTGGCTAAATGGGATTCATACTATTTGTCTTATCTGAGTTAACAAACTTTTTACAGCAGTGCGGTAGCTTGCGAAGAGGAATATGGATTAACATCTTTAACCTGTCCATAATTTGTTTTAATTTTACGTTAAACAAATATTATTCAACAGTATGTAGATTGTAATTAAATTAAGCTTAATACAGATTAAAAAATATTAATATTTAAAAAAAAATGCGATCAATGTACTTGATTATATTTTCAAGTGCTTGCCAACAACTGAAAGTAGCCCACTCATAAAGCAAACTCTAAATTATATTCCTAAGATAGAAACTTTGAAATAAATGAATATATACTTCCTGATATAATTGTAAGAAAAAAAAGAACAATTCTAAATGTAACAAAGTATAAATTAATGCTTTAGTATCTTGCTAGATAATTTCTGTACAATCATATATCGAAAGACAAGATCAATCATACATCGAAAGACAAGATCAATCATACATCGAAAGACAAGATATACAATCTGAAACGTTTTGACAACTTCTATTCTGGAGTGTAAGGGAAAAAAATACCAAAAAAACAACACCTCAACATTAGGTAACACGATACGTTAACCTGAATGAAGTTTCGGCTACACCTGAAACCAGGCCCCTGTTAAGTTCAGAGTCCTCTTTTTCTCTTGACACTACTCCACAAAACTTTGGGCTTCTTTTTTCTTTATTAGGTTAGTCTATCTTTTTATCCTTCTATTTTTTTTTTTACACGGATCTCCTGAATAAGAAGCGTGCTGTTTCTATCTGTGTTTGTTATTATTACGAGTATAGCCATAAATAAGAACTATTTAGAAGTAAGAAGCCATGTAGGCATATACTATTTTTGATCTTTTTGTTATGGTGGAATATTCTTCTGTACATATTTATGTTTAGTTTATATGTGGGATTATTATTCTGAGACTTTTTAAGTAAGTTGTATGAATTCTAAATCAATGTATTGTTTATAGTGTCTTGTAAACAAGCGCCCATCCTTAATGTAACAAGTAGCCTACACTCCCGAGTTGTATTATAATTTAACAGTGGCCGTGACTCCTTGGTAAAAGGGGAGTCTCTGTGTATTGAATGTTGTTTATACCGAAACGTAGCAATTTTCATATTGAGAGTTTTCTTTAGATCATAACTAGAGTGAAAAAGGGTAAAATGTGTGATTGATACAATTTAATATATATATATATAGATCTATAATATTTTAAAATGTTAGTTGCTTTAAAATGTATTTGTTGTGTAATTAGTACAGTTCTGTTCTTTAAAAGGATAACCTTCATCTTTATAAACAGTCCAAAAATTATCACCGCGCGCGGGATTCTTTCAAATTAGTTCTGGGAGGGGAGGGGGGTGGGTCTTTCACGAGTCTGATGATCACTGCTATGTTGTTCAATTTATTATTCACAAATGCTATAATTTTCTTATGTTTTTGACTATGCCTTTATTGTACCTATGTACTATGTGGCTAATAAATATTGTTCATTGTTCATTGTTCATTATGTAATTATGTAACAAGTAAACCATTAGGTGTCGACCATCCCTATAGCTGTATATGTAGTACAAATGGTATTTATTGACATTAAAAGTAGCAGTGATTAATTTTGTATATAAATAGGTCACCATGATCTTTACACACACACACACTTACGCCTAGCCTAGCAGATAACAGGTCTCTGGATATTTTGGTAATGACTAAGTCATAGATAACGGATAACGTGTAAATTTCGCTCGTGTTTTTAATTAAGGTCAAAACTGTCTCCATTTTCAAAACTGAAACATCTTTTGTGTTTATTAAAGAGGTTTAAAGTATGTAATTTACTTACATCCCATTGTCGTGTTTAGGCCTACTAATGAAACAGAAAATAGCTACTGCTCGCTATTTGTTTAGCAATAATGTGTTTTGTCAATAACCGAAAGAGATGTATTTTTTTCCAGAAATGAGCACTTTTTTTGGAAGTCATCATTTTTAGTTTAAATATATCACGATGGGTTTAAAGCTTTCTGTATGAGCCACTCCACTCCTTAGCCGGGGAGCCACTCCACTCCTTAGTAGGAGAACCACTCCACTCCTTAGCCGGGGAGCCACTCCACTCCTTAGCCGGGAAGCCACTCCACTCCTTAGCCGGGGAGCTACTCCACTCCTTAGCCGGGGAGCCACTCCACTCCTTAGCCGGGGAGCAACTTCACTCCTTAGCCGGGAAGCCACTCCACTCCTTAGCCGGGGAGCTACTCCACTCCTTAGCCGGGGAGCCACTCCACTCCTTAGCCGGGAAGCCACTCCACTCCTTAGCCGGGAAGCCACTCCACTCCTTAGCCGGGGAGCTACTCCACTCCTTAGCCGGGGAGCCACTCCACTCCTTAGCCGGGGAGCCACTCCACTCCTTAGCCGGGGAGCCACTCCACTCCTTAGTCGGGAAGCCACTCCACTCCTTAGCCGGGGAGCCACTCCACTCCTTAGCCGGGGAGCCACTCCACTCCTTAGCCGGGGAGCCACTCCACTCCTTAGCCGGGAAGCCACTCCACTCCTTAGCCGGGGAGCTACTCCACTCCTTAGCCGGGGAGCCACTCCACTCCTTAGCCGGGGAGCAACTTCACTCCTTAGCTGGGGAGCAACTTCACCCCTTAGCCCGGGATCCACCTGGGAACCACTCCACACATTAGCCGGGGGATCCAGCCATCCAAATACTTAGACGGATTACTTAAATCCTTGCCTCACGGAACTGTAGTTCAATCGAAAGTCTATTCTCAATGGTGCTATATAAAATGAAGTAAAATTTAAAACAAATAAAAATAACAATTTTGTTTTTCTATCTCAAATCTCTAACTGATGTTTTTCTAGGAATAATGACAATAATGTCATGTTTTATTTTTCCCAAGATGTACATTGGACATTTTTTCAGACAACGACATTTATGCTTAGGCCCTATCGTAATTTATTTAAATAAGCTTAGATCTATATCATTATGCATACTACATTCATTTTATACGTTGCAATATATTTTCCGTAATACTGTAACCTTTTTCCTACTTAAAAACAGTATAAGAATGTGTCGAACAGATCTATTTGATGGGTTGCGGCAACATAAGTTCCCGTGTCATAAAACAAACAATTTTTTATATATGGCATACGCCGTTACCAGCCTTCTTGTTGGCACGTCTTGCTTCGTTCCGCTCGATTGCCCCTGCACAGATTGTCGCGTCACGTAAGTAGGGGGATCACAAACACAAAAAAAACGGGGAAACCACTCGCAAGCTACCATTGAAGACGATATCATTCAAATAATTGGTGTCACCGTAACTGCATTCAACTTTTTGTTTCTTCTATCTAAGCACACGTGTGGCCTCGTTAAAATCTCAAGAGCAGCAAGGTAAAGCATTTTTTTTTGCGTCTGAAGTTATTACAAGGACTTGAATCATTCAAAGTTGTTCATATCATTATATAGATTACATTATAATATCGTTTTTGATACCGGAGGCACGACTTTCCCAGACTTCGACAAATTTCGCTTTCAATTTTAAAACCGGTCTTAGCCAAAAAAGACGTAATGGCCGAAAGTAAAGCTTTCGAGAACACTTGGCACAATTATTTAGCATTATCTGGCACCTTTTTCTGTTTAGGTATCTTGTCAACTTTATAGTTTAGACTTTATGGAACATTAAAAACTAATGGTGGTCCTATTTTATATTGGAGTTATTGAATATTTTTTTTATCAGTTGCATTACTTTAAGTGGATCTATTTGCATCACAATTTCTCTTTTTGACATGGTTTATAAGATATTCCACATAAGTTCATAAGCGTCTACAAAATATTTCCATGGAAAGGAAACAGATCTACGTTTTTTTTTATATTTCGTGGACAAGTTAGGTAGGAGGAAAGCCCTAATACTTAGACTATATAGTTAGCGTTATTATTTAAAAAAATACAACTAATAAAATAATGCGTCTGGTGGAAGGCAATGTTTGTAGCCTACATTTCTTATTCTTATAAACACTGTGGCGCTTCGGAGGAATATACTTTTTTTTATATTTAAAATGAAATACTCTTCTGCCATTGGTGGAAACACGAACGCACGGCAGCCTCGTGTTGATATTGACATGCAGAATGCAGATAGGGATAGTCAGATTTCTATTTAATCACAGGTGTCATGTTATTTCCCTGGTTTAATAATGCTTTTTAATCACATTTAGGCCTATATGATATTGTATTTGGGAACAATGGAGGCATAGCGCCACTGAAGCGTACCGTAGGTTTCCCGGGTTAGAATCCCGTTGAAAGCTGAGCCTTGATCTGGCCACACAATCCACTGAAACGTGTCAACGCTGCTTGACGGGCCCTGGGGATCAAATTGGTCGGACTGGAATACTTTATTTGTAATTTAATATTTGCTTTGACAATAGTACAGAAATGTTAACTCATCAAAGACTATACACGAACAACAACGAAGTAATTGTCTATTGTAAAAACATTTGAAATATGATTCAATTGAACTAGGTAGGATTTCTGAAAAACAGTTACTTAAAAAAAACTGTTTATATTTTTCAATTTAAAGAAAAAAAAAAAGAAGCCGTTTACAGCTATTTTAACTTGGTTATTTTCCCTGTATTTTCCAATAGCTAAATGTCAATGGCTTATTTTCCCGATGAACTAAAGCGTAGCAAAGATTTTTACACTTAGATCTACCCCCCCCCCCTCCCCTGCTAGAACCGCGGATTTTTTTTTTATAAAGCGTTAACAGATTTCTGAAAAAAATTATTGCGTTCACATTTTCATTCCTAAAAAAAAGTAACAAAAATTCCAAGTCGGCTATTTATTCTAATATTAATTTATGACAATGTTTAGCTGTTCTAAATATAATTGTTATAAGGTAAGCTTTCTATGGAAAATGTTTTTGAGCATGCGGTGTCATGGTTGAGACCACAGAATAGGTATACCTATACCTATTCTGTGGTTGAGACTAGCCATCAACTGTGTCAGTGCTGTGCACTACTGTTCCACTTCCTCCATCCCTTGCACTTTTCCCCAACTCCACCTATACCTCTACCTTGCACTATTAATATATTAACAAGTGCTGGGTGGTGTTTCAGCGCATCTTTACGTTAAAGATGCAGTTCAATATAGCAAATGAACGCAACATTTACTTTGGTTTTCACGACACACAAACATTTGTAAAGATAGTATTAAAACTAGAAATAAACAGCTTAGAATTTTCAAGACCAACCCATCTCCAGAAAACTTGAAAGCCTTTAAAATTGAACGAGCAAAAACCCGACAAGTAATCAGAGAACAGAAACGGCTTACATGGCAAAATTATATTAACAAAATAAATTCAAACACACCCATAACTAATATTTGGAAAATGATTCGAAAAATTAAAGGAAATACAAAAAAAAGTCAAATTAAACAAATCAAACTGGCTGATGGCACTTATGCAGAAACTACACAAGATATTGCAAATGAAATTGGAAAGACCTTTTCAAAAAATTCATCGTCTGAAAATTATACAGACTCCTTTAAAAAAAAAAAAAGAGAATTAGAAAAAGAAGCTATAGATTTTGAAACAAATATATTTGAATACTACAACTCCCCAATATCAATAAACGAGCTTACGCAATGTATTAAAGAAACCAAAAATACTGCACCAGGCCAAGATACAATTCATAATGAGATTATAAGACAGCTACCAACGTTAACACTGAAAACTCTATTAAAAATTGTTAATGATCTTTGGCAACAAAATATATTTCCTACGGAATGGATTAAAGCAATTACCATTCCAATACCTAAAGAGAAAAAAGATCACACAGATCCAATAAATTACAGACCAATAGCCCTCACAAATTGTTTCTGTAAAATTATGGAAAAAATTGTAAATAAACGCTTAATATATTTTCTGGAAAGTAATAACTTAATATCAAAGACTCAATGTGGATTTAGAATAAATCATTCAACAACAGATCATCTCATTAGATTAGAAACATTTATTAGAGAAGCTTTTGTTAGGAAAGAACATGTGATAGCTGTTTTTTTCGATTTAGAAAAGGCGTTTGACACTACATGGAAATATGGAATTTTAAAAGATCTATATTCCTTAGGTTTAAGAGGAAATTTACCCAAATTTATATCAAACTTTCTAAGCAACCGAACATTCCAAGTAAATATTGGAAATTATTTATCAGATACATTTATTCAAGAAGAAGGTGTCCCTCAAGGAAGCGTATTGTCGCCTACACTATTTAATATAAAAATAAACAATATCACTGAATGCTTATTACAGAATACAAAGTGTTCTCTATACGTCGATGACTTTGTGATCTATTATAGAGCTAATTGTATGATAGAAATACAGAATCATCTACAACTTCAAATCAATAAAATTCAAGAATGGACCGAAAAGAATGGATTTAAATTTTCTGCTCAAAAAACAAAAGTAGTGCATTTCTGTCAGATGCACAAAAAACACCCCGACCCTGAACTATACCTTTATAAAAAACAGATTCCTGTAACTACTAACGTCAAATTTCTCGGAGTAACATTTGATAGTAAATTAAATTTCCTGCTACATATAAAGGAACTAAAATCCAAGTGTCAAAAATCCACAAATCTACTGAAAACTTTAGCAAATACAGATTGGGGAGGAGAGAAAAAAAGTCTACTGAAAATATATAGATCACACATTCGATCAAAATTAGATTATGGATGTTTAGTATACGGATCAGCAAGAACATCATATCTAAAAATGCTTGATCCTGTACAAAATCAATGTCTACGTCTATGTCTAGGAGCATTTAGAACTACTCCATGTACCAGTTTGCAAATAGAAGCAAATGAATCACCACTACAAAATAGAAGACTCAAGCTATCATTACAATATGCACTAAAACTAAAATCCTTACCGAATAATCCAGCGTATTTATGTGTTTTTCACCCACAAGAAAAAAACAGCTTTACTGAAAACCCAAAATATATACCAACTTTTGGACTTAGAATTGAAAAAGAAATGATCGAAACTAAAATTGAATTTAGATTTATAAAAAGATATTATATACCAAAAACTCCACCATGGCTTTTTGAAATCCCGCCTATAAACTTAGAATTAAACCATAGAAATAAAAAGGATCCTTGCTTGGATATGTTCCAAGAAGTGCTACAAAAATACCCAAATTATGTACAAATATACACAGACGGATCGAAAAATGATACAGCGACATCTTCGGTTGCTCTTACCTCAAATACAAGTAAAAAAAGAAAATATAATTCCAGTATCTCAATAAATACTGCAGAGGCTTTAGCAATATGCCTGGCATTAGACATTGCAGAGGAATCAGAGAACCAAAATTTTGTTATTTTATCCGATTCGTTATCTTGTCTTACTGCTATGGGAAACTGTAATACCAGGAATATATCTGCCTTGGACATTTTGACAAAATACCAATCAATATATGAAAGAGGCAAACGTGTCGTTTTCTGTTGGGTTCCTGGTCATGCAGGGATAGATGGAAATGAAAAAGCTGACAGAGAGGCTAAAGCCGCCCTGTTGTTATCAGAGAGTATTATCCCAATACCATATCGAGACTTGAAACCTTTAATAATTAAACATGAAAGACAAACATGGACTAACTTCTTGAAAACCGAATGCAATAAACTGCAGTATTTGGAAAATTCAAAAACCTGGCATGATACAGGCCAACTTGTTCGAAAGGACGCAGTTATTCTCTGCAGACTACATACAGGACATACGAAACTAACACATTCGTTTATCTTAAAACGAGAAATGGCCCCAATGTGTGCTTTCTGCAATGCCAACTTAACAGTGTCTCACATTTTGTTGGAATGTAATACATTTGATGACATTCGACGTAAATTCTATTACTGTAGAACTCTTCATGAACTTTTCAGCAAAATTAAACCAAAACATATAATAAACTATATTAAAGACATAGAACTGTACAACAAAATCTAAAGATATAAGAACAATAAAATGGATACAAGAGAAAAATGACAACAACGTTATCAAAAAGGCCCTATATAACCTTCGATGTTGATGAGCCGGAAATTCAACAATTCAATTCAATTCAATTCAGTTTGCAAACATTGGAGTTTTTTTTTAAAACCAATTTCGAAAAACAGAAAGAAAAAAAAAACAGAAATGCTGTTTACTGTTGTTTCTTTGTTTGTGCGAAAAATCAGTTTTGTTGTCACTTTTAAAACAGTACCATGAACCAAAATTCAAACGTTTAATTCCTGCTCATTTGAATATGTCCTCTTCCGCTTCAGACGTTGAGGACATTTAAGTCTATTTTAAGATTCCGGGATTGTGCAGTCACCTCTGGACGCGGGAAATAAATCCCGGTCTTTTATAATAGGCCTATATTTAAATCAAAATTTGCTGCAAAAGATAAATGGTTAATAGAAGAACAAGAAACCTAAATTTGACTCGCGGATTGTTGCTAAAACTCTCTGCCACCATACCACCACGAGAAGAGGTTGTTTATGTATTTTTGCTAAAGAAGTATTTTATCGAAAACTTGTGGTGGGCGGTTGAATTTGGGGGAGGGGATTGGGAGTGGGTTGATGAGTTCAGAAGATTCACGTGACCTGTCGTAGTGAATGGTGTCGACATGAAGAGATCCATGACTTCCTCTCTCACCCCCAACCCCTTTCAATATATTCACATAAACTATAAGCCATGGTGACAGTTTCCGCTATAAACATTCTATTCTTAACTCTGATGATCTAACATTATATTATGCTAGGCTGAGAGCTAACCAAGCGGAATAATAAAACGAAAAGCAAAAAAATACATTGTGCTTTATTTATACAATATATAAACTGCATCAAGCCCATTATTAAATATATATATATAATTATATACTTAAATTAAAGCACATAGGTCTAGTATGAACAGTCAAGTAAACAAGCTAACATAGGCTCTATAGTATGCAAGGTATTTTAATCTGATGACCCAATCATCTTATAGATTTGTATTGAGACTTTTTTGTTGTTCAGCTTTTGGTGACGATGTAACGCTAGGTGGCGCAACACAGTTGGGTCTTCTTACCGTACATAATAATAAGTTTCCCAAGAAAGTAAATCACTCCCCATGACAAAGTCCTCGTTAAAATGATGTCTTAAACGCTTTGATATTGATACTACAGACAGGCTACATGTTGCACTTTAGACTAGAACACATTTAATATATAGAGTCGAGTAGCCTAGATATAGGCATATTCGTGTATTGTAATATCTTGGTGTTCTCTGAGACGAATTATTGATTTTGGGAAAGAAATATCTTTGCATTAGGTCTACGTCCCCTGCCCCTAATAAATCATCAATATTTCGGAAAGAAGTGTTGGGGAGTGTCTTTTGCCACCAGGTAGAAATTATAAGGATGATCTACCGTTTGATATATCCAAATAAAATCGTACCATGCATTAAATAGTGCCACTCGGACTAGTCTTATCAAGATATAGGCCTATATAGTTAAGGAATTGTGTTTTTCGCTATCATTGAGCATTCTCAGAATTTCGTTCTTCCCTCCCCTTCCCTATAATATTTTATTTCTGTTTTAATTGCTATTTGCCATTTATAATAAACTTTGTATGGAAACTCGCTGCCACATTATCAGCACCTGCAATTCACATCAATTTGGCATTCTTCATTTCTCTATTGGCAATTATTTTTATTGAGTTTATATAACGGTTCTTTGTTGACCTTTTTTGCTCTTTACAGTTTTGCGTGTGGATCTATAATCATTATTGACGACAATTATCATCTTAATTGCTTGCGTTTACATGCAGTCTGATTCGTTAACAATAAAAAAAAAAAAGATAAAAAAAAGATAAAAAATTACAAAATAAATAAATAAAAAATAATAATATTATGTCACATTGATTAAAATTATGCTACTTAATAAATTTAAGAGAAATATGTTCTGATTTTATTTTAAATACAAAGCATACTTTGATTTGATTGGCTTTTTCAGTAGCAGCTTTATTTTAAAATTACTTTTTTTCTTATTGTTTTAGATCTATAAATTTCAACGTTACCTGTGATGACCTCTGACCTATGACTGATTAAATAGGCGCGTGTTATTTTCGTCAAACAGGAAATAGATATAAAACTTCCTTTCTGTATCATCATCATCTTAATATAAAATTTGTCAACAGAAGAACAATGTTTGGGACTAAATGACATGCACAATGAAGAATGCTATTGGATTAACGCCGAAATCTGTTGGCAGCCAGTGTCGGTCTCGTACAGACTCCAATAAGCCTGACATCAAAAGTTATGCTCGAAACTGACGGGCCAAACAATGCCTTGTCCATCGTTGCATAAATTCGGCCTGCATTGTGGGCGTTTGCCCTCCAGACATGTCCTTTTTCTGCTGATCTCCTCCTGGGTAGTTCTCCTGCACGCGATCAGCACCGCGGCCAAAACGATCAGCATTCAGAAGACGATGAAAGAAGAGCTGCTTCCAGGAGATGTCATCGCTAACCTGGCCACAGAGCAGAACTTCGTCCGAGCAGTGGAGGCGTCCTGGAACGTGAGCCTGGACGCCAAAAACTTCGACAGCCAGCTGCAGTTCAGCATCCTCAATTCACAGAAAAGTCCAGGTCTTTATTTTTCAGTCTCTAAAGACCGCGGGGTGGTCAGCATAAAAAAATCGATCGACCGGGAATCGGTGTGCAGCTTCAAAGCGGACTGCGTGTTACATTTCGAAGTGGCAGTCATGTCCGTCTACAGCACTTTCTTTCTCCAGGTGGACTTTGTCATCAACGTCACCGACATCAACGACAACCCACCGGAATTCCCCCAGCCTCGCTTTGAGATCAACGTGCCGGAGAATGTGGATGTCGGCAAGTCTTTCCCTCTGCCCACGGCGTTCGATCGAGATACCGGGCCTGGCAATGGGGTCAGCGATTACCTACTGTTGAACGGGGGACAGTTTTTTGGCATCAAGAAGGCGGAGACCTATATGAATACAACGGATGTTTTCCTGACAGTGGTGTCGTCAATCAACAGAGAAAAGTCAGTTTATGAGGTAAAAATATTTTGTTATTGTTAACGTTTTTTGTCACCGTTAGTTGTTTCAGTTTCTGTAGCGTGTTCTAGCGTGTTCTAGCGTGTTCTAGTGTGTTCTAGCGTGTTCTAGCGTGTTCTAGCGTGTTCTAGCGTGTTCTAGCGTGTTTTAGCGTGTTCTAGCGTGTTCTAGTGTGTTCTAGCGTGTTCTAGCGTGTTCTAGTGTGTTCTAGCGTGTTCTAGCGTGTTCTATCGTGTTTTAGCGTGTTCTAGTGTGTTCTACCGTGAGGGTTTCATTGCCATTTCGAAAACCCAGAGGGGCCAAATCCGTTCAAGATAGTAACGTAAAATCACCTGGAGGTGGATTAGTGGGGTATCTCTAATAGGGCTTTACCGGAAATCGCCTCGGACATTTCAGAAGTATTTGCCTCGGCAAAAAATACGAAAAAAAAAATTACAAATAGGCCTAAGTAAAAAACAAATATGTACATTTCAATCAATGTCAAATATTGAAAGACTTAGTGACACTATAGTCTAACACATTTGCGAAAAAAAATCCCAATTTCTGAAAGTCGCTACTGGTATTGTCATTGTTGTAAGTAAGCGCAGAACTGGACATTTGGGAAGGGTAATGAGGGAGAGTACGTTTTTTTTTTTAAATAACGAGTGTAATCCGAATTCGGCAAATAGGCCTACCTCCAAAGTCCAAACTTTCGGATTCGGTATGCCTACTTGATGGATATCGTCTACCCTACAGAGCTCTGATGCGCACTTGGCACTTGGCATTCATTGTTCTGGTCACATTATGCTCTTGGGTGGCATATAGTAAAGTACCATTCGGACCAAATTGATCATTGAACCGGTGAAGCAGCGTCGACCAGTTTCTGTGGCCATGGCATACTTGGTGATTGTGGGACCAGCACAATGCACAACCGCCTTTACTTTATCCCAACTCCCAACTAAGGTCAGGTACCCATCTGAGCTGGGTTAGACTCAGGGACAACCTCCAGACCCGGGAAAAAATCCTAGTTTTCACCAGGATTCGAACCCGGGACCTTCGGTAGGCCAGTCGAACGCGCCGCCGTTCTAAAATAGGCCTATAATTGGATGGCATATAAAAAGTAAAGTACCCTTCAGACCAAACGTATCAGAGGTCTGGTGAAGCAGCGTTCACCAGTTTCTGTGGCCACGGCATACTAGGGGGTGTGTGGCCAGCACAATGCCCAGACGCCTCTACTTTACCCCAACTAGTGTCAGGTACCCATCAGAGCTGGGTAGACTCAGGACTCAGGGACACCCTCAAGTCCAAGGGAAAAAATCCTAGACTCAACCAGGCATGTATTACCATGGAAATGAAGAACATGGCTTTGCCAGGCTTCCAACTCAACCGGAAACTTGTGTGTGTTAGTCAAATTTAGTCCACAGAGGTTTTTCTCGCATCTTTTATTAACCCTGCCACTAAAACTAAATTCACACAATTATTTATGTCTCCTGTAATGTAAACTAATGATAATTTAGGTACTATACAGTTTTATATAACAATTAGGCTATACATGATAGTAGACTAATTTTAAGATCAATGCGTTAGGGAAGACGAACTCAGGGTAAGGCTAATTGTTCTACCACCACTGATGCATGCGAGTGGAAAAGGGGGGAAGGGAACAATAACAATAAACTAATGTAACTTACCATGAAATGACAATCTGCGACTGGCACAATAGAAATCTTTGTGACTTATAAAACACTTTATACAAGTAGGCCTATTATATAAAACATGATATTCTAATGTAGAACTGTAAGACTACAAAGTAATAATTAATATATTAGGCATGTCTATACTATGATGTCTCCATCCACCACTTTGTAGGCCTATACTTTCTAGATGTAGACTAGTTCTTTGTTCGTGAGGGCGGGCTGGTCCTGTGGTTAGTTCACATGACTGTCAACCAACGTCGCGGGTTCTATCTTTGCCGTCGCGGGTTCTATCTTTGCCGACGACTGATCCCAGCAGGAGTTTTGGGCCTAGTAGACGTAATAGTCTTATATAGCGCACTGAGCATGCTTACATAGCATGAATAGAATTGCTATATAAATAACCATTTTTTTTATTATTGTTAGACTAAGTTTCCTTTTTTATATTTAGGTTTTGATTGGTGCCAAAGATGGAGGACTGCCCTCATTGACTGGCACCCTGACAATTGAAGTTCATATTTCCGACATCAATGATAACTTTCCTGTTTTCGACCATGATCCTTATATCATCAGTATACCTGAGGATTCAAGATTAGATCATTCTATTTTAAAGGTAATTTTTAAACATTTCTTCTTTGTTTAAAGCCTACATTACTCTTACCTTATCTTCATAGCACAATTGAATTATTTAAAATTAAATGCCAAACGACAGGTGCACTTTTAGAATTTGAGAATTAATTAAGGTGTAATTGTGCTTATTGGTATTATATATAGCAGCAGAGATATTGCCATTCTAATAGTTGTAGTATGGATCCAGGTAAAAAAGATAGGATTCATTCCACTGGTCTGCAGATGTCTTCTAATCCATATTTATTCAGCTCTTTTCAGGTATATGGATTTTAAAAAATTAAACCCTGGGCTAAACACCTTCCTGTAAGCCAACGGCCAAAAACATATTCTTACAGAAAATATGATATTCATGTGATGTTGCTGTGCTGAATCATGCATAGAGCCATTGCATCTTTACACTACTGAAAAATCTCTCAACGAAATCTGGATTTAAAAAGTCATTGATGAGCACAAATTGTGGGGAATTGTGTGACTTGGTTCTGTTTTGATCACACCATTGACTTAAATAAGTGGAATAGTTTGACCATAGAAATCTGTTAATTCTATTGATTCTATCATCTTTGAAATATTATAATGGTGCTTTTTAAGTTCATCAAATAGTGCTGATTGGCTTTGAGCTCTAGCAAAGTATTATTGTACCAAATAACTAGAAATACAAATGTATATACTGTATATACCATACCATGCCTACATACCATAAGAATTTTGTAAACAAACTCCTTTAATGATAAACATTGTTTCAGGTCCTGGCTACAGATGCAGACACTGGGCCTAATGGTCAACTGGTATACTCTTTCTCACCACTGCAACCCCCTGATAACCTGGCCTTCTTTAGAATAGAGCCTGCAACTGGAAAGATCTTTTTGAATCAGTCCATAGCCTCAAGGTCAGGGGAAACTATAGAGTTGCTTGTTGTAGCTACTGACAAAGGCTCTCCACCCAAAGTTTCAAGAACAAGAGTCCAAGTAAGTTATTATCCAGACACAACAGAAAGATTAATTAAATTAAATTCTCTAGTTAATGAATATTATACAGATAAGTAGTCCACTTTCAGAAGGTGCTAAGTCAACAGAACATGATTTTAAAGACATTGAAATTTTACATCACAATTTTGCCTCTTTTACTAGGTGCTTCATATTTTTCATCAAATATATTAGAGAACAGAAAACCTTTTGAAGATTGGTCAAAAGATATATAAATAAACCTATACTTCTAGACAATGGGGATAACTTTTAAAAAAAAAAAAGTAACTAAACACCTTTTGAAGTGAACTACTATAATATGCTTTAAAATTAGTTTATGAAAAACTTAAAATAATGCTTTATATCTAAAATAGAAAAAATAAAATTGATGATATCTTAAATGATTACATTTATAGTGTATGTCCTATCGTTACAAACAGTGATGTATTTATAATTAACAAGTCTTTTTTTTTAATTTACTTATTTTATAGGTCACTGTAGCTGACACTGTCAACAGTATGCCAGAGATAACTGTCAATTGTCTAGGCTCAACCAAAGGAGTGTCAGAGGTCTCAGAGTTTGCTGCCATTGGCAAAGTTGTGGCGCATGTCAGTGTCAGGGATACAGACAGTGGTGAGAATGGAAAGACTGAGTGCTCAATAACTCCAGTTGAATTTGACTTGATTCCGCTGGAGTTGGAGGGAACATTTAAGGTAGGCTATACTATTAGACTCAGTAGTCAATGCTTGTTATTTTAAACATTTAAATTGATCTAAAAATAATTTTACTCTGCTTTTTTCTAAATTTCATTATTTGGTTTATTAAAAAAATTTATTACAATATTAATTCTCTCCTTTTGTATTCACATCATCAATACCTCTTTTTCAAAAATCAACAACCATTTTTTAAATTTACAATCAGCTTGGAAAGAAAACTTTTCAATTTTTATTCTTGTTAACAAGCAGATAGCTGCAATTTGAGACTAAAATATGGATTATAAGTTTTAATTTCACTATAAGTTGACTTGTCTTAAATGTTCTAAAAAATTGTGTTTCAACCAATACAACAAAGCTATTGTAATTTTTTTCTGATTTATTACTATCTTTATAACAATATTGTATCTTATAAAAAAGAAGGTTATCTGTTGTTTATGTTAAGTCTTGCATTTTAAACGACGATAGGTTGTTGTGTCTCCTGACTTGTTCAGGCAAGACAAGAACGAGAAAAAAGATCTTAATGAATTTGTAAAAAAAAAATTCCAAATTTAAAAGTTTCTTTATCTCTCTATTTTTGCTTATTATTTTATTACATAAAGATCTTTATTTACATATTTTTTGGTATTTTTTTGTGTTTTTCAGACAGTCTTAAAGTTGACTCTGGACAGAGAAAAGGTTGACAGTTACAATGTGACAGTAGCCTGTGCTGACAAAGGATTTCCATCTCTTCTAGCACAAGAACGTTTTGTCGTCAAGGTTCTGGATGAGAATGATCAGATGCCTATGTTTTCACAGAGGGTTTACCAAGCATCTCTTGCTGAAAACAATAAGCCTGGTACTTTACTATTTTCTATTTGTAGTTTTTATTTCAAAGCCATAACATATGGTAAATGCAAAGCACATTCAAAGACTTTGTTATGAATAGCACTATATAAATTTGTAATTTGCTTTTGTAAACAAAATGCAGTCATTTAACTTAAATTCCTTTTGTTATTTAAGGATTAACATCTGATTTTATATTTGTTTTTGTAATGCCATTAATTGTAAAAATAGTATAACGTTAGAAAATATACACCAATTACTAGGTCAAGTACTAGTATTTATACTTTTAACCAGTCAGTGCAATTGACCGAAAAAATTTTTAGAGTTTTTCTACTACCATGTTACAAGCAGGCTTGCTATTAATGGGAGTAGAGAAAAGTCACAAAAGGCATAAAATAAGTACAAAAATATCTTAATGATGACTAAAATAAGTTTCTATTAAAAATCTGATCACCTAAAATAATTGCATAAATATAACAAAGAAAATACAAATCACCAAATATGACAACATAGACATAAAAAAAGAATGAATTTAGAAATTATCTAGATTCAGCTCATAAATAACTAGTCAAGGAAAAAAAATGTGAGCTTTCTTTGTTTATAATTAAGATGATTTTTTTAACACAACAAATATATCTGTTAGCAAATTAAATTAGACATCAGTTTATATAACATAGCAAATCATCACAAAGTTGTACAAAAAACTAATGTCAACACTCATTTTATAATCTTTTTAAATAATTGATTTTTGCTATTAAAAAAACTAACCTCTTTTAATAAGGTATAATATTTTTTATTATAAAAGGATGAACATTTTTTTTATAAGCAAATGTACCAATACATTTTAATTTTTTTGTTAGCATCAAACAACTACCAATATATGTATTATTGTTCATTATCTCCAATTCCAATTGTAAATAATTTTTTATTGTTTTAGGGGCTCTCATAACTGAGATGAAGGTAACTGACAAAGACATAGGTCAAAATGCTGAAGTCGTTTTTCAAGTTGTCGGCAAGAATGATAAAATTTTCAGCGTTGACGAAGCTGGCAGGATGACTGCGCTAGTTCCTTTAGACAGAGAAGAATCTGAGAAAGTTATTGTCACCATCAGAGCTATGGATAAAGGTGTGCCACCATTATCCTCTTCTGCCACAGTGGAAATAACCCTCACTGATGTCAATGATGAAGCACCAGAATTCTCAGAATCAGTCTACTTGTTAGCCGTTGAAGAAGAGCAACCAGCTGGAAAATTTGTTGGCATCGTCTCTGCCTTTGATAAAGATGCAGGTGAAAATAGCAAAGTATTTTATCGATTTTCTTCTGGCTCAGTTAAAGAAAATTCTTTCACAATCACATCTGATGGTGGAGAGATCAAGACAAACTCCAAGTTGAACAGAGAAAAGAGAAGTCGGTATGAGCTTGTAGTAGAAGCTGTTGACAAAGGTGTCCCTGCTCTAACTGGCACCACAAAAGTCATAGTGACTGTGTCAGATATCAATGACAATGATCCTTACTTTCTGTACCCTGAAGATGGCAATAACACTATACTCCTACCCCATACCGCAGATAAGGGATCAACCATTGTTAAAATTCTAGCGGATGATGTTGATGAGGGAAATAATAGCAAAATCATGTACTCTCTAAACAAAATCAATCAAACGGCACCATTTTCAATCAACTCTGTGACGGGTGAAATAAAGCTGGAAGAAGTGCTGCACCCCAAAGATGTTGGTCTATACTCGATGACCATCATGGCAAGTGACCAAGCTCTGCAGCAGCAACGAGGAACTCAGATTCTTTTCAACATTGAAGTTGTTTTTGACAACTCTACACTGATTGGCTTGGCAGGGATGGAAGGTCCAACAAAAGAGATAATAACAGTCATTATAGTCACGGTGGTTGTTTTTATTCTGGCTGTTGTCATTCTATTTGTTATTGTCTGCGTACGCAGACGAAAGATTCACAAGAAAAATGGCATGCCTAATTCAGGTAAATAATTTTCTTTTTTTTTTCTCTTCAACTAGATTAAATTATCATTTTTTTATTTTATATATAAATTTCTTAAATAAAAACTAAGCTTAATTTTTCATTGTCTGTTTCTGCACAGCGTCAACATCATCAACGACTAAACTACAGGGAGGCTATTATGTTTCACCTGGAATACGTTCTTCATCATCATCAGGGATTGCTGCTAAGCACGAGGAGAGAACATTGCTTGCAGGAGAAGGGCTGCGCACTACTAATCCTTATGTTGTTCTTATTAAAGAAGAACCATCTGGACCAGCAGAGGTAAAGAGTAGACGTTTGTTTGCTTTCTACAAAATTGTTTATTACAAAAAAATTCAAAAACATAAAATATTGTAGAATTGGCTACCTTAAAAATATATTTGAAAATATGTTTTTGTCATTTTTATCAATGGTATAATTAATATAATTAGTATAATGCAAGTCTAATGTTAATGGGTGAAAATTTACATGGTTAAAAGAGATAATCTTCATTGCCTCATTTTGTAGTGTTTACAGTAATGTTTTTCTTTTTATTCACTCCCCTGTTAAATGGATGGTTTAGAGTGCTTTTTTTCTTTTTTTAAACCAATGGCATTGTATTTTTAAAAAATGAGATGCCTTAGACTTCTTTAATAGTATAATGCAGTACAAAATTTTTTAACTAAAATTTTGCTCTTCAAACCTCATTGAATGCAATGGCAATTTGGCCTATGTACTAGTTATAATATGTAGTCACATTTAAAAACAGCTACTAAGGATTTATTTCACTATGTTATTATTTCCTTTAACTTAAAAATATTTTTTTTTACAGGTTGTCAAAATATCTCGTAATGGTCAAGCTCAAGGTCAAAATGACAGTGCAGCAGCTGACTATGATCAGAAGGATGATGGACAGTTCTCAACATTTAAGTCTCAGGAAAATATACTTTCTCCTGGTGTTAAATATAGTTCTTTGGGTAGAAAGGTAGATGACTTTCAAATGTTATTTATAATTATTTACATTGTTTTGTGAATCAATATTTTAAAAATATTTTCAATGTTTTTATTTGAAGATAATTTGTGTATTTCTATTTCAGTCAAATGACACTTCTTCCATTGTGAAGCGAATAAACGACACATATGATGACATGTCCTGTGATGACAGCACTAGTGACAGTGGTAGAGGAGGAAGTGACTTAGAAGTTAATAAAGAAAAAGGTGAGTTGACAATTTATTATAATTCAAAAGTACAGTCTCATATAAAGTTTAATGATTTTATACTTTGATCTTTGGATATTTAAAATGATTTTCTAAATTTTCATTGATTTCAGCTCGAGCACAAGCTGCTACCCCCATATCAGTCAAAAGTGGCATTTCCAGCAGGTTGTCCCCACTGCCACAGGACAAAGAAAAAACATTTGTGACATTCCGAGGAGAATCGCCAAGTTCTTTCAGATTTGATTCAGACACAGACACTCTGACTCGCAGCAATCCAAGGTCCATGTTTTCCACACCAGTCAGACGAGAAGATAGGCAAGAGCTAGAGGACTCTGCATCTGGCAGATATAGTGGTAGCCTGCCACGTAACCGTGTGCTGTTTCCGTCTCAGTCTTACACCAGTGATCTGACGAGCAGTAACGCTGGTGCCTCAGAAAGCAGCAGGCCACCACAGCGCATCGCCCCTTTTACTTTCTCTTCCCCACCAGCCACTTGCCATCAGTACGACACTGAAACTGATCAAAGTGACAGTGGCTCTAATGCCAACTCGTTGTCTCGGCGAAATCATATTCCCAGACTTCCATGGAACCAAGGGATAGAGTTTACCCACCATGCTTACGGTAACAGAAATAGTTTTGGAAACTACAATGCTAACTCCTTACAAGGCGATGGATATCAGCCCGAATATGGAAGGGCCAGAGGAAGCAATCAAAATGCCTATGCATCAAATTACAGTAACCCTTGGCCCAGTGAATATGTCCATCAAGACATGACCAATGGATATAATAATGTTGTCAGTGAACTTCAGTTGTCACGTCCAGTCAGTATGGACGAGGATTTTGTACTACCGCCTTATCCAGAAGATGAAGAGGAAGATCCCGATGATAACATTGAAAACATTAATATTCTGCCTGGCTATTCAGGATTGACACCCAATAGAAAAGAAGAACGAGCTGCCTTATTTAAGTCTAGATATGAATCCAGTGCATAATAATTGTGTAAACCTGCATTTAACATTATATATTGGCTGTGCAATTAAGTAGAACTGTTTTTAATTACAGTATTTAAAAAAAAAAATGCTGTCATTTCCTTCTCTATGTTACCTAAGGATGATTAAAAAATTATTGAACCTGAGAAACATGGAAGGTTTACATTTACAATTACTTTAAAGGTAAACATAAAATCTATGTACTTATTTTATTGTTAATTGTATTTGTTATTTACTTTATGTTTACTTTTTAATCATGAATGAAGTCAAGGAAAAATATGTTAACAGAAATGTTTATTTAAAAACAACTTGTACATAGTTCAATGAACACTAAAATATGATATTTTTAAAAGACAATTTTAATCTGGGTAGCAGAACCAAAAAAAAGTATATAGTATGTTAATGACATACGGTAACTAAATTTTCTTATGAAGCTTTAAAGATTTTTGTTAATGTTACTTTGACCAAAAATTTAAAGTTTTATTGTATTTCTTTAAAAACTAATTTATTTGAAAGATTTTCTGGGACCAAAATAATTCCTTGTTACTTCTGTTGTTTTTTTTCAACCTTTTCTTTATTTGCAATTCAATAGCTAGAGATTAAAATTTATTAATGGCTTGCTGACTTACTGTGCCCTACATGTGCGAATTCAAATAACACGTTTTACAAAAAGTATGCTTTCATTTTATTAAATTGTTTTGAGCTCTGTCATGTTCTTTAAAAGAATTTCAATGTTATGAAAATTATAAAAGTAACAGATGTAACTTGGAAAGTTGTTTTTTTTCCACTGTGTTAGTCAAGTTGTAACAAGATGTAAAAACTGTATTTATTTCAAGAGTATATTTTATAGTTTTTTTTTACTGTATAGAAATTGGCTTTTTCCCCCACTGACATTGTTCATTGTATAACTGTAAGCTATTTAAATTGGCTTAATATTGGACCAATAATTTGAAAGTACAAAGATTTTTTTCTCCAATTTAAAAAAAAATTGTTTGATCAATACTTTATACTCAAATTGTGCATTGGGGTACATATAATACTGAAAACAATTTGTGTTAGTCCTTCAATTTAGCCTCTTCTGAAAACAATTAGATTTAATTATATGCCTTTAAGTCACTGATCTATAAAAAGAATGTATTAAGCACAGAAGTAACATTCTTGAAGACAAAATAAATAGGCTTTCACGTGACTTTCACTTATCTATGAAATTATATTTTCTAAACACTGACCTGTAAATACATTTCAAGTGACTTAGATTTCATTTTTATCGTATGGATTTGTTCTAATCATAAGCTGTTTATTCCTGTAACTCGCTTATGTAGATAAGTGAATAGTGGGAAAGGGGAATTCATTTTGGCTTCAATTTGCGCATACACATTTAATATGGAGGTGCTATCGATTCTTTTTATAGATCAGTGCTTTAAGTTGATTGGTCCTTAGAACTTGCCAACTTTCAATCATTTTGCATCTAGTCAAGTGTCAGATTGACAATTTGTTTCATTCACATTTTAAAGAATCTGTTGCCATCATCTTGCATTTATACTTTTAATGAATAAATCTGTAAATAACCTAGAATAATTCTTTTTATTTTAATCATTTCTCTTCAGTGATAAGGTTGAATAAAATTATTTCAATTTAAACTATTTATGATTGTTCCTTGTAAATGGCTGTGGTGAATAAATTCAATTGATTTTCAAGTTTGCTAACAACATTTTTGAGGATATAGGCTTTTTTTTTCTTAAAAGTAATATTATAACTTGCTTACTTTGGGATTACAAGTCTTTTGTTATTATTATAACTCAAAGAACAGTTACTCTAGTTTTTTTTATATAAAGTAGATCTAATATGGTTTATGCTGATATTGTTGTTTTCATATTTCATGTTTTTTTTATTGACAACGTTTTGTTAATGATTATCAATTTCAACAATATTAAGAAAAATAATCGTTTTACCAGTTCCCTTGTGCTAAGCAATAGTCCATTGTCTTAAAGGATGGGGTAAGTTAAACCAAGCTCACCAGTTGTAGTGGCAGCAGCAAATTAGAGGTTTCTTGTTCAACAAACTATGCCTTATTACTCTTGCTGTACCTAGCGTTTGTTGGGTAATGAACTGTTGGACTTCTGGGACATCTTCCAATGCTGAGATATAGAATCTAATTATTGATGCTTGACCAAAGTAAAACTTTAAAGCTTGGCCCACCCCCTTCGGTTATTGTTTCCTGAGCAGCACAAAGTCTTTCTCATTTGCAGCAGTTTTTTTGTAATAAGAAATTTTGTGAATTTTTCTATTAAACTCTCTGCACTGTACATAAATGTGTAATAAAAAGATGTAAACATTGATGTGAATGCAAAACTGATGTGTAAAATACAAGATCTATATAAATTTGCATTGCTAATGAGCCATAAATTAATACGCTGTTTGTATATTGTTATTGTTGTTTAATAATTTTAAAAAATGGTAAAAAGAGCAGACACCAGCATGGGCATCCATATGAATTTTTCAGGGTTAGGGAGGGTCAGGGTATCATTTACACAAACTAAATTGAGGAGGAAGTGAGAGAGGGGATGAACACAAATTTAACTGCATGATTTGAAAACCATGTATATTGGATGTATATTCACCAAATTGTAAGGCTTGACACATTCCTAATGGTAAATGTCCAATGTATCCTGTTTCTCTGACATCATTCATTGGCCAGACTACTGGTAGTACTTAAATGGATAACATCCACAATGAGCACATAAAAATTACAGTATCTTAAAGTGCATTTAAATGCAACCTAGTTGGCAACTTCAAATCTTCTCAAGAATATCCAATTAATTAATTCATTAAATAAATATAAATGTTAATCTTCTTGACATTAAAAAAAAAATAATAATATAAAACAGTAATTTTTTTTTTCATTTCTCTTTGTATGTTTTATCAAATAACAGAAACTTACTACAGAGTAACTCTTAGGACTAACCTGATGACATCAGGTTGAATCAATCTATTTTCCTTATGTTAAACTAGGCTTTATAAATTTTCTTGTAACGTTTACCATTTAAAGGAATTTTACTTTTTTTTTTCCAGGTTCCCGGCACTGTTAGTCAATTTTATCTTTCTCTTTTACAGAATGAAAAAATATCATTCTGTTTTTTTTTTCTCTTTAATTTACAACTTTTCTAATAATATTTTCAAATGTTTTATTTTAAAAAGGGTGCTTTACTTTTATAACATTGTTACCTTATTTGCCATTTATTAAATATCATTAGTGATAAACAGTAAAAATAGATTTTTGTTCGCTATAGCAACATGAATATTTGGGGTTTCTGAACTTTATATAAAATATCAACAGGCCTTCATGACATTGTAAGGAAAACATTTTTTTTTTACTGTTCATCTAATATGTTACAAATACACCTACTAAACAGAATGGTATTGCGTCCTATGCTTATTGTTGGTTTGAGTTTAACATCAAAACATGCATTTTTCCATTAATGTAATTAAACCTATTATTTTTTGTAAAGTAATGTGCATAGTTGTAGGCCCTAATTAATGTTTCTTGACTTGTTGAATGTGAAATTTTGAAAGAAATATTGGGTGCTCTTTTATATAAGTATAAATTTATTTTAAATTCTGAAAATGACTGAACCATTTGTACAGTTGCTGCTATAAAAGCTTTAAGAGGCATTGTTTTTGTACTTGTATGTGTGTGTGAAATTCTTATTATCAAAAGCTTTTTAAAAAAAAATTACATAAATATTTTTTTAAAACTTATTATAGTCATCAATTGGTGCAAGTAATAACATATTTTGTATTGTCATGGTTTTCTGCTTTGAGGAATATAGCTTTAATATATCTACTGTATGGAATGTTTTGACATATTTTGTGTATGGCTTAAAAATGAATATCTCCACTAAAGTAATGCAATAATAAAATCTACAAGTGTTTATTTTTATTGTATTTTTATTTTCTTATTTTGATTTAGAATACATATGAATGTCTTCATTTTTCACCATTTTTACTTTTAAAAGTTTTTTTGAAGAAGAATTGTGTTTATTTTTCAAATGGCATAAAGGTGAATTAAATAATTCAACCAACATAATCAATTACGTGAGTTATGACCTCAAATTATGGTTCTTTTTGACATTGTCAAATAAAACCTTCAAAAGTATTTGTAGGCCTACCTATAAGTTTGCCAGATAGGCCTACCTTTAAAAAAAATACTGGACACCTTCCAATCCTGGGAATCCTGACCATGGGAAAATTGGATATATTGTTATATGCCTACATATACGGCATTTCTTTTTATTTTATACTGAATAGTCTAGTCTGCTGAAATACCGGACTGTCCGGTTGAACACAGGACACCTGGAAACGTTGAACTCTCTATGCAGTTCGGGTGTTAAAATTCATCTAGACTAGTTTGGCCTAGAGATTTTGTAGGTAGGCTAAACTAATTTTAGTTTGATACAACGCAACACACAAAAAAATAATTGAGAAAATATATTAGACACTGTTCATTCAACAAGGAAGTTAACAAAAAAAATTGAAGTTGAAGATAAAAAAAAAGAATACAAAGTTGTTGAAAGTTGTCATAAAAAATGCATTTCAGTAAATGGTTGTCTAATTGTCTAATAGTTAGGACAGTGAGATAAGGACAAAGAAGGATATTTTGATAAACTCTAAATCGTTCAAATTCAAAACAAATCTTTGAAATGTGGCAAGAAAAATACATGGCATTTTTTTAAATATATCTTATGTAGGCTACCCATCACTTCCTTATCAGCACAGTAGGGAGAAGACAATTAATTCAGACCGTAGCAAGACCAAAGAATTTTATAAAGAAAATCTTTAAGGCTTTTATATTTAATTTGAAAAAAAAAACAATGTTTTTTTCTTTTTGAATTTATAGTAAAGTAAAGCAAAGTACCCGTCGGACCGAATAGATCCAGAGATCCGATGAAGCAGCGTTCAACAGTTTCTGTGGCCACGGCATACTAGGTGATTGTGTAGCCAGCACTATGCACTCCCGCCTTTACTTTACCAGATAAAGTCAGATATACCCATCAGAGCTGGGTAGACTCAGGGACACCCTCCAGACCCGGGAAAAAATCCTAGCCTTCACTAGGATTCGAACCCGGGACCTTCGGCTCGCCAGTCGAACGCGCTGCCGCTCGGCTACCGTGCCCCATTTTGCATTTATAGCAAATGCATAAATTCCTCCTGTAATTTCACATTAGATCTAATGGTTAATGTCTAAAACATTAATTTAGTTGTCAAGATTTAATTCTAGCACCTGCTAAAATTTATTTTGAAGCTCTTTTGAATCTCTTGCCCCTTCTGTGGGCCTTTTGGCGATTAAGTGTCGCATGATATCGGCAACTTCACTAATGCCCGTACAGGCTTCCCGCCCCGAAAGTCGTGGATCAGCTGGTTCCACCCACTGCACAATTACTCGTACGTCAAGCATGAGAGCCAGATGCGGACCAGCTGTAGTCAAGGCCGACCATGAATGAGAGCCAATGCGGGAGGACTGAGCAAGCTACCGACTGTATTTTCCCAGGCTTTCCCTCCAAGTGCTATAGCTTTACCGCCTTCTAAGATCAGAAATTAATAATGTACGATACCGATCTTAGCCAGAAACTATAGGAACGATCGCAGTGACTAAATATGTAGAGAAGGCCGAGTCGTTTCGATACATTTTAATCTGACGCTATGTTTTTGTGAACGGTTTTTAATGGATATCAATCAACATCGACTGCTAATACGTAGAGTATTTGCGTAGTAATCAAACAAAGTGGGTAGTTAATACAGTGTTTAAAGTTTACAAATGAACATATAATATCTTCACTTATATAATATTTAATTTATATAATTTTCAACAATTTTTGTTATAGTTTTATTATTTTTTAAATATAATTGTAAGCTACTTATTTTTGAAAAGAAAAATTGAAAGCATTTAGAAAGTTCAACGCAAATAAAAATTGGTTAACATAGGCTATCTCCTTTTACTTAAAGTTTCCACATTTGATTTTATCTATAGTGATACCAAACAAGTTATTTATTTATTTTTTGTAATATAACTAGGCCAATATAAATTTAGCATTATGGTATTTTTTCAACTAGTAATTAAAGATATAAAATTAATTTACGCTAAACAGTTTTATTTAAACATTTCCTGCATTAATTGTTTAAGTCGATCTAAGGAGATTTTTTAAAGGATTAATAATTCCAACAATTACATAATATACTGTTAGCATATAAGCTTCTTGTATTTATTAAAACAATAAAACAAACATTTAGGATTAATTATAGACTATTTATACAAAAAAACTCTTTTGAATGTAATTAGCATGAAGGTTATGCTTATCAATTAATGAGCTCCTTGTCTTTGAATGCTCTTCACTAATTGTTCAATGTCGGGTACATATTTAGTTACTTCTGAGTGGTCAAGTGTAAAAACATCTTTGCCTATGGTTAAAACAGCTTTCAGGGACGATAAAATCTATTCACACGTGTAAGTTGAACCAAAAGCGGAAACTAGAGTGAATGCCTAGTAGTTGAGAACAGCAGATGACTTTCCTATGCAGCTTCCTTCCAGATTTTTTGCAAATTGGCACATTTTGATGCCTATTTTTTTTTAATGTTTAGAATTCAACTTGCTGGATTTTATTAGATCTATAGCTAATATAGGCCTACCGCCATAAAAAAAATCCAGATCTAAGAAGTAGTAAGATCAACCCAGTCAGTCTTGTATGAAAACATTAGTGCTTCAATGTCCTTCATAAAAAAACAACAACAATTTATCTATGTTAGTGTGCGTTAATAAGGGAAGCAATTACAAATAGTCTAAATGTTTTGAAATTGATTTTTACTCCTAATTCATTTCAGTGGTCTTAGAGTTTACGTGCATTTTGACCCAAGCTCAATTCATTGATATGTGTTGCTATGTCATTCAGAAACATAGGCGTCATTAGTCAGTTATCCAAGACTTAACCTCGTCTAATGTAACAAACAATGTGTGCAACATCAGATCTCTATATTCCGTATCACTTTCTTGTAGAAGAGACTTGAATTGTCTGTAAATCAATAAAAGGTGAGAAGCTATAAAATCGACTATTATAACAATAGATTCAATCACAGATCGCGAATCCAATGGTGATCTCGAGATCTTTGCACACAAACTTTTCTGAACGTTAACACTCGACGTACAGCGAGATTTTCAGATATAGTTTTCATTGAAAGATCATCTGGGAGGTCTTCCTGAAAATCGCTATAACTTTAACTTTATCGCTATTCTGTAATAGAGAAAGATAAAATTGACTAATGGCATGGTGCCGGGTACTTGGAGAAAGCAGTAAAATTCCTTTAATTGTTAAACTTTACAATAAAATTTAAAAAGACTGGTTTAACATATTAGATTGATTCAACCTGATGTCATCAGGTTAGACCCCAGAGTTACTCTGTAGTAAGTTCTGTTATTTTATGAAACATAGGCCTAGGGGACGTCCATTAATTACGTCAACAATTTTTTGGCGATTTTTACCTCCCCCCTCCCCCTTGTCAACAACTGTCAAACTTTCAGAGACCCCCCCCCCCCCTATATAATTACGTCAACAATTCGTTACCCCCCCCCCCCTATAACAAGTAAAAAAAAAATTAAACGCTGGCTTTTATGTTTAAAATAGATTTAAAACGGAAAGGTCTAGATCTTTACTATAATTCATTGTAATACATTTTAATACTTGTTTTAAAGATTTTATATTGACTAGATAGAACTCTCATAGGCGTTTGCCACGAAAGGGGTGTAACATGCTTACTATCCCCCATCGCCCCTCCCAATTCGTTTTTCCAATCCGAGAATTTTAACAATATTTCTTTCCTTTTTATTTACTATTGTCTTTACATATAGAAATATTGAATACTTTCTGATTGTACGTTTCACTAATGAGCTTTTAGTACAATGTTAATTGTTAAATAGCTTAGGGGGAAATTGTGCAGCAGTTGTAAATTAACCTGCTATTTTAACAATATGCTCCCTATTCCTTCTTGCATTATTGCCCCCCCCTCTCCCCCACACACACATTATAGGCCTACACACAGTAGTTGGCTTCCTTGTCCCTACCGCTCCTACCTTGCACTATTTGCCACCCACACCTTGCAATCTGGCTACGCCACTATAGGCCTACTAATTTTTATCTCATAATTTTTTTTGTTACACAATTAGAAATTAAAACTAAAAAATTACTATATTTAGCCTAATCACCAAATTTTAATGTATTATTATAACGTGTCAGCAAAAATATATTAGTTTATATATAAGAATTAGGGATGTTAAAAGGAATGGTAGGCTAAGTATTTCGGACTTCATGGGTCACGAATTATTTTTCTGAAGGAAATATTTTAAAATGACCATGTTGGATTCACACAATACACTTCATTCAATGCAATTCAAACATAGTCTCAGAGAGGGCCTATTGTTGTTTTTAGTTCTATTTCCAATCCCAGCTATCGCTTACATGGTATATATAACGAACGCCAGTCTCTGGCGCCTAATTTCACTTCTGTACCTATGAGCCCCAAAGCTTGCGAAGTGTGTAAACTGCCGATACGTTCCCATTAAGAATACACCAGCGGGCGAACGCATGGGGGAGAGCTCCCGCAGCGGGTCCGGACAGAACTTAGCTCAACGCTAAACGTTACGCCCTGGACACAAGACGGGCTCGTCTGATTTTATTTTTTTGAGACCTTTTAACTTGGTTCCCCGAGTCTGACCAGTGAGCTAATGCATGGGACAAGCGGTCGCCGAGATACTTCCACTCCCATCTCTGTAAGTGACGGAGAGAGGCGTGGTATCCCGAGCTGCAAGTCTGGAGATTAATCGGCTTGTTCTGTTCTTCCATTAGAGGGGGCCTGTGAGGTAGGCCTACCCCACTGTCCGATTTCTGGCGTCTCCGGGGTGGGGGCTGATGCGACGTACGGAAAGGTATACAAAACGTCCTGTAAAGACGGTTGCTTTCAAAGGTGGCCTTGAGGGGATGACATCTCCGTGTCAGACAAAATCCGCTCGGCCCACACACCGTCACCCACATTACAGGAATACGAGGCAAGCCATGGATGTCTCGAGCAAATGTACGTTCGTAAAAGGGGAATCCGAACAGAGCAAGCCGACCCAACAAGCGACGGCCTTGTAGGACAACGCCTGCCTACTCATATCTTTCCATGTCGGAGTGGATGGCCTGCTAACGCTGATCCAAACATGGTTTCAAGGGTTGGAACTTGGAAAAGACTCAACCATGGGCGTTGAATTAAAGCAGTCGACTCTCGGACGGTGTTCATAGTCCTTTCAGGACTCAATAACAGAACGGCGCCTAATTTAGATGTAGGCCTACTGAGCGGCAAAAAACTGGGTTTCTGTTTCTGAACGAACTCTGCAGAATGTTTGTTGGTGTGTTTATGTTCTTTTGTTATTCCAGTCACAATGGCTCGCTAGACTACAGCGAAGGTGACGTTTTTTACAATTGGTCGGTCATTTTGCCGTGCTAACAATCGCATTAGTTTCCACTTTCCACTCATACATAGATCTACAAACTAACAAGATGAACACGAAAAGGACATGTCAAATGTAGCGTCCGTAATTTTAATTAATATATTTGTAATAACGTAAAACCATGTTTATATATTATGTCTGCTATGTAAGTGGCTCATGACAAATGTAGCCTAGAATTTTGTAATAAATTTGTATCATTATTTATTTAAAAAAGTAACATTGTTGACGTCAACTTTTCTTGACCTGCCCCCCCTCCCTTGTCAACAATTGTCAAACTTTTTCAGACCCCCCCCTCCCCCCTATTTTGTGGACGTAATTAATGGACGTCCCCCTACAAGGGAAAAGTAAAAAAAAATTTTTTTACTGTTTTATATTATTCTTTTTTTTTTTTAATGTTAAAGAAGATCAACATCTATATTTATTTAATACATTAATTGATTGGGCATTTTTGAGAAGATTTGAAGTTGCCACCTAGGTTGCAGCTTATTATACAGTTGATTTTGTCTTTATTAATTATGAATTCAACGCATTGAAGGTGTTTCGCTCCTCTTCGCCTCTGTACCATATCTTGTGTCCTTCTTCTGTAGTGGTTACTCCAGAGCCTGTCCATCTGATTTCTGCTATTAAGCCTAAAATCTCCCACTGATAACTACTGAGTTCGTGAGTGCGTTCTCTTATTTTGTCACATGCAAAAAGCATACGAATGTTTCTATAACTGTGTTATCGTTAGGAAGTTTGATTGTTTTACTATGTGTCCCCAGTCCCAGTAGCATATTTCTCGCTTCCAATGCCCTGCGACACTACAGCAGGAAGCCCGGTCGTTGTTTCTCCGGCCTCGACCGATCCGGTATATTTTAAATTTCATTCTCGTTATAGCATTTCATTGGGTTTGGTAGGTCTTGGCGGCACCCATCTCCTCTCCATGACCAATTTTTCTTTAGGGTTGTCTCCCGAAGATAAAATGTCTTTCTTGACTATTGAGATCCATCTGCTTAGGCCATATGGGGGACTGGTGCTGTTTTCGGTCCGCTCGGGGTATTTGATTTCCCTGGTACCTATCATATCTGATTGGTGGGCATTCCCCTATCCGCCACCAGGGGAGGCGCCCGGTGGGAGAAATGCAACTCCCCACAATAAACAATATACATTAAAATAGGTAATTGAACAGGGTTTAGGTAGGCTACTTGACCATGCAAAAAACTGTTGTTTTTATTTTTCATTGTATGAATGTATGTCGTACGGCGTACGCCTCTGTTGGAGCCCCCCCCCCCTCTTTTGCCTGTAAATTATAGATCGAAACGTCGCAATCCTACTTACGCCAGAAATGCCTATGTAATATTTGTATTAATTTATGGATAGTAGAATAGTAGTCTAATGGTAGTAAGTTTATATGTAGGCCTATCCTCCACCGATAATAACCGGAACGGAAATATTTTGAAATTGTTCTACATCGCTAGCTTAGCCTACTTAGCTATAAAGGCTTATTCATAGAAGGTCCAGTCAAAACAAAATGAGTAGCTGCTTAAATTACACTTTTGGGTTTTGAAACAAAGAAAAAAAAAAGGAGGGAAAAAGGAGGGGGGGGGGTGAAAAACATATTTATTCCGAGTTGGGGTAAAACTCGGGTGTATTTCGATAGTCAAAGAAAAATTCTTTTTGTTTATGAAGTCTTTTTTTTTTTCTAAACGTTAACGTATGCTGGAAAGGGAACATGTCATCAAAACTGAAGCGCCGCTTGGATTTCTTATAAAAAGAGCGGCAAAAATCACACAAAGGACCCTGCCATTTCTAGTATAGATGAATTAGTTCAACAACAATGCCTCGATCTGCAAAGTTGAAAAATACTCAAGGATAGCATGCATCCACTTCGCAGCAACTTTGTCAAATCAACACGTAGTGACCGCGTACCTTAGATTGCCGACCCGACCACTATTTTAGATCATCTAAGCCTCTAAACTCTAAATTCTAAGCGTAGCACCATGACAATTTAAACTATTCTAGATCATCTAAACTTCTAAAATCTAAACTTAGTAGGCTAATAGGCCTATCTTCTCATTAGATGTAAAATCTAGACTATAGGCCTAGGCCTAGGTTAGTTGAAGCAATAAAAAATTAAATTTAATTAAAAGCGTGCACAAAAAAGTCTGAAAAAAATGTTTGTGACAAATAAATACAAATTAATATAATATACAAAAGGGAAATCTGGCGAGACTTAATTTTGTAATGTGAAACATAATTTTGTCGCATGACTAAAGTCACATGATACGTGACGTCAGTCACAACAATGTCGGAGTACTTTAATTTAACCCAGATAAATTTGTTTCGATGATACTAATACAGGAAGAAATTAAGTTAATTGTAAGTTCATAATATATATATATAACATAGTCAATCTGTGACATATTATAAAAACTTTTGGTAAAGTTAATGTATTTTAATACCAGAGACTATTCTTCACAGTTCAAGTGACAATATTGAATAATATAGGTCGTTCATATTCATATATTCATTATTCATAATTCATATATGATTCATAGTTATGAGTTTTACGAGTTATGATAGTTAATTATTATTAGGTAAATTAGGCAGGCGTATTTAAAAGTATTTAAACTATTTATTATTAGATCTAGTTTAGTTCATTAGTTCATATTCAATATTGAATCAGTGAAATTGTGTATGAGTCCGCCGTATGAGTTATCATATCACGGTTATGAGTTATGATGAGTTTGGAGTAGGCGTATGACGCCGTATGAGTATATGTGTATAGTACAGTATAGCCTACAAATTGCTTCTAGCCTGCTAATGCCTAATTACAAATTGAACATCCTACCCATCAGTCTATCAGCCATCAGAATCAGTATAGTAACTATAGTATAGTATAGTATCAGTTATGGGTAGACGTAGGATACACTGCTACAGTAATTTTTAAGAAGGCCTACATAAAGTGCTCAAGTTTTAAAGCCCTAAGCCTAAGGCTGCCCTAACCTAAGGGTTATGAGTTATGGGCTAACTATAGTGCTATAGAATAGACCAGGGGTCGGCAACCTTTTCACAGCGGCGTGCCAAAGTAGAAATTCTAACTCTCTCGACGTGCCAACAACCAAATAGTCAACCTCTGCTATATAGTTGTTGCGGGCAATCTCATTATAACTGCTTGAGTAGTTGGAGTGTATGAAAACATAACTTTTAGCCGGTTCGAAGACCCGGGCACATACCTGCTGTTTAAGTTGTGCCGTAATTCGGAGTGGGCGATGTTTAAATTGTTAAGAAAATGTTTTAATGGGTAATTAACCTTGTAGCGGGTAAATAAAAAATTCCTTCACGTTTAAATTCGTGTCGTATTCGAAATATAAACTTTGTAGTTGTACTTTTACCCGGATCGGAGGACTGGGCACATACCTGCTAGTAGATCATAAAAAAGAAGTTGGAAATCCAAAAAGAGATGTGGATAATGTGTAATTAGGGCCCAGCGTTTTCTGTAAAAATATTATCAATAACGACCTAGCATGCATGCGTAACCAAGTTCTAACAGATAAGAGTAAAAATAATGAAATTAAATTAAAAAAATCATTTTATTAGTCGGTGAACACATCAAAAAGAAAAAACGGCTATCTGATTGGATTTACATTTTAATATTCCCTGGAGCACATTTGTCAACTTTTTTGTCATAGCCTAATGTAAAATTCTACTGACTGAGCTCATTTGCATTATGTCTGAAATTATTTTTTCAGATTATTAAAAAAAAGTCAATTTTGTGGCTAAATATTTAACCCTTTGAGACCCGGCCCTGCTGGGAGTAAAAAAAACAAACTCTGCTTGTGCCTGCCAGAGGAAAATTGTGAAAAATGGGGATGTTTAAAACAGAAAACGTAAACAGTTCATCTGACAAATAATGACAATCTGACATAACAAATATGTTAAAGAGATTTGAGATGCTTACCTGATTTCTAGACCCATTATTTGACTTTTAAGTATGATAGTCCATCATGTGGAGCCATGTTTGACACAGAGATACACCTTATATTCAGTGCAGCAAATGGCAGATTTGACTTTCTTGGTTGGGTAGTCACTTGTACTGTATATTTGGGTTTTCTTTCTTAAATTTGTTATATTTACAATTACAAACAACACATACAGTATCTGTAGAGCCATCCTCTGGGATTTCTTTAAAATGTAGGCCATCATTCTGTAAGTGTGCACCTGCTTTGATGTTTTGTCCCTCTCTTTGAACAGCTGCTGTGCAATAGCCACTATTAGCCACCCACCATATCAGAAGTATATTTTCGATGAAGTCCCTAAATGTAGATTTTTTGGCTTGATCAGGGTTCAGGCTTTGGAAAATAATATATGAATTTTAAATGGCCCGCATAACAAATTTTATAAGTAGTCCCCGTGGCCAGCGGTAATGGTGTCTTGTTTTGTGTAGTCTTGTCATTGGGTAGTTTCTGTCCATTCCTCCCAAGAACATATTTACAAGATGTCATTGGGATTGTGACAGCTGCTTATATTATAACTTATAAAGCTAATTGGTTTTCTATCTTTCCACATACAACATTGTCGCTACAACCATAATCAAAGTCACCACTGTATTTTACCTTTTTCCATTTTTAATGCTTGGGGAATTTTTCTCGATTGGTCATAGCTGTTACTACTGTAAATGTACCTTTGTGTCTATAGAAATTAGGTGAGGTTTACAGAGCTGTAGTATTGATTCATGATAAGGATCTGGTTTTTATTCTCCGCTTGTGCATCATGTAAAAGCCGCAAGACCCTATTTCTAGTTGCACCTAACTCTGCCACCTCCATTTCTATTCTACCTGTGTATATTTCACATGCAACAATGTACCCTGTATTTCCTTCACAAAGTAAAAATGACTTTATGCCAAATTTTACAGGTTAGTCTTTTATATATTCCTTAAAAGCAAGTCTATTTTTTGTTGGAATCATTCCCTCATCTAGGCTAAGAAATTGTCCAGACAAATAATAATAGTGAAACTTTTGAAGTAGGTCATTTAGAAAAGAGCTTACTTTATAAATTTATCTTTTTTATCAATTGATATGTCTTTTTCATCAATAACATGAAGAAAGGTCCACAAAGAAAAAAACTATCACGACACATGCAGTATTCAAGATATCGTGGCTTTATTACTGATGTTTCCATCATTAGGCATAATGCCCAAAAAAGCTTTTTTTTTCCTCAACTGTTATCTCCGTTTTCATATGTTTGGCATAATAATTCGTTGGCGAATCTATTTTCACTTTATTTAATAATAATAATACTTGTATGTGCATATCCCATTGGGAACAGTTCTATGCGCTGTCAACAGTCACAGACAGAGTACAGACAACAAATAAATGATGAAAATGTATACATGAAAAATAATAAACTGCTACTTGAATAGGTGCGTCTTCAGCCGGCTCCTGAAGGTGTCGAAGCTAGGGCTCTGGCGAAGCTGTAGTGTGAGGGCGTTCCAGGCGGACGGACCCATGTATGAGAATGCTCATTGGCCAGCGGACACTAGCTTCACATGAGTGCATCAGAAGCCGAGCAGATTGGACGGGATTGTGTGTAGAACTGGAGACAGGATCGAAGGTAGTCCGGGGCAGAGTCATTCAGGCACTTGTAACAGAGAGAAGCCAGCTTGTAGGAAATTCAGTGGTAGATGGGTAGCCAGTGCAAAGATTGGAGCAGAGGAGTAGTATGAGTCGACTTCTTCTTTTTAAGGACCAGTCGGGCAGCACAGTTCTGGACACATTGGAGGCCCTGTTCTTCGGTTTGTCATAACAGTAATATTACTCCAAAAGGAAAATGTTTAGATAATCAATAGGGCTAGATTCATTGCTTATGTTTATTAATAAGTTCCTAGGCCCACAATTAGATTCATCAAATGATCTGTCAACATGTCTATATGTCTTTTTCCAAACTATATCACCATCACCTGAGGGACTAAGAACATGCCGACCTTGATCAGCTGATCTCCTACTAACACTAGGCCTCTCATTTTCTTCTCCCCCACTTCATATCGTCTTCCGATTAAAGATCATCCTCGGAATTATCTTCATCATTATTGGCGTCTATTTCAGAAAAATCTTCTTTTTCTTCAAGCATTTCTTGAATTGTAAAACATCATTTACACACACACTTTTCTTTTGACTGTCCTTGCTCAGAACTGTCCATTGTTTTCCCTTAAAAAATTAACTTATAATACACAATCTATAACAAAAAAACGATCACAAAACAAGCCGAAAGGGTGCAGCTATCATTGTTTAGTTGTTTTTTTTTTTCATTTACAAAGAAGGATTGCATTAGGGAATGGCTAAAATTTCACAGCCTCAATGATAGGCAGGCATGCGCTGGACCGGCTAAATGGTTTCTCGGCTTCAACGGGTTAACTATGATGCTGTTTTTATAAATAAATATATATTTGGTTTAAATCTGTAGAGTTTTAGAAATCTACTAAGACTTTTCAAGCAAAGGCCTAGCATTGAAGAAGAAAGAAAAATCTCAGACACAGCATAAAAAAGACAATTCCTTTATTTTAATTAAAACACGTTTTTTAAAAAAGATAAACATTTTAAAACCTTTTTTTATTGTGACTTAGGCCAAAATGACATGTTTATGAATGATAAATATGTAAAAAAAAGCATTGTATTAGGCATTTGTATAGTCCCAATAAGTGATTTTCAAAAAGGTAAAAAAAAAAGGAAACTGGGTCTGCATGATAAGTTATGTTAGCAACAGTGCTGTGGAGTCGGAGGAAATTTTTGATGCCTGGAGTCGGAGTCGGCAAAAAATGCACTGACTCCTACTCCTACTAAATTTAGATTGGAATTTTTAAAAAAAGCAAGTTTACCAAATTCACAAAAAGTTATAATTGACTTAAACGGTTCAATACAGTAGACTGTTGGCTTCCCAGCCAGTAGTCCTGTGGTAATGACATGTATGTTGCCTTTCTTTCCTTCAAGGAATGTACAAAATACATTCTCATATTAATACAGAGGAGTCGGAAGTACAAAAAACTGATGATTTGGAGTCGGAACATTTATCTACCAACTTCACAGCCTTGGTTAGCAACCATATAAATTGTAAAAAGACAAATAACTTTAATATTAAAGCACAATATTGATGTAGCTGATACTTATATATAATAAAAAAACAATAGAAAAGACATCATTTTGTATAAGTACTATAAGCAATTTTGATTTGAACAACAGACAAAAAGACCTAGCATTTGGTGGCCATTTTATGAAACTTGCTTTCTAGGGCTAATTGATTAATCCTTTCCTTTATGGATGAGAAGATTTCTTACTGTTGTTGTAGATTGAGTAATTGTACTCAGTTAATAAAATGTACAGGTACAAAATTATTTGTTTGGTTGTAATATGATTTTGTGTTGAATTCCAGGCCGCAAAGAAACAGTTGCTTGTGCTCCTAATCTCAATTGATTCTTGAATGACTTAAGAGAAATGACTGCACGTTCCAAGTTGTTGAAGGTTGTCTTACTTGGAGATGGTGGTGTGGGAAAGAGTTCTCTTATGAACAGATTTGTAAGCAACAAGTTTGATTCCCAGTCATTCCATACCATAGGAGTTGAATTCCTTAATAAAGATGTTACAGTAAGTTTGATTAATAAGTTCTGATATCATTTAAAAACATATTTGACATTTATAAGAATATCTTTTATTAAACTGCATTTTATGTGTCATTTTGTTGAAAATCTTTGGTAAAAAAATTTACTGATAATCTTTTAGTTATTAGATCAGACTTCTAACATAAATTAACTTTTAACTAATTGTGTTATTGCTCAAAACATGTTAAACTTTTATTTTCTTTAGGTAGGGGGAGAAAACTACACTTTGCAGATATGGGACACAGCGGGTCAGGAAAGATTTAAATCTCTCCGCACACCATTCTACCGTGGTGCAGATATTTGCATGCTGACATTCGCTGTTGATGACAGGAAAAGTTTTGAAAACCTGTCGATGTGGAAAAAGGAGTTTCTGTACTATGCAGACATCCAGGACGGGGCCCCATTTCCATTCATTATTTTGGGGAACAAGGTGGACATGCCCAATCGGGAGGTAAGCAAAGATATCGCAGAGGCGTGGTGCATGAAGAATGGCAATATACCTTTTTTTGAGACAAGCGCTAAAGACTCTATACGTGTTGACGACGCATTCATTTCAGCTGTCACCCAGTTGCGGTTAATGGAAAACCAGATAGAAATGCGGCCAGTGCAAACAAACTCTATTGATTTAAGGAAAAAAGCAGGAGCACAAAATACATGTTCGTGTTGATTGTCTTGTTTCTGTAATGTTTTTTCTGGTTTTTTTTCACTGTTTTGTTTGTTATTTAGAGTTGATGATTGTCATAATCTTTCTTTGATATTATTGAGTGTTTAGGTTTAATTTTTTTAATGCATTTTTTTCTTTACAATGCTAGCAATTTAATGTAGCTGTGACCTAACGATCACTGAAACAACATGACTTTGCAACTTTAGAAGGTTTAGTTGATTAAAGAAAGCTTTATTTAGTTAATTTGCATTTACAACTATATCAAGTGTAAAAAAAAAAAGTCGTCGATCACTGAGCTTATTATTTTAAAGTCTCACAAGTTAGTTGTATTGTCCATGGAACGTCTGAACCCACGCAGCCATTGTCTTTTGTGAAAGGCTAAAAATCGCCATCCTACTTGGATTGTATGGCACAGAATTATTTGTTTTAAAAGACTTACATTTTTTTAAAAATAATTATTAATTTTTTTTTTTTCATTTGTATGTTTTAAAATTGTATTTTATTTATACCTATGAAAGATAGTTGTAATGCATTCTTTAAGTGTGTGTGATAGCTTTACATTAAAGTGGTGATTGAGATAAAGGATCTACAATGTAACTTTACAATGTTATGAAATTATTTTTTGGGGGATAAATTAGGCAGAATTGTCTACAGAAAGTGCTCTTTAAGAATTTCAATTACATCAGTTTTGTTTAAGATATTATGGAAAACTTGGTAAAAGGTTAATGGTTTACAATAAATTCATTTAAAACACATTTCAAATATTATTTGAGATACACAGTTATAAACAGCTCATTCATTTAGCATATGCCATACGTTTTTTAATTTGTGTTGCATTTATCATCAGTTACATAAAGAAGCTTAAACTAGAAATAAGCCCTTATTAATATAATGGAAACTTTTCTGTATGAGAAGAATAGTTAGTTGTTTAAAATTGTGACATAATTGTTGATGCAATGTTTCTTTCTTTATCATTGTTATGTTTGTGCTGTACAAATAGCTTTGAACAAAGTTTGTTATCAATTAATGCACATAATTTTATGCCAATCATATTTACATTTTGGGTGTAATTTTCACATTTAATTATCAATCATGCAAAATTTTAATTTTTGTCGCTGAAAAAATATACATTTTTCTTACAGTAATTGACACATCTAGAATATCTATTTTTATACTTATGGAATTCGTTTGGCTGCAATAATCACTGGTAAATAATTATCAAATTTAAACCTTTTCATTAAATAAATTTACACTTTTTATATTTTGAAAAAAAAGCATCATTTTTTCATTTAAAAAATAACATGGCACTAAAAAGAATTGTCAGGATTTCATTATGTTATATTAATCAACTGTTGCCAACTAATGTTCATAAAAGTGTCTGATTGCAAACTAATGTTCATAAAAGTGGCTGAGCTTGTGAAAAATGGATGTAGTCATGTACAGGTAAACATTGATTTCAAATGTGTTTTTCTAAAATTGATAATTTCATTTTGTGTGCTCAATTTTATTTAGCTTTATGCCAATTTGATTTTTTGTTTAATGCTCACATTTATGAACTCATTTAGCAAGAATTGTTTGTCTCTTATCATTTAAAAGCTGCTTAAAATTAATTTTAGTCAAAATCATTACTCTGGCTGATCTCAGCTTTTTTTTTTTCTGGCTCTTGTTTGCACATTTTGTCACCATTTTTTCTCTTTATTGTTGGTTGTTATATATATATTATTCAGACTGTGATGAAAGGTTTTCTCCTTTTTTTTTCTTTCCTACTTTTTATTCATTGTCATTTTTAGCACAACATCTTTTGTGAGATAAATTAACCCTTCCCGTACCGACCTACTTCTATCTATGCCGCCTTCAGTACCGCGCCCGGGACTGTAAGGGTTAACCTTTTACTTTTGTTTTTGGTAAAAGTAAGTATAAGCAACTTAAGAAACAAAATGGAAACAACTGAAAAAAACACCACTTCTTATTATTCTTTAGAAATGTTGAATATATTGTCTAATCATATTTTATTGAAGCTTATCTTGTTATGACTTTTCTTTCAAAGGAGGAAAGATGGAGTTATGGAATGCATCCAATGTAATTTTCCTTATTAATTTGATTCTTTTTCACCCAATCTATTTAGAGCCAAACATTTATTCATAATGCCATGCATGATTTAATCATGAATCAAATCTTACTGCTGCTGACACTTGATTTTTTTTTTTTTTCAGTTTTATTTTGAAAGAATTTGGGCATATTGAAAATTCTTATTGCAAAAAATGAGTCCTATCTTTCTTTATGTGTTATATTAGTATTAGATCAGATTTAAACAAATAAGGTTTGTTTGGGTTTGTTAAGGTTTGACACTTTTCTCTGGACATGACAAATAATGCCATTGATGGATGTCTTGTAGACCCTAGGACAAAAATGGTCGATGATTTGGAGCGATGACATGCCTTTCCTTTAGCATTGGAACACTACTCTGTTAATGTTCATCAATACCTTCTCCTCTCAATCTGACAAATGAGCTGCAATCTGTGGACTGGGCCTTCTTTGTCTCATTTTTTAAAAAATCAATTGTTCAATAGATTCTTTTATCTATTTGGATTAAAGTAGATTTGCTTCCACTAAATAATTTAAGGGCTTTTTTTAAAAATACAATCATGTGAGTTAGCAACAACAAAATATTTTTATAACAAATTAATTTTTTTGCTTCTGTTATTGTTATAAACAATGCATACATTATATATATGTACATATTAATATTATGATAATATATATTGATCACTTAACTAGCTTTTAAAATTAGCTTTCCCAATCAAAATAACTCATAAGTCAGCCCCCCAAAATAAGAATTAGACGTTTCTTATTGTTATTGTGTATTGTGTTAATGTGTATAAATACCAGTAATTTATAAAAACTGACTATACTTTTTGTCATCCTGGATGTACTTGTGAATTTTGTGTACTGCATTTTTTTGGTTAGTTCTAATTTCACTATTTTGAACTGAAAGATTGTTGTATGACTTGAAGTTAATACAGAAAATGTTCACATCATTTGCAAATGATACCCATGATAAGATACTTGTTGAGTTGTCAGTAATGTGGTTGTAAACTATTGCAAAAATGTTATTTGAATGTTATTTAATATGTTTGTTTGTGTACAAGTGTCTAAATCTCTATCTTCCTTATAATTTATAGAGCAGTTTGTGATACACATTCTTCCTTGCTGCCACTCCCCAGCTGGCTTGAACATGATGGAACTCTCTAAATCTTCTTATCTTCTTACTATTGATGGGACAGTTGGTGATACAAATTCTTCCTTTCTCCCATTTCCCAGCTGGCATAAACATGACAGCACCCCAGGGATTCTGGGAACTGGGTCTCTGTGTGAGCTGGTTTGAGTTCTGTCTTTTTACAGCAAGGATTGCATTTGGATAAGTGCTGAAGAAAGAGAAGCAACAGAAAGAATGATGAAACCTTCTACTTATCAATACTAGGTTTGTGCTTCTATGATTAGTGAATTAGTGTATATAGTGACATTGCTACAGGATTGGGGGCTGCTGGGATTGTGATCACAGTAAGTCACATTGTCTTTCTTTTTTCTGTCTTTAACTATGTAAACATAGTACCCGGTTGCTGCCAGTTTAAATAGAACTTGTTTGAAACCAATGCTAGTGACATTACTTAACATATTTTACATTTCAGGTGTGCAGTGTTTATTAGTCAATAATACAGAATAATTTTGAAACTTTATTCTGGTTCATTGAGCTTCATTTGTCCATCTGAAAATAACTGGGTGATTATATTTCAAGATGTGTTTTTTTTTAAATGAGTAGTAATATTTAAAAATGAAAACATTACAAGTATTTTCAAAACTTATAAAACTTAGTTATATACAACAAATATTAAACATGTTTTACAATATTTTAGCCCTACATGTTTGTTATGTGAAACTTTCTGTAATAAAAGAATGTTAAAAAAAACGGCTGATAATGTTTGCATTTATTGTACTATCTGTAGCCAAAATTTTTTTACTATGACATTTTCCCCAAAATATTTACAGTAATGAAACATTTTGTGTGTCTGTGTTGGCAATCTTGATAAACTGCAAATCCCGTATGAGTCTTTTGTGACTTCCTATGTACCTGTAAATTGTAAACAATGATCTTGAATTAATTTTTTTTAAACAACAGCATGGTTTTGTAAAGTCTCTAATTGAACTCTTATGATTTAAAAAAAGATCTAAAAAGAAAGGGCAGTGTACACTTTAATTTTAACTAATACTCAAACTTTTGTCAAAAACTATATATTTGAAATATTAGAAGTGCTCCTTTGTTTTTACAAATGTATTCATAGTAAATCAAGCTTCTAATATCTTATATGTAATAGACTCTTTTTACACTTGGTAAGTAGGCCTATAATATTTAATAAGCTATCCATTACCCATCAGGGTCAAAGTCAGGAATACCCTCATCACCAGTCACCAGCATTTTACCAAGATGTGAACCCACTGAGATTTTTGAATTGGCTATCCAACATGCTCTGGTTCTGTGCCATGTATGAAATAAAAATTGTAGGTTCCAATAGCTGCAGTGAGTAAAAATAATTTGTCAAAGCCTCAAAATTTAATTTAGTCTAAGTAGAGAACTTTGTGGGAGTTTTTCTACATTAATCCCCGAATTCAAGTTGAAAAAATGTGTGTGAGCATTTTACAATTTAGCTTTAGAGCCACATTTGGTAATTCTTATGTTTCATAAGTGGTTGTTAAGCTTTTTAAATGGTATCCCTAACATAAGTCCAGGTATGAGCGTTTATGTACACTATAGACTCCTAATATAAGGCATACATATGCCTACAAGGAGATTGCCAATATCATTGTACTGGAAGAGGTTTGCCCTCTATGTCTTGAGAAAAAAAAAACATTTAACAGATTATATAATTCACTTGGATGACCTTGGTTTGCTTCTACACTCAAAACATTTGAAAATTGTCCATAAAAGATACGTTTCCTAAATGTTCATAATTACAACTTTTTTTTTATTGTGTAGTTTCTCAAGATTTTTAGATTTTCAACAAGTCTGAGTGTGGAAAGACTGATCACCATTGGTTTAATTAAAGACAGAGGCCAATAATTAATGTTTTAACTTTTACAATTTATTTTTTATTTATTGTATTCATATCCTAAAGCTTAACTATAAAACTATATGTAGGCTATTAAGTAAAACAATTATAATTATAATAATTGTACGAACTGACTTAATCTAGTAGGCTGCAGAATAAACACATATTATTAAAACCAATTTGCATGAATTCTAAATAAAAAAGTAACTATCGGTAGACTCCCCATAATTTTCCTAATTATTACAATTTTTATTTTAAACTGTGGGCCCTACATATTTTCAAAATGTTTAGTTTCCCTAATTGTTGTAAAATATATTTCAAATAGAAAGTAGCCTAACATTTGTTCTTTAATAATGTGTATAACCTATGCTTAATTGTTGCCCCGGGCAACGCCATAGGTAATTGAGCTAGTATAATATATAGTATTATATATAGAAGCACTCGATGATTACCATCCATTCATCTCCATTGGTTTAAGACCCCTATGCAATCTAAGATTTGCTGATGATATATTAACCAAAGAACTAAAAGAGGTCACAGACAGCTCGCAGACAGGGCCCTCACATGCCTTTGTGGCGCCCCAGGGCAAAAGTTTCAGCGCCGCCCCCTTGCATACTGTAACTGCATTTTTTTCATTTTTTAGTGCATAGGTTCTCAACCTTATTCGGCTCACCGCCCCCTTTTTCAAATTTTTATCGCTCACTGCTTCCCCCCCCCCCTTCCCCCCATCAAATCCGAAGTTGAACTAATGAGTCAAAGTTGCCGCATATAATTTGTATAGGCCGACTAGATTTGCATGCAATTTTATCATTTTAAAAAGAGCTGAAATATCATACAAAGAGCTGAAATTAATACATTTGTTTAATTGTTGTTTAATTAATTTAAAAAAATAAAAAATATTAGCCCTACTGCAAAAGAGGTTTTGAAAATAAAACAATTTTAAAGTGAAGCTTGTTCCTGGTATGTTGCTAGTTGTTCGTCCACGTTCCAATAAATAGGGTGTGGAAATGGAATATTTTTTTTTTGGTCAAAACCAAAAGACCTAGAGAAATTGATGGATGTCCTTTTGCAACCAAAAGTCGTGATTATAATAGCCCATTTGCGGCCATTTCTGTTTTCAATTTTTATTCTTTATTTGTTATTTATTCTTCTTGCAGTTGTAAAGGTAGGACTGATTTTAATACTTCACTATTAGAAACAAAGGTCTAATAACCAATCAGGAATGTTCATGTTTATAACATTATCTTTAAATCCTCTGTTGAAGTAATCATTAATTGTGTCAATGTATTGAAGTAAGCATGTCTTCGTCAGTTGTTCTTTATAAATTCAAGATTTCTGCGTCCAAAGTTGTGCTTGTACAATAGAAGTTTTGACATAAATGCAAAAAACAAAAAAACAAAACCCCACTATTTGTCTTCTTTTAATTAAGGTCGATTCCCTGAAATCATTTTTTTTAAAACGTATTTAATACAATTAAAAAGGGATATCAATTTTCAATTGTATGAGATTTTCTCTCAAATAATTGTCTTTGGTTTCCCAAAACTTTAGCATCGAAACAAATATCCATACAATATATTTAAACTTTAGATGACTAGCGTACCTAAGTGGTAGTAACAAACTATTTGTAATCCTCATTATTCTAAAAAAAATCTGCAAAACTCTCTGAACATTCTATCATTGAATGCTTTGCTTCTGTTTTGTTATCTGCAGTAATTACGTATTGTAGTGAGTGATGCAGGCGATATCTGAGATTTTTAGCAAATTAATGTTGTCGATGAATCAAACACAGCTAATACATCTGGCAGATATTTCTTATATTACGACATCAAGCTATGATAGAATCCATACAGTCGTCGATGGAAAAATTTCTTTTTTCCCTAAAAAGTATTCTAGTGAAAGTAATATAATTTGCCTTTAGTGTCCTTAATTATTTTTCTTTAGCAAAACTAGCAAAATGTTCCCTTCTATAATAAAAAAAAAAACAATAACGTTTAATTATTGTCAGGTAGCGTGGACTCCCATCAAGTTGTAAAAATGTGGAAAGTTTTTAGGTACTCACACAATATACTCTCACTTCATCACGTGCCATTTCATTAATTCGTCTCAGCATAGTGCTTTTGCTCAACTTATATTTCTTTAATAAGTCGATATCAAAACTGGTTTTTATAAATCAAAGTCTATATAAACATAATTTATTCAAATTAAAACCAAAACAATCTGAATGAACTGTGATAATGAACAAAAGCACCAATTACACAGTAGACATAAGTCGATAAAGTCTTTGTCAAAGCGCAAGATTAGCCTTCTTATAAGTGAAGCAGATCTTAATTTTGGTAATTAAAAAATCAGTGGTGTTGAATCTATTTCAAGTAGGCTTTTTTCATACCACCCACTGTTCCTTCAGCGATCCCTACTGTTGCTGAGAACATCAGCGCCCCTCCCTCCCCAGAGCTTCTCACCGCCCCCTGGGGCGCTTAGTTAATTATTATGATTAACGACATGTTAAAATGCAATTTTTTAATAAGAATATTCTAGATGAGCCAATCTTTTATGAAACCTTTGTGAGCCTATTAAAAAGTGAAACATTTGTATAAAACAGTTTGAGAATTTGAGTGTAATTAAATACGAAGTAAACTTCTACTAATCTATATTTATTCATTATTCCTTTTGTGTTTCAAATTTTATTTGCCCTTCAACTGTCCTAAAATTTCTGGTATGAACTTAGGCTAAATGTGCCGCCCCCTTAGAAGTGCCGCCCCCGGGACTATGCCCCCTCTGCCCTCCCCCATGTGAGGGCACTGCTCGCAGATAGAGCAAGCATAGGGCATACGGAATGGAAATCAGCTCAGAAAAAAAGCAAAATAATTATCAACACCATTGCACATGCCAGAAGTACAAACATCATATATATAATAATGAACCAACAACAACTGGAAGAAGTAAAGAATTTCAAATAGGCTATCTAGAAGTAGGCCTAAATCCTATCCGTTAACGGAAGCTGTGAATCAGAAATTAGAGCTAGGATTGGGACAGCAATATTATGGCTCGCCTAAACAGAATCTGGACCAGCAAAAGCATATTAGTCTCACAACAAAGCTCAGACTTTACAGAGCGACAGAGCCCTTGTCAAAACCCTTGTTCTGTATGGATGTGAGACATATGGACGCTGCTATCTTTCAAGCATTCGTACATAAATGCATGAAAAGAATAGGGCGTTTGCAATCCCGTGACAAAAAGCACGTGATTTGTGTTTACTTTGAGTAATGGTGTACAAGTAAATATGGCCGCTGTATTAATAAAGTTTCATATAGGCTCGAGCTTTTTTTAAATGCTGTGTTGTGTTTTAAGTCTTATTAAGATTTAAGCTGTATTATGTATGTTAAATAAAATAGGCTATTTTATTATTATCATAGACATAGATCATAGACGATGTGAGCCTAATAGTGACTTGACTAGATAGCCTATTCACCAACAATATCACTTGACATCGTAGCCTAGCCTACGAAACATTAAAAGTGTAGGCATATAAAGTGAAATTGAAAGTGTAAATAGGTCTAGCCGGCCCTAGCCTAATCACATTAATCAATTAATCTACAGTACTACTATTTACCTCCTTATTTTTGAGTAGGATAGACAATATTCAGATGTGAATTTTGCATGATAAAGAAGTACTTCACTTTCACCACGTTACATTTGTACCTCAAGTGACTTCTTTATTTACACAAATACGTCACTAAAAACCTAAGCCACGCCCACTAAGAACGCTCTATACTTCGAATCTCCTACGTAGAACACAAAACTAACGAGTATGTCTGATACAGAATATCGTCAATTGCAGGCTCTCAAGAAAACATTACGACGACAATCAAACGGCGCAAAAACAATCCTCCAATGCATTGTAGAAGGTGAACCTCGGAGAGGCCGTCAGCGGAGATGCTCAGCGGTTTGACCATAGATATCTATGGTTTGACAACATAAAATATTGGACAGGGCTGCAGTTGACCTAACTATTGACAACCGCTCAAGATAGGCAAAAGTGGAAAAAAAGTTGACTGCTGAGGTGTCCATTTGCCTCCCCCCCAACGACCACAACGGTCATGGGCTTGATGATGATGATGAATATATAGTAATATTTAGGCCCTATATAGAAACTATATAGGCCTATAGGCTAAATAGGGATAGACTTATAAATACTATAGGACTATTATAATGAACTATTATAACTCTTATAGTAATGAACGTGACGCAACTGATGCCAAGCTGTATTGGCTACGCCTTTCCCTTGTCTACATCTGATGCGTGGAGAGAGGGGAACTGATGCATGGGCAACATCAGCCTCTCCTTAACACAATGCCCAGGCTTGCGCCCTGGAGATGACACTCCAGCTTTGCTATTAACGTCGACAAAACACGGAAAGCGGCAGTTATACCGGCTATAAGCCATCTGCTGCAGAGGGCAGATATTTGTCCTATCGAAGAGGCTGGAAGAGCAGCGAAGAAAATTAAAGAACATATTCTGCCCCTGACCAGCTCCAACGGTTCGCTTTCAAGTGCCAGAGATGCGACAGAACCCAATGAGAGCTCCTCACAGACACAGTTAATGCTTCGCGGGGCTGGCGATGTCACAGGAGCGCAAATCTAGTTGTCTTCCGAGACTATAGGAGCCAAAGAAGAAGAAGAGAAGAAGAAGGGTCCTAGTTATAATAGAAGTTCATTTGGGATGTTAAAATTAAAAGAAAGTTAGTCTAATTTAAAATTAATATTTTGTTCTAATCAAAATACGTTTGATTACATAATTACAACAAGCAACGTAAAACGTAGGCCTACTAGATTCACATAATGCATGATTGGATCACAGGATTGGATTGAGTGTAAAAAAAAAAACCGCAGTTTATTCACTGACCTGTATACAATATTATTTTAGCCAAAATCCTTTTTTTTTTACTCGCAATCTGTGTGGAAAACGAACAATCAAGAACGGCAACCACAAATGTCCAACTGGTGCAGACATTAAAACTCGTTAACAGGATTTATTTAGTATATATCCGAATATTAATGTTCAGAATATTTAGTTGAGTCATATTATAAATATGACATAATGGTACATTTTCATCAGTATTAAATTTGAGCAGGATATTCGGAATTTACAGGTATGCTATAGAGTCACTATTATATAGAATTATAGACTAGGCCTACTACTATTTAAAATTTAATAGTAAGGTATGGCCCAGTATGGGGGGTATGGGTATGTGTGATGAAATTTTTAAAATGAATAAATAATATCTTGCTATATATCATTGGAAATTGGAAAGGACTCAAAGAGAGGATTCCAACGGTATATCGTTAATTAAAATCAGATCATAAATAAAAAAAAGTTATGAATTTTTTTGTGACGAAATTTTACAAACAAAGTCAAACTAGTCTAGTCAAAGAGCAAAGAGGAAAAACTGAAGCTCACTTACTAGTAATTTTGTACTCAAACAGCCATAACTTTTTTTTGAAAGCAATAGGTATCAAATTGAAGGCCACACAAAGAGTCATACATATATATATAAATCAGTGTACAAATGCTTATTAAAATTTTGATATAAAATGACATTCGGATAAAATTTGACATTTTGCGACGGGTAAATAAAACACTCAGACCGTCATAACTTTTAAATTTTTGTACCAATTTGAAAGCAATTGGTATCAAATTGAAGGCCATACAAAGGGCCATACATATATAGAAATCAGTGTACAAATGCTTTTATAATTTTTTTTTAATAAAATGACATTCGGATAAAATTTGACATTTTGCGACGGGTAAATAAAACACTCAGACTCAGACAGTCATAACTTTTTCGCTTTCATATCAAATGCCACTTTTTTAAGGTTATTGTATTTACTCGGGTTACTATATAATGACATAGAAAGTGGCACTTATGAAATTACTTCTTTCATATCAAATGCCTTTGTTTTAAGGTTATTGTATTTACTCGGGGCTAAATTACTAAAAAAAAATGTTTTCTATGCTCATTAAAATTATTAAGATATATACTGCATTTGGAAAGTTCAACCAATCCGTTTTAAGAAAAAAGTCTCGTGCCTCCCTCCCCTAAATGACCTCAATATGGCATGAATGAGCTTACATGCGGATAGTTGATTACATTTTTGGGACGTAAAATTGAATATGTGCGACCATGATGGTTGTGATGAAATTTGGCAGGTAGGGAGGAAACATGTTTTAAAAAGATAAAAAAGAGGTTTGATAAAAAAAAAAGAATATCTTCAATATTCATTTTAAGTTTGAAATGCAATACAATTTACAATACAACAAAATAACATTAAAAAAACAAAAAATGTAAACAATAAACACAAACAGTGTAGTCTATTCGTACACCGAGTGTACGAATAGTCACAGCCTTATTAAATAGGCCAACTGCTAACATTAGTCTTTATTAGATAAAGATTATTAGAGCTAAATTAGGCTAGACCGCTAGCCCTATATTTAAAAAGATTGACAACGAAAATAATTCCCTTGCTCAAATTTTGTATATTATAATATTATATGTACTTAAAAATTCAATTTCATTAGTTACAATTTAGTCATTAGTAGCAACTAAGTCTAAATACTTCTCCAGTTGAAACCTAGCAGTATCAGATAGATAAGCTATATAATAATAGGCCTAAAAAGATTTACTACATCCACAGGTTTTCACAGGTTGCTATTAGCCAAAACTTCTGACTTTTAAGAGTAAAAAAGAAAAATACCTGCAAGGTAGGACGTTATGCCCTAAATTTTAATTGCCTTGACTTATTGATATTAATTATAATTAATTCAAATCCTTATTTTTAGTTGAAAACAAAAATTAGGGCCTAATACCAAATGACATAAATTGCAATAATTTTAATTTGTTGATTGAAGTATTTGTATTAAAAAAAAACACTGACTATTAATTACAGACTATGGCAGAGAAAAGTCACACAAGCTCCATGACATCTGTAACAGAGGAGGAAACCATGTCAGATTCTGACACCACAGAGTCTTACACAAATATTACATCATCCTTGCTTAGCAGTACAGACACAGATGATAAACTGACTCCAAAATTAATCAATATTTCGATTTCCAGGTCAGCCAAGCAAGCAGGAAACTCTCCTAAAAGAAGGAAGTGTAAAAATACAATTGAACATGATTTGGAGGTGGCAAGGGCCATGGGTAATGATTTTGCTCAGCAGGTACCAGCATCAGAAAACAATAACATGATACCTAGATCTGAAAGTACTGGATTCATTTTTCCTTATGGTTCCAATCCACTTCCTCTTGGGAAGATAGAGGATAGAAATAGTTACAGCCCTTTGGATGGGGTTATATCAAAACCAGACCGCAAGTTTCATAGTGCTCCCAACTCATATTTATCATATAACATTCATGGTAGAGGTTTTGGCCTTGACAACACAGATAACAAGTCTGGCACTAACCATTCAGACAGTAGTAGCTGTGAAGGAGCTTGGCCTAAAAATAATTTCGGCCATGGTGACAGCCATAGCGAGCGCCCTTACCATCCTGACTGGGGTAGTTCTGTTTGGTACCAGGCCAGATGTTTTGATCATTACTGGAATCATTACAATTTTGTCATGGAGTGGTACCAGCATCATATCAAGGCTGTACAATCTTTGCAACATCAACCTTGGGCAGCTTTTCAATCTGGCACTACTTACAGATCTCATAAAAAAAGATCTGGTGCTGCTAGGAGAAGGAGGCACTCTAAAAACATTAGGTAATATTGGTTGTATTTGACTTAGTAGTAAATGTTGTAATTGGCTAATTTACTGTTGTAAAAAATATTTAATTTAGAAACTATGATTTATATATAAGTAAAGTAATGATATCAGACCAAATTGATCCATAAAGCTGGTGCAGCATTCACCAGTTTCTGTGGCCATTGCATACTAGGGGATTGTTGTGGCCAGCACAATACCCAGCCACCATTACTTGGCTTCAACTAATGTCAGGTACCCATAAGAGATAAGGTAGGCCCAGTGTCCCAGGAACAAATCCTAGCCTTAACCAGGATTCAAACCCAAAACCAAATGTGCTGCTAGGCCCCATAGGAACTAAGAGTAATAACTGATTATACAAAACCAAATGTGCTGCTAGGCCCCATAGGAACTAAGAGTAATAACTGATTATACAAAACCAAATGTGCTGCTAGGCCCCATAGGAACTAAGAGTAATAACTGATTATACAAAACCAAATGTGCTGCTAGGCCCCATAGGAACTAAGATTAATAACTGATTATACAAAAAAACTTGAGATTTTTTACAAGGAACTCCATTTTTAGATATTTATTTTTCAGATTAGTACACGTGTCTTTATTTCAGCACCATTCTATGGCTTTTCTATTTTACAGAAAAAGGAAGAAAGCCAGGAACACATTGCTCAGCAGAAGAGTAGAGTCTCACTCTGATACAAGTGACAGAAATAAAACTTCTAATGGGGATGGGACCAACGGAAATAGTGAAGAAGATGAAGATTTAGATATGGAAATAACCGATGAGATGGCACAATTCATTAAAACATCGTTGATGCATAAAATGGAAAGAGGCATGTACATATTTTCTTTATATCCATGGTACCTGTCTTTCACTTCTGTTGTTTGTAACTATTTGGTGTTCTTACAACTTACTTACCGGGTATCTCAAACATGTTACAATAGTGACAGTCGTAGTGTTCCATCAAAGTGTATTTGTAAGCATGATCTACTTTTTAAATATAAATTGTCTACTAACTAACCTATAAACCTTCAAATTAAGAAATACTTCAGCTTGTCAATAATGAAGATTGCTTTGAAAATATGCTACAGAGAACATTTAGGTTAAATATAATAAATAGAAACCATGTCTTATTTTTCTCTCTTTACACCACTTTTTTTTTTTTACTTATCAGCAAGCAAAAAAACTTAAAAATTGGTCATTGGCAAGAGAAACTAATGACATCATACATTCTTGACAAAGAGCATTGCATATTTTTATTATATAATTATTTTTTTGTTAACAGATAACATGAAAAAGACTATAGGGGAAAACAAAGAAGGTGATCTGGACACTGGTAAGTTTTAACACCCTTCTCCATACATGACGTACATGTGTCAAGTTTTATTTCAATATATGCATGTAATTTTGTGCTTTTTTTTTACTACCACCTGTACATTAATTTGATAAGTCATTTTTACTTTAAAGCCAACACAGGTCAGCAGAATCCTAGCACAGCGGCACCAACAGAGAGACCTGGGACTCGTAGGGCGGCCGAGCTGAAAGATTTGTATGGCGCTGGGGCTGCGATGATCCACGGAATGGAAACCGCACTTCAAATGACTTATGACAGGCACCTGGACAGATTCAAACCAAAGCTTTGGCCCAACGTGCCACTGAAAATTGTATTTTCATGATTAGTTCATCTCACACTACCATGGGCATGGCTCATTAAATGTTTAGAACGTCAATTGTTTTGTGTTTGTTTTCAAAGTAGATATTGTATCCTGACAAATTAGATACAAATATTGTATGTTCTTAATGTTCTTGATATTATTAATTAAAACAACAATCATTAAATATCAATGCATATTCTGAATAAAAAAAATACATCAATTTGTATTCAATGTTATCATTGATTTAAAATACTATTTTATTTTTAAGTTCAAGATCAACGCTGTACTTTATTATATGATTCAATATTTTAAAATTAAAAGCATTCCTTTTTTTTATCATTTGGTTGATTTGATTGGTAGAAATGTGGCCCATGGGTACAAAAGTGATATTCCCATAGATTGCTTGACCAGAAGATGTGCTAAGAGAACAAAACTGTTTGTCCAGAATAACATGAAGAAAGTGTTTTATATTACATAAAATATTGGGATTGACCATAGTGAAAAAAAAAGTGACATTTAAAGATGATTCTTAACTACATGTGCAGTTCTACGTAATTACAAATAAACAAAAAGCTCATTGACAAAAATAACTTACAGGCTTTTCAATGAAAATTACCCTACAGCATAGGTTCTCAACCTTTTTTCGGCTCACTGCCCCCTTTTACAATTTGTTTCCGTTCACCGCCCCCCTCTCCCCCCAACTTTCTTTTATATAAATATTTTATGACTAAAGACTTTATATGTATATTTTCAAACATTACAATAACTACCCAGTTTGTATGGTTACCACCTATCTATACCCCTCAACAATATTTTCATTTCTATCAATATAGTTTAAAACACAATAAGGACATCTCGTTAAACTGAGATCAAAATATCATTAATATTAGCAGATGTTAGTGCAACAGTGATCGGTCAGCAGGGTTGACACGGCTGGTCAAGCGGTTAGTTCACAAAACTGTCAACCAAAAATTAACTGACACGTCGCGGGTTCTATTGCTGCCACTGACCGATCCCTGCAGGAGTATTGGGCCTAGTGGACGTAATAATCTTCTATCTAGAAGGAACGTCTGTAATATATAAGAAAAGACAAGACCAGCCGGCGGCACACTATATTTGCCAAATACAGACCCCTATTTCATCAAAAAGTCACTGCGATTCCTATTTCTTATTAATTTAATATAATAATATTTAGGCCTACTGTTGGGGATATCAGATATTTAGCAGCACTTGCGTTTACATCACATTTCATCCTCCAAAAGCTAATTGATTCAAATAACTGAGGTGTTAAAATATATCAGTTACGTTTGCACCGCCAACTTGCCCTTCACCGTCCCCCAATAACCCCCGGAAATGTCAGCTCCCCCCCCCCCCCCCAAAGCTTCTCAGCGTCTACCAGGGGGCGATATCGCCCCCGTTGAGAACCTATGCCCTAAAGTAACTTCTTTTAATTAATTAATATATGCTAAATAAATAATTATTTAACAATCAGGATAAAAATAATTTAGGTCTTAAATTACTTTCATTATAGCTATTTATTACTAGGACTTTATTTATTTACAATAAGAAAAAGCAGAATAAAGGAAATTGCAAAAGATATTAGTATTTGGACATTTATTGTAACTTTTAAATAAAAAAAATGGAAAGAGGTTGAAACTTTAATTTGTAATAAAACTTAATTTCTCCTGCTAATAAATTTTGTGCACATGCGTTAAAAATTATAAAAGTATAAATTGCCTGAAAGCAGAAATACAAGCACTAAGGCAAATTTATTTAAAAATTCCAAGTTCTTTGGTAGAATTGTTATTTTTTCATTTTAGATTTCTTAATTTGTGCATCAAATAATTTATTGCAATTCTATTAAAGAACATAAGCTATATATTTACTGAAGATAACATGTGCCTTTTTTTTGTCAAAAGTGCATTATATTAGATTTTGTTTTATCATATTTGTCAAAAAATGTGTTTGTTATAATATATTTGATTTTTTTATAAGCCAAACAATATCTCCCCACCATTTGCCTGGAAATATAGTAGTAGCTAGTATTTCAATCAATAAAATTTTATTATTCTAACATTTTGAGCCGATTTCATTAGTAATTAGTAAAAGGCTTTTATTATTTTGAGTTTTACTATAAAGTTTTGTATTTTTATACAAAGGACAGCTGCCTTATGTGCACCACAGGGGGCAAATAAGACCTGATACACAAAGCACTATGGCAAATAAAAAAAAATTCCTAGTTCTTTGCTAAGAATCACAACCAACATATAAAAATAATACAGACAGAAGATAAATAATTGAATTCTGTTATTTATTATTAAAAACAAAGAAAACTTGCAAATATTAATAGTTTGAAAAGTTTATTTACAACCATGCTAAAAGGCCAAGTAAACAATAAAATGTCCTTTATAGCTTGGTCTAAAACAAGCAATAACCTTTATTTCAGGTTGTGAGCTTAGTGATCATTTGAACACTTTCACACTGAAAGCATTTTTCTAAAAAAAATAAGTATAGGGGAAAACTCTATCTTCACATGTAAAACTAGTGTGATTAAAAAAAACATAGCTAATGGTCCTGTATTTATATACAATTACCATGAAAAAATATTTTTGTACATAGCCTAATGCACAATTTTTTAACAGAGTAACTGGAAACAAATCTCAAAGAATATGTTGTGGATAGCAATTGACTTTTTAAAATTTTGTTTCACTTTTAGGAAATAAAATAATAATTTAATTATTTACCTGGAACTCCGAAGTAGCGGGTAAAACAAATCTGATACAAGTAAATTCCCCTCCCCCACACACATGGACAGCAGAAGCTTGTTTGAGCCCTAGAAAAGTTATTTATTACTTTTTAGAGCAGACTTCTATTTAAGGGAGAACATGAGCCGATTTACTCTTATGGAGCTTGAATTCAGCTGTATCTTATAACATAGATGGGTCACCATATAGGTTCGGCATTCAAATAAATAATACACGCCCGACTCTCTTTTGCAGTCTTGACACCATGAATTAAGGTGGATCCTAAGCCTACTTAAATAGGCCCTTAACGGACACTGCCCAGTGCAGAATTGGGAAATTGTGGCTTATTCCAACTTATAGTTATAGACCATTTTTAAAACATTTTAGTGCCTTAGACTTAATGAAACAGCATTCACCAAAATCTAAGAAAAACAAAAACATGAAGAAAACTTATGGTTCAAAAGTAACAAAACTTAAGGACTTAAAAAATATAATTATTAATTGAACTGATTATTTTTTAAAACAAACTCCCTTTTTTGGGTAGATAACATAATGCAGACAAGTGTTAAGTCAATCAGTAACAAAATGAAATGCTCATATATTGATATAGGAGAAAATATAGAGATAATGCATCTCGCACAGTATTGAACAGGTTAACAAAGTATCACTTAAAATAACATAATTCTTCATACTTCATAGTTCTCGCTGAAATTCCTGAGCATCATAGTTTCAATATAAAAAACAAAAACACTAGACTGGACATTAAAAATATTTATCACATTATATTGAATTATTCTCAAGATTAAGCGCCAGTGAAAGAAAACCAGTTTGTCCTAAGTAACAAATTCACTGATAATCGGATTGTCCCTATGGACAAAAATGTGGACTGTGCATGATAATGATATGTTCAGAATCTTAAGGAAGCCTCTCATTTCCATTGCGCTGATCAGTCTCTGGAGAACTACTTTGCCCATCTGGCTTTAAGCTTTCATCAGATTTTATGGAATGGACACAAGATACTTGAAGGAGGATACTGGTTTAATTTTTTTTTCTGGTCACCAGCATTTCAGTTACTAATCCTTTGATATTGTTTGCTGTGACCTTCATCTTTTCTGCTTTTATTCTATGCAGTAAAATTGTTCCACAATTTTTCAATTTGTCTTGTCTACAGACTAAGCCGCCTGTAATGGACAAAGCATAGTTTGGAGATTGTTCACAACGCTCATGGTGATTGATTTGGCATGGTCCTCCAACAGTTCTGTCATGATCCTTACAAGAAAGAGATTAAAAAAAGGATGGGGGAGAGTAAATAGCACAGCCTGAACCCAGCAGTGGTTTCAAATTTATATCCTGCATTGCTGTTGAAAAGTACTAAACTTGAGAACTTGTTACATCGTGGCATTTCATCAGTGTTGCTTAAGTTTCTTAATCTCAATTTGAAAGCTTTATTAGTGGGAGGTATAATGATTTAAAAATGTAGATAAATTATTAGAGGCTTACTCCTAAAAAGCATTTTTTGAGGGAGACATACTCGGTTAGGTTTGCTTGGTGGCATCTACTTTTACTGATGCAGCTCTTTTTGTAAACTGATTTCAATAATAGCTAAATAATATATGGCAAATGTTTGTAAAAAATGACTAACAAAAATACATTTTAAAATGAACAACAATGTAATCATTGCTAGAGTTTTTGGCATAATTAAAAACAAGGCTATTTTATTTGTTTACAGCATGTTAAAATGTTTATATGTGTTCAATATCAATGCCAACATCATCCTCCTCACTCCCAAGACTGTCATCTGAATCATCCTCCTCTTCAAAGAAATCCATAAATTCATCCTGAGGGTCTACACCTTCAAACAATCTATTAGAGCAAGAGGATGTAGGATGCTGATAGTGTGCGTAGGGGTTTGACTTGGACAGTTCTTGTTGGCACAACCAACAAAAAAAGGCACGGCAATTGGTACACGTCATTTTATTGCAGCCATCTTTCTTCTGTAGATCAAGAAACATGCCAATTAGTGAATGGCTACTGAACGAGTAGGCTTATAGGTCACTAACAAAAGCCTTTGGGAATTTTATACAGTGAACTCAAAAAAGGAACATAATATTCTTTCTTTCAGTGACTATTCTTAAACTCTTTTATTCTTTGAAGCTCTCCATAGAGAGCAAGACAGCATTCTAAAACTACAGTATACGGGATAAAAAGGTGTATTTTATAGTGTTGCCATTAGATCTGGTTTGAATACATACAAATTTAATCTTATCATTAAAAACTTTTGAAAAAAAAAAAAAAAAAGAGGAATTTAAAAGAAGAGACAACTGATTGAAGAAACGTACTTGTATAAATGTACTACAGCAAGGGCATTGTTTACTGTTAGACTCCAACCACTGATTTGATCTGGTTTCTTCAATGGCTCTTTGTATCACCTGTTTCCCATAGCACTTCTCCAGCTCCAGTCTACGATCAACACTACCAGATTCATACTGCTCAAACAGCATAGCAAACATCTCTTTTGGACAAAAACAAAAAAAAGCACAAAATAATCATTAAGGAATTGTGTAATGCTGTTAGCCTTTTGTCAGCATAGCACCCAGGTTGGACTGAAGAACCCAGCTTCAAGTCCTAGAAAATGAAGCGATTTCACTGTCCTAGTTTTGGTGGCATTCTTTTGTCTGCCTAGTTTCAACAACATTTAACCCCTTAAATACAGCGGACATCACGTCGACGTCATCATTTTCGTACACTTAAATACCTAGGACATCACATCGACATCATAAAGAACTGGTAAAAAGATGCAAAGTCAGCAAATATTATATTAAAAACCTGCGGTAGTTAAAGGGTTAAGGAGAAACTCAAGATAACTTCTGGGCACACAAGCCACCTGCATGCTATGGCTAATTTAATAGGCAAACTCTGATTCACAAGCTTTATACAACAAATTGTTCAGGGGAAAACTTTACAGACTTATGAAATCCAAAATTCAAATTTAAAAAAAAAAAGCTACCAAAATAGGGAATATTCTTTTTTTTTTATAGTTTCATGCTATGTCATAACATGTTAAGAATCAAATGATAAACTGAAAACTTTACTAATGAAAACAGAATCCCAAGTGCATTTAGTAGGTAGGCTACCTGATTTCAATTTGCATGGGGTATGTCCATGATAAGTATTTTGGCATCTCCCGCAAAATGCATGCCTGCACTTTTGACAGAGACCTAGATTCTCTTCAAGAACAACAGGAAACTGACAGAATGGCCTAGGACAGTTCATAACATCAGTCATCACATCAAATGCAGTTTTGAGCAAAAGCTTGTCATAGCGCTGATACATATCTTCAGTGACAACACTTGCAACCTTTAAAAAAACAAAAACACATTTGCATCCCTAAATGACTAATGCATTGAGTTTAAGAACTATCACTAAAATATTACAGGGTTTCTTACTCTAAATATCATTTTAACATCCCCAGATGTATATGTGTATAATTAAATATTTGAGTTTTCTTAATGACTTCTCAACCTTAACAATAGGGTTATTCACCTTTTTTTAAATATTATTTTTAAAAGTATTTTTCATGCTTTTTTGGTTCATTTTAGTGAGATTCACAAACTTTCCAAAACTGGATGGACCCTGTATTATTTTTTGCCAGAAATATTTAATATAGTGTGACAATTTAAAAATTATAAATATGTTTTTTTAAAGGTTGTATTAAAAAAAATTCCCCATTTGTCCATTTTAGTGCAGAAGCTTATTTGATAATCATTATAAAATTCCCCAACTTTTCCAAAAACTAAAAAAAAAAAAAAAAAATATAAACTGGGTCAGGTATGTGTCCATTGTCTAAATGTTTGCAGTTTATATCTATAATGTTAATCAGTTAATCTAATTCAAATATTTTTGGTTACAGTACACACAGGGCTCATAGAGATGATTGTTTAATATACTGAAATTCACTAACTTTACTCCTATGAATCCTAAATATTTAATAGGACCTTTCAAGAATATTGAAGCAGCAATTCACCAATTTCCTAGGCTAATATCAGGATTGTACAGATAGCACAACTTTCATCTGGCTTTTCCCTGTCTTGCTAACATCATGCTGGCCAGACTAGCCACCAAATAAATTTTTTTCTCCTAGGTTTGACGTCAATCTTCTTGATTGCCAATGCAGTAGGCCCTGATGCATTTTAAAACAAATTATTTATTCAAAGATTTCTTATAAGTCTTACTTCAGTGGGTAAAATTGTCTTGTCACACTGATACCCAGGACAGCGTAGATCACTAACGGCACCATCTTTGATCAGGGCTTCGATCCAGCCTTTACTGCAGTGTTTGCACTGCCTATGCTCATCGCAGTTGACAAGGCGAAGAAACTCTGTGCCTGGTTTCTCCTCCATGCAGACCTCACACGTAGTCAGATTGAAATCCAGGACCTATCCAATGAAAAGTAAAGCAATAAGAGAGTTCCTACCTTTAAAACCCACAGGCTGTGTGCGCACAATACTTCACCTCTTTATTTCTATTGATTCTATTTGACTATTAAATCTTTGGCATCAGGCAAATGCTACTCTGAATATGGTAATTACCTTCCGCAAATGTAACAACCCTAAAAGTTTTGCCACCAAAACATAAAAAAAAAAAAAATAATGTTTTCAGGCAACCATTGTTTTCGGACTTGGGGCAAATTTTCATTAACATATTATTTATTAGTTAAAGTTTTATGTAAGTGATACACACTCAAATGTCCTACGTCTAGCAATATTACTTATAATCTTTAAAAATTGTTTTTAGAAAATTAGCTCAACTTAAAAATAACAAGCTTATCACAACTAGAATTACTCACTGCCGGTAAAACATCATCAATGCTGCTGAAAGTCTGGATTCCTCTCTGGTCAAAAGGTCTAGGTTTCAACATTCCAGGCTTTGAACATCTGGATGGATGAGTATAGATGTGAACTAAGACTCTGCCAAGATCATATGGAGATTTGATACCTGGATAGATATATGTATCCAAATAACAATACTGACAAAATTTTGGTAATTCTATTTATACTCTTGCACCTGATTAGCAATCCCAGGAATAAACATGATGAGACGTGTCAAGTCAGACAGCCTAGTGCCAGATAGCTGGCAAGGGTTCTTTTGCAACAATATGATACAAAAATGTTATTAACCTAATGGGACTTGTAGGAAGGAGAAAAGGCAGGAAAAGGGAAAGAAAACAGTGTGTAGATATCTTGACTAGCGAAGTGACAGGACTAACCTCATCATACTGGCAGTGTTCGCTGAAGTTTGCTATCTTTCTTACTATCATTGTGTGCACATATTATTTTATTTCACTGAAAATGTGTATATTGTTTTATACCTTCAAAAACTGTCACAGTTTTTTTTTTGCATCAGAAAGACTGCAAGGGTGCTAAAGGGTAGTAAGAAACAAACGCAAAGTATCCCGTCATACGAAATTAATCCATAGGGTAGTGAAGCAGTGTTCACCAGTTTTTGAAAGAATGCGGGTGAAGAGGCTAAAGGGTATTCCCACAGAAAATGAGGCATAAACGTTCCTGCTTAATCTATAAAAAAAATAATTTATGATGCTGTCAGCTATCTGCTGTCCCACAATCTGTTAAAATCTACAAAGCTGATTTAACACTATATGCATAATGAGATGAAAAAGGGGTTCCTGGGTAGTTTTTAAGAGTATGATTGATTTCCAATGTCTTAAGTTATATCTGTGAAATTTTAAAGTTATTTATAGAAAACAGATGTTTTTATGCAGCTCTTTCATAAATGAAAGTAAAATTTCGTATTTAAATAAAATTATTGAAAAGTAAAAACAAAAATCTTTTGACCTATATACTTGTTTGTCTTATGAAAAAATAATTTTTACTTCCATATTATAAATTATTATAACACATAAGTCTTAATATCTAATTTTGCCTTCTTCAGTACCATTCTGTGGGACTGCAGCATGTCATTTAGAAGAAGAACAACACTCACCTATCTGAATGTTGTATTTATAAAAAAACTTATTTTTTGTGTGTGTTTTAAATGATAAGTGATCTGAAAAAAAAAATTGAATATAATAATTAATATTGTATCCCACATACCTAGGTAGTCAATAACTTTATTGTACAAAAAGTCATGCCATTCTGCTATCACAGAAGTCCCTTTATGCTTCAACCAGATGCTGTCCAACTTCTCACATAATCTGCTCAACTACACACAGAGAACAAAAGGGGGAGTTCAATCATTTGTATATGAAGACAACACTGGAAAGAAAATGGCAGTGTCACACTTTTGTAGTTTAGAGTTATTCCACATTTAACAAAGGACTATGCCTCTATTTTCAGTATACAGGGATTTTTCTTTTCTGATTTTCCTATGATTATTGCCTTTTTTCCACTTGAAAAGTAGTTCAGTACATACTATTAATACTATGTTTGACTCTATTTATGACTGGGGCCATAACTAAAAAAATTACAAAATGTGACTGCTGTTTTTTCCAGTGTGGTCTTCATAGATATATATAGATGAAAATGAATAATTTAATAAATAAATTTGCAAAAATCACAGATGTGTTGAAATTCTGCATAAGCTGTAAGCTCTAAATTAAACTAGTCCACCATGCTATAAGATTTTTTTAATATCAACATGTCCATGTAGGCCTATTTTGTATGTAAGTGTCTTCATAGTGAGTTTTTAGTAAATTTGTCTCAGGAATAAAGGTCTATCTCTGGCTTGGTGTAACAGAAGTAATGTGCTAAATTGTTAATTTTGGACTAGATTTAAATTTATGATTCCATTTTAATTCTAGAGAAAAAAAAACTTATTATTATAGCAATAATACTGTTAGTTTAATAAAGATTTTAAAAAATGATAACAAAACAATAAATAAAAAATATAGAAACTATACAATTGAAAGGAAAAGAAATGAAAGACTGAAATGAGGAAGAGCAAGAAAAACATAAAGGAGTGTTAAATAAAATTTATAGAAGACTTTTTTTCCCATTCAAAGAATGATGTACAAATATGTTAATACTCTATAGGTGATTTATTTCATTACCAATTATTCTCATAAAGAACACTGCCAGGAACAAATAAAGTGTTATATTAATCAAACAAGATTTACATTGGACTTTTTTTCATTAAGATTTTAAATTATCAGCATTATTTATATTTACTGTATTATCCCTCTAGTCATAAAATCTTTATGATTCAATATATAACATGGCATTTTAAGTAATTTGAGTTGAAAATCTGAGTTAAAAAATTTATAATTCATGAAAGATGCCATCAAATCTACATTAAAAGTAAATTTGAGATAGCTTTTGAGGAACAAAAAAGAAAAAGCAGTACAAATTATATTTTAAACAAGTGTTTTCCTGATTAACACTTTTGAATACCTAGGTGTGCTGTAGCTGTAAAAAGGTAAGGTGAAATCTGCAATCATGCTGAATTGCAGTCTGAAAATGATACTGCCCATGAACATAACATCATTAATTAATGAAACTCTACTTTGACAACAATGATTAAAGAAACTTAGAAAAAGCAATAATTAGACTTGCATTTTTTTTCTCCAGCCAGCAGCAAGAAAGAGTAAAATCAGGAGCATTTACTGATGGGTAATTGTGAGGGTAAGAAAAATTCAGTGTGATGGGAGGCAGCCGCTTGATTGCATACAACTTCTCTTGTGTTGAATTCAGTTTTGGGTTAACAGCACTATTTGTGCCGATTTCTTGCACAATTATTTTCGCAGCAGGCCTTTTGCCCCTACCTGTACCTGTATTCAAAGTAATGTATAAAAACAAAAAACTGAACACCAAAAAATGTAACATTTAATATAAATATTTATTGAACACTTAATTTTATTCTTCTAATGAAATTATTGTAAACAAAAAAAAACAATGTATCAATTCTAGTAAAACAATTTTTTTTAAATATATTATTATTTTTTAACTATTTGGAAAACTACTTACAAAATGCTAATTTTCTGATAGCCCTTAGATCTTTTGTGATTTTCACAAAAAACTTTTCAGGTGTATAAATTGGGATATTGAACACCCCTCCTGAAGGAAATAAAAGTTTATAGTCAGTTATATTAGACATGACATGATAAAAACAAAAGAATCAAAGGGTTATAGAAAAAAGAAAAAAAGCACAGAATTCCTCTAAGTAATTGTAATAAAGAGGAAATACAACAATTTGTCCTTGGCATTAAAACTACTGTCAGATTAAAAAATGATTATATTAGACCACTTGATAACAAGCAAAACTTTTTGAAATGTTATACAGAAAACCAATATTATGCAGTTTTCAATGTCCATGAACTAGGAATTACTCTATGAATTGCACACAACTGTATGACAGCCCAGTACAAATGTGCTGAAAGAAACTACCCAAGCATTAGCAATCTTGAATTCAACATTAACAGCAACCAATACTTAACTAAAGTATAAATATAGTAGTTGGACCCAATTGATCCGTAGGGCTGGTGAAGAAGGGTTCACCAATTTCTTTGGCCACTGCATATTGGGGGATAGTGTGGCCAGCACAATGCCCAGCCACCTTTACTTTGCCACAACTAATGTCAGGTAACCTGAGCTGGGTAGACTCAGGGACACCCTTTAGACCCAGAAACCGGGAATAGAATGCAGGACCTTCAGCACGCAAGCCAAACAAGTGCCCGCTTGACCACTGTGTCCCCATAAGTATAAATATATTAATAGAGTCAATGTGAGTGTTTGATAAATAAAAATGATGCTCTAAAAGTGTTAACAATACCTGGTGGATGACCATTGGGATTATCATGTTTGCAGATTTCTAAATCTTCATTTTCAAATATTGCCTCTAAAGCAAAAAGTTCATTTTCTTGTTCTATTCGATCCTCCCCTTCTGCTAATTTTAGGGCTGGGTATTCTTGGGTCTGACTTGATATTTTTTCTGAAAAACATATTTACATATTAATTAATGCTTTTCTATTTGGTTTCAAAGTTTTAAAATTCATTAAAAAAAAAAAAAAAAAAAAAAAAAACACAACATTAAGATAAAATATAAAAAAGCATAGTATTTTTATTATAAAATACACTTTGTATCTATGTTATCAGCATTTATAATTTCCCTAAGTTTTACAATGTTCAGACATCTAGGTCATTTAGCTGATCAGGAAAAAAATTAAGTAGATTTACTCTCAACTTTTTGATGATCAAAAGGCTGTTGCGGAGGCCCTATGTTCCACAAGGAACCAAAGGCACTAAGCAAATACTCTCAACTTACAATATAAGAGTTGATATATGAGTTTTATCAAGCATGCTGATGAATTTGTTAATTGTAAATAAATAATAATTTGTGCACATACATATCTTACAAAAAATTGTTTTAAATGTGGCATCTATAATAAAAAAAACAGCAAAAAAAAAAAGTAACAAGGTTGTTGAATGTGCTTATAAGAGTAAAATGACTATAAATATCACTGTTCAATATGTTGTTTTGCTTGTACTGTATACTGTCTGATGTGTACTTCGCTATTTTAATGTTCACAAATTTTGTATGGATACATTTCCATGGGTCAACTAGTTGGATAGATACATATGGGCCTAATGGCCTATAAAATTGTCTATTGTCAGAAAGAATCTAAATTAAATAGCATGTGAAAAGACGTAAATAATTGGCACACACTATGTGTAATTATCAAGCTTGGAAGTTTAAACAAACTTTAGGCTCCGCTTACCAATGTCTCCGCCCTCAGCCATTATACTGCTTCAAATATAGAAAACATATTTCACACTCAGGAATTCTTGACCCTGTTTACGGAATGTAAAATTAGATCAGTTATTTGCCTGTTCAAAGGTTTTCAAACTAGACCCTCCAACTGCCCATCATCTGATGCCATGCAGGAGGCTTGGGATAGGGTTGTAATACTCCTCTTTCTCAAAGGACCGTCACAAAAATATATACAAGACTGGGACAAACATTTATCACATAGCTTAAAAATTCATAAAAATTACTTTTTAAAAATATAGAAACAAGCTAAATTCAACGGGGCAAAATTAAATAGGCCTGTAGCCTATTATAAGTTAAAGATAAAAATTTCTTAAACTACAATTAACAGAAAGCTATGGATCTAATCATTTAAAAAATATTATTTTTATTTATTACTAATAACATTTAGGAGTAATTTAAAATAAATATTATAATAAACCAACCCATAAAAACCAAGTTTTTATTGTACTCCCTTCTTTTGTAAACTAATTTTACTATCAAGTAATTAAATAATTTATAAGAAATATCTTTTGTTTTAAAAAAATACCGGTTTCTGATTTCCGTGAACATTTATTTGCACAAAAACACGACACGAATGTAAACTTGAATTAATTTTTTCCCTTCATTCACAAAGCGCATCCTTTTTTTTCCTAGCTTTGTGTCGAAAAAAACAATAAAAAGTTGGACCGGCATTTTCAACGTGAAACCAAACCATAGACCAGTTATCTATAAAGTGTTTAATAAATTAAAAAAAAAATCATAATTATAGTATAATTAAGTTTTTTTAACTGAAAATTTGATAGAATGTATTGTTAGTCACCATAAGTCTGCTGCCCAAGTTTAAACTCGATTGGAAACGGGAAGTGGTCAAAAAATCAATGCAAAATTTTACAAGCAAGCAAGCAGACAGACATTACAAGTTAATAGAAAGGGAGTAAAAAGTAATATTAATGGACATTTTTTTATAAAGTAGAAAAAGTAAGAGAAAGCTATCAGAATTGAACGCAGGTCGCCCGCATGGCAGTCAGATACGCTAACCACTCAGCTAGGGAGCTCTGCAAGATTGCAAAAGTAAAATATGAGACAATAAGGTCACGTGTCTATAAATTAACCAAGTTATATATATAGATAATCAGATTATAGCGTCGTTGCCAGGCAAAAACCTGCCAAGTCTGAAATTTTAATTATTTTTTTTTACCAAAATGTTCCTTGGGATATCTCACATGATGTATAAAAATAACTTGTAGTATTGTCCAATAGATTTTCTACAATTTTAATTCCTATTAAAATAGCTTCGTTCATTCGTTTACTCGATCTATGCATTTTTTTGCTTCTCCTAAAAAATTTGCTTTTTTTGGACTTGGCCGGTTTTCGCCTGGAAAGATGATATAAATTTTACACCATCCCCAATGTCAATGGACTCTTTTATTTGAATACAAGTTTAATAATGTGGGCTATAACGAACAAACGTATATAATGTTAATATTGTGATGAATCTTCATGTCATATTATAATTAGCCTACACTGAGCTACAAACACTGTGTTGATTTTATTAGACTCTAATCACTTAAATTATTAAATCAGCCTACTAACCTAATACTAAAGTCTGATCCTAATACTAATAGCCCACATTCTACATAGGACATAGTACATAGTCATAGTAAAGTAGTAAAGTCTTTGTGAATACAATGGGTATATAGGCTAGTGTAACATATAACATACTAATCATTTACTAATGACTAATGTAACATAGAACATTAATTATTGAACATTAACATAGCTTACAAATGACTCCTAAAATAATCACTTTATCAGCCGCTAATCCTAATTATTTATACTAATACAGAAAACACATATATATTTTATAACTTTTAAATTATTATAACAACAAGAGATAATAGTATTGGTCATTGGTAGTGCTTAAGGTAAAGGTTTACTCTGCTGAGGACCATTACTCATTGAGAGTCATTGTAACTCATACCTTATTAAGTTATTAACAAATGGAAACTGCTTTCGTAACACTTTCGTCTGCTGATTAGAGTTTTTAAAGAATATGGTATTGTTCCGTAGTAAAATGTCTTCATATTTCTTTTCTGTTGAGCCTACATTTGCCCATTCCTATGTTGTTATACACAGATCTATGTGTTTTAGTTTTTACCAGTGAATTTCAACCATCTGAATTATGAATTATTTTCTTTAATCTTTAATAAAAATAATATAAAGAAAAAAAAGTATGCCAAATAATTAGGCGTAGATCTAAATAAATTCTTTGTAATTGTCCCATTACTAAACGCAGATCAGATACTAAATGACTATTTAAATGGGACGTTCACTCGATTGAATTTTTTTTTTTCTTGTACATTAGCATCTGCCACTGAGCTATATAATATATAGATCTATATATGGAGTGCTCAAGCTGGATAATAAAAAAAAGAGGAGAAATTGTGGATTTTAAAATATAGATAAGTGCACTGAATGGCACTGAGCTATATATACATGGAAGTACCAAAAATTAAAAAACTTTTCGTAATTGCATCATTGAAATTTGATAAAAATGAACTCTTTTTTACTGAACATACATTATATATTATATATATGCAGTGGCACACAAAAAGGGTCCCCACACATTAGAGATGGGAATCGAACCGAACCCGAACCGAACACACCGAACTCGAACTGTCGTTTCCAGCGAACCGAACCGAACCCGAACTCTGCCGGTGACCGAACCGAACCGAACCCGAACTTTAAAGTGTTTGACTCCGAACCGAACCGAACGAACCTATATAAAAGTAACAGAAACAAAAATATTTTAATCTTGTCACTAGCAAGCTTTCGAAAGAAATGATTGCATTTTTATTGATACTAATTAAAAACAAAAGAATTATTTTTATAACCATCCCTCCCCCAACACACCTTGACACATCGGCTTTCATGTACGTAGCGCGGCAAAAGAGAAAAGCAAAACATTCCTAAACAAACATAGACCGACCGTCAACGTAAGTGACCTAGATAAATGGATCACAAAAGATTGCTATCTCCGCCTCTGCGACGTCATACTTCTGTGTCATCACCCCGCTTCCTAGCTGCCTTTCCCCCACAAAAAATGATTAGCGTGTTTATTATAATAACAATCAGTGATAACACCCTTTGACTTTTTTCCCCGACGAGCTTTTTTTTTTTCATTCAATGTATTTTGCGAAGGGAAAAGAAGCCTAAAAGTATGTCAACTGCATTACTACAGCGCCGGCGCTGTGGCTAAAATTGAGTGAATGAGTTACGTTGCAACTAGGGGTGGGGGAATGAAGAGGTGTATATTTAACCTCACATTTGACTACGCAACATAAATTGACTAGACATCATGGTAAACACTCCAGCCACGTATTGTGAGTGAAAACAAAAAATCCAGATTGTATGTCATAGATGATAAACTGGAAGAGTGTGAGACAAAAAACATTGCGAGGTTGGAGGAGAGAAAAAATGTGTAATGTAGAGGGTAGGATAACATCAGGGAGTGGACAGGAATAAAACTGTGCGACACAATGAGAAAGGCTGAGAGACTGGAGGAGTGGAGGAGGATAGTGTACATGTCATCTGTGGCGCCCCAACGGTCCAACAGACTAGGGGGTATGTAGGATGTAAGTAGAGAGGTAGGGGGCAAGTGATAGCACATTTAATGGTATAAAGGGGGAAAGAGAAAACATTTTTAATGGGAAAATCGTGCACGGTTTGGGTTGAGGTGGGGGAGGGGCAAAAAAATAGCATTTTTTTTTGTTTGCATTGGTGTACGGGTTCGCCCTGAATAATTCAAAAACTCTAATATTTCCTTTAAGTATGAAAATTAAAAAGTTAACAATTGATAATAAAATTACATTTCTATTTTTAAAAATTCATTTTTTTAAATCCTTGTTTTTTGGAAACTAAAAAAAAATGGGGGGGGGGGGGGGGTGTTGCCAAGAACAGGTCACAGAGACTATATTGTTATTACTTGTCATTTCAGGTTACTTTTTAAGAGTTCAACTTGTCTTTCATGACATTTTAGAGCGTTGATAACAATGAGCATTTTCAAAAGAAATTATATTTTTTTGTAATGGCGAATTTTTTTTAATCCCCATCACGTCGCTTAGGCCTGCAACAGAAATACGTCGCTTACACTAGAAGTACGTCACTCACACCAGAATGCGTCGCTTGCATCATAAATACGTCGCTTGCATCATAAATACGTCGCTTACACCAGAAATACACCGCTTACATCAGAATACGTAGCTTACATCATAAATACGTCACTTACACCAGAAATACGTCGCTCACACTAGAATACGTCGCTTACATCATAAATACGTCCCTTACATCATAAATACGTCGCTTACACCAAAAATACGTCGATTAAACCAGAATACGTCGCTTACATGATAAATACGTCACTTACACCAGAAATACGTCGCTCACACCAGAATACGTCGCTTACATCATAAATACGTCGCTTACATCATAAATACGTCGCTTACACCAGAAATACGTCGCTTACATCATAAATACGTCGCTTACACCAGACATGCATATAGCCTACTCGATGTATTTCATAAAACACAAGAAGACCTAGAAAGAACACTTATTGTGGTTGTTTTTATTTGCATCAACCTATGCATAATAAATTGTGAGTTTTGAAAATGTGCCAGAATACAAACACTATTTTAAATCATGAGAAAATCCAGTTGTAGGCTACTATTCTAAGCTTTTTTATTTAGTTTTAGTAATTAAATTGTTTTTTCGTTATATGAAAAACTGTTCTATTAAAACGCAAACATTGTAAGAGTTCAATAGTTGTCGAACCGAACCGAACCCGAACTTAGTTTTTTACTAATCCGACCGAACCTAACCGAACCCGAACTTAGGGTCTTACCGAACCGAACCGAACCCGAACTTATGGTCTCACCGAACCGAACCGAACCCGAACTTCTAAATGTGGGTTCGATTCCCATCTCTACCACACATTCCAAAAAGAAATTTGTTAGTGACATTATATGCCCATTCTTTCGTTTCAAATGTAAAACAAAATGCATTTATTCTCCTACATATTTAAACGCTCCAATGCAACCAATCTAAGCGCAATATAAAATTTAGTAATGACGTAATGATTTTACAGAATGTAACATCAATTAACGTCACTTTTCTGAGATATATGGAAGGCAAGGGGCGAGGCCACTAGGGGCCCCCACATAAATTTGGGAACAGGGCCCCCACAATCCTAAATACGGCCCTGTATATATGTAAGAATGGAGAGTCATGACCGCCGATGTCTGCTCCAGACTTGGCACCTAAAGAAGAAGGATATAAGCTTATATAGGCCTACATGGAGTGCTCAATCACTTAGCCTATGTTCTTAGTACATTTATAATAAAAGTTCCTTTTTTATTAAGCTAAATGTTTTGTTATATTTTTTTTATTACTTTATCAATCTGTGGATTCCAAGATAACTTGTCATTTATTATTACTCCTAAGTAGGCCTACTTTGTATTTTACTTTGGGTTAGCTCTTTTATTCGTTGTCTGTACTATGTCTGTAACTGTTGACAAGGCATATAACTGTTCCCAACGGGATATGCGCTGTACAAGTCTTATTATTATTATTATCTTTGCCATTAATTAAGTAGTTAGTAATTATTTGTTTCTTTTTCTTGGATACTCTTAGCAATTGGCACTTTATTGGGTAAATATTATTATGTAGGCATCGATGCAAAGTACCGCCACTTTGTAGAGGTAGCCAATGGATCTAACACTGTAGAACTGTCACAGAATCTCACTTTGACCTAAACATTTCTTGGCTTAATTGTTTGTTTGTAAATATTAAATAATTTATTTTTTCTTTGGTATTCATTATTAAATACAAAAATTACATAATGCTATAACACGCCTCTTATATTTATTAAAATAAAAAGATAGTAACTTGTAATATTATGTTTAGTTAAAGAAGATTATAAAAAAACTATTTTAAATAAAATTAGTCTGTATCATTTAATGCTCATCGCTAATTGTTCAATGTCAGGTACATATTAATCACTTCTGAGTGATCAAGTGTAATTTTAAGCGACCTCTTAGTTGAACCAAACGCTGAAAGCAGAGCGAATGCCTATCAGTTGAGAATAGCAGACGTCTTTCCTAAGCAGCTTCCTTCCAGATTTGTCCGCGAAAATTGGCACATTTTGATTACCATCTTTTAATGTTTAAAATTCAACTTGCTGCATTTTAAAATCGTCAATACACTATGAGATCCACATCGAAGAAGGTTGTAATAAGGTCAAGCCAGTCAGGCTTAATGTGATATGAAAACATGAGTCCATGAATTTTAAAGTCTTGCGTTTGTTTAGAAAACTCTCCTATGAGTGCTTCAATGTACTTCCCGAAAAAATCCCATCTTTCTATATATCTTACTATATGACTTAAATAAAGGGGGTAGTTAAATGTTTTGAAAGGGATTTCACTGCAAGCAGCAAGGTAGGCCCTATGTCTAGCTTCAATGCAAATCCGTTCCAGTCGTCTAACAGTTTAAATGCTGTTTGATCCCGTCCTTGTAAATGCAAATTCAGCTCACTGCAATGTGCCAGCTATGTCATACAGAAACATCGGCTTTAACAGTCAGTTTCTTAAAACTAAAAAAAAACAACAAAGTATCTCAATGTAGTAGGCCCTATAAGCCTAATTTAAACTTTATTACACTGACCAAATGGACCGCTTGCTTTAATATTATGCTATTTGATGACTCGAATGACTTCATTTTGGAATTATCGATTCCCTTTTGTATTGTACACTTCCGTTTTATTTCATTGCTATGATTTCCCAAGGAAAAATTGAAATTGAAAGTTGTATACAGCGGAAAATTTTAGGCAGACGTAAGAGCGTAGAAATCATTTAAGACAGCGTTATTGGATGCGCACGGAAAAAAATGAACATATAAGCTCTAAAAATAGAGCAAGCGGTCCATCTTATTATAGTCTTTGCACTGACTTAAAAAAATAATTTCGAACACTTTCTATTTGTTCTGATTATTGTTTTTATCTCGGGATGGAAGTCGAAGTCTATATCTCGCAACTTTTGGATAATACAGGATCTACGCATTCTGTAGGCCTATATATGGCGTTAACGGCGTCAACAATAGGCCTAATCCATAATAAAGTCCAAAACGTGAAATGCATTGATTAAAAAAGCTCTAGATTCTAGCCAATGATCACCTGAGAAGTAATTTGGCCCTGTGGAGAGAGGGTGTGTAGCTAACAATACAATGGCTAATTATTGCTTTTTTTTGCTTATATAATAGATGCACTCGGTAGGCCTATAATATGCTTACACCAAGATAATTTTATATCGATTTCTTGCTTTAAAAAAATTAAATGCAAGTATTGACATTGAACTAATATAAATAAGATAAGTATTTTTTTTTACATCTCGCTAACATGTATGGTTTTATCTATTAGGACCAACATAATTTAATGATATTAGATCTACACTATTTAAATAAACGACCCACATTCATAATTCTTCCTTTTATTTCTCATTTATTTCCTTCCTATGTCTATTTGACAGCTAACCCATTTTCTCTTCTTCTGTATAAACTATAAATGATATTGTTACGACCCATCTTCTAAGCTTCATGTGGTTCCCCTCCCGTCCCTTTTGTTTCCACAGGGACCTTTTTTTTTTACACACAGCTGTACTCCCAGAGGCGATACCCTCGACGATAGCAAAATGGGACAGGGGGGGGGGGGGCGGTGGATTTAACTGAAGAAGTGTTCACCAACCCTCTGGCTAAAGATATAGAGATACTAACAAGATGACCTTCTACCATGCCGCCACTAATTAGCGCTGGTATTTCCTCCAGGCAGATGCGCCCTTTTCCCTGGACTAGAAACACATTTTGCAGGCCATTTCGGAAGGAGTTTGACTCCCTCTCTTTTTCTTTTAAAGCTAATAATATTTATAAAAGCAAGAAATGTTTTCTCCCCATTTTCAATGCCTTGACCTACCAACAACAAACAAAAAGAGCGTTCATGTCTTATAATGTTAATTACTCAATAGTTGATGTTTAACTCAGGGACCTTGAGAGAAAAAAAAATATGCCGGTACGAGATCTTTTCTGCCCTCCCCCCCCCCCACTTTTTGTCTAACACTAGTCATATCTAGATGATTTTTTTCTATTATATAGGCTACGTTTGAATAATCAGTAATCTTTTTAAAAGGTCTGTGGACCATATTTTGTAACTGTCATAAGTGTTACCATTTACCAATAGAGTGTAGTCAGTTCAATCACAGCCTTACAGGTCTATTACAAAAATACTTTAATCAAGTACATAATTCTTAGTATAAATTATTGTAATTGTTCCTCCGCTTCAGTATTGATCTTGCAAATAATATTACAAAGATGTGTATAATGGGAAAAGTGACTCTCACTAATGATTGATGATTAATTTGTGAAAAGAACTCCTCGAGAAGTATTGGAGGTTGTAAAGTTGGACAATTAAATTGTCATTTATTCATTTTAATACGGATTAATTTGAATGTGAAAATTGAGTGAGTAAATTGAGAATATGAGACTTGTTAAGTTAGGCTACTTGTAGTTGTCACAGCTACTTGATTTAATAATTTGGGACATATCTATGACATCTGAAATTCTTTAATAAATAAATATCAATATTATATCAAGTCATTTAAAAAAGACTTCAAGTTCAATGCGTTTTTAATTTTATTTATATAAATTATAAACGATTAACAACTTCAGAACTTTTCAATACGGTACTAAACAAAAAGTACATAAAAATACACCTTAGGTGTCTATGTCATTAATTATTTACAAATATACCCAAATCATTTATCTTTTGAATGCTTACTGTTTCGTGAAAAGAAAGAGTCAACAGAAAATACATCAATACATGTAAAAAAAAAAACAACAACAAGAAAAATACTAGTTTTATTAAAACAGGGCTGCTTTGTGTGCCTTTTTCTTGGCAAAACTACGAATTACAGTGTCAAAGTTTATTTGTCTTGCAATGCCAGACTCAATACTGAGCCTAGCCAAGTTGTTCAGGCGATCCTGACTCTTGGTTGACATAAGGTAATTTTTAATGAGCTCAAGTTTACTGAAGGTCCTCTCTGCTAACGCTACTTTGGCTGGTGCTGTACAGAACATCCTTAAACTGACACTTATGTTAGGAAAAATATTTTCTAATTTGTAATTTGCCAAAGCATTTAAAATGCACCCAAATGTTATTTACCAAAATTTGTATTGTGAGCCATTGTTAGGTGAATTATTTCCTGAAAAAAGTCTTCACAACTTATGTCATTAGAATACTTTTCTGCTAACCTCATGTCGGTTTTAGTTTTATTTTTTAGCTTTCCAAAAAGAAATAAAATTACCTTATCTTATACATTACAGACGCTCCTTCTATAAAGAAGATTATTGCGTCCTTCGCACATCCATGGTTTGAGTCTAGTCCTGCATTTCTATTAGTGGTTTTCCTGGTTTGTTCAGATAACCCATTCCATGCCCGGATGCCACTCGAGATGAATTAGTACTTGTATGCATTTCTTATCGTATAAGTGCGCATTAGAGACAAGGAAAGTGTTTTTGTCTTTATGTTTATTTGCGCATTGTAACAGATTGTTTTCGTGTTGTATTTCTAAATTAGAATTGTATGCCTTATCATTATGTATTATGACTACTAATCTCATTGCCCTTCTATCCTCTTGTGTTTCTAGGTTTAATGAGTTACATATTGGTGTTACTCTTGTCAGTTGTAAATTTTCGCCATTAATGTATATTGTGTAGTCAAATGTAATGTTAGATCTGATTTAGCAATACAGTTGACCCTTTTTTTTTTGCACAGACTCGTCCCAAAATACATTTTGTTAAATGACAAAAAAAAATGTGTTTTCATTTTCAATACATTTGTCTAAAATTATGATACCTTCAACCTCCCCACATAGCTATTATCTGCCGCACAGAAAATCATTAAAGTGTAAAAGAATCGACTAACTAGCTTTGACTGCTGTACTAGTATGCAGCACAGTAGGTGTGGTATGCAGCGATGTACAGTATTTAGGCCTAGGCAACTAAGCTAACAGGGAGAACTGTAAGCCTGTAAAGCTCATAGGTATATATTTGTGTCACTGGAGAAAAATAATACAAAAAAGATATCCTAAATGCTATCGAAAATAATTAGGCCCTATATTACAACTAGAGGCTTCTTTTCATATTAAACAAAATGTCCAAGAACACATTCAAAGAATACCAAAATCAAGACCCCCCCCCCCCCTTAAATCTTAATATTCATGGGCCCCCTAAACTCTTATGGGCCCCGGTACAGCATATCGGCTGTACCCCCTCTCTCGTGGGGCCTGACTGACACACACACATATAAAATGCCTCGCTCTCACACACACACACACAGACTCCCACACAGGCACAGGCACAAAAGTAAGATTATTTGCCGATGATTGCATAATTTATAGAATAATAAAGACAGGAAAAGATAGTGAACTTTTACAAAAAGACCTAGATGAACTACAAAAATGGGAATCAAACTGGAGTATGTCTTTTCACCCAGAAAAATGCCAACTAATAAGGGTATCCAAGAAAAAGAAACAAATAATAACAAACTACTTCATTCATGGTAAAGAACTAACTCAAACTAGCAATGCTAAGTATCTAGGAGTAATAATAAATGATAAGTTATCTTGGAACCCTCACATTGATGAAGTAATTAAAAAATCAAACAAAACATTAGGATTCATAAAAAGGAACTTTTACAAATGTAATAAGAATATAAAACTAAAATGCTATCTCACATTAGTTAGGCCTATACTAGAATATGCAGGATCTGTATGGGTCCCATCAACTAAAGAAAACATTAAAAAATTAGAACAAATTAAAAAAAGAGCTGCAAGGTTTATAACTAGTGAATATTCCCAATTGACAAGAGTAACACCATTAGTCAAATCACTAAACCTAGAAACACTAGAGGACAGAAGGGCAAAGAGTAAAGTAGTAATAATACATAAGGCATTAAACTCTAATTTAGAAATACAACCCAATAACAATCTGTTGCAAAGCTCAGATAAACATAAAGACAAAAACACCTTCCTTGTCCCTTATGCGAGAACAAATGCATATAAGTACTCTTTCTTCCCGATTGGCATTCGGGCATGGAATGGGTTGCCTGAACAAACCAGGAAAACCAATAACCTAACATCATTTAAAACATTAATAAAAATGCAAGACTAGACTCGGACCACGGATGAGCGTAGGACGCAATAATCTTCTTTATAGAAGGAGCGTCTGTAATGTATAAGATAAGATAAGAAATATGCAAACGTATACAATTTCTTGTTGTTCTTTTTTTATTGTATATTTTACAATTGTATATTATTATGTGTGTTTAGGTAGAGGGTAGCAAGTGCTTTGTAAGTGCACTATGGAGGGAATGGGTTAGGGAAAAAATGGGGGGGGGCGAAGGGCAGTGGGGCAAGAAGTTTACGTCTTATCAGACGGTAACCAAAGGAATCGAAGACAAGGAAGTGATTGATTTATTTTTGCCTTATTGTTGATGGGAAACATTAGTCACACTTTGTTTTTGCACTGAAGGTAACGACAATCTAGACTCTAGGCGAAGCAATTGAATTTGGTAAGTACCGGAATAGTACATTAATCGTCAAAATAACAGGACTTAAAGTGAGCTATAATATCTCATTTATCGTTTCATTCATATCAAAAACTAAATACCGAAAGAAACTTTCTCACTCCTGTTTTTATTATAATACTAGCAACATTGCCCGGCGTTGCCCGGGTGAAAAAAAAGGACTGTATAAGGTGCAGATAAAAATTTTATATTCTACAATTAAAATAAAGCTATAAATCTAACATTTAAATTTTTTTTTTTTACTGAAGACTTAATTAGGAAAGTAATTTAAAATAAATATTTTAATCGGGTAAAAACAATAGGCAAGTATTTTTATTTAACAAAAAACTAAATTGCCCGTAGATTTGGTTTTTAAAAGTTTGAAAAAAAAATGAAGAAAAAAAGGTATAGTCTAACTGGAAAATCGAATCCGGGTCGCCCGCTTAGCAGTCCTCTACGTTAACAACTTAGCTAAAGAAGACACATGTCAGATGTGAAAAGCTATTAGACAGTATATAGAACTAGGCCTAAATAGGTCAGTGACACAAACTCACAAATTGACCAATGGGGATCCGTGGGGACACAAACACGATCTTTTTATATATATAGATTGTCTGCTTTTTTTTTCTCTCTTAACAAAACTAATTGTAGTCATTCGTTTCTCCGTCATTTTTACGGGCATAACCACTAGTAGTTATAAATTTATTAACCCTACATTTATTTTGTTTGAAAAAAAAAGGGTCAGACAAAAGACGCGGCATATCTCGCGGCGCATCCTGGTCAGCAGCCGAAAATATCTTAAAGTATAAGGAAACTTAAAAAATAAATAAAAACCCATTGTTAGGTAAGGAAATAAGAGTTCGTTAATTTGTTTCTTCCGTGGCGACAAAGTGTGTGGCCAGCACAATGTGTAGGCTTGGGCGTCAATTTTAAAAGGCTGATATATAAAATATCTACTAAACATCCAAGAAAAAGCATGCGGAAAAAAAAATTATAGATTTTTCAATGTGCACTATCAAGACTATATTATATTCAACATCTATCGAAAACAGCTAGTGGTGTATATATATTTCAATTAAGTGATTCCACCATAGAATAGCCTACTAGCTTTATTCTACAAAAAACTGTTGTGATAATTAAATACGTTATTTTATGATTGATGTATAACTATTTATTATTTATAAATATTTTATTGTAATTTGACATTATTACAATATGTTACTTGTACAGACAGTAAAAAATAGTATTGAGCCTAGAAGTTTAATTATAATATATTACCGGCTCACGTAAAAAAAATAGTTTAGGAGACTTGGCTTTAGGGAATTCGAATGTTAACCCTTCCCGTACCGACCTACTTCTATCTATGCTGCCTTCAGTTTCGCTATATACGCGCCCTGGACTGTAAGGGTTAAGAGCCTTCACTGCAATGATGGGTTTACCGCGTTACTATTCGCATCGACTGGGAAAGCCTAGCCGAGGGCCGATCCTCCTGGCGCAACATGACCCGAACTGGAGCAGCAGCCTACGAAGATAAAAGGCAAAATGTCGCTATTGAAAAACGGCAAATAAGAAAATCCAGCAAAGACAGCCCCGCTTCTACCGGCCATCAAGCCACGCACTTGTGCCCCCACTGTGGCAAGTACTTTCGGGCAAGAATTGGCCTTATTAGCCATCTCCGAATTCATTAGAAATCATGACTCTGATAGAGGATGGTCGTCATCGAAAACGATGGACACACATCATCATCATCATCATCATTCGCATCGAAATTTTCGGTGGAATTCGTCCTGAAAAGTTAACAAACATGGAACTAAATGGCTTACATTCAAAACGACACGATTGGGGCACGGTGGCGTTCGACTTTCGATCCGAAGGTTCTGGGTTCGAATCCTGGTGCCGACTTAAGGATGGCCCTGAGTCTAACCCAGCTCTAATGGGTACCTGACATTAGTTGGGGTAAAGTAAAGGCGGCTGGGAATTGTGATAGCCACACATCCCCTAGTATGCCGTGGCCACAGAAACCGGTGAACGCTGCTTCACCAGCACTATGATCAGTTTGTTCCGAAGGGTGCTTTACTGTACGAAACGACACGCGATTGCGTTGCAGTGGACCGAATGCTTCAAAATAATATTCCCTCCCCCCCCTCCCCTTCTCCCCCACACATATTACTTTTATATATAAATTAAGCATCTACAAAAAAAATGGCAAGTATTTCTTCGAGTTTTTTTGATAAATATTGTTTAAATTTGAATTTTTTCTTATAACCATTACAAGACTTCTTTGAGGCTCACAATCCTTTAGTCAGAACAAATATACCGCCTTCTCACTAGTGGTCCGCTTCTGATGGTATACCATTTAAATAAAAGTACCCTTCGAACATTCCATTTAAGGTCCACATTTAATACCCGAGCTTGCACTCTAAGAAGTATGTCATGCTGACACTAGTCATCTTACTTATTCCATCTTGCCAAAAAGAGCAGGGGTAGAGTACCTGCCCTACCAGGTGGACCATAAATAACTTCAGATTTTTTTTTTTTATTTGACCCAAGGCGCCATGACGGGGACGCCAAAGGATCTTATGTTAAAACACTGATAAAAAAAGTGTTCTTTTTAAACGTCTATGTTTTAAACAAACACAAAATCTATAATTGTTGGAATTTCTTCGTTTCTTATAATGAAATAGTTTTATATAATTAATTATATTTTATTAAAAACATTTATCTTTCATCTAGAATATATCTTCTTCATCTAGAATGTAGAACTTCTATAACATTTCTCATTCAGCTAGAACATTTATCTTGCATCTAGAACATTTACTTTTAATCTAGAACTTCTATCTTTCTTTTAGAACATTTCGTAAATGGCTGAATCTAAAGCAAAAAAGCAGGAGCCAATGGAGGTAAGCTTATAATATGGTTGTAGTTGTATATGATTGTAGTTGTGTAGTTATACGTATATAGTTATAAGTATATAGTAAGAGTTATATATTGATAGTATACAGTTATATAGATGCATAGGAAAAGTTTAGATATATTTATATATCAGCTCTATTAATTGCTCACAATCAATTGAATTGATCTTATACTCAGTATTGTTATTCAACGAGACAAAATTATCAAACTAGTCTAATTCAACAACACACATGTTACACAATTATTCAGCCACAAAAAATTGACAAAATAAGTCACCGACACAAAAAAGACAGAATTTTTTTAACGAAACAAAAGATTAACAAAATTAACGACACAAAAAAGGTTACAATTAATCAACAACTCCAAATGGAAACCTTTATTCAACTATACATAAGGGACATACATTATAAGCCCTATCATAAGTGACACAATGATTCAACAACACAAACAGATAAATTTATTAGCCCCATAAAAAGAACAAAGTTATTCAATCACACACAAAAGGGAAAATGTTATCGACATGCTATCGCAAATACAAGGGGTTATTTAAAACAAAAATGAAAATGACTTTTCAATATATCAGTGTTTGTTTAGATATCAAAAAAAAAAAAAAAGACTTTTCAACTATTCCTTCAATTCCTTCCTGAAATGTGACTTCCCATAGATCGTGTGCTCTGGCCACTTCTGCTGTAGTCTAGATCTAGACTTAAAGGCTTAGTGCGTCTGATCGCTTCTGCTGTAGTCTACATCTAAACTGAAAGATTTCGTATATCAGGCAACTTGTGCTGTAAGTCTAGATCGTGACTGAAAAGTTTTAGACAAATAATAAGGTGTACGATTTTTTTCATTTTGTTATTACTGTACATCCTGGTAGGTGAACAAGCAAGGCTTTCAATGTCACAATTAAAGACGAGAATACAATCCAGGTAGCAGATAAGAATGACAAGTAAAAGCTCGATATCAATATGCAATTTATTTTTATAATAAATTAATAGTGATCTTATCAGCCAAGCGACTCCGATCTATATGGTCTTTATGAATTTTCAAAGAATCGTATATGGTTAAAATATTACTTGAAAAAAAATGATTTGGGTGGGAGGGGGAGGAATGCAGAGTGTGGTTCTCCTGGCTAAGGTGTGTATTGATAATGTTTTGTTCTTCAGGCGCCCCATGGTGTAACTATGGTGCAACCAGTGTTGTTAAATAACAATGCCAAAATCATTTTAAAATAATGTACTTTTATTCTATATATAATTCTTAGTTGTAGTGTAAATCTAATTTTAATATTTGGACATTTTTATAAACCGTCCAATCACAATCGGGGCGTTGTGTTGGCCACACAAGAGACATGGGCCGGCATTTTTGTTGGCCTGTGTGGGTTTAGAGAGTAAATTCAGAAAATTGTTGTAAACTTCACTTCAAGTGAATATATACTTAGCAAGTGTAACACTGTTAGTAAAAAAATGTCTATAATATATTAATATATATATAGAAACACTTCATGGAAAGAACTTTAAACTATATATATTAAGATTATTATTTATGTATAAATGGCATTTGGGCATGGAATAAGTTGCCTGAACAAACCAGGAAAACCAGTAACTTAACATCATTTAAAACACTAATAGAAATGCAGGACGAGACTTAAAAGAGGCGATCAGCGTAGGACGCAATGTAATGTATAAGATAAGATGGCCTCACACTGTGTATTAACAAACCAACGTCTTTAAACGCTTGGAGCAATAGAGAGCTAATGATCTTGATATAAGTGCAAAGAAATTAACTCTTAGAAAATTGACAATGTCGTATGCTGAGCTGAAATAAAAAAAACTCAGTAACCTTACTAGAGGTCTTACAAGGCTTTGGGGAATGCGTCAACAACATGCGTAAAAGTTTAGTAATGTGCGAACTGGCTCTAAAAAGTTATATAAAAATAACAACGAAATTGAGCCGAGAAATATTTTAGGTAAACTTTCAAATAAAAAAAAACAACTATATGATAATATAAACTTAGATCTAACTCTTTATTTTTTTTCAGCTTACTAAAAAAATGAAAAATGAAAACTAAACGAATATACTTAATAAGCGATTTTTTCGCTCCCTGCCTCATTACCTATTTTCTCTAGTTTATAAAAAAAAACGTATGGTTAAAATATTACTTGAAAAAAAAAATGAATTTGGTAGGAGGGGGAAGGAGTGTATGGTTCTCCTTGTTAATGTGAATATGTATAAGGTTTTGTTCTTCAGGCGCCCCAGGACGTGACTACGACGCAACCAATGTCTGCCGGGATGCCACCTCCGCAGTACGCGCCCTTGCCGGGTCAGCCTACAGGGTCGTGGGCGCAGCAGCCGAACCAGGTGGCACCGATGGCGCAGCAGACTAGCACAAACATCGTCATCAACACCCAGCCCGGTCGCAAAGCCCCGAGGGAGTGGAACAGCGGGCTGTGTGATTGTTTCTCTGATCTCAGTACATGTAGGTACTTCTAGCTAAATAAGGGGTCGGCAACCCATGGCGCGCGTGACAGACAAAGCACGCAGAGCGATTTTCACAGGCGGCACATGGATGACCCACAAAAAGGCTATTCAAGCCTCTTTAAAAAAAAAAGAGCAGTATGACTTTATGACTGTTGGCACGCCGAATGAGTTAGAAATCCTACCTTGGCACACTAATATCAATAATATTAGACCACTGGTCTAAATGACCGGTGTAATTTTCTGTGGCCAAACTGGGCCAGTAGCAATTTTAGGCGATCCCAGCGGTGTATCACCCATTCCCTGTAGTAACACCACAAGACTTATGGTTCGGAGTCTTGTTTTAGAGGTTATGTTCCATGGGCACTGATTGGGAGTATAAGCAAAAGAAAAAAACAAAAATGCCTGGCGTTAGATTATAGTATCATTTTCAAACTAGGAATAATGAACTATTTCCCATTAGAAACGTTATTATTTTTTTCACAGAAAACTAATCACAAAATATTGAATCATTTCTCTAAGAGATATATAAATGTATATTGTTTGTTGTATTTCCAATAGTTTCCTCGTCTGCGTTGATTTTCTATTTCAGGTTCCCTAGCTTGGTTTTGCCCTTGGTACCTAATCTGTATGATCGCCCAGGACATGGGAGAAGACTGCTTCAACGCCTGCTGTTACGCCTCTTGTAATCCTGCTGGAACCTTCGGCTTGAGAGTTTACCTTCGTGGAAAGGAAAATATAAGGGTAAAGAATTTGTATACTCCTTACATTCATTAAATTGCATAGCCCCCCTTCCACCAACGAAGGCACGATAGCCGTACCGAACGTTCTGGGTTCGAATCCTGGTGCAGACTAGGATTTTCTTTCCCGGGTATGGAGGTTGTCCCTGCAACTTGCTTGAGAATTTGAAGGATGATGGGCGTTCCTCAAAGAATCAAAGGGATAAATACAGATATCGAACATGCTAGGTCATTATATATTATTTTTTGAATCGCTTTAAAAAACGTAACATGCATGATGTAGCGAATCCAATAAAATGTTTACGTATACAGAAAAAAAGCTAGAACCAAAAAGAAAAAAAATGAACATCAGAAAGTTTCACTTTCCCAGATAACACAATCCATGCCCGGATACCATTTAGGAAGAAAGAGTACTTATATATGCATTTGTTCTCGCTTTCGTCCTTATGTATATATAAGCGTTGTAACAGATTGCTATTGTGTAGTATTTCTAATTTAGAATGTTATGCCTTCTGTATTATTACTACTTTATTCCTATCTTACAACTAGAAATGTTTCTTAAGAAATGCTTGAAATCATGAATCAGACATGAATCACTAAAAGCGAACATATTTTTTGGTTGTTGTTGTTTTTTCCCCGTGATAGTAACAACATTTTATTCTTTCCCCCAAACCAGGGAGGACTCTTTGACGACTTCAACAAGACTTTCGGCTGCTTTACCTCCTGTTGCGCCCTGGCCCAGGTGGCGCGCGAGGTCAAGTATATCAAGAGTGCCAGAGGTTCCGTCTAAAGTCTAAAGTGCTGAAGTTGTTTTTTTCTACAGGAAAAAAAATTACCTTTGTATTAAACTAGCAAGACTATAAATGTAAAAAAAAGAAAATATGCAAAAAGTAATACTGGATTTTACAACAATGTACATTCACATCAGTTTTTTTTCAAACCGAGAATGCAAGACAACTGGTGGGCGTTAGATGAAATTATCTTTTGTTCAAAGAGAACGATAAATGGCTTAATAAATCTTCTCTTAATCTTTTAAAAATACAAAGTACAAAATACAATACTAATATGTAACTAAATACATTTTTAACTTCAAAATTTGAGAAAATATAATTACATGATAACGAATATTTTAAAAACGTGTTTAAATGCAGACAATATGTCATATTTAAAGGTATATATTTATATAGCGAATGCAAATATGAATTTATAATTAATTTGTTACATTTTTAGTTTCCTTTGCATCAATAATGGATAGTGCTAGACTAAATATTTTTTTTTACGTTCGACACGATCAGTTCATGTTAATAAATTTGTAAGAAAAACAACTTACTGTGAAATTTTAATCTTACCTTATCTTATATAATACAGACGCTCCTTCTAAAAAGAAGATAATTGCGTCCTACCTCCATCCGTATTTCGAGTCTAGTCTTGCATTTTTATTAATGTTTTAAATGATGTTCAGGCAACCCATTTTCCATACCCGATTGCCACTCGGGAAGAAAGAGTACTTATATTCTTTCGTTCTCGCAATAAGTTTAATAAATAATTATATTATATAAGAATTTAAGTTATACTCTATTACAATAACAATATAAGCTTAGTGCACATTTATTTATATATAAGCTTATACATGAAAAAATTCTATATAATAATATATTATATGTATACATTTTTATATGAGCCTAGACAAATATAATGTGTGTCCGTGCGTGTTGTTACAATGATTCACTGATTCATAAAAGATATGTAACTGTATACAGAGAAAAAATAGACAAAGGTTGCTCGAAAAATTAATGAATGATTTTTTAAATTATATTATAATTGTACTAAGTAGGCTATTATAAATCTTTGTTTATTACATAAATCGACAGTAAATCTATATATGTCAGATTCAATGATTTAAATTTTTATGACTTTTACTATACATCGTTTTTATAATAAATGCCAATATCTATGTTCACTTTAATGAATATAAGCTAAATGCGATAGCTCTACCGGACTAATAAGAATTGTAATAACTCTTTTATTGTAAATTATTATAATCATATCTATGTTTGTAAGAATTTTACTGTTGCTTAATAATGTTAATTGTGATTTTTTAATTGTTTTGCATTACGTTTTAAAAATAAAATAGTTCATTAAAAAATTAATTAACTTAGATTAATAAAAATGGAACACCATTAATAATTATGTTTATACAATCCTGATTCCAAAATTTTAAGTCTGCTCCACGAAGGCGATCTTAGAGAAAAGATACAGAAAAGTAAGCTTAGTATTCTACTTGAATAATGGGTTAGTGCAGTACTATTCACACACAAAAACGAAGACACGCAACATACTCAACATTTTATCAGAGAAGGTGACATTAATGTACGCACATTTAAATCTCACAAACTATTTAGCAAAAAATGTTTAATGAAATTAGTGAGTACAAAAGACTATAATAAGATGGACCGCTTGCTTTAATATTTCTGCTATTTGATGACTCGAAAGACTTCCATTCGGAATTCCCGATTCCCTTATGCACTGTACACTTCCGTTTTATTTAATCGCTTTGATTTTCTTAATGAAAAATTAAATTTAAAATCGAAAGTTGTGTACAGCGGAAACATTTAGGCAGAAGTCATTTAAGACATCGTTTTTGGATGCGCACAACAGAAGAACAAATTGAATAAGCTCTAAAAATAGAGCAAGCTGTCCATCTTATTATAGTCTTTGGAGAGACCGACTTTTGGCTTTCAAAATATCATCCAGGTTTGGTCTGGAATTTCTGAACTTAATCAGGCTAGACTAGTACCCCGGTCTGGGGGGAACCGCAGCGAACGGTCGCTGGCCTGCGGAATCCTTCCCTTTTACATGGCACGCCACGCCTTCGGCGTGACGTGGGGTGGCTGGATCCCGGACAGAGTTTTTGATAACTCACTTCTATTGCGTTACGCCCCGGCTTTAGAGCTTCGGCTCGTCCGGGTTTTGAGACTTTTTACAAGGAGGTTGTCTCAGTCTACCTAGCTCAAATTACTAGAAGTATTTGGAGCGTCTAGACATTATGTTAGCCTTTGTGTGTCGTGAGCACAGATACTTGTGAACAAAACTTTACTTAGGTGAACTAGGTGTGAAACATATATAGTTACTTACTTACATTATTCTTCAAAGACAATGTGATAGGCCAGGGGTAAGGCAACCTTGTGATAATAGTGTGCCAAAATAAAGATTCGAACTCATTCAGCAGTGCCTACAGCATAAACGCCAACCTGCTCCACCAATCAATTTTTTTTTGTAGAAGAGATGGTTTTAAAAGTCTTTTTATTTATATATTTTAAACATTATTTGGGGGGGGGGGGGTTGCGTGCCATTGAAAATCATTCTGGTTGCCAAGCCTAGAACGCGTTTCATGGGTTGCCGACCCCTGTACTAGGCTAAATACTATTAGACAAAATAGAGTGGTGAAAATGTATCTCAAGGCACAATCAAGATAGACTGAGTCAACTTAAGACTGTAGTTCTATAGACTGAACAAGCTTAAGGCTGTAGTTCTATAGACTGAACCAACTTAAGGCTGTAGTTCTATAGACTGAACCAACTTAAGGCTGTAGTTCTATAGACTGAACCAGCTTAAGGCTGTAGTTCTTCCGGACTCTATCCAAGACATGCCACATTGATGTTGTATTCAACGGTGTCTTTTTTAATTTTAAATCGTAGTGGCCCCAAAATCAACTGCCAGGGCAGTTATGACTCTGAATACTTGCGTATATATATTCCATTGTGACTAATGCCAAACTATTTTATACTTCTATATGACTAACAATGTCAAATAAAAAAAATATAGTTTTTTTTCAAGTCTTGACTTACACCCGATTTAGCTGCCAACTTTGTAATCTATTTAGGGCAAAGAATATAATGAATTCAATAAAAAAAAGAAAGAGAGAAACGGACGAGTAAAAGCCTATCGAAGTTAACACTGTATAAGCTTAATTATTATTAGCGTAGCCAGGATTGCAAGTTGGAGATTGGGGAGCAAATAGTGCAAGGTAAGGGAGGTAGAAGAACAGGGAAGGTAACTATGTATAAGATGCGGGGGGTGGGCAAAAATGCAAGAGGGAATAGTGATAGTACGGTGGAAATAGAAGGCTAAATCGCAACTGGTGCACAATTTTCAACTAAACTCTTTAACAAATAACTTTGTATCATATTATCAATAGTGAAACGTAGAATTTCTATGAAAATAGCTCCTTATTACACTCCCCCCCACCACCACCGCGGCTACGCGTATGAGACTTATAGTCATTTGGAAATTTCTTAAACAAGTTTTAAAATGTATGAACTTATAAAAAAACAATTTTTATAGTCTTTTCAATTTAAATTATATACATAAAAGCCAGCGTATAATGTTTAGGTGGGGGGGGGGGGGGGTAAACAATTGATGACATAATTGTATAGGGGGTGAGTCTCTGAAAGTTTGACTATTGCTGACAAGGGCAGGATGGGGGGGGGGATTGACTAAAAGTACTTAATTAATGGACGTCCCCTTACGGTGTCATTTTTTTATCGATGTTTTTACCTCAATTCTTTTGTTCTGTGGACACCAGAGATCAACAGGAAGCCAAAATACAAGACGCTTACAGACAAAGTTACACACTTGCACAAACTGACAGCTTAACTGCAAAAAATGGTTTTGAATAATAGAAATAATCTTCGCACGCGAGTTCTCCTACATATTAAAGATTCAAACATGGGGATAACTTAATTTGGTATATATTTACTTTAATATTTAGCTTATTTTATATGCTCCTTGTAGACAGAGAAATATTGTATTATATTGTTATCCCTGGTATGAAACTAATTTTATCTTCTGATGAGGGTTTATATAATGTAAAGTTGTTGGGTTTTCTTAATTCTGTTCAGGCAAACACTGCCTTGCGCGGATTTCGTAGGGAATTCCACCCAAAAGAAAAAAAATGCTTCCATATGTTCTGGACTTCTGTAAAACATTAAATTCATTTTTAATGAAAATTTTACTGTGCTTTAAAAAAAAAAATACACCATAGAAAAAGGTCGCAATTCTATGGACACTTTTCACACAGACAAAAAAGAATGTCTTGAATCTTTTTTTTTTTTTAGATATTCGGTAAACTGCTTTTAAAAAAAAAGTGTGCCAAATTAAAAAAAACCTTGAGGGGATCCGGAAGTATTCTTGATAAATTGGACTGACGCTGACATAATATAGCGAATAGAAAATATGCTGACTATTCACTGCCCAATACGATTCAACGCGTGGAACGGACAAACTGACGTAAAACATTAAATTCCATACCCTCATACTCACCCACACACAAACATTTACACGCACACAAAAACAATATATATATATATATATATAGACCTGCAATACTACGTTGTAATATGCTTTGCATTGGGGGTTCTAGTCATAAATTTGTCTAGCTGTTTTTATTTCCTTTTTTTCTTCTGATTTTCTGATGGTGTGGCCTTCCTCTTCAGGATTTGGCATAGACCTGAATATGAATGTATTATTTTCGATAATTCCATTCACTTTCAAATGTACGAACTATCATCACATGATCGTAGTCAATTAAATAGTTTTATTATTCATTAGCATTAGCTCCGATGTTGACAAAATAAAACCGACACAGTTCTGCGATTTTAGACCATTCTCCGCTCAAGTCGCACCAAAGCACTTTATTATTATCTTTTCTTATATTGTCTTTATGGATACAATAATTAAGTAATAAAATACTTTGCAACACAGTAGTAATATTTTACTTAATGCATTTAGTACAGATAAGAAATTTTTTTTTACACTAAATCTTTCTGATATCCAAGAGGTAAGCGAAAACAGTATAATCATAAAGGAATATTCTCTACAAACTTATCGATCATTATATTATGAGCTCAGTCTTCACCATTTATTGCTACTTGAAATCTCATATGACATATTAATACCACTATGTTAGTAGGCCTAACTGTGTACTAACATCACCACAGATAACCGCGGGGGCTTTTATAATTCCCACCAAAATCCTTACAAACCTATCGGAAAACGTCTTGACATAAAACGACGTCCTTTTTGTCTGGCTCAAGTTGAGGATTGGATCAGTGAAAGAATACTGCTTGGCGACGTGAAATAAAAAAAAGGGATCCATTACTTAAATGACGTTTGAAAGTAAACAGCCCCTAAAAACACACGTTTTTTTTTATAAATCATTCATATAATTCACTTTTTCTATAAACTTGCCTTTTGATTATTTTTCCCCTTTGCCACCTAAAAAGAAATATCTATAAGATAGTTAACAATCATTGAACTATTAATTTCCCTCTCCCCCCCTCTCTCTCTCTCCCTATCTCGCTCTCTCTTTGAGTTATATACATTAATAGGAGACTTGTGTCAATTAGTTGCACGCTGCTTCACTGGCCCTATTGATCAATTAGCGTTCTATAAAGATTTACCTATAAAATAACATAAAATGTAATAAAAGATGCAATAAAAAAAACTGAATTGGAATAGGGGTCGAGGTATGTGACTGAAAATTCGACAAAATGCGTTACCCCTAAAAAATGCTTCAATCTGCCAAGCTTCAAATCCATAGGATGAAGTGATTAGCCTAACGAAGGTCAGGATGCCCAGCAAGTAACATACAAACATACATACACACACATACATTCATACATACATACATACATATACATACATATACATACATACATATATACAAAAGCGTAGTTAACATAAAAAAAAAGAAAATTTAAAATTCAACAAGTAAAATAAAAAAATAATAATAGAAAAACAACACACATAAAAATTGATCCACCTCTGAGGTTTTATTGCAAAGGACAGGCTAGTTTTGCATTCTCCTTCTACAAGACCCAGCAGCGATTTCCCCCCCTGCCAGTCCTAGACCACAAGCTGACGTAGATTGGTTTCCACAACGTCCGCTCATCCACGTCTAGGTCTCCCTTGGGCCTCTAAAGTTTTGGGTGATTTACCACTGTCAGCCCTCTGTCATTGGCCACCCTCTCCCTCTAAATGCCTGGCCCATCACAGTTTTCTCCAATTTCTCAAATTAGTATCGTGGAGACTTTAATTAAGGACGTGAAACTTTTTTTTTTGGTCATGGGATTGTATAGGAAATACGCAACATGATTGGCCACACATTCAAGAAGTTTATTTAGATTATTAATAAAACTATTTTGAACGGTCGCCGTTAGAAGCTCTGTGGAAGAGGGTGGTGGAGGAGGACGGGGCAATCAAAGTTTGACGGATCGTATTGTGGTACGCGAGCCGCTTGTTGCACATTATTGCTGCTTTGAATCATGCAACCAAGGGTTGGTGCGTAATAATTGCAATCCATTTCCATCGTTCATTGTTCGCTTTAATATTTAGTCCGAGACGTCGCTCGCCCATATTTTTCATATTAAGTTGTTTGCAAGTGTAGTAAAAGTCCAGGTTTCATTGGCGTACTTCACTACTGGTATTGATATTGTTTGAAATTTAGTTTTCATCATTTGACTAGAAACATTTTTACTTATTAACATTTTATAATTACAAAATTTAGCCCGTTTTTATGTATTAAAATATTTTTTGTTCTTCATTTCTTTTTGTTTTACAACAAATGGCATATTTTATATAGATCTAGCGCTATTCATAACAGTTAGTCCTCGAATGCGCTTTACACCGACCATATGTTATTAAAGTAAATCGAATAAATTATTTTATTGAAAAAAAGTATTATCCACTTGTGTTTGAAATTTCGTTCCACCACAGAGGTGCTACACTGTAGAAGCGAGCGGCAAATGTTTTTCCTTTTGCTTTTGGTATCTTGAGTTGATTAATTTTGTTTGAACGCAGTATCGTTTTTTTTTCTGATGTGTGTAGCTCAACCAAGGATCTGATGTACTATAGACATAGTCCATGAAGGCTTTTATAGAGCATAGTCAAAACTTTAATTTTTTTTCTAAGTGGTATAGGTAGCCAGTGCAATGTCTTTTGTTGAGTTTCCTTCATTGTTCAGAACTATTTTTGCAGCCATGTTCGGGACCATCTTTAATTTTTTTTTTTTTAAATCAAACTCTGGCATTACTATGTACAGACCGTTCACGTATGACAGTAAGCAGCATTTTCCGCACTAATTTCCCATTGATTTATGAGTAAAATAGTATCCTAGTAAATTAACAAGACTACGTAAGTCCACAAAGACAGTGAATCAGCGTTCACCTGTTTCCTTAGCCATACAAAAGGATTGTGGCCGCATTGTACTGCCGCATTCACCCCCTCCCCCTTAATAATATCAGGTATCCACCAGGGCTGGTTTAAAATATAATTATAACCCTAGATCGTCGGCTATCCTACGTTTTTCATTTAAATTTAGATTTATGAAGTGACGTTGATAATATTTGAATAGTTTGTCTTTTTTTCAAAAGCATTGCTTATATTCTTTATATTTTCTCTTATCATTGGAAAGTTTAAAAAAATCTGTCTACTGCTTTAGTATTTTTTAATTTATAAAAAAAAGTATATAACCTTAGCCTAAAAGAAGACGATCCTTGACAGTTGGACAACTGTTAGATCTAATATTAAAAGAAAATATTTCCAATTTTTTTTTTTTGATTGTCTTTTGAATTCACTTAAAAAAATTATACTGTTTTGATAAATGTTGTAGATATAGACATATTATTCTACAAAAGGAACGTTTTGTTCATAACTTAGGCTACTTCACCATTGCGCCAGCTAAAGATTTGTCCCCCTGCCAAACCCCATTCCTTAAAGGGCATATTGCTAATATTTTATAGCCACCTCTTTTTCTAGTATTGTAGCAACAAAATCAAGAAGATACGGACACAAATCTCTATAGAAAAAAAAGAACAAAGTCGTTTCATATTGTATATCTTTGCCAGTTACATTTCAATTTTTATTTCAACTGTTATGTACACAATTAGCTGAGCAGATGCAAGGTACAAGGCAAATAATTTGTAAATAATATCTTGGTTTGACTTCAGACTCAATTTTAAGAAATAGGTTAAAATAAACAATAAAATAAAATATCACATGGGGTCTACACATTTTGTTCAAATGAAGAGCTGTGTTGGGATTGGTTCACATGAGAAAGGATTGTGATTGGTTAAGACAGTACCAGTAAGCAGAGGCAATGAGATGCACGAATTATATTGCTTTAAATGATAACAAGATACAATCAGTTACTGTTGAAGCAAAGAAAATACACATGTATCTAGAAATTATATAGACTATACTATATATTTATTATGGAATATTTAAACCAAGATTAGGGAGTTCCTACTCTCTTTCTCTGTGTCTTTGTCTTTCTCCCTCATTCTCTCTCTCTCTCTCTGTTTGGTCTAAACAGTCCATAAGCCTACGAGGTTCTGATTGCACTCTAAGCTCGGGTAGGGTAATTAATGCATCTGGACATTTCAATGGACACTGCCTCCCTTTGCATTTCGTGGCCAAAGAAACAGTAGAACAAAAGGTTCTACAAAATGTAAAAAAGTTATTCTGTCCGATATTGGACACAGTCAGCACTTTGGAAACCAGGTAACACACAAAAGGGCAGACATTAGAGAACACCTTCAGATTTTGGAAACAGACGGATATAATTATGCATACATAGCCGATGGGTTTGATATAAAATAAACTGCTCTAATCGAAGTAGGCCTTGGCAGTTGCTGATGATAGCACACTTTGGAACTAATAATTGCACCATCGGGCAATGCCAAACCTGGCTATAAGATGCAGCGTCTGTGCTTGTGAGGGGAGGAAGTAGATACCCAGGGAGAGAATTATTTACATGTTTGCCAACTTTTCATTGATTTACCCCCAATACACAGCCACATAATAATATCCGGGGCTGTAATGGATAGCCGAAACCACCTCTCAGCACATCAATTCTTAACTAATAAAAAGAGATCGAGATACATTTAAAAGTGTTTTAAGGAATGCAGAGAATGTAGCGAGATCATAATTGTTCAAAAGTCTTCCTATCAAGAGCAACGAGAAAAAACTTATTTAGAAACATATCAACTTGCTTGCCTGAAATAAATATAGAGTAAACAAGAATAACAGCCCATCTATAGCAACACCAAAGAGCAGCAACCAATCTATTGTGATAACTATGTAATATATTAGTATAGCCTACATACTGTATATAATAATAGCACTAGAATCTATAACAAATAATCTAAAATACGTTTTGGTATAGTCAAGAAATTAAATATCGTCTACGATCGGCTACACCTACAGAAAAAGGTTTGGGGGGGGGGGGTGAGGAAGGTTTAGCACTGACAGCTTCCATATACCTCCTTATACTTAGACCGAACATACAATAACAATGGTTATTTATATAGCGCTAGTTTCCACGCTATTACATTATGCATGCTCGGTGCGCTCATGATATAAATTGCAGTGGCAGATGTATTGGTAAGCAAGGCACACTGCCACTAGCTAAAGAAAAAGGTCTTAAGACCTGTTTTAAAAGACTCTTTTTTTCTCAGAATCACTGTGTCTGACACAAGCTGTTCTATTTAGAAGGCGCCACAGATTGAAAAGAGCACACGCCAAGTTACTCCAAAGTACTTCTGTTTGTGTCCAGCCCCACCGAAAATTTTAAGGAGTGACTTTGATGAAGTGCGCAGTACCTTTGATGGCGCGTACTTTGATATGAGTTCTTGAAGGTGACATTCCGTAGGTAAAGGACTTAATTTTGTGATTAATGCGGTTCATCATATGTAGCCAGTGAATATCTTGAAGACCTTACAGACCTGCATCTTTTAATTGTTTTAACGTATCTTACAATTCCAGGAAGTTGATAACGTAATACGTATATCCATAATGTTAGGATTGACCTGCCTTTGATCAAATTTTTCGATGCTGTTAGATGTCCAGAAAGTGCAGGCAACACACGAGCGGAACACTAGAAGAAAGTAAACTTACATGCAATAGTTCATAGGGAATAAGAAAATTGTTTTCATCTCTTGCTTGACTATCCATTTTTTAAAATTTACATGATACAATTAGGCAGCATTTCTTTTCTTCCTAATTTGATTGCCCAGCAAACGACCAGAAAAGAAAAGAAAAGAAAAGAAAATTCCACACAGAAGTAGTATTGACAATCTCACCCCCCCCCTCCCTCAAGGGCAGTTAGGGTTTTTCCCAAAGCTAAGGACTTTTATGTATGCAAAGTACCCTTCGGACCAAAGTGATCATAGGGCCGGTGAAGCAGCGTTCACCAGTTTCTGTGGCCACGGCATACTAGGGGATGTGGGGCCAGCACAATGCCCAGCCGCCTTTACTTTACCCCAACTAATGTCAGGTTCCCATCAGAGCTGGGTAGACTCAGGGACACCCTCAAGTCCTGGAAAAAAATCCCGGCTTCACCAGGATTTGAACCCAGGACCCTCGGATCGCCAGTCGAACGCGCTGCCGCTCGGCTACCGTGCCCCATAAGGAATTTTATGTACACATACATAATATCTAAATTTATTTCTATTTAAACAAAATAAATATTTATCAGCGTCCTAAAGACTTCAAGGCACCTGCTTTAAAAAAATGTAGAACAATAATCTAAATTTAATAACTATTCTAATTGCTGAATTCAGGTGGATTTTTTAAAAAGCGGAACATAATTCATTTTATTGAAATCACAGCATCTTTTTCTTTTGAAACGTTGTCCTAAGACATGTTGGGAAGAAAATGCAAACGACTTCTTGATTCAAAAAATAATACTGATCTAGTGGTCTATTCAGATCCGCTTGTTGTGTCTGGCACATCCTCGGAATCTTTCATCAGTTTTTTACATTTGTCCAAAGCTGGGTTCCGCACCCTCACTGAGTCGAGATTCAGGACGCTCGAAGTAGTGGACGCCATGGAGTTGAATCTCTCGCTGAGTCGCGACGCGGCAGTGCTTCGTCTCTTGTCGTCTCGTTGATTCAGGTGTTTCATCTGAAGCTGCAGCATCCGTCGCTCTCGAAGACTTTGAGGAGGCGAACGACACTGACAAATACAAGAGGAAATAGATAAACAGCTTCTTTTGGAGACATTATCAAATATAAAAGATTTAGTTATCTTGAACTGAAATTTCTATGGGCTACTTATTGTTTATTGTTCAAAAGAATGCCCACAAAAAGGGACATTTGGGATCAAATAATAACACTGGCTCGGAAGAAAATATTTTAATCACGAAAGTAGATAATGGATCAACTGGGCAGCGGGTTCAGTGTAAATCTTTAAAGGTAATTTTGGAAATTCAAGTATACAAAGTTATATCATTTTTTATCTATAATATAGTACCTTACTCGGTTTGATGAAATATCGCCAAAATACGTCCACCAACGCACATCATATCCGCCATGTGTAATGATTATCATAAGCTGGCTAGATAGATACCAGAACGCGATGCTTTAGAGACCTTGTACAGTGGTCAAATAAATACCCATTGGCTCTCTGTACAAGGTTAATTTGTAGATTAGATTATTCAATAAAAATTATAGAGTATACTTTACTGCTTTTAAAATTTATTAGCCTTAGCAACATGTTCCACTTCTATTCAATGGCTGAAACATCCGGTGAATTCCAGTTGACCTATCTATTGTAATTACGATCTTTTGTAATAATCGATTGTGTGGGGTGGAGCATACAATTCTCTCTAAGGCCCCATTCGGGTATAGTTTGATTCTAGATGCCACTACCGTAGTTAGAAAGAGGATTACCTTTAAATGTTATATAAAGTGTGAATCTGCTACTAACCGTAAAAACTCTCAGGAAGGCTTCTCGAAACTTTTTATTCATAAAGCAATAAGTGATAGGATTACAGCAAGAAGAAACGTAGCTTAGAAGATGAAAGAGTGTCTTCGTCAGTGGCGAGAAAATCTGTGAATACATTAAACATACCCTTGATATAAAACATCAAATTTATGTTTTGTTTGCCTAAAACCGGAATAAATATAAACCCTAAAAAATAATTTTATACAAAACTCTTATATTTTTCAATTTGTGTATAACATTATTGAGTATTGTTATACTCGTTTCTTTGTCTTTTGTTTAGATCTAGTTCTGGTTTAGTTTCACTACATCACTCAAGCCACTTGATGAAATATGAAATTATTTAATAGTTGACTTTTAATGTTCTTGTTTCAAGTAGAATTACAATGCAAGCTGATATACACTGAATGCTAACATGGAATATCATAAGGAAAAAAAACAAACCTCTATAGAACAATCTTCACGACATTTTTTTACAACAACACACCATTATACAACATGCTTGTATTTGTACTTAGAATGTAAGAGTCCCCCAAAGAGATTCACACAGACCTCATAAGCGCTTTCCGAGTCGATGACCATCCACGTATTGACGATGTAAACAGGGGTCCAGCAGAGGAAAAACTCCAGAACCACGGCGAATAGCATGCGGATGACCCTCATTTTATTCTGACGAATCTTCTGAGGGTTGCTGTGACGAATGCGGTTTTTAGCTGACCGTAATGACTTTCTCCCTCCAGTAAGAGATGTGACAGTGCCTGTGGACATTGTCAATGACGTTTTACATTTAAATGTCAACATCTTTATGGAGAGTTTCTAGTGAATGTAGAGTTAGACGTACTATCTATCTATCTATCTATCTATCTATCTATCTATCTATCTATCTATCTATCTATCTATCTATCTATCTATCTATCTATCTATCTATCTATCATCTATCTATCTATCTATCTATCTATCTATCTATCTATCTATCTATCTATCTATCTATCTATCTATCTATCTATCTATCTATCTATCTATCTATCTATCTACAAATCTATAGCTTCAGCGGTCTATCTTTTCTGTCGACATATCTGTCAAAACTGCAAAACTAGGCCTATCTATTTGCCTACCTGTCTGCTTTTGTCTATATCTACCTATAACATCATGACTGTTTAAATGTTTTTCTGTGTGTCTTATATCTAACTGTTCTATCCGTCTACCTGTCCATCTTCCTATAATTTATATGTCAGCCCGTCTGCACGCCTATAATATAGCTGTCTAGCCATTATCGCTGTCCCGATAACAGCCTCCAGCTCAGATGGGTACCTGACTTTAGTTGGGTAAAGTAAAGGCGGTTGGGCATTGTGCTGGCCACACATTCCCTTGTAGGCCGACGCTGCTTCACCGGCTTTACGGATCAATTTGTATCTGACGGGATACGTACTTTACGATCTGCACTGTATGCAACTCTAAACTATCTTTATGACTGTCTACCCGCCCCTAAATCTCGATATCCTAATAACAACCTCTTACCTGAACGTGATATATTTTTCGGCGGTGTGATATTTCCCGAGCACGAGATGCTGGTGTCTGTAGATGTGAACGAGGACACGCTCCTGCAGGAATCTTTATTCAGTAGTCTCAGTTCAATGGTTCTGTAGTTAGGTAGAACAAATGTACCCTCACCTGTGGAGTAGTACAAATACCTTTTTACTCAATAGTCGAGAAAACATACAAAGCATACGAAATTGCAAAATAAATGAAGGAAACAGATAGCATAATTTTACATCATTAAAAGCAGATTGTAATAAGGCGAAGAACAGGACAAAATTAAGACCACTAGAGGCCCTGTGCTCACAAAATACATGAATTTTAGCCTCCCACCATTTCCTTTCAAAATTATATTAAATGCAGAAAAAAAATCATTCAAAAAGTATGCATCATAGTCAGAAACACAAGAACAAGTTAGATTGTTGGTTATTATTTTATGTGAGTTTTTATTTTATGTGGGTTTTTATTTTATGTTATATTTTATATTAAATGGGGTTTTTATGTGGGTTTTTATTTTATGTGTTTTTTTTATGTGGGTTTTTATTTTATGCGGGTTTTTATTTTATGTGGGTTTTTATTTTATGTGGGTTTTTTTTTTATGTTATAATTTATATAAAGTGGGTTTTTATTTTATGTGGGTTTTTATTTTATGTGTTTTTATGTAAGTTTTTATTTTATGTGTTTTTTATGTGGGTTTTTATTTTATGTGTTTTTTATGTGGGTTTTTATTTTATGCGGGTTTTTATTTTATGTGTTTTTATATTTTATTTAGGTTCTTATTTTGTGTGGCTGCTCTTTTTTGTTATTTTTCCCTTTTTTTACGATATATTTACAGTACTGCACCGTGCACCATGGTAAATTCGTGTTATGGAAAATTACTTTAGTGCCTATCCGGATTCCTTAATCCCCGTGTTTATTTTGCTTAATCGCTAATCCACCCATGGCTTAGACATAGATCCTGTCACGATTTTGGACTTAGACCGTGACTCTTAGCACTCATAGATAGATTATAGCGTAGATAGTAGTATAGAACCATAGGTTAGCGTTGAGTTTAGATTAGATAGGATGAGAGTAGCTGAAGCTATTACCTTCTCTCTCTCTCACGCAATAGGAACACCCCAACCACCCCCTTCTTCACCTGTTCCTTAACCTTTCACTACACTCCTCTTTTAATCCTAATTCAGAGTTTGCTAATCAATACGCCCAAACTGGTACTAAAACCGTGAATGAATGAAGTGTGAATCTTAATGTTATATATTCTATTATGCTGTCACTTATGATTCATGTTGTATTTTGTTAGTAACTACTCATTTATTTGCTAAACTCAGCATACTCGTAAAACCCCCACCCACCTGTGGACACCCCACCCACTTCTACCCCTTTTTCATTATCTCCCCTCTTCGTCCCCTACTCAGCGCCCGTGGTCAAGCCCTTGATCCACTCGTCGTAGTGACATCTGGCCAGCGAAGCGTCTCGCACATACGTAAGCGCCTCGGGCTGAGCTCGACCAGAACCAATAGACACAGGTACATCAAGGGAGATAAGTCATTATCTTATCCTTTGTATCTCCGTATACGTCTACACACCCCCTCCGCCCCTGGGCCCCACCCCGCAAAGTCGGCGGTATTAATTGTTCACCTACACCCATCCCTAATCCCCCCCCCAATAGTCAATCCTCTATGCAAGTATATTTCAAACCAGCCAACCAGAACATATGTAATTCTAAACTAATGTAGCTATCCAATCAAATTGACCACCGATCACGTGACTAAAATCCACGAAAGCGCGCTTAACTAGTTGAAGCGCACTTCGGCTCAAGCGTTAGGTGGAGAAACTTGTTCGATTCTAGCCTCCACTTATTCAGTTCGTTCCATAGGATATACCGCCCGCATGTGTATAGATAGATATTTTGCCAGTATAAGTATTTTCATGAACATAGCTACGTTTTCCTAATGTTGGATAACCTAGCAGTACCATGTGTTGAGTGTTAACTGAAGCCTGTGCAAATTCGTATATGTATCTTGCCATTGAGTGAAGAATTGAAATGATAATAAACACCTGAATTTAACCAGCGATTTATTTGCCTACTTAGAACTATCTGTTGTGTCCGTCATAATATCTAACGAGCCAGAAGAGACATAATAATTATTCCAGGGCGATTCCAGTCACGGTAACTCATACCCCACGACGACCTGCCACCACTACCCCACTCACCTACGACTCCGCACCCCTCTCATTGTCCAACTTCTGCCAGGTTGATGTCCTAACCCTAAACACATCCTGACAGATCCTTTGCATTGTATTGTCATCTTTCTTGCGTCAATAGTCTAGGGTGGATAAAAACTATATCTACAGATCACACAAGCCACTTGAAAAATAATAGAATAAAGTTCCGCCTCAAAATGCCCTTGTGTGCCACATGCGGCCCGCAGGAAGTATGTTCGATATGTTACGCTAGGTCTAGATATGGTATTTATATGCTCTCCTGTATCTATTACTTGAAAAGGATTCCAACCAACTTTTTCCTATCTTTCATAATTTAATTTCTTTTACATTTATTTGTCAATAATTTCTAAGATTTTTTTCTCTGTAAAGAAGAAAATGGATGAGTAACGTCATTTTCAAAAAGTTTAAATCCTCATACTTTATTATAGTCTTTACAAACTAAAAAAGAAACTATTCAAACTGTTGAAAGTAATTTTTAAGTGAAAAAGATAGGAGTCAAATGATAATTATGTCTCATTTATTTTTATAAAAGCAATCACAGGGTTATTATATTAATTACAATAGGTAAAAAGAGTTCTAAATGTTGGTATTGCTTCTTAAAATAGCATAATGTGTGTGTGTGTGTGTGGAGAGGGGGAGGACTCGCCTGGCTTATGATAATATGTTCATTCTCTTTGCTCCTTTACCCCCCCCCCCCCACACACACACTCCTATTTATTGTTCTTTAATTTTGGCTACCCGAACGCCACCAGACAGTAAGATATTCAACTTGGATTATTGAGGCTCTTTAGATATTCAACACAATTAATGCCCGTATCGCTAATGAAGGGTTAGTACAGAGATTGGCTATGTTAATGTTGAAAAAAAACAACTTTGTTCTGCAACACATTCCACCGATTGTGATCAGAACCTAATCCAGCGATATCCTATTGCACGGACATAGTTGTCTAAACCAAACCAGACTTGCTGTATACAAAACTAATTCATAAAGATAAACCTTTAATGAGCTGATTTGTTCATACTTCCACCGTTTCACAACGAGGCTGTGTTTTTATCACAACCCCCCCCCCCCCACTATCCCCATCACTAAAAAAAAATACAAGAAAAGAAAAAAGAAAGGTCACCAGTCAACGTATTAGGAGTTGGCAGATACTCTTGGGGAGATGCGCGGGGAGATCATCTACAGACACAGTTTCTTGAATACGAGGGTGGTGGACTTAACAACATTTTATAATTTGTGTGTGTGTGTGCGTATTGATCCACTGTTCCGTTTCGGGAACCAGTCAGGCTCTCTGTTGATGCATATGCCTGTCAGTACCATCACTAATATTATCATCGTTATTAATCAGCTGGCGATGATGATGATGATTAAAAGTCTGTGGTAAAACCATTACTCATGATATTTCCAGACATCACCAAAACAAACAAAAAATCAGTTATACTCCCCTTCCCTCCCCCGCTCTCTTTTACTACCAGTCCCTGCACAGTGTATCAAGAGCCAGTATCTCAAGAGCCAGTATCTCAAGAGCCAGTATCTCAAGAGCCAGTATCTCAAGAGCCAGTATCTCAAGAGCCAGTATCTCAAGAGCCAGTATCTCAAGAGCCAGTATCTCAAGAGCCAGTATCTCAAGAGCCAGTATCTCAAGAGCCAGTATCTCAAGAGCCAGTATCTCAAGAGCCAGTATCTCAAGAGCCAGTATCTCAAGAGCCAGTATCTCAAGAGCCAGTATCTCAAGAGCCAGTATCTCAAGAGCCAGTATCTCAAGAGCCAGTATCTCAAGAGCCAGTATCTCAAGAGCCAGTATCTCAAGAGCCAGTATCTCAAGAGCCAGTATCTCAAGAGCCAGTATCTCAAGAGCCAGTATCTCAAGAGCCAGTATCCATCTTCCAACGAAAAGACGCAAGTTGTCAAGTACTGCTGCCCCCCCCCCCCCTTATAGTAGAAAACATTCATCTTCTTTCACTGAAGAGCTATAGACAAGAAAGAAAGAAAAAGCTTGTTTTGTCGGTAGTCAAGTTTCCATGGTTACCCGCAAGCTACTATGACTTAACGTCGTCCACTTTTGACCTGGACCGCATTTAAGGCAATATTACGTGTCCTTTTTGTTGGCACATTCTGAAAAAGGAATTAACCTCTATAAGCAAAAGACAATGTTGAGTTTGCTTTAACAAGTTAAAAAAACAAACTTTGTAGCTATCGAAGTAGAGATAAAAGAAATTATTATAATTTGTGCAAGAAAATTAATCTAGAAAACTAAAGCTCAAACTATTTCCAGAGAGGTTCCAACTTTAATTCATATACTTAATACGTTTATCGTGAATTACTGTCGATAACAAGGTGAAAATGGTACCAAACTGCAATAGTCATTCTATTTCTCTGTATCGAGCCAGAAGGTTTGCAAAACCACCTGTGAAATATCAATTTTCCAGCCTAGGATCTCTTCAGTGCGAAATCAAAATGAGCGAAATGTCACGCCATGACAGATATAATGTCAACGTTGAAATTCAGAGTTGTTCAAGTAAGATTTCGGAAAAAAAGGTCATTTTTTGAACAAAAATGCTGTTTACTGTTTTCAATTTTCAACAATAACAACAACAACAAAATAACAACTGATAGGCCTATTAATGGATATTTTTGTTGTTTTTTCCATATTATCACTAATTTTATGTTCATTACCCTATTTTTGCGAGAGCCAAGATAGGTACGTCCCACCCTCCCACGACCTAAACCCCAAACCCTTTTTTTTTTCCGAAACCGAGGATATATTTGTTAGAAATAGTTTTTTTCTTTTCGTTAAACAATTAGATTATAGCAATTCTAAATACATTTTAAAAAAAATTGAACGACTGCACTATTTGCCCTAGCCTTCACCAGGACTCGAACCCAAGACCTTCAGTACGCCAGTTTAACGCAATCGACCAACTTGCCCTCATTAGTGTTTAGTGCAATAAGGGACTTGTCTCAGAACAGTAACCAACAGTTCTTTCAGCCAAGAATACCAAAAACAAGGGACACCAACCAATGTAATAACCAACACAAAAGACACATTACTGCCACAGCAACAGGACACCAACAACATGTAATAACCAACAACAAGAGCAGATTATTGCACCAAGAACCAAGACGACTCTAAGCCAAAGTAAAAAAAAAAAATCCACCACCGGAAGAGTCACACCAATCACCATAAACAGGAATAAACAACAACAACAACAGACGGCCTTTAATAATATGTCCCTATATGCAAGTTATTAAATAAATATAAATAGCTGAATATATATATATATATATATATATATATATATATATATATATATATATATATATATATAGCTTTTTTTAAAATGAAATTTGTCCAGAATATACCCCCCTTCCACGCCCCCCCCCTCACCCAAATAGTAAGAATAATCTAGCTGTTAAAAGCACAAGTGAGAAATGATGATCATCTTTACCCTCGGTAGCCGACATCTGTGTGAAAAACAACAACAATATAATATTGCATAACATGATCGATACAAGATGGGGGAGAGAACGCGGGCGTTCGGGGCAAAGAAAGACAACTCTAACCTTGATAACTCAGAGTAAGTTATTGAATATTGTGTAATCCCTTTACCCCTGCCCCTTGCCAACTCTGTTGCCCAGACTCATCAACTCGCAAATTAGGTCAACGAGAAATGGTGGGCGGGGCATCAATGGGCAATTGATGAACGTGGAAATAGCTTTAAAAAAAGATAAAAAGTTTATATATATATATATATATAGCTTTTTTTAAAATGAAATTTGTCCAGAATATACCCCCCTTCCACGCCCCCCCCCCCCTCACCCAAATAGTAAGAATAATCTAGCTGTTAAAAGCACAAGTGAGAAATGATGATCATCTTTACCCTCGGTAGCCGACATCTGTGTGAAAAACAACAACAATATAATATTGCATAACATGATCGATACAAGATGGGGGAGAGAACGCGGGCGTTCGGGGCAAAGAAAGACAACTCTAACCTTGATAACTCAGAGTAAGTTATTGAATATTGTGTAATCCCTTTACCCCTGCCCCTTGCCAACTCTGTTGCCCAGACTCATCAACTCGCAAATTAGGTCAACGAGAAATAGTGGGCGGGGCATCAATGGGCAATTGATGAACGTGGAAATAGCTTTAAAAAAGATAAAAAGTTTATATTTAAGCCCTAAAGAATGACACGATAAATTTTTCAATGTCAGGGTTTGTACATTAATATGCAAACCGATTGAATGATATAACTGAAATTGGAAGCTGTTGCTTTTTTTTCAGCTATCATAAACATGACAAACTAAATATAAAAGAAGAAAGAGCATTAATGAAAACAAGGTAATATCCCCATGCTAAGCTAATTGAATCTTTTTTATATTGTCGAAGTATCTCTATCTATCTATCTATCTATTTATCTATTTATCTATTTATCTATTTATCTATTTATCTATTTATCTATTTATCTATTTATCTATTTATCTATTTATCTTTTTATCTATTTATCTATTTATCTATTTATCTATTTACCTATTTATCTATATCTATATCTATATATATATATATATCCATTCGTCCACTCATTCATCCATCCATCTATATATCTACCCATCTATCTGTCTATCCATTTAGTTTTAACTTGCTATTTTCTGTAAATCTTTCTGCAATCTTTCTTTCTTTTTTTAAATTCTGAACAGGCCTATTGTCTTTAAATAAAAAGTCTAAAATAGAAGCCATTTAACCCTACACTAAAAGCTTTTAGGTACACAGAAGACAGCAGCGACAGTACATTAGTGCTAATAGTCCAATAGAACTATTCAAGAAAAACTTAGTTTTCGTCAAAATATACGACAAGTATAGAAATATTTCAAAACACCACAAGGCTACATAATGGTGTATTTATTATTCATGAACAAGTTCCTTTGAAACATTAATAATAATAACAAAAATCATTATTGTTTCGGTCATACTTTTAAATATTTTAGAATAGAGCAGAAAGAAAAAAGAAAAATCAAGGGAAACAGAACTCAAATTCAAATAACGTTTCCAAAAAGTAAATGTTTCCAGTTATCGAACTTTGACTCCCACTAGGGAGGACGACTCATTCAATTTTGTTGTCACTCGCCATTTTTTCTAAATAATTGAAATGTTTATTTTAACTAATGATCCGATATTTTCGTTAGATTCCAGACCGTCTTTTTTAATCAGCGATTTTCGTAAACAACAACAGACAACAGACAAACAAACAAGTGGTCTTGAACAGTGGGTTTTAATAAACAAAAGAACAACAGCACATTTTTTTTTTAAATTGTATTTTAAATAATACTTTATAAAGCATCGATTACTGTTGAAGCTTTAAAAAAAAATAAAAGGTTTACTACATGTAAGACATAATGTAGTGAATTTACATTTCTGAATGACGTGTGTAGGTATATGTATAATGTATATGTATAATGTATAATGTATAATGTATATGTGTATGTATATGTATAATATGTATAAACAAAGATTTCACATTGTTACCGTATTAATGTGTCTGAGTACTAGTGAGTAATATAAAAATAAAATACGATCATTGTTAATATATTTTAAAATGTCAGTGGACGTTAAAAGCCTGCTAGACGTTATAAGTTTGTGTACTTGAAAGCACATAACTCCAAATGCTAAACACGTTTAGTATAATATAAGAAGTACCTATTTGTAAACTATGTATTAAGAGTGCGTTATGTGTGTGTGTGTGTGATTGCTTAACTCTTTAAAGTTAAATGTACAATGAGCTTTTCAATTTTATATATTACTTTTTGTCATCCTCTATTGCACTTATGTTTGCACTATATATAATTATGGCAAATAAAATAACAAAAAAATGTTTCATTGTCGTATATTTAGAACTTAGCACCGTACTTACGTTATGAATTCCAACTAAGTGCAAAATATGTATTGTGACAAAAACATTAATTATTCGATATTGTGGCTGTATTTAAATTATACCATCTCAACTTTCAATATGTTAAGACATAAAAACAACTTTAAAAACTCGTCTCTATTTGCTTGACCTTAGCTGCTAAAATAATATAAATATAGGCTATTTGTAGATAAAATATGTCTTTACTTGAAAATTGATCTGTTCATTAAAATTTTTAATATTCAAAGATTAGATTCGCTCATGTGTTTAAACGCTCATGTAACACTGAAATATAAATCTTATAATAGTTTTATCGATTAAGCCTGTGCAGCTTTAATGAAAGACATGCTTAGCTTTCAACGTTAACAACATTTGTTGTTATATAAAGTTTAAGTGACCCACAGTTGGGTGACCAGACTAAAATGAGAAATAATAATTACTTTAAAAAAAACAACAACTAGGATTATACTAAGGGCATTAACTGATGCTTTTTTGTCTATTTTTGTTATGGCTTACACCAGGCAGAGGTTTGAGCCTAATTTGCACAATGCTGGGCCGTGACCACAAAAACAAATTTATATATATATATATATATATATATATATATATATATATATATATATATATATATATATATATATATATATAAAATCTGGATTAGATTTTCGAGTTGGCAAGAAACAGCAAAAAAACAGTAGGCCTATCTCACTCCACGTTAATAAAACATTGATACATGTGATTTATTGTTCATTTTCGTATGAGTAAATTGTTTTTGTTATAAGTAAGAAGATAATAGAGAGCTATTTTAAAAACTGATTTCAAAATTGTCTTGTTAAAGAGAGGTTTGAGTGCGAGATTTATGTATGATTTTTTTTATAGAGCAGTCTGAAATGAATATTAGCAGCTGTGCGTATTTCCATAAATATTGATAAGCAAGTCATTTTTAATTTGTTTTGTCTCAAATAATAAAAACGTTCGTTTCTTAAGAAAGGATTTAGACTCTCGAGTGTTTAAGAAAATCCGTTTACTCTGCAAGTAGCCCATACAAGCAATAAAAAAAAAATTGTTTACAAAATATCCACCATTTCAAGTTGTTATAGATAGAAATGATTTGGAATCAATTCGATTTCATCTTCTCCCTCCCCCAACCCCCATTTTCCAGCCCTACCACATCTCCTTCTTTAAATGGATAGAAACGGGTAGGCCCATTCAGCTGATCTCACGACTTGACGAAAACTAAAATAAGGCCTCGTTAATGTCTGTGTTTGTATGTGTGTGTCTGTATATGCATGTGTAGATATGCCAATAAGTCTTGTGCGATAAACAAAAGTTTATGGAAATGTGTGCGTGCTGGGATGAGACAGCTATTGGAGGTGGGGACGGGGGGGGGGGGGGTGAGTGTGGAAGGTGCTGATGTTTCGGGTGGTTTAAAAAACAACAACAACAAGCGTTCAAAACAGAATTGGATAATGAAAAAATCTTTGGCTATCTACGTTTTCAGGGTGAATAGCTTCACATCATGTTAACACTTTCTGGACATGCACAATGTGGATCCACAATTTAACTAACTAAAAGTGTCACGAAGGCAGTGGGTAATAAATAATGGTTTTATGTGAGTGATTTATCTATCTTTGTGTTTTATGCAATAAACTTCCCTTTCAATTAATTGATTTTATCTAGTGAGGTTGCACGTTTCGCTTTCTATTCACATGAAAAAAAAATCTCGTTCTGGAGAGACTGGCAAGAGTGATAGTCTTTTTCCTTCATTTCTATCATTCTAGGAGTGAGTAGACTTGATTTTAGAATGCACACATGTTCTTGAAGTTGTTTTCTTTACTCTATTGGGATCCAGAATGGATCTTCCCCTTTTAAATATAAACAATGTCCGTGAAAAAGAGAGAAAGTCCTTCATAAAGCTAAGTGAAATGCTATTGTATTGTATTCAAATGACATCATTTTGTGAGTGGCATATATTCTTTTGTAAACAAAAACCTTGTATTAGATAGCATAGTTCAACAATGTTCTTCATATTACGTAAATAAAATTGTTTTTTTAATTAGATTCTAATTGTATTTTATATTGAAGACATTTTATTTATTTTAATCTGGTATCGTCGTTTTAATTGATTGTATATATATATATATATATATTTTTTTTTTTTTTTGTAGTTATTTAAAGTGTATTTAAGATTTTTTAATTACGGCTTCATTAAAACAAGTTATTACAATGAAGTAAAAATAAATATCTGAATTGACGTCGAAACACAATGATTTAGGAAATATTATACAATCAATAGATAAACATAAGGGCAAAAACAATGTCCTTATTCCTTTTGCGAGAACAAATGCATATACATTCTCTTTCTTCTTGAGTGGCATACGGGCATGGAATGGGCTGCCTCCACAAACCAGGAAACCAGTAACTTAACATCTTTTAAAACATTAATAAAAATGCAAGACTAGTTTCGGACCACGAATGAGCGCAGGACGCAATAATTTTCTTTAAAGAAGAAGCGTCTGTAATATGTCAGATAAGATAATATAAATATGTTGATAAAGTAAGAGAAAAATTAGATACAGTTTATTTTTATTTTTTACAAGTGTATTGTGAAAACAACTGAAATTCTACCTAACATGAGACTTGTACTAGAATATTCATCTTCTGTCTTAATGTAACACCATTTAAAGTTTAAATAAATGATATAAACTAGAACATTAGTCAAGTCTTTAGATCTAAATTTAGACTAAAAGTGGATTAGAGCAAATTAAAATAGAAAAAAAACAACATAAAGTATTAAAATTTAACTAGTGACTACCACACAATAATGTGTTGAAATATTAACAAAGACAGAGAGAACATGAGTTTCACTACTTCATCGAGTTCAACGGCATAAATTTGAATACATGATCTTAGAAATTAGAACTGAAAATAGAAGATTCTCATTTGGAAATGAAAGATAATGTATATGAATTTGTCCTTCCCCAATTAAATGAGCAATGTGTTTTATCTCAATGTGTTACTGGATGTTAGTTTATTCAAATATATTTTATGGGTCGTTGTCCAGGAGTGTAGCCAAAATCATTGGGCATTTCAATTGCAGGTCATTGTTCCAAAATGAAGACAATAAAAAGCCATATATTGTTTATGAGCAGTTGACTGGCCTATTTTAATTTGTCACTCTAAGCATATTCAATCAATACTAAAATTTAAGGGTGTGCTATTTGTTGAGATTTTTCATGGAACCTTTTTTGTATTTATAATGCCATACGCGAATCGAAATATGAATTTATACTTATCTATTGGTTTTAAATTCCATTACTAACCAGGCTATTTCTCAGGATAGCAATAATCTTCCGTATAAAGGGGCTAGTGTATGTATATGCAACTATAATACGATATGATTAAAAGGCTGTCTTTTTAAATTATTAGTATTCTATTACCTATCAGTGATCTTGGTGTCATTAAAATGACATTAAAAACTTTTTACAATGACATGCTGACATATACAAGAGAATAGTTTTAATGAATAACTTGCTCTGTAAAATCTTAAATTACACGATATCACACAATTTATTATTCATTTACTTAATCCACGTATCAAGGTTGTTCTATTTATGGAATATACATATCAGGCCTTTACCATAACTGCTGGTTACATATTGTTACATTGCCTTTTAAAAACTATTTTGATTTTTGAATTATTGTGTGACACAAAAAAAATGGACACAAAATATTCATAATAGACGTTGTAAATGTTAATAAAATTAGCTTTGCATGCTTTCTGGTCTCTTGACATCGTGTCCCACAATGCCATGTCATTTTCACCTTGCATATCTCTGAATCGCCAAGTCAACGAGATATGTTTGGGGTCGGATAGTTGGCCACTTCATAAGACCATTATTTTAAATGTGACAACCAGAAATTGAAAGCGAAATAACCTCGAAAAAAAACATGGACATAAACGGCGTTTGTTAACATTTTGGAATCATATTCCCTGGGGCAGATTTTTTATTTACTCTCCATGAGCTGATGAATGGTTTTGATTGGGTATTTTCTCCCGCATGCTCCCCCTCTTCGCAAATCTCCACCCCTTTCCTTTTCCTCCATACTCGCCCCCTCCCCTTTCTCCCATTAGCCATACAATGGGTTCTCGTCTCAGAGACTCATTGTTTATTCATAACCTTTTCATTGACTTCTACTTTAGACCGCAAACGAGAACACGATAAAACAATAATAATAACCAATCAATGATAATAGTTACATTTAAATGCGTTTTTTTTTGTAGTTGTTTTTATTGTCATTACAAAGATGAATTTATTAAATCAACATTTTTTCCATTTGATTAGTCGTAACTCTCGTAACAAGCAAGAGCAGCCTTTAACCAACTGAAAAAGGTTTGGAGCTCCAGAATTCTATTCCTGAACACAAAGTTAAGAATATTTAACACCATTGTTAAGCCCATTGTGATATATGGATCGGAAACTTGGAGAATTACCGCCACCAATGTCAGGAAAATACAGAAATTTGTTAACACCTGCCTCAGAAGAATCCTTAGGATAAGTTGGGCCAGAAATCATCAATAATGAAGAACTCTGGCAGCGAACTAAACAGAGGCCTGTGGAAGAGGAAATTTCCCAAAACAGATGGAAACGGATTGGCCAAACCCTCAGAAAACCGGCATACAGTGTCACTCGGCAAGCGCTCACTTGGAACCCCCAAGGCAAAAAGAAAAGAGGTCTGCCGAGAAACACCTAGAGGCGCGATATGGAAACTAATGTTAAAAAGCTAGGGCTTAACCATTACAGTCCCGGGTGCGTATATAGCGGAACTGAAGGCAGCATAGATAGAAGTAGGTCGGTACGGGAAGGGTTAATAAGATAGAGATAGAGAAATCGACACAGAATCGGGATACCTGGATGACTCTTGTTGGCGGCCAATGTCCCAGGTGAGTCAAAAGGTATAAGTAAGTAACAAGTTGTATTAGATGAATTTTGAAATTGGGTGGCGTAAAATAAAGGCGTTATTCGACGTCTCTAAATAAACATGATCGCTTTATGTCAGATGAATTTTGGATTAGTATAAGGAGCTAATTCATCTTGAACACACACACACACTGATGGCTAAATAGATAGATAGTTAATGAAAGTAAAATTAAAACATATGTAAACATATATAGGTTTCGATATGGTAACTTTAATTTTATTTTGTGTGTTTGTATTATAGTAACGGAGAATATTAACCGATTAAGTATATACTGTTGTAGTTTCTTAAACATTACCCGCCCCCCCCTCCCTTTCCTCTCACCCATCACCCAGGCCCACATATTTTATAATTCTCCATGATCACACGGGCAGGGCTGTGGAGTCGGAGTCGAAGAGTCGGAGTCGGAGGAATTTTGGGTACCTGGAGTCGGAGTCGGAGTTGGAGTCGGAACATTTATCTACCATTTATCAGTCGGAGTCGAAGAGTCGCAGTCGGAGGAAATTTTGGTACCTGGAGTCGGAGTCGGAGTTGGAGTCGGAAGTACAAAAAACTGAGGAGTCGGAGTCGGAGTTGGAGTTGGAACATTTATCTACCGACTCCACAGCCCTGAATTCACACGTTCTCAACACAGAATAGAAATATATATTCTGTGGTTCTCACGAGGCTAAAGGCGAGGGATGTGAAAAAAGGAGGCGCGTGGGTGGGTGGGGGGGGGAGGAAGCTTAATTCAATTCTGAGAAAGATTTAAGTGGGCTGGTGGTCCGCCAGTAACCTAGTTTGGCGACAAGTCTCTTGCGAGTTGACAACCTAGACAAGACTTCTCCTTTTCATTCTTAAAAAAAAAAAAAATTAAGTTCCAACAAGTTCTTCAAATTTTTATTCAGTTTTTTAAAATTGTCATATACGAATTTATAATAAACAAAGCCCACACGAAACAACAACAACAATAATAATTACAGATAAACAACAAATGGTTAAAATAAGAAAAAAACATTATTATCGGAATTTTCGTTTAAGTATGATGATTTGTGTCTTTCAAATGAATGAATACGTCTATCAAGCGGAATTTGAACAATTGCAGATTTAATAGATGAACAAAAATAAAATAAGAAAATAAGAGTTAGGAAACAAGACGTGGCCCGGTGGCCGAGTGGCAGTGCGTTCGGCTGGCTTACGGAGGGTCCTGGGTTCGAATCCTTCAGTGATACTTCACTTTAGGAAACAAGAAAACAGTAACCTTAAACTTTAATATATAGTGATTCTGATTATGTCAATAGTAACGGGTAATATTTCGGCTGGTGTACCGAAGGTCCTGGGTTCGAATCCTTTAGGAACCAAGAAAACATTGTGATTATCGTCCTTTTTATTTGCATTTATATCAAATTCAATATTTTATTACTAAACCTTCACATTTATGGTTATTTTGTTTCAACATTATCAATTTGATTATGAAGATGAGGATCTGGAAACTGCTAAAATTAATTATATTTTTACTTCAGTTTAAGAGATATTCATTATTGCTCGATAAAAAAGCCATACCATCAAATTATCGTTAAGTAGAATAGATATATTGTAATCCTACAAACTGGGTAGTTAATGTAATGTTAGAAAATATACATACAAATTATTTAGTCATATAATATTTATATAATTTTAAAACAGTTTTTACAGTTTGATCATTTCATAGTTGTCAATTGTAAGCCATTTATTTTTTCATAAAAACAAAAACTTATTAGAAATATTAGCGCAAAAAAACGGGTTAATTATCTCCCATTAATTAAAAACTGTTTTCACATTCGTGCAACCTCCACATTTGATGCCAATAGTGGTGCCAAAAATATTATGTTTTGTAATATAACAAACATAACTGACTTATTATTATTTCCTTTATAAATCCAACATTATGGTATTCATTACAAAATTTAATTACTAGAGGATCAAAATAATTTACATTAAACAGTTGTACATAAATATTCCATTTAAGGAGTTTATCTTTTAAACATTAATAATTACTGAAATTACATAATATGTTGCTATTAAATAATCTATCTTAATTTATGCTTAAATAGAGGGATGCACATGTAGTTAAATGGTTTGAAATTTATTTAACGGCAAGACATGTCCAGTTTCGGTGCAAATCCATTCCAGTGGTCCTTATAAATGCAAATTCAACTCACTGAAATGTGTGGCTATGTCATTCAGAAACATCGACTTCAACTGTCAGTTTTCCTCATTCAGAAACATCGACTTCAACTGTCAGTTTTCCCTCATTCAGAACTGCAAATTGTTTAAGTTGTTTATTTCATAAAAAAAAAAAAAAAACTCTTGGAGGTCTCTCGCATGCCAATGAAAATCGCTCTGCGTGGCAAAATTGGAACGCGTGCCTTAGGTTGCCAACCCCTTCTGTAGTGATGGGACTATGTAGATTCTTTCAATGACATTGAACTTAAACTTTAATATATAGTGATTCTAATTATGTCAATAGTACCGGGTAAGATTTGGGCTGGTGTACCGAAGGTCATGGGTTCGAATCCTTTAGGAAACAAGTACACATTAACCTAAACTTTACTATATAGTGATTCTGATTCTGTCAATTGTACCGGGTAAGATTTAGGCTAGTTTGCCACAAGACCATCATAAGTGATTTAGTATATTTTTACAGTTAGTTGTCATTTATAATGATTTAGTAAATATTAAAAATCAGGTCATCCATGATAAGTGATTTAGTTTATAGTTTAGCCAACGTAAGTGATTTATTAGGCCTGAATATGAAAATCAAGTAAGCCGTGAGAATTAATTTAGTATGTTTTTTTTTAACAACAGTTTATCATTGATAACTGACATATATATATATGTTCTTAATAGTGACACAGACATGTTTTTCTAGCTTGAAATCCCTTCTACTTGCTATTTCTTTTTTCTTTTCTTCTGTTTATTGTATATATATAAAACAATATTTGTAAACTTGTTGACGCCATATAGATCAGTGAGTTTAATATCAAGGGCTGCAATGCAAACAGGAAATTACCTACGTTGCTTCCCTTTATGCCGCGGAGCATAGCAGGAAATGAATGAAATGGCCGTGTGGGACATTACAGACATAACATTTATAGGGAAAGATGCGAAACATGTGCAGATTTAGATCAATATAGACGATTTATCTTTCTGTTTACTTCCACATCTATACTGACGTTAAGGAAACAAAATCAAAAACATTATATTTCTTGAAGCTTAATAATAGTAATGTATAATTAGAGTTCGGTGTGAACAAATAAATAGAGTGTGTTGGGTTGACTGTTGATAGCTGTGTATGCCTGTATTTTGATTTGTATGTCTATCTGTATACTGTATTTCAATTTAATATCTCACTGTATCTCTCCACTATCTATCTATCTATCTATCTATCTATCTATTTATCTATCTATCTATCGATCTATCGATCTATCGATCTATCGATCTATCGATCTATCGATCTATCGATCTATCGATCTATCTATATGTCCTTCTACCTACTTACCTATTTATCTATCTATCTGTATGTATGTATGTCTATCTATCTGTCTATATATCATTCTATTTATCTATTTATACATCATGACATTTATGCATCTATTCGTCAAACTATCCATCTTTCTCTTTCTCTCTTTCTCTCAGCCCCCCTCTCTCTCTCAATCTCTCTATCTGTATATATATTATTTTATCCACAAAACAAATTATTAATAAAACTTTATGTCTCTTTTAAATTTTCATGTTATTAATTTTCCATAAAATGCATTAAGGCTAGACTAAAAGATAATCTATTTAGTTTTGGGCTGAAAAAATCTGCAATAATGCAAGCAGAAAAAAAAAAGTTTCCTGTGGAAGATTAGCGAGAACACATGAAAACACCTGCGTCTTGTGAGACAATGTCATAGAATGTAATGTTTTTATTAGCTATTGATTCAAAGATTTAGAAGGGAATTTTTTAAAAATATAAGAAAAAAACTTGAGCTAAAACGGCATCGTTAGATCTTATTAGCATCCAGCGTTATTTCCTTTAGACAATAGGGATAAAATATCTAGACCGTTTTTTATGTTGTCACATATGTCAACGGAGTCGAGTAATTACGTGGGTATGGTTAAAAATAGATTAGTGTTCTTGGTAATTTTTTTATTTTCCCTTTTCCCATTTACTCCCTATAAACAGTATATGCTCTTTGTTTTAAAAACATTATATGCTCTTTGTGTTTTAATAACATTATATGCTCTTTGTTTTAATAACATTATATGCTCTTTGTTTTAATAACATTATATGCTCTTTGTTTTAATAACATTATATGCTCTTTGTTTTAATAACATTATATGCTCTTTGTTTTATAACATTATATGCTCTTTGTTTTAATAACATTATATGCTCTTTGTTTTAATAACATTATATGCTCTTTGTTTTAATAACATTATATGCTCTTTGTTTTAATAACATTATATGCTCTTTGTTTTAATATAATGTTTAGAAGGGCAATGTATTTATCTAGACAGTAATATATATAAATATATCATTTAATTTTGTCTCACGTGTCTTGTGAAACGTCATTATGACTTTTAGTTTGATTTGAGGGTTCGACCATTCAATACTTACTAACGATTAAGCGCATCTCTTTGAATGTTCATATCACAATTTGTTTTATTAACCAACGCAGCAAAATACTTCATTCATAGGCCTGTTTTAGTGGTGGGAATTGTATTTCTTTGCGTTAGAGGTGGCTGTTTACTCCCGCTAACTGCGCGTGTAACAGTTCGCTTTATTTATCTCATTCACTAGGCGTTATTAACTCTTTGCTTCTACCATCAGTGCAATCTTATTGAGTCAAATATTCTTACATATAGTCTAACATTTCATACATTGAAAACAAAATAGTTGAAATATATAAAGCGTTCAAATCGGAACTATAACACAACGATCTATTCGAACACTCATAAAGACACACAGATGATAAAAACACTTTTATTATTCTATAGGAGTATCGCATTGGCAAATGCATGTAACTTATCTTTCTTCTTTAACGGAATCCACACATGGGAAGGTTTGTCTGAAAAAACAAACATTATCAACAATTCTTTATCATAAAAAAAAAACGCAAGACAAGACACAAATAACAGATAGGCGTGTAATAGGACGTAATACGCTTCTATATAGGCTTAAAAGGAGCATCAGTAAGATAAGCATATCCATTCTTATACTCAACTATTCTTGTGATCCTCTACAATCAACTGCAATCTAATTACAATCTAACTAGGACGATCAAATTTTAAAAAATTTGTCTTTGGTCCTTAATGCTAGTGAACAATGTATGGCCCTCGAATTAGTTTTAGAAAGAACATACAGGGAGGGGAGGGGGCACGGTGGCCGATCGGTAGCGCGTTAGGCTGGCGAGCTAAGGGTCCTGGGTACGAATCCTGAGGGAGGCTAGGATTTTTTCCCGGGTCTAGAGGGTGTCCCTGAGTCTACCCAGCTCTGATGGGTACCTGACTTTAGTTGGGGTAAAGTAAAGGCGGCTGTGCATAGTGCTGGCCACACAATCACCTAATATGGTGTAGCCACAGAAACTGGTGAACGCTGTTTTACCGGCCCTATAGATCAATTTGGTCCGACGGAATACATTCTTATACCTTATCCCATAACCCTTATCCAATGCAATCAAGAAGTATTGAACATGCTATGCGTTGATACACAAATTTAAGCTAGTCATAGATGCTTGACATTTTCGAAAAAGAAATATTCCATGCCATTTTTTTATTTTATATAAACGCTGTGCTATATGAGCCAACATTTTTCGGTCTTTTCTCACACAAAACATCACTTTCAAAACACCCCAACATGTGTTATCATTTCGTCGCTGCTCTTTCCCCGAGTTAATGTTAGGGTTGATACATTTCAAAACAAACAAACGCAAAAAAATAAAATAATAGTTGCAGCAATTATTTCCTTTAGAATTTAGACATAAAGTTTTAATATTAGATGTTTAAAGTTGGTAGATTCAAAGGTGTTTTGCTGTGTATGGGTGAGGGCAATGGGGAGAGGCGGCGGTCGAAATTGCTGCAAGCGTCACACTTAGTACAAAGCACCCTGGCACCGATTTATTGTCGCCACAGCTGTCTAATTATCTAATCGGAGATCAACTGGTTGGCGCCACTGGTTGAATATAATATATAAATATATATAATGGGCATATTTGAAAGCACTATAAAAACGTCTAAAGCAACAAAACGTATCAATCTAAGAAAGTCAGCAACAATAACCAGCAGTTTATTTTTTGTTTAGTCTACATATGCATATAACTGCATATTCATATATCACATAGTTTATATAGATTTATATTAGTCTTAATAAATTAGTTACATATTGGTTACATATCGATATCTAGTTGTAGGCTATGCCAGAAGAGACGTGCATTTAAAGCAGTTGTGAGCCTTGGGGAAAAAGTACTTTTTAAAGCAGTTGTGTGTCCAGAGTAAAAGTACTTTTAGATCTGTTGTAGTGACTTTTTTTCTGAGTGAAAGCAACATTTCAAAATCTTTAGCTACTGATGTAGAAAACAACAACAACAACACTTTGACCCAGACACTAAGATTTTCTTTTCTTTTTTTTTCCCCAATTGGCTTTGGTTGTTTGGTAGAATCAAGAACGTCCTTTTAAAACTATTTTCGATTTTCTAATTATTCAGTGTTGTAATTTGAAAAAAAAAAAGGATTTAATTCTGCTATTTCAAAGCTGTCATATGAGTTTAATTATTATATGGAAACATTCGAAAGTAATACTCTTAAAATACACTTTAATTTTACCATTTTAAAACAACATCGACAATTTCGCAAGAAATAATTGGTTTGAAAATGTTTATGAAAACAGATTAGCGTTGTGTATCATTAGATTTATATATTATCAACATTTTCAGTGCTGCTTGAACAAATAAATCGTATTCAATACGTGAAAAACATATTAAAGTAATTTTTTTTTATTAAGAATGCACTTTAACGTTAAATTACTTATCAAATGCTGTTGATTTTGTTGGTTTTGATTGATTCTATAGAATCAGCAAGAGTCCGTCCAATAAAGCAACCAGCACTGTACTCTTCAACATTAATGTAAGAGAATGATTTAAAATCAGCGTTGAACCTGTTCGCAAACGAATCGCCAACGTCATCGGCCCTAATGAAGACCTGCTCACGTCATCAAGAACTGAAAACTGAGATAGTATGGGCACGAGCAAGATCTAAAGGTCTTGCAAATGTTATTTCTGTAGGGCTCCTTTGCAGGGAGAAACAAAAAGAGGCAGGCAGAAGAGAAGGTGGGGGGACGATGCAATAGAATGGAACGGCCTGTCCTTTATTAACCACCAAAGGACAGCACAAGACTGTTTTAACCCTTACAGTCCCGGGCGCGTATATAGCGGAACTGAAGGCAGCATAGATAGAAGTAGGTCGGTACGGGAAGGGTTAAGTGGCGAGGATAATGCAACAGTCAGCAATGGTGCCCCAACGACCGACCCACAGGTTATGGAATATGTGAAGTTGAAGTGAGCATAAAAATATGTTCAATGTTGTTTTGTCCAAATAATGTTGTTTTTTTAAACACTAGATCTAGATCTAAATGTTTTAAGGGAATTCGTATATATCAAATAATGCCACATAGAAGAAAAGTTGTTGAATTGATAACATTGATTGTTTAATTTGTCCTCAACGAAAGGCAAATGATTGCAATTTCTTTAATTCGTTTATGAAGATGTTATTGTAGTTTTTTCATGTTCAGATTTAATTTCATCAGTGTTGACAATTCTATTATCTAACCTTCATGTCAAAACGCCATTAAAAACAACAACTACAATTATTTAGAGTTTAAAAATATTCGTGCTCATCCCAACGTTTGAACTTGACTTTCAATAAAAAAAATTTATAAACAATTCGCCCTTTTACACAACGCCACACGCAATGTTGCGATTGATTTGTTGTTGTCGTTTTTTTTAGATATTGTTGAATAAATTCCGTTTCAAACCACATTCACAGCCCAGCCAATAACATAGCAAGCCATCGAATCGACCTCATTCATTCCTCCTATCATAAAAAATGGGCTTTGAAATAAGCAAAGACTTAAAGAAACAAAGAAAAGGAAGTAAAACAAAATAGAGTCAGTAAATTGGCGGTGAATTACATTCTCTATATCTGATGAGAAAAACATTTTAAATAGAAGGGGGGGGGGACAACCATCAAAACTTTGTACCAAATGAATTTTTTTTTTTTTTTTTTAATAAATAAATAATAATAATAATAATAAATTGGTTACTTATATAGCGCTTCTATCCATGCTATTTTAGCATGCTCAGTGCGCTCTGTAAACACAATGCTGCCTGCTGGCGCAAATATGTTTACAGGCCCAAAACTCCTGCAGGGCGACAGGGATCCGCCGATGGCCGGGCTAGAACCCGCGACGTGTCAGTTGGTTTTTGGTTGACAGTCCGGTGAACTAACCGCTAGACCAGCCGGATCTAGTCCAGATCCTAATTAGATTGTTCTTAATTCTGTATAAAATTTGGTTAACAATAAAAACAAAAAGAAAATAATATCTTGGAAGGAAAGTGATGTCCTTTGTGGGTAACCTTTTTGTACATGCGTACCGATAAGAGCGAAATCTTTTGACTAAAATTCCCTCGAGTTTCAAGAAATGTTTTTTTTAGTACATATTATAAATATCCAGAAGAAATGATAAAAAGAGACGGCAAATATATCTTCTATATGTTGACGAAAAATACCTTTAATCAGCTGCAAATACATCGAAAAATACATAAAAATAACAATAAATCAATCCCACCTTTTCAAAGAAGACATTCTGCAAGAGAGTCAAAAGCTCTGCAGCCTGGTTAAAAGAAGAAAAGTAGACAATAGATGGGATAGATATGTCCTGCAGAAAATTAGCAAAAACAATTTCTGTTAGGATTGGGTCACTTTAACACAAAATTTCAATCTACTGCTACAGGTACATTTGATATATTATCAGTGGGACGTCTGATGATTTTCTTTTTTTTTAAATTGATGACTGAGATTTTATAATTGGGCTTATATTTTCTGACCTTCAGAGCTATACAGGAACTACTAGTTTTATTATTAAAGCCACTCCGATTAAGAGATAAATAAAGTTCATCAATAAGAACGAAGATGATAAAAATTGGCTCTATGTGCAGTTGAAAATGATAAGTTATCTTGGAACCCTCAAATTGATGAAGTAATTAAAAAATCAAGCAAAATATTAGGATTCATGAAAAGGAACTTTTACAAATGTAATAAGAATATAAAACAAAAATGCTATCTCACATTAGTTAGGCCTATACTAGAATATGCAGCATCTGTATGGGACCAATGCACTAAAGAAAACATAAAAAAAAAAATTGAACAAATTCAAAAAAGAGCTGCAAGGTTCATAACTAGTGAATATTCCAAATTAACAAGAGTAACACCATTAGTCAAATCACTAAACCAAGAAACACTAGAGGACAGAAGGGCAAAGAGTAAAGTAGTAATAATACAAAAGGCATTAAACTCTAATTTAGAAATACAGCCCAATAACAACTTGTTGCAAAGCTCAGATAAACATAAAGACAGGAACTCTTTCCTTGACCCTTATGTGAGAACAAATGCATATAAGTACTCTCTCTTCCCGAGTGGCATTCGGGCATGGAATGGGTTGCCTGAACAAACCATGAAAACCAGTAGGCCTAACTTAACATCATTTAAAACATTAATAAAAATGCAAGACTAGACTCGGACCACGGATGAGCGTAGGACGCAATAATCTTCTTTATAGAAGGAGCGTCTGTAATGTATAATATAAGATAAGATAAAACATGGATAGTAATGCTGTTGTAAAGTGTTTTCTTTTAAACATGAAAAATTTGTTTCGAATGACATTTCAAGACATCGAAAAGTTCGTTTTGTGCTCATCTCTTGGTACTACCATCAATAACCGTTTTTTTCTCTTTTTTTCCCGATCGTTTTTTAAAGTCAATTCTAAGCTCAATGATTTTATGATTTCAAATTCTTCTACTCTGAATTACAATCAACTTTCTTTTCAAAATCGATGATGCCGATCCAATAAAATATTTGTAGGGTTTATTTCCTACGGGTTCTGAAAACTTCATAAGCTTTGCTTGCTTTTTCCAGTTCTCTGAATTTTGAAAATCTTTTGCAGGATCAGTCAACAGTTAACTCGATGATGTTTTTAAAACAAATGCTGGTGAAGGCTTTTGGTGTTCTGTTCGATCATCATTTAGAGATCGTCGACGTGCCTCTTTAAATCTGATAAGTATTGAAATCGAATCTCTTCACGGGTAAAAGTTTGTGTGAAACAGAAAATAAAAACAATGGCGTGAATTGTTGGTCACCGGTTCCAGTGGACGCCCACCCGTGTCCATTGTTATCTCAATCAATTTGATGGAAGCTAACATCATTGACTAGACTGACTAGAACCGAGAAGACGTTCAAGGCCTACTTCTGTTAGTGCTAACATTGACTAGACTGATTAGAACCGAGAAGACGTTCAAGGCCTACTTCTGTTAGTATAGTAGTGGGCATGACAAAAGTACACTCGGCTGAATACATTTTACTAGGAACGTTTTCAAATACTACACATAGTAACATAGTATTAAACAATAATGGAATGGAAGGGGATGGAGCAAGAGAGATCTCTCCCAGATTTTTCTTACACACCAATCTTCTCACAGAAGTCATTGCCACCATAAGAGATTTCCCAAATTGCATCCAGCCGTCATTCAACCCTGATGGGCATTTGTTTCCAGGCGTCATTCAACCCTGATGGGCATTTGTTTCCAGGCGTCATTCAACCCTGATGGGCATTTGTTTCCAGGCGTCATTCAACCCTGATGGGCATTTGTTTTCAGGCGTCATTCAACCCTGATGGGCATTTGTTTCCAGGTGTCATTCAACCCTGATGGGCATTTGTTTCCAGGCGTCATTCAACCCTGATGGGCATTTGTTTCCAGGCGTCATGCAACCCTGATGGGCATTTGTTTCCAGGCGTCATTCAACCCTGATGGGCATTTGTTTCCAGGCGTCATTCATCCCTGATGGGCATTTGTTTCCAGGCGTAATTCAACCCTGATGGGCATTGCTACCAAACATCTTTCAAGACATCATATCTCTCAAATAATATTTATTTTCAGACATCATTCCTCTCATATATAATTTCTTTTCAGACGTCATTCCTCTTATATAATATTTCTTTCCAGACGTCCTTCCTCTCATATAATATTTCTTTCCAGACGTGATTCCTCTCATATAATATTTTTTTCCAGACGTCATTTCTCTCAAATAATGTTTCTTTCCAGACGTCATTCCTCTTATATAAAGTTTCTTTCCAGACGTCATTCCTATCATATAATATTTTTTTCCAGACGTCATTTCTCTCAAATAATGTTTCTTTCCAGACGTCATTCCTCTCATATAATATTTCTTTCCAGACTTCATTTCTCTCATATAATATTTCTTTCCAGACGTCATTCCTCTCATATAATATTTCTTTCCAGACGTCTTTCCTCTCATATAATATTTCTTTCCAGACGTCTTTCCTCTCATATAATATTTCTTTCCAGACGTCTTTCCTCTCATATAATATTTCTTTCCAGACGTCATTTCTCTCATATAATATTTCTTTTCAGACGTCATTCCTCTCATATAATATTTCTTTCCAGACGTCATTATTCTCATATAATATTTCTTTCCAGACGTTTTTCCTCTCATATAATATTTCTTTCCAGACGTGATTCCTCTCATATAATATTAGTTTCCAGACGTCCTTCCTGTCATATAATTTTTCTTTCCAGACGTCCTTCCTCTCATATAATATTTCTTTCCAGACGTCATTATTCTCATTTAATATTTCTTTCCAGACGTCATTATTCTCATATAATATTTCTTTCCAGACGTCATTCCTCTCATGTAATATTTCTTTCCAGACGTCATGACTCCCAGATGACCCTTTCAAAAATTCTCACGAACTTGTTCACTAATGAAAAAAAAAACAAGACGTTAAGTGGCGACTATTCAACGTAAACTAGATATCCCCCCCTTCCCCCCCCCCCCCCCGTCACTTTGTTTTCGCTCGTATTTTTTAAACGGGCTCTAATTTTTCTGCCTTTGTGCATCGCGTAAAGTCTTTGCTGTTATTTTGTTAATATTAAAAGAGTTTACCGTAGAATATCTTATTATCATTGTTTCGCTCAGTGTCGCTATATTTCTTTATTAGATACATCCTTTTGTATGGACACAATGAATAAGGACAGTTTTTATAACGTAAGCAGACATTTTGTATTAAATGGTGACACCCACGTTGTTTAGTTGGAAGAAAAAAGTGGCGCTGTCAGGGTGGGTTTTTTTTTTTTTTTTTTTTTTTTTTAAATATATTGCATATTTCTGACATTTAATGTGTTAACGAAGTGTTCAGAGTCATTTGCCCAGATGTCATGGACACCCACCTTTTATACCTGCTCTTGAATAAATAAAAAAAATGGGTTGGCACCCCAGTAACCTGGATACATTGATCGTGGGACTTGTGCTCTATCGCATGACCGTTCAATCCATGCATATATTATTATTAGTTCTATTTGCAACGATAGATACATCTAGAAATGCTACCGGTTGAAGTCATTTCCGATGCGTGACACAATGTAGCGATTGTGGCTATTAACATTGGGATACAAACCAGGACCTTTCTATCTAGCCGTTAGAGCAGTATATGGTTAGCTCTTTCCTGGTACAATATAATTAGAAAGATTTAACTCTAGGAGTTTAACCAGTTCTTACAACAGGTGGGAACTAAACGGTAGATACACGAAGAGAGAGAGAGAGAGAGAGAGAGAGAGAGGAAGGGGGAGGGATGGAGGGTGTGGGAGTGACAGGGGGAGAGGAGACAGGGCCTTTCCATCAAGCCGTTAGATCACTCCATCTCCACATGGTTAGCCCTTACCTGGATGCACAGCATGACTGTAATTAGAAAGACTTAACTGTTGGATTTTAATCAGTTCTTACAACAGGTGGAAACTAAACTATTGATAGATAAAAGAACATGAGAGAGATAAACGTTTGGAGAGTAAAAAAGAAAGAGTGACTGGTACAAAAAGAGAGAAAGAGGAAGAAACGGGGAAAGAAACTAAGAGAGAAAGAAGGAGAGAGAAACATAGTGAAAGTAAAAGTTGTTTATTTCTGTTGTTGTATATCTTTACAACTCTTTCTATCGGCACGCTTCGAGTTGACTAGATTTATTGACGTCTAATGCTACACACTGGTGACTGACCTGGAGATGCTCAGTCACCATTCAGTTTTCCCACCGACCCCACTCAGACTCGCCCCCCCCCCCACACACACACCCTCGGTGATGGCTTCGATCTGTGACTAATGCTAAAGCGAGGCACGACTTCTTTTCTACACTGAGTCGATTTCAAATTAACTTTCATTTTGGGGGTCTGTCGGATTAAATACAGGCCAGGGCCAAGATGTCTATCTCTCATTTTTTCTTCTCCTCTCTCTCGCTCTCACACTCACTTTCACTTTCTCTCACTCTCTCCCTCCCCACTCTCTCTCCCACTCTCTCAAGCATACACATTCTTACTGACAATTTCACTTAGCAATTCAGCCTATTTTTTGTTAAAGCTAGCGTTCTTTTTTCGTTTGTACAACAGAAACGAAAGTATTCTAACCAGTGAATTGACATCAATTTTAGAGCTTGCACTATTTACTCCTCCTTTTTTAAGATTATATATGTTATAGATTCAAAACTTGATATCTACATATATATAGATATAATAAAATAATATTTCCATAAATGGATGTATTAAAAGGGACACGCTGACATTGCGGTAGCGCGCTCGGAAAGCGGACGGAATGTACCGGGTTCGAGTCCTGGTAAAGGTTAAAGATTTGTATCCTGGTCTGGAGGTGTCTACCCAGCTCTAATAGGTACCTGACACTAGTGGGAGGCAAAGTAAAGGCTACTGGGCATTGTGCGGGCCGCATAATTCCCTAGTTTGCCGTAGCTACGGAAACCAGTGATCGCTGCCTTACTGGTCCTATTAAGCCGATTGGTCTGACGGATGTGCTTTACTTTTTTTTTTACTGTGACCTTAGAACTTAAAACTTTGAAAAGTGTACGACTGACTTAAAATTGAACCTTTCGCTAAAATGAGTACAAACATATCCAGAATGCGGCCAAGATAAAGAGCTGCATTGTGATTCCCCATCCTAGTGATCGGGGAAAAACTAAATTTAAACAGGGATGGGAAGGGGAGCGGTGGTGCGCACATTAGCTGGGTATCGGGAATGTCCGATGTATTTAGTAATGAATAGGGAATACCCGGTGTCATTAGCGGTTATTGAAAAGGGAAGGAACAATGAAGAAAGTCGTTCTGATTTAACGTTAAGAGATATAGAATCAGTGCATTCAAAGATTGCTTTGGATTCCCAAGGGACCAATAATGATCGAAGAAATCTCCCCTTGTAATCTATTTCTCCCAAACGATTTCATTAAGATCAACAAGTGAAGCGCATATTAACAGAACGTGAACTAAGAATATAAACAAAAGATTGGATTTTACAATAAAAATAATTATATAAAATAAAATGGTGTCGATGTATTGTTTTTAAACCAGAAGATACTTTTGCATCTACATTAGATGTTGTGTAACTGTTATTTCTATGTAAAGATATATTCTCTTGAAAGTAGGCCTACAAAAGAAAAAAAATAGCGTAACAAGAAAACCATAAAAACGAAGTTTTTATTATACTCCCTTTATTTGCAAACTAAGTTTACCATCATGTAATTAAATAATTGATTGACTACTTCAAATGAAACGTACAGAAAAATATCTGTGTCGCAAATCTCAAAAATATCTCCTTACTCCGTATGAATTGTTCTAAAAATAATCTTAGCGCATAATTTTTTTTTCTAGCTTGGCACCGAAAAACTATAAAAAGTTGCACAGGCATTTTTAAAGTGAAACCAAAATTTTTCTTATACTTTCCTTTTAAGAAATTAATATTGTCATAAGTGTAGTATTATTAAGTTGTTTTAACTGAAAATTTGATAGAATGTATTGTTAGTCGCCAAAAGTCTGCTGTCCAAATTTCAGCTTGATTGGACCACGGAAAGTGGTAGAAAAATCGAAGCCAATTCTTGCACCATTGCAATCAGACAGACAGAAAATGCAACTTAAAATAAAGGGAGTAATAAAAAGCATCCTCCTTAATTTTCTTTTTACCAATGCAATATTTTATATAGATTGATATTATCTTGTATCTAACAATGGGATTTCATGTGTTTCTTTGATTTCAATTTGAGTTAATGTTTTTTAAGATAAGGAAAATATAACGTTTCGTTTTTCTAAAGATCTTTATGATCGTAGACATGATACGAACTATTTTTGTTTAAAACTCTTTTAGGTTGTTTAAATATTACATACACGAATTATAACGATTACTGTTTAACGCGACTTATTTTTAAAGTTTCTGAAATTGCGAAAGGTGGAAGTACAAAAGACAAGGCAGATGACGAGATAATCTTAGCATTGAATAATAATAATTAAAATTATTAGCATTAATCGTTCAGGGAAAAAATGTCTTTGACAGGATTCTTACTTTAAATTATTTATAAATCTCTAAATACGTCCCAAACTTTAACGAATCAATATAAAATGGGACTGGTATGTATCAGCAGAGCTTTGATTGTGAATCCCTTTCATTTCAAACAAACATACACATACACAGACACACACATACACATACACACACATACATGTATACATTTGAAGTTGTGTTATATATGCTGTACTTGTACACATTTTAAAAAGAAAACAGAGCAAAAAGTTCCGCGTGTACAACTTTGTCTTTGAATTATGTCTTTTGAAATTTTTATGATCTGATTTTTGTCCTACATAAAAGAGCATCAATTTTGTCTGGTCTAAATCCCTAGTTCTGGAAATTTAAAGAGGTCGTTATTTCTACGATAATTATATTTGCTACGCTATTTCTACAGACATTGTCAAAAATTACCCCCCCCCCCCTCCTTTTTCCCGTCCTTTTTCGCCCTTCTTTCTTTTTTATCTAACCCTCTTCTTTCTCTCTATCTCCCTCTCCGTTCCACTTCCCCCATAATAAGATAATTTCAGTAATTGGTTTAGCATCGGCAGGAAAATTGAAGCAGGTCTCGAAAAAGAGAAAAAAACTGAGCATGCTGCTGTGATAGTAAGAATATGCCCAGCAGTTATATAGTTTTGAAACTAAAACTTTCATGAACGGAACAATTATAGCTATTTTTGTGTTAAATCTAAAAAAAAATATATAAATGATTAAGCTCCATTGTATTTATAGCGATGATTTATATAAAAAAAACACACTTTAGAATGATAGATTCCAAAAAATTTAAACTAATGGTTGTATCATCCTCATCATCATCATCCTGATTCAGCAGCCATAAGGGCACTTGCCCTTCGGCCTGGATGGTTTGCATGACAATTGAAAGGAACAGTTGCGTTTACTTTCCTAGACGTCGCCATTAGGAAACACCAGTGTTGCCAGTAGCCTACTTATGTCACAGCCAGAATTGTTGCTAAATATAGAACTTATATGATCTAAACACACGTGATTACTACACCAAGGAATGAAAACAAAGTATGACATCATAAGCCTTGTTACGTTTAAAAAAAAAATCGTAGACAATTTTAATGGTGTGTTGGTGGTGGTGGTTCAGCGATAGAGAGTTAGATAAATATTCCCGAAAGTCTCTGGTTTAAATCGTATAATAACACAAAACACTCTGATTTTCTCAAAAATTTGAAGTGATCTTAAAATCTAACTAGTTACTATGGGTACATTATGTAACTTTAATCGGAGGCCGCAAAATACGGATAATCTCAAAGTGTTACTAACATTTTTAAACAGTTAAAATCTAAAATTGATTGGATTGACTTGAGACTTTGTTACTGTCTTTTATTTGTGTATAGGGGGAGAGGGGAGACAATGAGAGAAAAAAATAAAAGAAATAAACCAATGAAATATACACTTTGTTTTTATTGTGATTAAATAATGAACTACATTTACTAAGTTGAATAAATTGACGATTTTCGCGTAACGAAAACAGGGGAGGACTATTCAATAAAGAACAAAGTAGGCTATTAAGAAAAAATGAAAGAGGGGCAAAAATATAATCATTTACAACAAAAATAAAAGTTACTAACTAAGACAAAGGTTTCTCACAAAAAGACAATGTTGTGTCATGAAAGGGAAGGCTACTCTAACAGAAGCAGTCGTTGTTTAATGAAAGGGTAGATTATTCAAGAAAATGTAAAGTTAAATTAATGATAGGGAAAGTAACTTACTGAGAAGGAAATACTACTTACATGTTCTAAATTAGAAGACCTACATACTAAAAGGGAAATACTACTTACTAAATTAGAAGACTTACATACTAAAATGGAAATGCTACATTCTAAATTAGAAGACCTACATACTAAAATGGAAATACTACTTACTAAATTAGAAGTATTACATACTATAAAAAGATAACTCACCATTACTTGCGACGCCAAGGTCCATGCTGGACCGGACATCAAAAATTAAGGCGTGGACTACTCTGCTATAGGCTACGCTCATAATGAGCACAGGAAAGATGAGCAGTGTGAGGTCAAGCAGGACCGTGTAGGCCTGCTCACTGATGGCGTTGGGCCAAACTTCCCGGCACATGTGCCCTTTGTTGGGCAGGGCGATGTGTTTCTGGAACACCGCCGTGGGCGTCATAAGCCCACCAGCTAGCACCCAGCAGACTATGATACACCTGGAAAGAATTAAGGTGTAGTTGTTAACACGACAAAGCAACGTATTGAACAAGCCTTAAGAACAATGTTTTACCTATAAATCTTTTATTTGAGTTATTTGTATTGCTTTTTGTTCCAAGGATTTCAATCTACATCAAAACTATTATTATTTGGGTTCAAAAGATTTCACCACACAAAAAATCGAAGTAAATATATAAATAATTTTAAAAAAGAGCCCATAATGTGTGATAAAAAAAACTAAATTTGGGTTAAGGGTTGGTGAGGGGGGGGGAGGCAGAAAATTGGTAAGAATATTTTATCTTTGGAAAAGATACTTTGTGCCATTTTTCAGCTCAATAGGATAACGGGAAGTGGGTCAACTAACTATACTTCGGAAGTCTTTTTCCAGCCAGCAACAAACTTTGAGAAGTTAATATAAATGAGCTTTTTTTTTTAAATGCAAGCACTTTTTTTTTAAATTAACATCTTAATGAGAAAACACGTTAAACAAAACACACACACACACACATGCAAAACTAGACCTCGTCATTTCGACAATTTTACAATTTTGATGCTTCTTTGAAAAGTTCAACGTATCTGAATAGCTAAAAAAAAACAACATTATAATCTTAAAAACAAAACAACAAAACAATGTAAACTGAAAAAAAAGGAAGATAATAAAGATTTGCTAATTTTTTTAAAAAAAATCTTACTTGTAAGCATGAGATAAGGTTTGCCAAGATCTGGAATGAAGAGGCCGACAAATGGCGAAGTATCGTTCTAGTGAGATGGCCACTAAAGTAAAACAGCTGACCCCAACTGATACAGCTGTGGAAACAGGATATCTATTTAGAAAAGATTCTAACTGAGACAGATACAAAATTAAAAAAAATACTAACAAAAAAGAAGTTGAAGTTTGAAACTGTCAAACACAATGATCAATGGGCCGTATTGCTGATGAGAGTTAACACCCTTGCCCCTTATACAAGTCAATCTTTTATGACTGACTTGTACATTTACAAGTCAGTCATAAAAGATTGACTTGTATAAGGGGCAAGGGTGTTAACTCTCATCAGCAATACGGCCCATTAATGAATACAAAGCGGTCGAATTGAATAGATCAGTTCAGTTTTATTTCACAGCAGTTCTTGTAACACAGAATAGTTAAATATAAAATACATTAAAACAACACCATATATTTCTATTTCTATTTTGCGGTTCTGAGACACTGATGATGTAATGAAGTAATAATCAGAAGGGACTGATCGGTGGCTGAGCGGCAGCGCGTTCGGCTGTCGTACCGAAGGTTCTGGCTTCGAATCCAGGTGATTTGTTCCCGGGTCTGGAGTGTGTCCCTCAGTCTACCCAGCTCTGATGGGTATTGGCATTATCTAGGGAAAAGTAAAAGCGGCTGAGTATTGTGCTGGCTGCACAATCTCCCAGTATGCCGTGGCCATAGAAACGCGCGTACGCTGCTTCATAATCCATATAGATGAAATTGGTCTGATGGGATTACTTTACCTTACTCAGAGTAAATCAAAATTTACTAACTCATATATTATCTTGGTATGACCAAAGACTATGATAAGATGGACCGCTTCCACTATTTTTAGAGCTTATATTTTCTTTTTCCGTGCGCATCCAATAACGCTGTCTTAAATGACTTTTACGTTCCTACGCTTGCCCAAATGTTTCCGCTGTATACAACTTTCGATTTAAATTTTAATTTTTAATTGAGAAAATCATAGCGATTAAACAAAACGGAAGTGCACAGTACAAAAGGGAATCGGGAATTCCGAAAAGCAGTCATTCGAGTCATCAAATAGCAGAAATATAATAATAATAATAATAATAATAATGACATTTGTAAGGCGCTGCCAACAAACATAATGTAAGCTCAGAGCGCATTTAACATAACAAATAAGAACACGGATACAATCTATAGGCCAAGAGATAAAAAACTAAATGATGATTCAAAACTTTACAAACATAGAACAAATCAAACAACAATATGAAAGCAAGCGGTCCATCTTATTATAGTCTTTGCTATGAATGATAAAACTATTTCTAAACTGTATCAATTATTTAGTAAATAAAATAAAAATTGAAATAATGTATCAATAATGTAACAAATATCTGAAAGAGTTTCAAGCATATTAAATGATGTGTTATAACTGTATCATTTACCCAACCCACTATTTCTAATATAACCTCATTTGGAAAAAAATGGTAAAGGGGCTAAGTTCATTTTTATATTCATTTAGAATTTATACTTCAGCGGCTACTCGTGTTACGTCTTTAAAATGAAATCAACGATTAACTTCATTCATTCTCCACTGACTTTTTTTGTTCACTGTTACAGTTAAAGCTACAAATAATATACGTATCGAGAAATGGTTTAGTATTGCAATAAAAAAGAAATAACGGAAATACTATCTTTCATGTCAGGAGGAGGATTCTGTTTCAAATGTATTTATACATTTTGTATTATATACTTTATAGTTGTGTTTATTTCTTTAATCGGGATATAAAAAAAAGATTATTTGCAGCTCATAGCTATTGAATATATATTATAATAACAATCAACATGAGATAGTGAAATATTACACACAAAAATTCCTAAATGTGTCACGAAACAAATAGGAACCTTACTCGTGCATGTCTCTTCAAATATACATTATATATGATGGAGCCCACTGTTGAGGGAATCAAAGAAAAGAAAGGTAAATAAATGGACACCTTTTCATTCAAAACATTTTATTGTATTCATTTGACGCAACCAAAAAGAAATGCAAAGTACCATAGACTATAATATACATGGACCGCTTGCTTTAGTTTTTTATGCTATTATCTACTTTTTTTTTGCAATTCCCGATTCTAAATGAAGTAATTAGTTAGACAAGTTCCGTTTTATTAAATCGCATTTTTTTCGACTTTAAATGAACACTTGTAGGCCTATTATATCCTATTATCATTGACTATAATAAGATGGACCGCCTGCTCTATTTTTAGAGCTTATGTTCTTTTTCCGTGCGCACACAACACTGATCTATAAATGTTTCCGCTCTGTACAACTTTCGATTTTAATTTTTCATTGAGAAAATCATAGCGATTAAATAAAACGGAAGTTGTATATCAATAACTTTATTTCCTGTATAGCAATTACGTTATTTAGAGTCGGGAATTCCGAACATCAGTGTTTCAAGTCATCATATAGCAGAAATACTAAAGCAAGCGGTCCATGTATATTATAGTCTATGAAAGTACTTAGTGAAATCTATAAATGAAAAATAAAAAGTTATGAGATCCCAATGTTAATGAAGTAGGCTAATTAAAAGGGACCATGAGAAATATGCACACCTTACAAGTGTAACAACATTTATTCAATCAAATTTTAAAACCAATCTAGTAACAAACTCAATGTAGGCTACATTTCCTTAGAAATTACAACTTACTAGGAAATACATCATAACACACTATTAAAATACTCGGGAAGACAGATATATTAACAAAAGAAGTCTTATATATTATGTATTTGTATATTTTTATTCTCCTGATGGAAACCGGCAACTCCCATTCTATTAGATGGCACGCTTGTCCGTCAAAAGACCTCCCACCCCCTCGTGACATTTACAATAATTAGAGATCACTGGTTCTGCTGTGTGATTCAGAGATGGAAATAATAGCGCATCGAGTGGCGCATCATTTTTGACAGATGCACATTATCATTTAATTAGTGTTCTAAGTGGTGTCAAGTTTTTTGTTGCCTTGACTTAATTCAGGTAACCCATTTCTGGCTCGAATGTCGCACATGACATTTAATTTGAGGTCATATTGACGGGCATAACTCCTAGTTATTATAATAATTCCCTTCAGTTTGTAATATATGTTTGTCTATTTGTTCACTCCTAGGTGGATTTGGAAAAAAAATTCTTAGGAAAAAAAAAGTGCTTCTATAAGGTTTACTGCTGGGGGTCTTTATGTTTAAATTCATAAAAGTATAATTCATAACTATGCAAATATAAACGTTAAAAAAAATGGCATAAGATTAATGTCAACTATAAAAGACTCGAATAAAAAAAGTCACGCTAAAAAAACACAAAGTAGTTAATTTTGGATTTGTATTTACTCTGTGAGATTAAATGCTTTCGAATTTTCAAAAATAATTGATATAATGATTTTTTTTCCATATCAAATCTATGAATTGTGGAGGTCTAATATATATTATTCATAATGACATGCGCTCAAATTCGTTAAAGTCGATTAAAATATAAACAAAACGAATTATATGGGCATTTCTGATGTATACCCGTTAACATTTAGGAATAGTACAGGCCGCTAAGCAATATGTCAGCCATCTTTTATATCGTGGCCAATTAATAAAAGGGAAAAAAAATTTTCTCTTTTTTATTCGGCAGAAGTATATACATGTAGTGATTGTAACGTACGTTTGGAACCATCAATTGCGAAGACCTTTCTATGAGGTCTATATCATCTATTTCTCATTTTTTTTAAACTATCTATCTATATATCTATCTTTATATCTCTATATATATATCTATCATCTATCTATTTATCTATCAGTCTATTTAATAATCTCTTTTATGTTTGTATGTGTGCGTGTGCGTTTATGCGATCTTGAACTCTTCTATGTTCCGTTAAACAAGCAAGCAGGGCAATAATAATTGTACCACTACACCGAACGCGTCTATTGACACTCTCGTCGTTCTATGAAACATTTCTACTTGTTGCTTTAATCCTATTGACCCTGACCAGCAGTAACGTTCATTGGGAGTCTAATCTTTCATTTATTGATCCCGAACCCTCATCGGTTGTCAACGAGAGGGTAAAGAGGTGCGTTAAGCTAAGAAGAACTTTTTGTAAAGAGAAAACAATCGCACCAGAACTTTTTTTGCAACGGTCAATAACAATTATGATGGGTACCTGACATTAGTTGGGGTAAAGTAAAGGCGGCTGAGCATTGTTCTGGCCACACATCCCCTCGTATGCCATAGAAACTGGTTAACGCTTCTTCACCAGCCCTATGATCAGTTTGGTACGAAGGGTACTTTACTTTTACAATAACAATTGTAGTGTAGCTTACTTGCAGTGTTTAAAGGTTAATAAATGTCTACTATTAAAAAAACTAATTAAAAAAAAAATCAACAGAGAAGGTTGGCCTTCACAAGAATACCCCATTGGTGTAGTAAGGCCTTAAGTAGGTCATGGTATCGAGTAGCCTTGTCATGAAAATACAAATTTTCTTCTTGCGAAATATGGATTTTATTAAATGAGAACAATAGTGGGAACATACAACAACATAATTATGTTTGGAATTGAAAAACAAGTGCCCCCACAAAAAACAAAACAGACTTATTTTTATGATTCAATTACAACAAACAATTGGATGTCTTTAATTGAATGCCAACCATTGGGGAATATAACAATGGCGTCATGTAGTTTTGACTTTTAAACAAAGCAGGAAAGCATATTAGTTTTTTGCTAATAGCTGTTATGATAACACATTTTGTTGATGTGACGACATATTATCATAGACTATAATATACATGGACCGCTTGCTTTAGTATTTCTGCTATATGATGACTCGAAACACTGATTATCTGAACTCCCGATTCTAAATAAAGTAGTTGCTATAAAGTAGTTTCTATACTAGTTCCGTTTTATTTAATCGCTATGATTTTCTGAAGTAAAATTAAAATCAAAAGTTGTATACAGCGGAAACATTTATAGATCAGTGTTGTATGCGCACGAAAAAAAGAATAAAAGCTCTAAAAATAGAGCTAGCGGTCCATCTTATTATAGTCAATGATAATAGGAATAATAGTAGAACAAGTATTCATTTAAAGTCGAAAAAAAAAACGATTTAATAAAACGGACTTGTATCGCAACTACTTTATTTAGAATCGGGAATTACAAAACAAGAAGACAAGAGCAGAAAAAACTAAAGCAAGTGGTCCATGTATATTATAGTCTAGGACAGTATAAAGAAAAGTGAAATAATTCCAGCACAAACCATAAATATATATGTAATAATATATATGAACATTGAAAGAGAGAGAGAGAGGGAAAGAGAGAGAGAGAGAGAGAGAGAGAGAGAGAGAGAGAGAGAGAGAGAGAGAGAGAGAGAGAGAGAGAGAGAGAGAGAGAGAGAGAGAGAAAGGGACTGGCTGCACTGGAGTAGCTATTTTTTACCTTCTCTCACCGTAAAAAAAAAAGTCACAAACGCTCCTTATATTAAACAGAAGATTATTGCATTTCTTCGCTTATTCAAGGTTAGAGCTTTGTCTGGCGTTCTTTTGTTTGTTTGTTTTTTGTCCGGAATTTTGTTTAATGAGTTGAGAGTTTTCCGTTCTAGTTTGTTCTCTGGCTATTTTAACGGTCATAAGTCTATTCAGTGGGAATAAGCCACTCAATTTCTCTTTCAATCTAAATAATAAATATTGAAATAAATATATACCTATATATTCACAAAAGTGTCTAAATTTGTTAAATGTCAAACGATGACAGAAATTTGGAATGAAAAAAAAGACAATATCTATTATGGTTCTCAGAATAACATAAAAAGATAAAAAATTATCTACATATAAAAAAAGTAAGGACACAATGGGATAGATTTTCTTACTTTCCGAATGGCATTCGAACAAGGAAAGGGTTACCTGAATAATGCAAGAAAACGAAGAACATAACATCATGAAAATCCTTATCAAATTGCAAGAGTGGACTCAAACGACGAGTTCACGTAGGACTTAATAATAACATGAATGGAAGGATCTTCTGTAGATGAGAAATAAGCTAGTTTTGGATGACTTACGACAAGATTTCACAGCAAGGATAAATGCGTTACCGGCTCTGGCATCAACTAATTTTTCCCAACGGATGTGGGTTGCAGATTTTAGCTGGTAGACTAAACACTCTATATCTGGGTCGTCAACTTAAGGAACGCGTTCCAGATATGGCACGTTTGGTTATTTTCAGTGGCACGCGGAAAACTCACAAAAATAAAAAGCGATTCAAGTCACTTCTACCAGAAAGTGAATGATTTTTTTCGATCTGACAATGACATCAGCCTATTATGACATGAAGTATCATTAAATCACTCAAATTGATATTTTGTTCGTGACGGGTTAAAAAAGAAATCACGGTAACTTTGTTTAAGTTTTAGAGTTCCCGCTGGAGCGAATGTCTGGAGTCTTGGTGGGAAATTATTCAACGCTTGTCGGTCTTGTCTATGCTGCTTAGTAACCAAACCTCTATGAGTTCTTTGATTCCATTAGACCTACATCTATTGAACTGTCGTCTATTTCACCAATGCCATCATAGTCGAACAAAAGGACCACACTTATAACACTCAAGGGCAGATAATCAATCTGTCAGAGACATGTCAAGTTGCATAACCTTCTTGTCCTGGCGCAAATTAATTTAAACTGTTCTCTCTCTCTCTCTTTCTCTCTCTCTCTCTCTCTCTTTCTCTCTCTCTCTCTTTCTCTCTCTCTCTCTCTCTTTCTCTCTCTTTCTCTCTCTCTCTTTCTCTCTCTCTCTCTCTCTATTTCTCTCTCTCTCTTTCTCTCTCTCTCTCTCTGTCTCTCTCTCTCACTCTTTCTCTCTCTCTTTCCCTCTCTCTTTCTCTCTCTCTCTCTTTCTCTCTCTTTCTCTCTCTCTCTTTCTCTCTCTCTCTCTTTCTCTCTCTCTCTTTCTCTCTCTCTCTCTCTCTCTCTCTCTCTCTGTTTGTCTGTCTTTCTATCCTAGTCACTTCCATTTATTATTTCTTTTCTCGTCGTCACATTATATTAGACAGTTGTTTTAAATACATGTCTATGCCCTTTAGTATTTTAGTATTTTCAAAAAGTCGAAATAGTTGAGTCAACATCTATCAGTGAAAAAAAGAATAGCAACACACACAAAAACTAGCTACAAAACAAATCTATGTAGTCTATAAAAAAAAACGCACCCATACGAACAATGAAAAACATTCAATTAATAAAGTCCCCCCCCCCTGCCATATCATTTATAGAAGTAGATCTTAGCGGCCTAGTCATATCCATTGTTTAATGCTCGAACCTTGCATGTTGAATAATGAGTTTTAAACATTTTGCGTTGTTGAATTCCGGACCAGTTAAGGCAACCCATTTGCCAAAGAAATGCCACTCGAGAAGAAGGAGAATTTACAAAAAATTGTCCATGCATTGGAACTATGAGTTTTTATCTATATGTATGTTATAAAATTAAATGATTGTGTTTTATCTTATAATTAAAATCAATGTCCTATGTCGGCCTATCATTATTTCTTTACCTTTTGTTTTTCTTTCATGAAGTTCTTCGAGGGATTTACATAGGATTGTCACCGGTGAATATTCGCTTGTTTTGAACATTATATTTAACTTTTGAAGTCAGTGGTTTGTTTGTTCTTAAGGATTTTTTGTTTGTTTGTTGATATCTAGCTTCCGTGGGTCCACTTTCCTCTTTTTGGAAATCATTCAGGAGTGCATGCCTCGTATAATTTTGTCTGGCTCTCCTTTGGCAAAAGTTGTGATCTTACTGACGCCCAAGACGATTTCACTTACCATAAGACCTTAGAAATTGCAGGAGAAAGTCCAGGTATACAAAGCATTTTCCTTATTACCGATGCAGTTATTATGTATAAAATATTATCATAAGAAAGGTGTACCAATACACGTGACGCTTACAATCGCATGTCCACATAATCTTATATGTACACTCTTCAGCTTGAGAACGTAATTGGCACACGGGACAACAAATTGAACAACAGAAGCAGTGGGAAACACAAAAATTATTTAATAAACAAACCGAATCGGATTGAACAACACTAGCTGACCCTACACCACGAATTGAGTCGCATTGTGTCCCAGTGTAATTTTAATCTATTTAGTGATCCTTATAGCAAATTAAATGCTACAATCAATGGTGAAAACCGTTTCAGAATTGAAGTAAGAGTCCTATTGCTATGTGTTTTTTTTACTGTACCCAATGTATGAAATGTAATTTAGAGAAATTTTAATGTTACTATTTTGCCTTTACACATGAAACAATACAGGGTGTTACTTTTAAAATATGTTTTTTAATTTTCTAAAATTATTTTTTAAACAAAAACTTGCCATAGATATGATTAGAAATAAATACAAAATTTCAAAATTTCAAAATCCAAAAATGAATATTTAACACCCCTGCGACATATTTTTGGCCATAACTTAAAATAGCTTGAGGCACACAAAGACACAATTCGTGGTGAATGATAACAATAGCCTGATAATGATGAACTTGCAAATACCTAATTCTTTGATTGTCCCACTGATCTATACAAAGAATGGATAGCGCCTCCATATTAAATGTACATGCGCAAATTGAAGCCAAAATGAATTCCCCTTTCCCACTACTCACTTATCTACATAAGCAAGTTACAGGAATAAACCGATTATGATTAGAACAAATCCATACGATAAAAAGGGAAGTCTAATAAGTCAATTGAAATGTATTTACAGGTCAGTGCTTTGGAAATAGAATTTCATAGATAAGCGAAAGTCACGTGAAAGCCAATTTATTTTGGCTTCTATAATGTCACTTCCGTTCCTAATCCATTCTTTTTTTTTTATAGATCAGTGGTTTGTCCTTTTTTTTAAAATCACAAATTGAGATGGGAATGAAAGTATCTCAGCGACCGCTTGTCCCATGCATTAGCCCACTGGTCAGACTCGGGGAACCAGTGGTGTTCACACTTCGCCAGCTTTGAGGCTCATGGGGACAGAAGTGGGAGAGTAAACCAGTGAACTCCCACAGACTAGGTCTCTTAATGCAATTAAAGCCGATCACGCTGTCCAGCTCTTCACTGGACCTATGGTGGTTCCTCTGTATCATTTACAAAAAAGATAAGCTATCTTTCTATTGGCAACCACCGGCATATTATTTTGCTTTTCCACGAATTTGCACCATGGAGAGTGGGTTTAGCGGAACTTTCTTAGAAGACCCGGAGAAACAAGCAATCTCAAGCCCATTGTGTGCAAGGCGAATCATTAATTCGCATACCGAGACTTAAGTTTAAACACTCACTCTTCAAGAATAAATTTTACAAACGCTGGAGACAAGGAAATTAGGCCAGTCGTAACGATAAGGTAAAAGATGAGCATTCGCTTAAGTGTTCCAGCTTAGGTTCAATAGCATAATTAAAGTAAGTTATATGAGTGATTGTTCGTCATATTCCCAAACATGGTATTGGTGTGCTCATTCCAATATCGTGGCATCGAAGGGAGTCTCAATTTTATTGTCTCTACCACCCTTCCTTGGCGTGGAACAAGACTCATCCTGTAGTAGAGGAATCTGCAACCTAAGCGGCGTGTGCCAGACATGGCACGCATAGCGATTTTAAATGGAATGTGATAGACCTACAAGAGGTGTTTCTTGCTGATCTTTTTCCCCGTATTGAATTTGATGGATTTGCATTGAAACTGGACAGATCTTGTAGTGAATTCAATTTCAAAATACTTAGCTTCCCTAAATCATTGCAGATATTAATATAGATACATGGTGTGTTTTTTTCAGGTGGACATTGAAGCACTCTAATCGGAGTTTTCTAAACAAAGGCAAGACTTTCAAATTCATGGATTCCTGTTTTCATACCACATCAAGCCTGACTGGATTTATCCAACCTCAACCGTCTTAGACTTGGATTTTTTTTTATAAGTGGAAGGATAATGACCATTTTGAAATGCAGCAGGTTAAATTTTAAAAAAATAGGCACCAAAATCCTAGATTTGTATAAATAAATAATAAATTAAAAAGTAATATTAGTTACATCCAAAATAAATCATAACTTTTTGGCATCACTATTACTATCGCAATATCGCAATACCAACTACATTACAACAAAAGAAGAATATGCACACCAGACGAAGAATTATTGAGCGACAGCCTCCGGCCAAACTATCTACCATACGCAACAAGAAATATAGGCCTATCGTCAAGATTTCAGTCAATAATAGCTGACTACTAATGAACTTTTTCTTGCATGATAATTGTGTGATTGTGTGTGCGATTGTCTATTTTTATAAGTATATTTCTGTGCTTGTATATAAATTACAAATAATAATTTTATTTTGTTTAAAATATGCTGAAGGACAAAACATCTGTAATCAAGACAAATTTCCATTTGTTTGGATCAATAAAGAAATCTTATCTTATCTTATCTTACTATAGAATCAAATTTGAAAACTTTTAAAAAATTTGAGCTAAAGGGAGATAACTGGCCCGTTTCATAGCGCTAATAATTTTAATTTCTTTCATATTTTTTTCTTTTATAGAATAATAAATGGCTTACAATTTATAACTTAAAAATTATAAAACTGTAAAAGATAGTTTACAGTTATCTAAATATTTTTTTACTTAACAATTTATTTGTACATTGTTAAACATTACATTAACTACCCAGGTTGCATGATAACTATGTATCTATTTCACTTAAATATTGTTTAAAAGCTATGGCATGCTATGCAAATTATTGACCTTTAAGGAAAATATCTCAGTATTTTTTTATGTATAATATTGTGCTAGATCAGCGGTCTCTGGCACACAAGCCACATGCTGCCTGACAAGTGGATTATTGTGGCCCGCGAGAAAGCTGACAAATTAATTAATTAATTAATTAACGATTTTCTCTATAAGGCTCGTTTACTTTTGTCCTCTGTCTTTCTATGGCGCTGAATACATTTTTTTTATAAAACAAAAACTATATATAAGCTTAATAGAGCAGGTTGACTTTCAGGCTGTTGGCACGCTGAATGTTTTAAAAATCCTAGTTTGGCACACTTTTACCAAAAGTTTGCCGACCCTTACTGAAGCCTATCCATGCATGGCTTAATCTTTGAGACAATCATATGATCACTGGCAGGCTCAACCAGCAAGCTATCGTTTTGTTTACATACGCCAACCTACAGACGTTCGGAAGGCACCGCGACGGCCTAGAAACGTTCGGCCGACTACTCGCATGGGGCGGGAGTCACCGCTTTCAACAGAACAGATCCCGTGACCTCCCTAGCTTCAACCCCACTTTCTGCATGGAGGTATCCCAGGAAAATTAGGCTCGACCACCTAACTGTAAGACGCCCATCTCTTAAAAAGATTACCGCTTTCTCAATAACGTATGTAATGCATACAAATCTCTAGATATGACTAGTGTTGGAAAGGAGGGCCCAGAAAAGGTCTCGTGGCAGTACTTTTTTTTTTCTCTCAAAGGCCATGATTTCAAGACTTCGGTCTAAAATTCTTATAAAAATGTGATGTTCTTGTCCATGACGAGTTTGAATTTAGGCATACACCTTCTGTAGATCACTACTTTTTTTCCTTTCTTATTTTTAATTGTATTACATATTTTTGGCTGTAACTCAAAATAGCTCGAGGCACACAAAAACTCAGTTCGTGGTCACAATAACCTAATAGCCTAATGATGACCTAGGAAATTTCTAATTCTTTCTTTGTCACAAATTATTAAAACCATGATCAAGGGACGCAATAAACAAGGGAGGCAATATTCAAATCATTAATCGATGGTTATTGCTATTATTTTTGTTGTGGCAGCTATAATTCAATAGTGTAGCAACAGTAGTGAAAAGTTTATGGATATCACTCACTGTTTCTTTAAGGCATCATATGTTTCTCTAAAAATAATATTATGATCATAAACTTACATAATTTACTACTCTCTAAAATATGTTAGCTATGTTAGCGCTCTATGGCGTATATAACTTAATAATTTAAGTTTTCAAATATTTTTTTATAGCCGTTGTCGCTTACCTCCCCTCCCCTTTACTTTCCACACCAAGCCGAGAACGTGCTGAGTGTTCATGGACGGTGTAACACACATATCGCGTCTTGCATTACTTCAGCTTAAGAAATGTTTGCCCCTGATTAGCCTTGACAAGAAAATTGGAAGAGCATCATTTGGATATTTGTATTGTCTAACGTTACAGACAGACAGATTAACAGTAACATGGATTATAGAATGTAAAGCTTTTAAGAGTTGCCCTCAGTGTTGATTGAGGCCTTGAACGAAATTGCTGATCATTGAAATATAGTTTATTGTGCTTCGGACATTTCAGTCACATGTATGTATAGTCCAGTTCAGTTACCAAGTAAGGAAGCTAGTTTCTTTGTATGCATTTGGATTCAATCATATGTTATACTTCATACATATTTGTATAGATATAATTAAAACTATTAATATAATGGTATTGTGCTAAATTTCGCAGACTGAATAGAAAGTTTCTATACCAAAGAAGCTACGATTGGTATGTTCTTTTTTTTACTTGCTGGATCTGTTGTTAGAAAATAGAAACGCCGCCTAGGTCTTCGTTTGTATACAATTTATCATTATACAATCCCAAATTTCACCAAAAAACTCAATATTTTGTTTTACTTATATACGCTGTGACACATGCTCCTACGTAGCAAAGAAATGATGCGCTCTTTTACACTCTGTTGCTGTTAACGTCTTCTTTTATAAGCCAATATTCTCGTCTACATGCAGCTTTGTTGTTTCCTAATAATGGAATTGTGCTGGTTTCAAACAAAGCACCCATCTGTTATGTGGTTGTTTTGATTTAACCAGTGGCGTAGCCGGTTTTGACTCTAGGGGGAGCGAACTTTTAAGAAAAAGGCCCCATTTGTAGCAATTGTCCATATTAAATAGGAGAATTGAGAATTTGTACGTGACAAGTGCTACTATCCGAAAGAATTTACATGATCGACGCAATTGATTCTTATTTTAATATTGAAAGACGAAATTAATTGCCAGAATAAATTTATAGATAGTTTTTAAAGATTCCAAAATTTAATTAAGATTTAATATTTTAACTTACTGTGTCTCTGTTGTCCCGAATCCAAAACGACCTGTATGATACGTTTTTGCTTTTAAAAGACCAGACCCGACAGTCACATCATTAAATAAACGCAATTTCGTAAAGAAAAGCTTTTTAAAACTAAAAAAATAATAATTAAAATTAAAGGGAGATAATTAGCCAGTTTCTTTGCTCTACTAATTTTAATATGTTTCATATTTTTCTTTTATAAAATAATTACAGGCTTACAATCTATAGCTTTAAAATTATCAAACTGTAAAAAAATAGTTGAAAGTTGTATAGAAATTATTTACTAAAGAATTTATATGTACATTTTTAAACATTACATTTAATACTCAGTTGGAATGAAAACAATGTAACAATTATTTAGCCTTTTATTAAACCATACCTTGCAAGCTTTGCAAATATTAAAGAAAATATCTCAGTTTAGCTGAGATCAAAATATTTATTATTATTATGCATAGTGTATAGCATGTACTCGATCAGAGTCGCTAACACAGTGACCGCATTCGACCCGCCAAGTGAATGGGCCGTATTGCTGATGAGAGTTAACACCCTTGCCCCTTATACAAGTCAATCTTTTATGACTGACTTGTAAATTTACAAGTCAGTCATAAAAGATTGACTTGTATAAGGGGCAAGGTTGTTAACTCTCATCAGCAATACGGCCCATTATTGTGGCCCGCGAGAAAAGCTTAAAATAAATGTACTTTTCAAGAAATTCAAACAGCTAGTACTGATACACATCAAATTTTATGTACGAAACATATTTACTAATACTATTGATAGTTCACTTTGGTATAATTCTTTGTGTATATATTTTAAATTGGCATAATGTAAAATGAAAAGTAGTAAAAAGAGTTAAGATGTATGAAGTGTTTTTTGTATTTACTAGGGTCGGGTTGCTAGGGATGTATTGGGGGGGGGGGGGGTATGGCCCTTGTCACATTTCTTAAGTGATAAAATGGCCCATGCTTTTATCCATGCCTTTGTGATCCGTGACCTCCCTAGCTTCAGCCACACACTTTCTGCATTGAGGGAACCCAGGAGAACTAGTCTCGACGCACTGTAAAACGCCCGTCTCTTAACCAGTTTCCCAGCAACATATTTCGTACCGGCAACACCCGACAGTAATTAACCATAAATGTGAAAGTTTAGTAATACAATTTTGTATTTGGTGTAAATGCAAATAAAAAGGATGATAACCAATAAAACGTTAAATTTTTTTTAAATTAAATATTAAAAGGGTCTTTCAATCTCATTAGCTTTTGTCCTCTGTCTTTCTATGGCACTGGATAAGTTTTCTTATAAAACAATATATATATATATATATATATATATATATATATATATATATATATATATACAATATATATATGCAGTGCTTTTTTTGTAAAAAAATATGTGCCGGTACTCAGTGATGGATTGTCTAACTTTTAAAGCAGTTTCGCATTTTATATTTTAATTCTTATTGCGCGCAATTTTAAAATAATTCAATTTTAACAAATTCATAATATAATAAATTAATAATAAACGTTAAAATACAAGAAAAGTAATAATTTTTTCCCCACATTGAAAAAGGTGCCGGTACGCCGTACCGGTGCGTACCGTCACAAAAAAAGCACTGGATATATATATATATATATATTGTTTTTTAAGAAAACTTATCTAAAACTTTTGCATGCACAAAATTTGGATTACACATCACTTCCTATCCTATTCGCTAAATTGGATTTAAAAAATGGCTGCCTTCTGCTATAAATTCTGGCCTACTCACTTTCAATATTGAAGACATAATCCTCACAATAATACTTATAGCCTTTGTTTATTTGTAGTCGGCCTGAACTTGCTGTTGAAAGTGCAATGAATTTCTCAACATCCATAAATGTTAAGTCAGCAACAAGGCGTGAATCTCTGCTTTCAATCGTAATGGTTGCCATTGTAAGCAGAACAAAATGAAACCGGAAGTTCAACAATGCATTTAAAACATGCCGAAAAGATAATTATACGATTGTTTACGGGAATATAGCGGAAATGCATTTTAATCCAAATTGCCTATTGCCTAAATCCAAAATATAAAGAATTAGTTTCCATAAATCTTGATATTTAACTGTAATACTAGTCCTTAGTAGTCAGGTCCACGAAATAAACAAGATTTTAGGCTTTTATAGTTTTTCATTAGCTCTTATGAAACATTGTACATTCTGCTTTATGCTTTACTTTTAGATAGTAAGTTAATTAATACTAATTAATAGGCTAACTTTCGACAATCGACATCTTCAATTAAATATTCTGCACCAAGGAACCTTTTCCATTGATTTTTAATAGTTTAAATGTTAGCATTGAATGTTAATTTACATCGCTTGACAGTGTTTTATATATATAATTTTACGTCATATTGTTGAAATGATGAAATTTATAACAAAAACACTAATTAAGCCTTTAGGGATACGGCTGCCATTTGTCACCACTAGACAAAGTAAACACAGCTCACGTGCTTTTGTCACGTGATTACAATCGCTCTATAGTGTAACAACAAGGGGGAAAAGTTGATGGGAATCTCGCACTGTTTCTTTAAGGCATCATAGGTTTCTAAAAAAAATATTATAATCATAAACTAACATAATTTACTACTCACTAAAATGCAGCCTTCATCAATTCCTGTGGCCACGGCATACTAGGGGATTGTGTGGCCGACACAATGCCAAGCCGCCTTTACTTTACCACAACTAAAGCTGGGAAGCCCTCCAGACATGGGAACGAATCCTAGCCTTCACCAGGACTCGAACCCAGACTTCAGCACTCCAGCCGAACGCTCGGCCACCATGCCACATGGAGCTTATTTGGTATGTAAAAAAAAAAACTCCAGGTTCCGTTGCAGATTTCAACTAACACGATAAAATGCTCATATCATAAGAATCAAAATCCTCTTATTTTAATTTTATGTAAATGAAGGTATTTATACGTGTGTTGAATCAGTGGCGTAGCCGGTTTTGACGCTAGGGGGAGCGAACTTTTCCATATTACTAGAAATATTAGGAATTTGTACGTGATAAGTGCTACGAGAATACCCTGTGCCCCACAAAACTGTGTTAAAGATTATAGAGTAATATTATTTCATTATCCACGAGTCCTTAAAGACCAACTATTAGTGCTGGTAAACTCTGCAAAATTTATTGTATCTACTGCTGACTTCCAGGAACTATAATCACAAAGTATTTATACATTCAACGCGATTAATTCTTCTTTTAATATTGAAAGACGAAATTAATTGCCAGAAGAAATTTATAGATAGTTTAAAGATTCCAAAATTTAATTTAGTTTTAATATTGTTATGGATTATGAATCTATTTTACTCGGCGACTGTTGGTAGCATCATAACCTTTGCAATCACCTGCTGGTATGGTAATACCACCACATTGAACAAACATCGGATAGACCGCCTAATAAACAAAGCCTCTCGTACTACACAGACAGAATTACCATCTCTTGCGGATATTTTCAGTTCAAGGTGCCTGTCTATGATTGATAAAATCCTCCAAGATCATGCACACCCGCTTCATGATAGCTACATAATATCTAGTCGAAGTGGTCGGCTTCTTTCCATAAGGGCAAGAACAGAGACATTTAAGAACTCTTTTGTTCCAATGTCAGTAAGACTCTTTCAAAATAATCACCTTTCAGCCAGGAAATACGATGGCTCAATAGCTGACTCCTAAATAATAGGCCTACTTTTTTTCTTGTATGATAAATGGCATGATAGTGTGCGTGAATGTCTATTGTGTTTGAGTACAAATGGTTCTTTAATATTGTTTTAGGTATGCTGAAAAACGGAATTTATGTAATCAAGTCAATTTTCCATTCATTTGGATCAATAAAGCAATCTTATCTTATCTTATCTATATTTACCTCACTATGTCTTTTCTGTTCCGAATCCCAAACAACCTGTATGATACGTTTGTGCTTTTAAAAGACCAGACCCGACTGTCATATCATTGAACACACGAAATTTCTTAAAAAAAAGCTTTTTCTATTCTTTTCACTTGTGTGGGTATTGTTACGTCCACAATCCCCTTGTGGCCAGAGCTGTGTAGATCTTGCTGATAATTCTCGTTAGTCCTAGGGGAGACTTTAATTATTAGTATTTATGTTTCAGTATTACACGAACTCTTCTTATAGTCCTGGGCACAATTTCAGTATTTGTATTCCAACATTTCCTCTCTTGTAAATTATGGTAGTAGATAAATCTTATAGTAATGTATACAACACAATAGGATAGTAACTTGACAAAGAAGCTTCAGTGTAACTGTTGTTGATAGTTTATTTCAGGTGGTATGTTCAATATATACAATATATCTATTATGTACAGTTAGAATAAAATAGTGCAAACACAAACGTTCAAAGGAACATCTTTTGAAACTCTCCGTCTTTCAGACAAAACAAATCATTAAATACTATCCGGGTGGTGCAAGGGATAGACCCATTACCAGTAGGGGTGAAAATCATGGTATCATTACAAAACTCATAACAAAAACGATAGGAACTTCCCCTATTAAATAATGAGTCGTTCCCAGACTCTGAGAATTTGAGATCAACACAGAATCCCAGCATTACCTAGAACCTTTCGTTTTCCTACTAAACGTCCTAATAGTGTGTGTAGTAAGAAAAGAGAGAGAGAGGAGAATAAACATTGCGTGTTCCAATTCTTGGAAAAACAATATACATGACACGCCCCCACCCAATGAAAGAAATAATGTACCATAATTACCCAAGTAATACTCAACATGGTACATTTTTCGTACTTAACACTATCGTTTTAACAACCAACAATCAATGGAAGATTATAAGACAATTTAAGCAAACATGGCTCACTGGCACAACTAAATTATAAAAAGTGTCACTACCCAATGGTAATTGTGATTATAACGTGATGGACAAATATTTCTTCGTTAGTATTAATATTAACTAATGTCTCAACAAGTACAAATAATTAAAAAATATTCTAGTCATTCTTATTTTAACTATGTACAGTTGTGTGGATTTCCACCAAAATTTGCAAAAAGTCTTAATCTATTTAAACAAATATAACATTGCTCAAACTCTGTCAATTTTCAACAGTTTACTCCTAATATACAAACCAAAAGATAAGTAATACATAACTCGAATCAAACTATAGGTTACTTCCCCTTTAAATTACAGTGTCAACTTGACATTAACAGGGTGCATACCTAAGATGATGATACTTCCCCTTTTCTCAAATATGAGGAGAAAATACGCTCTAGTTACGATTACTACAGTAATCTCAATATTAAAATGTAATCCACTATTATGCGTTTTTGGCAAATTTGAAAGTTTAATATAAAAGATTGTTCAGGGTTGAATGAGTGCCCACCTTTAGGTACCTTTGTTTCCCTCCATTCCCGGATATATGGAATATATAACAACCTATATACAACATAGTGAATATCCACTAGTTTTTCCCATTCTATTACCATGATATAACAATTTAGCAATAGTTTTCCAATATTATCTATTAATTTATACCAATTAAGATTACATCTCTTTCTAAGATAAAAATTGTACATATTATTATTTAGTTCCATTCATTAACTAAAATAAAAAACAAGATAATAAATCAATTAGCTTAAAGTTTCCCACTTAATTGCATGCAATGACCATTAACTTCCATCCATCCATATCAAGTAGATACATGCATATATATTTATTGCATAGTGCATCAAAATTTAAATGGAATTTCTTTTCCATAATAAAATGAATTGAATCAAATGAATTTAAAATATATCAGAACATCAATATTATACATGATTATAAAAATTATTAATACTTTCAAAAGACTTGACTTCTGCATGATACAAGTATTCTATAGGTATTCCATAATCAAAATTCAAACGAATGATAGGTTATCATGACACATTCTTAATGAATAAGTGAGATGATCTGAAAAAGAAGCATGGGTTATTCAGTCATTCATGTAGCACCCGAGATAGAGTATCAGCTATGACCTTGTCTCTATCTTGTCGATGATACGGGAAATGGGATACCAGTCGGTCTCTGTCAAATTACCTAATTTCCCAAAGTCTCTATAAAACTGCAGTGTGTGGTCGGCTTTTGGTACCATCACACAGGGTGTAGACCATTTGCTATCACATTTTCCTCCTATGTCATTTTCTAACATATACTTTACATCTAATTTAATATGCTCAGGTCTGATGGGGTCAAATGGATGCTGTTTAATAGACCTGGCACTATCGGTTAACACTACATCGTGCTCTATGACATGTGTCCTACTGGGAACATTTGTAGACATTGACTTATTTTCATGCACCAGCTCAATAATCTTCTCCTTATCTTCTACCGGAAGATGTTCTAGCCTTGTATCTAAACTCTTAAGGGCATCTGTATTATTAAGTTTACTTTCTGCAAACTTATATTCTATCCTAGATAAATCCGTCGGGACTCTAGCTAATGAAATCATGGGGACCTCCCGTGGTTTACCCTTTTCCCTGGAAACATAGGGCTTAAGCAAATTAATATGGCATACCCTCTGCTTTTGTCTCCGGTCAGGAGTCTTTATCAAATAATTGACCTCGCCAAGCTTTGACTCTATCTCATAGGGTCCACTAAACTTTGCACTTAAAGGCTGATTTTGCAAAGGTAGAAACACAAGAACTTTGTCACCTGGTGCAAAAGTTCTAGCTGTAGCTTTACGGTCATAGTTCTGTCTCATACGCTCCTGCATCTGTGGAAAATGAATCTTCACATGGTTAAAAGCATGATAAAGCCTATTTTTAAATTTATCTACATATGACAAAAGTCCAATCGGTTCACTGTCCGTTAGCCAAGTTTCATGTAGAAGTTTCAACGGACCTCTGACTGAGTGTCCATACACAAGTTCGAATGGGCTAAACCCCAGGGATTCCTGAGTGGCCTCCCTTGCAGCGAACAGTACATAAGGCACACCCTTATCCCAGTCTTTCTCGTTTTCATAACAGTACTTTTTAAGCATCGATTTTAATGTCTGATGAAACCTTTCCAGAGCTCCCTGGCTCTCAGGATGATAGGCACTTGATAGCCTATGGCTTATCCCTAATTGTTCCATGACTTGTTTGAAAATGTTCGAAGTAAAGTTAGTCCCCTGGTCGGACTGTACTGTCTTCGGTAGGCCATAACGTGTGAAGAAATTTGTCAGGGCGTCTACCACCTTCACTGTTGTTATGTTCCGCAACGGAATGGCTTCCGGGAAGCGAGTGGATGAACACATGACTGTGAGCAGGTATTGAAAACCGGCTTTTGTTTTCGGCAACGGGCCCACGCAATCAATGAGTATATGACTGAATGGTTCGTCGAACGCTGGTATCGGCTGGAGTGGAGCGACAGGAATTCGTTGGTTAGGACGTCCTACCATTTGGCATACGTGGCAAGTCTTGCAGTATTGTTCGACATCTCTTCTCAGTCCTGGCCAGTAGAAGTAAGGGAGGATACGGTGGTGCGTTTTCCGGACTCCCATGTGACCAGCGAAAGGAAGATCATGCGCCATACGCAGTATATCTTGACGATAGCACTTAGGTATTACAATCTGGTGAATACTGTCCCACTCGTTTGTACCTGAGTTGAGCGGTTTCGACTTTCTCATCAATACTTCATCTTTCATGTAGAAACATTCCGCCATTGCATCTGCAGTCTTTTCGTCAACAGCTTTCATTCTGAGTTGCATTATTACTTCGTCATTCAATTGTTCTTTCACCAATTTCTGCTTTGGTGACAAAATGTTATCGTTCTCGGTTGCATCACCAGTTGTTAGTTCAGCAAAGAACGTAGCACTTAAATCGATGTCAGGTGTTTCTGTTATCACTGTTTCATTCGCATGTGTGTCTTCAGAACAGACAAACACATCTTTCGTTGCACTACACGGCGTAGCAGGAGTCTTTACCGACTTCTTTTTATGTATTGCTCTTGTCAGTGCACATGTTGGGCGTTCATTGGCAGGACGTAGGTTTTTGTCCTCCGCCATCTTTGTCTCCAACACTTTAACCATGGGCTCGACAGTGACTCTGCCGCCCATAATGTCATTTCCTAATATCATGGAAACGCCTTTGACGGGTAGTGCGCGCCACACTCCCACTACGATGTTACCTGTAAAAATATCCGACTCGAGTTTTATTCTGTGCAGTGGAGCTTCCACAGCCTCCATACTAGCACCTCTCAGCACAACAGACTCACCGGTACTGGTGGCATCTGTTAACGGCACACTGCCCTCCAGGATCACGCTGACAGCAGAACCCGTGTCACGTAATATCTGTATTTTCTTCTTGCTGAGTACATCGACTTCTGTCGACACTGTCCCCTCGTAGACAAAGGGTCGAAAATCGGATAGGTCGTCCTCTTCCGGGACTTCAGGAACCATCTGTTCCTCACGGCCTTCCGAAAGCATAATAGATTGAGTACAGCTATTCTCTTTTACCTTAGATAGACTGTTCTCAAAAACCATCGACTCCACAACTATGGGCGATGCCGGCCGCATTTCTTTTGAGTTTCTTGACCCTGTGTTGCACACTTCTTCTGTCTGCTTGCTATCTTTCTGCACTCTGGCACAGTGTAGAATAGCACCTTGCTTCTTGGTAAGGATCCAACAATCTTTCTTCATGTGGCCCTCTTTCTTGCAATTGAAACATACCACCTTTGCTTTATTTACATCTGTCTGCTTCCTGAAATGAACTAAGTTACTATTATTATTTACACCACTGTTCTTATTATTGTTTTCACTTGTCTCTTTTGGTTTACTAGCCTCCTTGGACTCTGGTTTGTGCACTTTGGGTTTGTCAGCATAATATGGCTTTATGCTGGCGTGAATTATGGCATAGTTATCTGCCAATCTAGCAGCTTCATGCACATCTTCAACCCCTCGGTCTGAGATGTGAGTTTTAATATCCACTCGAATACAATCATTGAATTCCTCAAACAATATTAGGTTCTTGAGTTTATCAAACTCACTTACATTCTGTGACCTTAGCCACTGTTCTAACATTTTCTCCTTTTGTCTCAAAAAGTCTACATGAGTTTGATCATATGCCTTCTTTCTGTCTCTAAATAGCTTTCTATATTTTTCTGGTGTCAGGGAATAACTTTTCAGCACCCTATCTTTGATTACTTCATAGTCATTTATTTCCTCGGGTGTTAAACTCAACACTACGTCCAATGCTTTTCCTTTGTTGAGAGTTGACCTTAACAATAAAGCCATCTTATCATCAGGGAACTGATAATCTACAGCTATCCTCTCAAAAAGCAAAAAGAAATCTTGAACATCTTCTTCTCTGAATATAGGCAAGTGTTGCTTCATTGCGCTAATATCCATACCGTTGCTGTCCCTACGATGGTCAGGTCTGTTCATGCGTGCCATCTCTATCCTTTCTCTGCTTTCAATTTCTATCCTAATTCTTTCCAATTCTCTCCTTTCCATACTTTCTAATTCCATTCTCTTCATAGCTAATTGGAATTTTAGGTTTTCACTCAACCCTTCATCTTCATCATTGTTTGATGATCTAGATGACATATTTCTTACCTCGTCTCCGTGGGCAATTACCTCGCCCCCACTGGGAGCTACATAACCTTCATTGATATCGTTCTGTCCCACTTCAACTACACTACCAGTGTTCATGGCATTCTGCCCGTTCAAACATGTCATAATTTCTTTGGTCAAACGATTACGATTAGGTCTTGCCTGTCCTGCCTCAATCCCAAAGGACTCAGCTAATTCTTTTAGTTCAGCAAATGACATGGCATTAAGTTCCTCACTTGATATATTCGAAGCCATAGTATAGCGTTCGAAATATTTGTTATAGTAGAGTAGTATATATTGTATAATAAAATATAAAGTTCCAACTTACGATTTGTCCAGAAATTTGCACAATATAATATTAAACACTTCGTGGAATCTTCACACTTCCCAAGGAATAAAAACGCAAACCAGTTCTCTCCTCTTTTTAAAAAGAATAGTTTCACAGTCCGAACGAGACTACCAAATCTTGTCAATCCTAGGTCAGGAAAAGTAGAACTCAAATATACCGGGCGAGACCACCAAATTTTGTTACGTCCACAATCCCCTTGTGGCCAGAGCTGTGTAGATCTTGCTGATAATTCTCGTTAGTCCTAGGGGAGACTTTAATTATTAGTATTTATGTTTCAGTATTACACGAACTCTTCTTATAGTCCTGGGCACAATTTCAGTATTTGTATTCCAACATTTCCTCTCTTGTAAATTATGGTAGTAGATAAATCTTATAGTAATGTATACAACACAATAGGATAGTAACTTGACAAAGAAGCTTCAGTGTAACTGTTGTTGATAGTTTATTTCAGGTGGTATGTTCAATATATACAATATATCTATTATGTACAGTTAGAATAAAATAGTGCAAACACAAACGTTCAAAGGAACATCTTTTGAAACTCTCCGTCTTTCAGACAAAACAAATCATTAAATACTATCCGGGTGGTGCAAGGGATAGACCCATTACCAGTAGGGGTGAAAATCATGGTATCATTACAAAACTCATAACAAAAACGATAGGAACTTCCCCTATTAAATAATGAGTCGTTCCCAGACTCTGAGAATTTGAGATCAACACAGAATCCCAGCATTACCTAGAACCTTTCGTTTTCCTACTAAACGTCCTAATAGTGTGTGTAGTAAGAAAAGAGAGAGAGAGGAGAATAAACATTGCGTGTTCCAATTCTTGGAAAAACAATATACATGACAGTATCTATAGCAAAATTCTTGGTAGGCCTACCAATTTTTGGATCACTCTATGTATCAGACCGAAATGCAGAAAGCCAGCGTGCTAAAAATCATATGATTAGCTTTTGGAGAGTAAACCGTTCTTGAGTCCTGAAAGGACTGAAAGGACTCAAGGACAGTGCTATGAACACCGTCCGAGAGTCGACTGCTTTAATTCAACGCCCATGGTTAGGTCTTTTCCAAACCTTGAAACCGTGTTTCATATCTGGACATATCTTGCAATGAATTCAATTTCAAAATTCATAACTTCCCTAATTTAGTGCATATATTAGTATATATATATGGGCTTTTTTTTTCAGATGTACATTGAAGCCCTTAAAACAGAGTTTTCTAAACAAGAGGCAAGACTTTCAAATTTATGGATTCCTGTTTTCATACCACATCATGCCTGACTGGATTTATCCAACTACAACCGTCATAGATGTGGATCTTTTTTTATAAGTGGAGAGATAATGGCCATTTTAAGATGCAGCAAGTTGAATAATAAAAAAAAGGCATCAAAATCCTAGACTTGTATAAATAAATATTAATAAGAAAGTAATATTAGTTACATTCAAAATCTTTTTGGCATCACTATCACTATAGAACCAAATTTGAAAACTTTTTTAAAATTTTAGTTAAAGGGGTATAATTGGCCCGTTTCTTTGCGCTAATAATTTTAATATGTTTCACATTTTTCTTTTATAGAATAATAAATCGCTTAAAATTTAAAACTAAAAATTATCAAACTGTAGAAGATATGGTTAAAATTTATATAAATATTATTGGACTAAAGAATTTATATGTACATTTTAAACATTACATTAACTACCCAGTTTGTATAATATTTATATATCTATTTTCACTTAGTTATTAATTGGAAAAAAAACCAGGAAAGTTTGCAAATTATTGAACTTTAAAGAGAATATCTCAGTAAAGCTGAGAACACAAAAAATATAATGAAACTATAGCATGTTCTAGATCAGGGTCAAATTATGGTGCCCCAATGACCCTCGCCTCGCTCGGGTTATGGGATAGAAGAAGAAGAGCAGGGTCTTTAACACACGTGGCACGAGAAGTGGATTTGTGTTACCTGCGAGAAAGCTTACAATAAATATAATATTCGAGAAATTCAGACAGCTAGTAGTGATACACATCTAATTGGTTTAATTCTGTCTGTATAAATTTTAAAATTGGCTTAATATTAAATGATAAGTCTAAAAAAAGTTAATATGTATGAAGTGTTTTTTGGTTACTAAGTTCGGGTTGTTGGGGGTGGGTTGGGAATGGGGGGGGGGGGGTGCGGCCCTTGTCACATTTCTTAAGTCAGGGGTCGGCAACCTTTTGATAATAGCGTGCCAAAGAAGGATTTCTTATTCATCCAGCGTGCCAACAATTTAAAAGTCATGCTGCCAGTGCCAGATTAAGGATCCTGGGGGCCGGGGGCAATCAATTATTGACCATTAAAAAATTAGTTCAAAACTTTCTTGCTTTCCTTAATACCCTGTCAGGTCTGGCGACAGTAACGTAAACCCTGTACTAAAACGTTTATTTAAAATTTGCAGCACGTATTAAACAACATTTACTTTTCGAGCCTTTCGGCGTGCGAAATCAATCACAATATCATGAAAGTCAATGTCGCGCAAAATGTCAAACTCAATGCTCATCAAGCAAAGCATGTTCAATCGAACGTCTCCCATTGTGGACCTCAATGAGTTCTTCACTCTCTTCAAGGTAGAAAAACTTCGTTATCCTGTGCAGTTTGTTGTCATCATGCAGAGGAATAGTTTGAGAACCGTTTCTACATTAATAATAATAATAATAAATGAAGCTTATATAGCGCATATCCCGCAATCAGTTCTATGCGCTTAACACTAACAGATGATGATAACAATAACAGGCAAATATTTAAAAAATGTGAGTGAGCTTGGAGTCCATAAGAAACAGGTGAGTCTTGAGTCCGGTCTTGAAAATGTTAAAGTTCGAGCTTTGTCGCAGCTGGAGTGGCAGGGTGTTCCATGCGGAGGGGCCGGAGTAGGTGAAGGCCCGCTGACCAGCTGTCACGAGTTTTGTCCGTGGGGAATGTGTTCTGCAGTCCATTCTCAACGATGGTAAGAAATAATTGTAGTTCTGGCTGACGGTTGCTGGATGGATGATACACCCTTGGGAGATTGCTGTGAGGATTCCACTCTGAGAAATGCGGCAAAATGAAGCAATTCCTCTGCTAGAGAATCTTCAAAATCATCTGGATATTTTTGCTGAAGCCGAGAGGACGTTGATCGAATCATATCAGTGGACGCATGCTTCAGATTCTTCAGAATCCAAAAGTTTGGTTCAGCTCTTTGTATGCTGCCAAACGATGTACTAGGGCACTTCGAAGTTTATCAAGTGTAAGTAAGAAGACTTGAATTTTGAACCGATCAGAAGGATTGAACTCCGTTTCACCAGCATCGCCCTCATCAAACTGTTTCATTCGTTTTCGTTTCCTTACACTGTCTTCTTTGTAAGAAGAATTATCACTATGGAGTTTTGCTCGCAGTTTATAAGTTCCAAAGTCATTCCGCTGCTGGTCAATTAATTGAATTAGTGATTTGTAGAGTTGCACAACTGTATTGAGATCCATCTTCGAGTCTTGTAAAGTACAACTGGTGGCGTTAATTCGGTCCAGGAACACATACCAAAATTCAGCCATAATCCCAGTTTCCAAATAGCTCATTGTTTTGGACAATGAGTCAGCCTGGAGCCTGGCATCTTGAGGTTGGTTGTCATCGTTAGAAAGATTATCGAGAAGTTGTTTAATGTTTGTGTAACCTTTCACATAAGCCTTCGTAGACCATCTTGTGTCACTTAGCCGCTTGACAACAGACAACTGAAGTGGACGAAGCAGTTCAATAAGTTGGGCCCGACGATGAGTTGATCTTGAGAGAAAAACATATTGCTGTTGCATATGGTTAAAAAAAGTGACGGTGACGGTCTCCAGGCAACTATCCACCGCGCATTGACCAACCAGATTGAGTGAGTGAGCAGCACATGGAATAAACGACGCCAGTGGACAAAACTGAGAAAAACTATTCAGCTATTAAATAAATATTCTGCCCGAGCCTACGAAAGGTCAAATCCTTTTATATAAAAATTGGGCCGGTAGGGACGCTGTGGCCGGGGTCTGGAGCCCCCACAGGCCCCTGGTTAATCCGGCACTGCATGCTGCTCTAGCAGACAATTTCTCGTCGAATAGGCCTGAATGACTTTTTGGTGGACGTCCGCGTGCCTTTGAAAACAGTCAGCGTGCTAAGTCTTCCCTAGGTTGCCGACCCCTGTCTTAAGTGATAAAATGGTACATGCTTTTATCCATACCTTTGAGACCCCTGTGCTGCAAGATCTACATCTCGACAACTAAATGATAATATTTAGAAATTATTTAACCATAAGTTTAGTAATAAAAATCTGTATTTGTTGTAAATGCAAATAAAAACATAATAAAAACGTTATTTTTACCAAATTAAATATTAAGCGCTTTAACGATTTTCTCTATAAAGCTCGTTTGCTTTAGTCCTTTGTCTTTCCACGCCGCTGAATACATTTTCTTATAAAACAATATATATATATGTATAAGCTTAATAGAGCAGTTTGACTTTTAGGCTGTTGGCACGCTGAATGTTTTAAAAATCCTAGTTTGGCACACTATTAGCAAAAGGTTGCCGACCCTTACTGAAGCCGATCCATGCATGGCTTAATCTTTGAGACAAGCATACGATCACTGGCAGGCTCAACCAGCAAGCTATCGTTTTGTTTACCTACGCCACCATTAAGACGTCCGGCAGGCACCGCGCCGGCCTAACAACGTTCGGCCCGTTAGACAACTCGCATCGCTGCTTTGAACAGAAAAGATCCCGTGCTTCAACCCCACTTTCTGCATGGAGGTATCCCAGGAGAACTAGGCTCGATCACCTAACGTCCTAACGCGCACTGTAAGACGCCCATCTCTTAGAAAGATTCCTGATTTCTCAAAAACGTATGTAATGCACAAAAATTCTCTATGGCCCAAAAAAGGTCTCGTGACAGTACATTTTTTTCTCTCTCAAGGGCCATGATTTCAAGACTTCGGTCTAAAATTCTAATGAAAATTTGATGTTCTTGTTCAGGACGAGTTTGAATTTAGGCATACACATGTAGATCTCTACTGTTGTTCCTTTCTTTTTTTAAAAATTGTATTACATATTTTTGGCTGTAACTCAAAATAGCCTGAGGCACCCATAGACTCAGTTAGTGGGTCACAATAGCTTAATGATGAGCTTGGAAATTTCTTTTTCTTTGTTTGTCCTTTTTTTTTAAAATCACAAATTGTTAAGACATCAAGAGACGCAATCAAAAAGGGAGGCTATATTCAAATCATTCGATCGATGGTTATTGTTATTATTTGTTTTTTGGTCTTGTGGTGCTATAATTAAATAGTGTAGCAGCAATGGGGAAAAGTTTATGGAGATCAATCACTGTTTCTTTAAGGAATCATATGGTTTCTCTAACAATAAAATTATGATCATAAACTAACATAATTTACTACTCACTAAAATATGTTAGCTATGTTAGGGCTTTATGGCGTATATTACTTAATAATTTAAGTTTTCAAATCTTTTTTATAGCCGTTGTCGCTTACCTCCCCTCCCTTTACTTTCCACAGCAAGCCGAGAACGTGTTGGGTGTTCATGGACGGCGTAACACACAGAACGCGTCTAGCATTACTTCAGCTTAAGAAATGTTTGCCCCTGATTAGCCTTGACAAGAAAATTGGAAGAGCATCATTTGGATATTTGTATCGTCTAACGTTACAGACAGACAGATAGGCAGTAACATGGATTATAGAATGTGGCACTCAAGAGTTGCCCTCAGTATTGAAAGAAACTGCTGATCATTGAAATATAGTTTATTGTGCTTCGGACATATCAGTCACATGTATAGTCCAGTTCAGTTATCAAGTACGCATTGTCAAAGTAACATTGTAATTAAAAAGATTTAAACATGAACACTTCCGGAAAGCATCCAGTGCTTTGATACTAAACCACAGCGGGTTTTTTTATGGATCAGATCTAAAGTAACAGTAAAGTATCCCGTCGGACCATATTGATCCATAGGGCCGGTGATGCAGCGTTGACCAATTTCTGTGGCCACGGCATACTAGGGGAGTGTGTGGCCAGCACAATGTCCAGCCACCTTTGCTTTACCCCAACTAAAGTTGTGTAGCCTACCCATCAGAGCTGGATAGACTCAGGAACACCCTCCAGCCCAGGGAACGAATCCTAGCCTTCACTAGGACTTGAACTCAGACCTTCAGTACGACAGACAAACGCGCTGCCGTTCGACCACTGTGCCTCATTGAGCAAATGTGGGATGTAAAAAAAAATGTCAGGTTCCATTTCAATTGGCACTTTTCCTACATTATCCGATTTCCACTAATACGATACAGTGCTCATATTATAAGGATAAAAAAACCTCCTATTTTAATTTTATTTAAATGAAGGTATTTATAAAGTGTTTTAAAATTGGTTTCAGTTCTTCCTTTTCCAAATAATGTCATATTTCATAATAAAATATACAATTCACATGCTTATACCTTGGTTCATAAGTTTAAATACACCAAAGAATAATTGAACATATAACAAAATAAAATGTGTCCACGGCTCAGATATTCTATTGATATCGACCATTCAGAGGGATTACTAAAGAGATTACCATGACACCATTGTATCAGAAATGAACTCCCACAGACTACGTCTCTTAGTGCCATAAAAGCCGATCACGCTGTCCAGCTCTTCACTGGACGCCATGGTGGTTCCCCCTACCCTTTACGAAGATATGTTATCTTTCTAATGGCAACCACCGGCACATTTGGTTGCTTTTCCACGAGTTTACACCATGGAGAGTGGGTTTAGCGGGACTTTCTTAGAAGACCCTTAGAAACAAGCAATCTCCAGCCCATTCGGGTCCCGGGAAGCAGCATCCTTGTGTGTTCCAGCTCAGGTTCAAAAGCATAATGAAAGTAAGCTATATGCGTGATTATTCGTCATATTTCCCAAAATGGTATTGGTGTGCTTATTGTAAGGTTTATTGTGTGCTCATTCCCATATCTGGGCATCGAAGGGAGTCTCAATTTTATCGTCACTACCACCCTCCCTTGGCGTGGAACAAGACTCACCCTGTAGTACAGGGATCAGCAACCTAAGGTGCGTGTGCCAGATTTTAAAAGGCACGTAAGAGACCTACAAGAGTTGTTTCTTGACGAATTTTTTTCCGCTATTGAATGATTAGAACTAACTGTTGAAGCCTATGTTTCTGAATGACAACGAATATTTCAGTGAGTCGAACATGCACTTGAACTGTTAGACCGCTGGAATGGATTTGCATTGAAACTAGAAATATCTTGCAGAGAATTAAATTTCAAAATACTTAACTTCCCTAATTTATTGCATATATTAATATATATAGATGGGCTTTTTTTCAGATGTACATTGAAGCACTCAAATCGGAGTTTTCTAAACAAAGGCAAGACTTTCAAATTCATTGATTCCTGATTTTCATACCACATCAAGCCTGACTGGATTTATCCAACTACAACCGTCTTAGACTTGGGCTCTTTTTTAATAAGTTGGGGGATAATGACCATTTTAAAATGCAGCAAGATGAATTTTAAAAAATAGGCATCAAAATCCTAGATTTGTATAAATAAATAATAATTTTAAAGTATTATTAGTAGATGTGGCGTGCTGGTCTAAGATTCTGTCACCGAGCCTGCAATTAGCCTAGGCTATCAGTGCAGACTTAGAGGATAACTCAGCAGGTACACAGGGTGATGGGGAGGGGTGATTTAGGCAGGTTTTCTAGGTGGTATGTGGTCCCGAAGTGCAGATGATTCCTAGGTGATTCTAAGACAAATTTATATCCAGGTTTCGTTTTGGCTCGTTAATACGTAGGTTGAGTTAAACTGTTGACTAATTGACACTGTCACTGGACGTCACACAAACAGGTATTCTATCAATCGATAAGCAAGGCGTATTGTAACAACGAATATTTTATTCACGTGAAAGTCCGTATTCAATCATTGATGACATGAGCACATAATTCATACAATCCAAATACAAGTGATAAAGAGTGTACATTTAATCATAGGCTTAAACTATATGTAGCAGATAGTCCTAACAAGGACTCTACAACAGACTATAGCACCGCTTGGTGCTATTGGAGCTCGGGGCATCCAACCCTCGAGACTCCTTAAGCCAGACTGCCCTAAAACTAACTTACATTTACATTACATGTTAAACAACAAGTTAGGTTGCAACTCCCCACGTGATTGTAATGAGGGGGGAGGGGCAAGGGTAAGATTGACCAGTAGATAGCGTATCCGATTGGTCAACATGTCTCTTCAATTCAACATTTGATTGATTGGCATGTGAAAATAAGTACCAAACGGTAGTGGGGAGGGGTTGCGGGGGGGGGGGGGGGAGAAGACGCGGCGGTAGGGAAACTTCGAAGGCCCTGTGTTGTTGGTCAGAGTTTTCTCTCTTGTCCGTCGGGGTCCTGCATCAAAGATTCCAAGTTCCCTATTCTCTGACCAGGGGAAGAACCGTCATTGAGATGTGAATTTCCTGTGATCTGGTCAAAGAGACTGTGGGGTGGGGGGGGGGATTAGCTTGGTTGCGTCAGGTATGACCCTGGCCTTGTTCCGAGGGCATGGGGCGGGGAGGGGGGGAGGAACACACACGTGCTACAGCATTTATAATGTACATGAATGGGAACTAATATCAATGACTAATCGTATAACAATAAGTAATATACTGATAAGCATGCAGAACGTATACATATATGTAAATAAAATTCAATGCAAGCTAAATACTTTAATCTTAAATATTATAGGAGATAGAAAGGAAAGACACATTCTTACTCCAATCAGACATTCAATAGTGGCACATAGTGTCAGTGGTTTGTACGTACATATGAGATGATTATAGTATCTTATAAGAGCGGATTACATCTAAGACCTTTCTTAGTTGAGTGTGACGTTAATCTTCTCCCCAAAACGCCACACCTGCCCCGCCATGTTTTAAAGCTTTCATATAATGAAAGATTTGACCCATTAGAGGTAGGCCTACTGCATTTACTATTTACACTATGAGTGTTCTGGACCATCGAAGCGAAGCGGGTGGTCATCGCTATGGGGAAGAGGGGGGGAGGTCGAGACAAGGCGGTAAGGGATGACGGGCGAATATTTTTACGTTTCTATTGAGGGCGGAGGAGAAAAGCATGCTTTAGCGTTTCTTACAGTACTTTAAATCTATTCCGGCATAATGCTTAGTCTAGGTTCGTCCCATTTATTTGCGAGCTATTGACACGGTTTATTCATTTTATCGTTTGTCTGTGACTGTCTTAGGTCCTTACTTTTTCATAATATATTGATAGTTTGATAGGCACTAGCTAGGAAATCTATTTATTTCATGCTTTCTATGTGCTATAAATGCGGGATTCACTTTATTATAATAATTATAAGCATAATAATAATAATAATTCGACCTCGGCAGTAGGGTCCACGAAATTGGAGGAAGTCCGAGACGGGATGCCAAAACTGGGTGATAGGGATCGAATTGCTGATCGAACTATCAGGTCCACCAGTTCACTCCCTGCCTCGCGCTAAAGCGGACAGGTGAGGGGATCTGGCTCACACGTAAATATCAGGGGATCTATGACGGAGTCATAGAGGGTGGGGCAGCGGAGTCCTTTGCTTAACGTATTGGTACATGCATTATTGGCCTAGTGAACATTCTTCAGGGGGGGGGCGGCGGCGGGCGTTGTGTGGGCGCGTGCAGCTGACCCCAACACAAGCCTAAACACTAGTGTTTCTGATCACGTGGATTCTGATTTCTCACGCGCGAGTGACTTCTAGTGGGGGGGGGGGGGGGGGCGGAGTAAGGCGGTAGTCAAGTCACCTCTGGCGCGATAGGCCAGGAAATTGTATCAATGTTGTCGTTCGTTTGCAATTAATGGGCCCTAGAGCTAAAACACGGACATAGCTTCACTTTAATTGTTACACTATTCGCTTCTCTTCTTTTCTCAAGCATTACATTTCTCATTGTTTAACAGTTCAATACAGTTTATCGGCTGGGAGAGAAGTGTGGGGGGGGGGGGCGAGTTACGGCCCTTACACGCGTCATGTCTCGCTGACCAGATGCCCAGGGCAGATTTAGTTTTACCTGGCGTCGGGGGGGGGGGCTGGCAGTGGGGCGTCAATTACTTTGGCTACTGTAAAGATTAAATCGTTTTCCTTTCTCTATTCCCGTTTTATAAATTTGTAAAATCGGTAAAGAAGCAATTATTTAATTCGCTACCAATAATATCTCGGTACGTACATTTGACCAACTCACATATATGCCACTCACCGTTTTATTTATACACATTCATTTTCTTTCACGCTAGACCGCGGGGTCTTGAATCTTGACGTCAGAGTGGTCTGGCACATCAGATGACATCGGATGACATCAGTTGTGTAGCGCTTTTAGAACAGTCAATGGCCCGTAGGCAGTCTTTAAATCTAACACATTTATTATCCAACGGTTGTGTAAGGAACACAGTTCATCAACAGTTAATATATACACATGGTAATCCGATAACAGTTAATATATTCCAATCTAAGGCAATAATGTCGGCTTTCAGGAAACGTACTGCACATGACAGTTTAATCCAGTGCGAAATTGGCTGTAAGTATCCAAGAATTATCGCTGAATGGGCGAACATTATATGCAATGTTGAAGATTTCAGGCTGGATTGAGGCCCGGTGGGCGCGAATATTTTCAGTGTTTCTCAGGGCGGGTACTGGTTCACAGTATTTGGCGGACATAGTTATGCGATCTGGCAAATAATTTCGTTACGCATGAGCTAATCCCAAGCAGAAATGTCGATATGCCTATTGACTATCGGCATTCGGCAAGCATATATAGTGTACAGAGTTGTACAGGAGCTAATCCGAGCAGGAAACGACTTTGTTATTGGTGGCGCTCTGGCCGACATCTAACATAATAGAGCAAGTTATCCAAACACGAGTGGCGATTTTGTTATTGTGGCGTGAAGCCGACAAATAAACGTAATACAGCAAATAATCCGAACAGGCAAGGCGATATATTTCAAGCGTATAGCATTGGCAGAAACAAGAGTTGACGTATAATTCTACGATGATAGATGAGTGTTTGCAGTGGAGTCAAATAACACAGTTCGCTCACCTGATGAAACCTTAAGCCCCCAGTCTTTCATCACGTGAAGAATATCATAGCACAGAGTTCAATGTTGAGCGTGAGTACTTATCCATGTACGTCAAGCGAAACTAATCCCGGCACGAGCCCACAGGTGTGGCGTGCTGGTCTAAGATTCTGTCACCGAGCCTGCAATTAGCCTAGGCTATCAGTGCAGACTTAGAGGATAACTCAGCAGGTACACAGGGTGATGGGGAGGGGTGATTTAGGCAGGTTTTCTAGGTGGTATGTGGTCCCGAAGTGCAGATGATTCCTAGGTGATTCTAAGACAAATTTATATCCAGGTTTCGTTTTGGCTCGTTAATACGTAGGTTGAGTTAAACTGTTGACTAATTGACACTGTCACTGGACGTCACACAAACAGGTATTCTATCAATCGATAAGCAAGGCGTATTGTAACAACGAATATTTTATTCACGTGAAAGTCCGTATTCAATCATTGATGACATGAGCACATAATTCATACAATCCAAATACAAGTGATAAAGAGTGTACATTTAATCATAGGCTTAAACTATATGTAGCAGATAGTCCTAACAAGGACTCTACAACAGACTATAGCACCGCTTGGTGCTATTGGAGCTCGGGGCATCCAACCCTCGAGACTCCTTAAGCCAGACTGCCCTAAAACTAACTTACATTTACATTACATGTTAAACAACAAGTTAGGTTGCAACTCCCCACGTGATTGTAATGAGGGGGGAGGGGCAAGGGTAAGATTGACCAGTAGATAGCGTATCCGATTGGTCAACATGTCTCTTCAATTCAACATTTGATTGATTGGCATGTGAAAATAAGTACCAAACGGTAGTGGGGAGGGGTTGCGGGGGGGGGGGGGGAGAAGACGCGGCGGTAGGGAAACTTCGAAGGCCCTGTGTTGTTGGTCAGAGTTTTCTCTCTTGTCCGTCGGGGTCCTGCATCAAAGATTCCAAGTTCCCTATTCTCTGACCAGGGGAAGAACCGTCATTGAGATGTGAATTTCCTGTGATCTGGTCAAAGAGACTGTGGGGTGGGGGGGGGGGGATTAGCTTGGTTGCGTCAGGTATGACCCTGGCCTTGTTCCGAGGGCATGGGGCGGGGAGGGGGGGGGAGGAACACACACGTGCTACAACATTTATAATGTACATGAATGGGAACTAATATCAATGACTAATCGTATAACAATAAGTAATATACTGATAAGCATGCAGAACGTATACATATATGTAAATAAAATTCAATGCAAGCTAAATACTTTAATCTTAAATATTATAGGAGATAGAAAGGAAAGACACATTCTTACTCCAATCAGACATTCAATAGTGGCACATAGTGTCAGTGGTTTGTACGTACATATGAGATGATTATAGTATCTTATAAGAGCGGATTACATCTAAGACCTTTCTTAGTTGAGTGTGACGTTAATCTTCTCCCCAAAACGCCACAGTAGAATTCAAAATCCTAACTTTTTGGCATCACTATCACTATAGATTTAAATTTGAAAACGTTATTCTAATTTTAATAGAAGGGAGATAATTAACCCGTTTCTTTGCGCTAATAATTTTAATTTGTTTTATATTTTTCTTTTATAAAATATAAAATGACTTACAATTTTTAACTTTAAAATTATCAAACTGTAAAACATAGTTGAAAGTTATATAAATATTATTTGACTAAAGAATTTATATGCACACTTTTAAACATTACATTAACTACCCAGTTTGTATGATAACTTTGTATCTATGTCTCATTTCTATTACTTTCAATGTCCATTAAGTGAAACATTATATGACTCTGGCTTCTCTACACATCGTGTAAACAATTCGCCTTTTACTAATTATTTCCTTGTAGATCTTCTCCGCCTCGTGGGATTAGATTGTTCACCCCCCCCCCCTCCGAGCCTTGCGAGATTAGGAGCTTGCTCATTTTCTCGTAGTGGCTCTCTTATGGTCGGCCTGGACTACAGCTGGTCTGCACTCGGCTCTCATGCTTGACGTGAGAGTGATTGTGCAGAGGGCGGAACGTGCTGAATCGAAGTATCAGTATGTTTGCCGATACTATACATACAAACAAAACTAACTTTACGAGCCGAGAAGGCACAAAGGAGGGGCAAGGAGGTAAAACTCCGACGCGCCTCCTAAAGGGAAAAAAATGAATAAAAGAGAATATCTCATTAAAGCTGAGATCGAAATATTATGTGCTAGATCGGGGATCTCAAACACACGGGCAGGATGCGGCCCGCCAAGTGCAATCTTAAGGTCCGCGAGAAAGCTTACAATAAATGTACTATCCGAGAATTTCAGAGACAGCTTGTACTTATAAACATCCGATTTTATGTACGTAACATACTTAATAATAATATTGATAGCTCACTATGATATAATTCTTTGTGTAAAAATTTTAAATTGGCATAATATTGTAAAATGAGTTAAGATGTATGAAGTGTTTTTAGTTTACTACGGTCTGGTTGTTGGGGTTGTTGATACATCTCTTAAGTGATGAAATGTTATATGCCTTTATCCGAGTTTGGGACCCCTGTGCAGCTAGATCAATATCTGGACAACTAAAGGATAATATTCAGATCGTAATTAACCGTAAATGTGAAAGTTTAGTCATTAAATTTTGTATTTGATGTAAATGCAAATAAAAAGGATGATAACCAAAAAAACGTAAATTTTTTTAAATTAAATATTAAGCGCTTTAACGATTTTCTCTATAAATCTCGTTTGCTTTTGTCCTCTGTTTTTCTACGGCGCTGAATAAATTTTCTTATAAAACAATAAATATATATATGATAGAGCAGGTTGACTTTCAGGCTTTTGGCACACTGAATGTTTTAGAAATCAGAGTTTGGCACACTAGCAAAAGTTTGCCGACCTTTACTGTAGCCGATCCATGCATGTCTTAATCTTTGAGACAAACATATGATCACCGGCAGGTTCTACCAGGAAGCTATCGCTTTGTTTACCTACGCCAACCTAGAGACGCTCGGAAGGCAACGCCGGCCTAGCAACGTTCGGCCTGTTAAACTACTCGAATTAGTATTGTACACCACACAAGTTTAAGACATCAAATATTAAAATAAAACATTTCAAATGTGTTGCTTACGTACATAAATTACACTCAATACATACATGCACTAATCAATCATAATCATTCATCTCAAAGGGAACTAAATACACCGTAGACGAGAAAAAGACTATCATAGACATTTAATAGTTTGACTACCATTGGAAACTAAATATTTTTATTGTATCTGAATGTTTGTGTGTTTTGTTGACTTGTATCTTCTTTGCTTTGATAAAAGAAGAAATGTTTATGTGTGTGTGTTTGTGTATGTTTATAAATCCTCCGAATGAAAGACACAAAAGTGTAATATCATCATTAATCCCAACGTCATGCTTTTTGAAATGTTAATCTCTGGAGCGAAGACATGACTGTACTCTTTTACTCTGGAACATTGAAACAAAAAAAATACGATACATTATAACAATGTTCTTCTTCTTCTTCTTCTTGTCCCTTAACCTTGGCGGTCGTTGAGGGGAGCTAATGGACACTGGGTATAATTGTATATATAATATAAGAATATATATATGTTAGAACATTGAAAACTTAAGTCAGATAAAAACTTTAAGATTAAACAGATTCTGATGTATTATTCTATTGATCGAACATTATGACCATGTATAGAATTGTGTTCGAGACTCATTATTTCAATAGAAATAATTCTATTTCGTGTGTTTCATGAACAATGGTATCGCCTATTGTAGCGTAAAGGTAGATTATACGTTTTTAAAATACAATTTTCGTTTTAATATAAAAATGTAGGTCTATACTTGATGATGGCTTTATATGGAATTGAATCATGAATCCAAATATCCTTTTTTTATTTTCTCAAGCTCTCTCTCTCTCACATATACACAGACACACACATAGTGCAAACTTTATTGACTATATCGCTACACTTTATTGTCTTCAGCTTTTCAACTAAACGTTGTTAGATAATGAGATCTTTCCTCGTACTTAGCCAAGCCACATTTCAAAGTGTTCATGTTATATACTCGCCATTCAGTTTCAGTACTATAAAGTGAGCTACCTAACTTATATCAGTCGACTAACACAACAGAAACGAACGGAAGCTCTCCTGGTTTATGTATATACAAATCTGGGTTAATTAAAGTGGAGACAAATAGTCTCTCGGTGCGGTTTTCGCGGGATTAATCTCCCCCTTTCCCTTCATTTTCCCGCTCAAGTTTGTATTACTTTTTGGGGAAGCTGCTTGAAGCTAGTCACTCAGTACAACTGAATTAAAGAACCCCCATCTCTCCCCCTTTTCGACATATCTTTTCGCATTGAATGGGGTACACAGTAACTGTAGTGATATTTACTGTGTGCCTCTCGGGGTGTCATTTCGGGGGACGTGGGGAATGCGGACTTGCAGTCCAATCATTTCTCTCTTCTTTTTTTTTCGGGGGGGGGGGGGGGGGAGGAGGTCTATTTAAAAAGGCTAATAAATCTCGTCATTTGGGCTCGGTTTTTGTATAATGCCTTTATAAAATATTTATTTGTTAGATTTACTATTGTGTTGTTGAGTGGTCCTGATACGCCGGGGTTCCCAGGTGGCTCTAAACTCGGTCAGACTTTGATGAATCCGCGACAATGAAGGTCCCAGAGTGTAGCTTACTACATATTAAATAACACTTACTAAATAATCTTTATTGACAATACAGATATGTACAACAAGAATACTAATAATCAACATCAGACAGAATGGTGCGACATCGTACGTCGACAAGAGGACGGAACTCAAGGCTTCCTCGGGCATGCGCAATAGTTATCGCATTCTTTTATCGCCCGGATGTCATCATGCCAGTTTGGGACTTTGTGTTTGTTCTGACCATAACGACCCTAATTTTGTAGAAATCTTAAATTCTATAATGCTAAATGCATAAGCAGGGCCCTGACAAGCCTATGTAGCGTCCCAGGGCAAAACTTTCAGCACCTCCCCAACTGTTTTGTTTAGTGCCTGCGCTTAATTAATTAGTATGATTAAAGAAATTTAACAAACAATTTTTTATTAAGATTATTATTTAAAATGAATGGCAAGTTTCATATTACACAATTACATCAACATTTTCCGTGTTTTACTATGAGCAAAATCTTTAATGACACCGTCAAAATCTATCGCCATCGAAGTGTCAGATTTTATGCTAAGAAGTACCAAATTAGTAAGCCTATCCAGACTCATTGAGTTCTATAGGTACATTTTGATAAGTTTTAATTTGCTGAACGATCTTTCACAGGATGCTACAGATACCCTTATAGTAAGCAAAATTGGTAATGCAACACAGAGATTTTGCAAAACCTTAATGAACTTAGGTTATATTTGCCGCTCCCTAGAAGAGTCGCCCCGGGCATATATCCCATCTGCCCTCCCACTGTGCATAAGAGTGTAATATTAGATAGTTTTCAAGCAAACTAATTATCAGTTTTGTACTAAATATTTCTGTTCTTACTACATTTTGTTTTACTGAAGCTCTTGATATACCAAAGACTATTTTGTTAAGATCTAGTCTGTTTGTTCTTTTCCCAAAGCCTATAATAGATTTCAAATTTAAGGTACGGGTTTTGTTCTTCTGACTAGCTTTAGGCCACCTAATCTCTAGGACTCACGCATTACCGCGACCCGCTGGATTTAGCGTTTTGCCGCAAAAAAAAACAAAATCAAAATCTCACTAAGAGTAGACTCAAACCGCGGATACGAATAGGTCGAAATGATCTTGTGTACAAAAAAGAGTCTGAAACATAAAGGATAATAACATTGGAAAAAAACAGAAACAAGCGAAAATCATCATTTCAATGAAAACTAATATTTAAAATTTCATCATCAATGTGTCAAATTTGGCTACTAAACTTCTTTATTCATAACTTTATTAGTAGACTCAAAGACTATAATGAGATGGACCGCTTGCTTTAATATTTCTGCTATTTGATGACTCGGATGACTTCGTTTAGGAATTCCCGATTCTCTTTTGCACTGTTCACTTCCGTTTTATTTAATCGCACTGATTTTCTCAATGATATAGCGGAAACATTAAGGCAAACTTAGGAGCGTAGATATCATTTAAGACAGTGTTATAAGATAAGATAACATAAGATACGATTGCTTTATTGATCCAAATGAATGGAAAATTGACTTGATTACATAAATTCCGTCTTTCAGCAATCCTAAAACAATATTAAAGAACCATTTGTACTCAAACACAATTATTATTGAATGTGCACGGAAAAAGAACATACAAGCTCTAAAAATAGAGCAAGCGGTCCATCTTATTATAGTCATTGATAGACTCTAATAGTTCAAAATAAAACTGTGTGTGCAACAAAATAAAAGTCGCCGTATTGATATAAAGTTGGGAAAAGAAAATGAGATTTTTAGAGAAATCGTTAAAGCGTTTTATGTTCAAGACAAAATTAACGTGTTTGTGATTATCAATCCTTTTTTATTTGCATTTATATTAAATACAATATTTTATAACACCTAACTTTCACATGTATGGTTATTAGTGTCTAAACAATATGATTTGTTAGTCAAGAGTCAAGATTATGATCTTACTAGTGGTTATGCCCGTCAAAATGACGGAGAAACGAACGACTACAATATTACAATATTAGTTAAGTTAAGTTAATATTAATGTTAAGAGAGAAAGAAAAGAGACTATTAAAATGAACGTTTCTTTTCGGCATTTAGTTTTTGTTCTTTTTAATTGTTTCTGACCCTGGCATATGCATAATAATTGTTACTGTCAAGCGTCTGATATTATAACGTAGCAAACAGTTGTGTTGACTTGACTTGTTATTAAAAATAGCCTATTAAATTAACAATAATATACTATCTAAAAGAAAAAAAAACCACAATACCAAACAATAAAAGGTAAATAATAAAAAAAGCGTAGAAAATAATATTTCAATACAATACAAACTAAAGTGATAACGATTTTTTCGGTATTTAATTTTTGTTCTTGCTTATTGTATTAATAAAACAGTGTTGAGAATGTTTCTTTCGGTATTTAGTTTTTGTTATTTTTTTTTTGTTTCTGGTCGACCTGAACCTGACATATGCATAAGAATTGTGGCCTCAAGGACTGGCGTAGTGTGTAAACCGCCGATACATTCCCATTAAGAATACACTGGCGGGCGAACGCATGGGGCACAGGGGGAGGAAGCAATGGACGCTGCAATCCCGTCTCGAGAACCACCCGGTGCCTGGATGCATGTACCTATAGTATAGGATTTGTGCTACCGGGTGACAGTGCAGGTATACGGGCGAGCCACTACGATAATGATCCTTAGGGGAACCGCAGTGAACGATCGCTGGGCTGCGGAAACCTTCCCCGTTACACGGCACGCCACGCCTTGGGCGTGTCGTTGGGTGGCTGGGGCCTGGACAGAGATTGCTCAATCCTAAGCGTTACGCCCTTGACACAAGAGCCGAAAGGCTAGTCCGGGTTTTTTAAAGAGACTTTTAAATTCGATATTAAAATGTAGCGAACAGTTGTGTTGACTTGACTTGTTATTAATTATATTAAATTAAAAATAATATACAATCTGAAAGAAAAAAAACATAAATACAAAACAATAAAAAAGGTAAAAAATATTTAAAAAAAATAGAAAATAATATTTCAATGAAATAAAAACTAAAGTGAGAAAGATTTTTTCGGTATTTAATTTTTGTTCTTGCTTAGTGTATCAATAAAACAGTATTGATAATGTTTCTTTCGGTATTTAGTTTTTATTTTATATTGTTGCTGTCAATCTTATGGTACCCGGTATTTGAAAGTAATCATTTATAAGCCTAACTTGTTTTTTTATAATTCGTATCATTTAATTTATAGGGTGTATAAAGTCGCCTTTTAAAGGATATTCTCCAATAACAACGTAAATCCATTAAATAATTAAAACATTTGGTTACTTTTACTTAAAAGGATAATGCAAACATCAATAATGAAAAAATAATTTCATAGACATTACGTCATACGCTAGTATTTTGTTTAAAGTAAACCATTGAAACTCTCTAAGCCAAATTGCAGTGCGTAGCTTTTAAAAAAGGTCTCGCCACATTAAAAAAACAACAGTAGAATTGGGAAAACCCGGAAAGACCCTCGCGTTCAACATAGTGAATGTCGCGTTCAATATAGTAAATGAACGGAAATGGCCATTTGCTATGTACCGTTATATTTATTTGCATAGATGGATATGACATTTTGGATTTTTTAAATCAACACATTTATGATTATAAGTGATAAAATAAAATTATGTTTTGGAGGACGTTTCCAATTTATACATTTAATTTTTGGCCCGAATAGTCAAACGGCTTAGGAGCCTATAGCGAACAAACATATATATAAATATATATATATATATATAAACAAACATATAAACAAACTCACGGTAATTATATATGTTGATGATAGTTACTATTATTAATTATATTTTTTTCTCATTTTACGAGATGTCCTTTAATGATTATTGTTTGTCAACAAATACATACTGAACGTCGTTAAATGGACTGGATACGAAGTGATCATAAATTCAGGGTAGTTTATGTAGTGTTAGACATGTCCATATAAATTCTTTAATCATATAACATTTATATATTTTTCAAATACTTTTTTAACGTTTGATCATTTCAAAGTTATAAATTATAAGCAATTTGTTCTGTTATAAAAGAAAAAAGAAAACCTTTTGGAAATATTAGCACAAATAAAATGGGTTAATTATCTCCCTTTAATTAAAAAACCGTTTCCGCATTTGATTCAATGGTGATGTCAAACAAGTTATGTTTTCAAATAATAACAAATATTACTAACTAATTTTTTTTTCTTTATATCAATCTAACATTATGGTATTAATTACAATATTTAATTTTTTGAGGATTAAAATAATTTACGTTAAACAGTTGTAAATATACATTTCCTGAATTGTTTGTGCATTTAATATTTTAAGGAATTTATCTTTTAAACATTAAAAATTACAAAAATTACATAATATATTGCTAGTAAATAAGTATTATATTTATTAAATTAATAAAACAAATAATGCATTTTAGAATTACTTATAGCCTATTTATGTTTAATTCAAGAAGATAAGATTAAATACTCTTTTAAATGTTATTAGTCTGTATCAATTGATAAGCTCTTTGTCTTGAATGGTCTTCATTAATTATATAATGTCGGATAAATATTTAGTCTTTTCTGAGTGGCTAAATGTAGGTGACCTCTTTGCATGCTTTAAACAGCTTTCATATGCGATAAAATCTGTTCACAAATGTAAGTTAAACGACAAGCTGAAAGTAGAAGAGCAAATGGCTAGCAGTTGAGAATAGCAGCCGACTTTCCCAAGCCGCTTAAATGTTTAAAATTCAACTTGCTGCATTTTAAAATCGTCAATATCCTTCCACTTAAAAAAATATCTACATCTACGTGGTTGTTGTAAAAACAAACCAGTTAGGCTTGATGTGGTATGAAAAAATGAGTCCATGAATTTGAAAGTATTGCCTTTGATTAACTCCGCTTTGATTGCTTCAATGTACTTCTGAGAAAGTCCACCTATCTATTTTAATATATTTCTTAATATAGGATGTAAATGTAGTTAAATGTTTTAAAATTGATTTCACAGCAAATTTGTGGATTAAAATGTGATTTGAATGCTTTGATATATATATTGTATTACAAATAATGATGAAAAAACTATTAAGAAATAAAAAAAAAATGCATCTAGTTTGTTTTGGTCAAGAATAAGTTTTATACTTATTGAGTTCTGATACTGCATTTGCCGCGTACCGCGCTATTTACGATCTATTGCCGAGGTAAAAAGCGGACCCTACTAATCTCTGCCCGAATGCCAATGGGGTAGACAATTTCTTACTGGAAGATTTTTTTTTTTCACAATAAAAAGCTCGAAATTAGCATGACTGTCCTCACCCAATCAATCATCAATTAGACTTCTTGATGGTGGCACTAGTAGAATATCAATCATCCATCAATCAATCATCAATAGTACTTTTTGTCGGCGGCACTATTGGGAGGGAAACGGTTATATAAGACTGTTTTTGGATTAAATGACAAAAACTTTAATTGAACATAATCTGTTTAGTTTACGACAGAACCAAAAGGCCAACTTCATGTTGATTGTTGTAAGATGTGTTTTATAAAGCGATGCATTTTATATTAGCTTTTCATTGTTTATAAATTAAATGATAGTGTTTTGTTTTTCCATTAGAAAAATTATAGGAATTTAAGATTTGTTATACTAATATTTTTTTTTATTCATTTTTTTGTGTTGTTTTTTTTAAAGTTAAACACACAATATTTTATTGGGTTCTGAAATATTCTTTTTTTAGGGGTATAGGAGGGAGTTGAAATAATCTTTTTGTTTTTTTTAAATTACATTTAATAATTTTTATGTAGAATGTTGCCAAACGGTGAGTTAAAAAAAATGCCTTAAAATCCAGAAAGTAGTTGTGAAGTTTATTTATTTAAAGTAAATATACAAAATTTTGAACCACGTCGAGAAAGACCGATAAACTGCGCCGTTTTCATACTGCATAAATCATTAATCTAATATATTATAAATAGAATACTATATTTTTCAAAAATACATAGAGATTAAAATTTTTTTTATTATTCCACATGCAAAGAGACGAAGTCAAATGCAGTCTCTTTCTTATTGAGTGACATCCAGGCATGGAAAGGGTTACTTGAACTAGTTAACAACTTAGCATCACATAAACCCCTTTATCAAGGTGCAAGACTAAACTTTATCCAAATATAAGGGTAGGACGAAACAATCTTCTGTATAGAGGGAGCGTCTGTAACCTTTCCCATATTGTAATAGTAATTGACTGGGATGACGAAATGCTGGGAAGTTGGCAACGATTTTTATTTAAATATAACAAAAAAGGGTATAAACTCTGCAGGCAGATACTGATAAACATTGAATGCGCCAGCCCATTGTACAAGAAATATGTCTTGTGAGTGACAATGTTAAGCATTTATCAACGTAACGTCTCACAGCTAGGGGGTACACATATAGCCCTAGAGCCCGTCTGACACAAATGGACCATTGGAGATTCTCGCGTGCCGGACATAATTTCGATCGTCTGTAAAGCTGAGTCCGAATTTCCCCCCATTGGCCTGTGCTAAATTTAGGGATTTACTGGTCATCAATGGGTACTGACGTCCGTGGTCTGTTTATTACAGTTTTATAACTTTACGAATGATATATTTCAAGAGGGATTTACCTCATGGCAAATGGGTGTATCTACTTTTTTTCTTTAAGCTTAAAAAAAATATTTTTTTTTCTCTTATGTTTACCTCTTTTATAATGGTATTAAATGAAGTATGTTTTTTTTCCAACATTTAATCTTCTTTATTCCTTATTTTAATTTCCTCTTGCAGGTCAGATTGGCGTCTCTTTGATGAACGGTTGATGTTTTTGTGAGAATTGGTCTTGGGCACCAGAGTTTATTTTCCTTGAGACCATAACAGGTTTCGGGTATTTCTTCGGTGGGTACTGTTGCCGGATGAACTCTAGATTTTGGAGTCCAGTTCCACATGGGCACTCGGGGTGTGACTTAGTCATATTCGGTGCTGGTGGTGTAGAAGCCTGGTGTACCTTGTTCTGACGCCTGAGTCTATAAATGGCGGTTTGCTCGTATCTGGAGGAGGTGCTACCCCTACCATTTACAGTTTTATTTACATACAAGCTACATTGCCCGGCGTTGCCCGGGTGAAAAAAAAACAGGACTGTAGGCCTATAAGGTGCAAATAACAAAAAGAAAGTTATAAATCTTATATTTAAATAATATTTTTTTTACTGAATACTTTTAGGAAAGTAAATAAATATTGTAATCGGGTAAAAAAATAGGCAAGCATCTTTATGCACCATATTCAGAAACACTTAATTATATATTGATTACATCTATATTTAAGACATTATGGCTTATGTATTTACAGCTTGTGCAGATAGAAAAACAAAAAATTGTAAACAATTAGTCAATTACATAAAAACATCATGTGGTTTTAAAAAAAATAATTTTTGGCGTGTTTTGTTCCATTAGTTTTTATACCCATATCTTCCTGCTAAGTGATTCGAATTTTTCGATGAACAGGTCAATATCCAATCGAACAGGGATGAAGTCTTTATTCATTTATTTATTTTTACAGTTTAACAAAGTTTTTTTCTTTCTATTTTTTTTTTCGGTAATCGTAGTTCCCATTTATTATTTGGAAATTGCTCTCAACATTTAAACGTCAATAATGTTTCCAACAGCTATGTCAGTGGGATGACTAGGCAGGTCTTCGATCACGATGCCTGAAACACGCTCACACACTAACATACGCAGACACACAGTACGAATAGACGCACAGTCAGCCAGATAGATAGATAGATAGATAGATAGATAGATAGATGGATGGATGGATGGATGGATGGATGGATGGATGGATGGATGGATGGATGGATGGATGGATGGATGGATGGATGGATGGATGGATGGATGGATGGATGGATGGATGGATGGATGGATGGATGGATGGATGGATGGATGGATGGATGGATGGATGGATGGATGGATGGATGGATGGATGGATGGATGGATGGATGGATGGATGGATGGATGGATGGATAGATAGATAGATAGATACACACATATAAGAGACAAATACAAAGATTAGTGTAGTGGATAGATACAAAACAAACACACAGACCGACAGACAGACAGATAATTCGATTTTCAAAGTAAGTTTCTATTTCTAAAAAAGTATGTGGCTAGATACCTCACGTGGAGAAAGGATTATGTCTGCTCCCACACACCCACACACCCACACCCCACATCAACCTCTTCCAGGAGACCAACATTATTCGTCTATTGTTTGAGATTTAATAGTTCTAAAGACAATTTTACAGAGTTAACCGATTTAAGCCTAAACACCGCACTCACATAATTATAATAGGAGTAATATTTCAGGACATGACTGATGGTTCATGGTGCACATGAAACAGTGTTCTTAGGTGCCCGTGACCACGGCATACAAGGGCATTGTGTGGCCAGCAAAATGCCCAGGCCAGCCTCCTTTACTTTTCCCAAACACACTATTATACCTTTAGAAAATATATATCAAATGTTATATGTAGTTATATAATATTTATGGAACTTTTTTGCCCTTCTAAAGTAATTGTTTTAATTTCGGTTTTCAAAGAAATATTTTTTAACATGCTGAATGAGGGATCGGCAATCTATTGCACGCGTGCCAAAGTTGGCACGCAGAACGATTTTCAATGGCACGCGGGGAACGCGCTGCAATTCAAGTCTCTTTACAAGAAATTGATTGGTGGAGCAGGCTGACTTTTACACTGTTGGCACGCTGAATGAATTTGAAATCCTTATATTGACACACTATTATCTAAAGGCTGCCGACCCCTGTGCTAAATCATTGTTTTGTCTAGCCGTCAACTGTTTCGGCATCGGTGATATTTTTTTTCACATTTAATTCTTGAGAATAATTACAAATTTTGCATGAAACAATTTTAAGTTAAAAAAAAAAAGAATTTAAAACGTTGGAAAATATTTGAAAATAGAGTAACTTCTTTTAAAAGCACTTTTTATGTGTTGTCTTTTGCGTCACTTTAATACGTTTCCAACTGGACACGCCAGTGGCAGATTTTTTTGATGGGTTATTGTTTAATGTAAAGAGTTATTGCACTTGTGTCTTTGTGTGCGTGCAAAACCCGCCAAATTCCGGCAAAGCTTTATTAAAAGTGAAAGAATAGCAACACAAATGTAATTTAGAAAGTTAAAATGAAGCCGAATTCCAACACTTTTACTCCAGTCTGGCATTTCTGACTTCTCTTTGTTTGCCACTGAAATCATCATTGATTAAATATATGCATATTTGTTGTTTGAAGGAGCTTTAGAAAAAAAATGTTTTATACTAGATATAGATTTATACATGAATAAAATATCTTATCTTATAGCCTATATTACAGACGCTCCTTCTATAAAGAATATTATTGCGTCCTACGCTCATCCGTGGTCCGAGTCTAGTCTTGCATCCTTATTAAAGTTTTAAATTATGTTAAGTTACTGTTATTTCTGGTTTGTTCAGGCAACCCATTCCATGCTCGAGTGCCACTCGGGAATAAAGAGTATTTATATGCATGTGTTCTCGCATAAGGGATAAGGAAAGTGTTTTTGTCGTTATGTTTATCTGAGCACTACAGACAGCTATTATTGGGTTGTATTTATAAAATAGAATTTTATGTCTTATGTATTGTTACTACCTTACTTTTTGCATTCACTTCAATTTAAATATAACTGTAGATAAGTACAAATTATATATTTATATAGCGCTATTCATAACAAAGTTATGTGTGTGTGTATAGTAGTGCGTTTGTCTTTGATTGTCTCATCCTATTTTAAGATTCTAATTTGTGCTAATCATTATTGTTACTATTATGAGAATATCTTTCCCAGTGTGCATTTAGACATTTTCAGACATGCGCAGTAAAGCCTCTGAGAACAAATTTATGGCTCTTATCTAACAATCATTTAACCGATCATGTCAAAACAGGTCACTCTTTTTACAAGATTGTCACGTCGACATTCATTGGGAATTAAGACAGAGGAAAGAATGTAAGTGTGACGATCTAACGCTAGAGAAACCAGACTGTGGGAAGCACATATATATATAATCCAAGCCCTTATTTACTATGGTATAGGCCTACTGGTACAAAGCCAGTTATAACTGTCTTAGCTAGCCTATATCTATCTTCTTGATCTCCAGACGTTGGTGCTGTATAATAAATCATTTACGGTTTTTAAAGCGATTTTAAGCAACAAATATAGAGTTTAAAGTAATATTAATATGACAAAACTGAATACAACGTTTTCATATAATTTCTTGTACTACATTCGTTGTAATTTTGTTCAAAATAGTTTTTTTTTATGTTTCTTATTTTCTAAACAAAGTTTGTGTTGAATACTTTAAGAACCAGGTTTTCCCGTAATAGTATACTAACAGAAATAGACCTCTAATTGACACCCGTGGCTTTATTTTGGTGTGGGTTTTTTTATATTTTTTAGTTTCAAGAAAGCGTTTAGTAAAGTCAAAGAGATATTAATTACATTAAAAAAGAATGAAGAAGACAAAAAGTGTAGAAAGAATGCGAAAGCAGAAAACGAAAGAGAGAGAGAGAGAGAGAGAGACTATAAGACAAAGATTGCACGAAAGGATGAAAAATAATACTAGTGAAAAGGGAGAGATTTGAAGTAAAGAAGAAGGTTAGAAGAAGCAGAGAAGAAGAAAAAGAATGAGGTTCGGATAGACTAAAAGAAGAAAGAGGAGAAAGAAAGGGAGGCTAGCAAAACAAAGAAAGATAATCCAACAAATGAATAATCTGAGTGGAGAGCGAGAACGAGCCCAGTTTGTAAATCCATTAGGATTCTGTATCACTGACCCATGGAGACGATCCTATTACAGCCTGTCTGTCTTCTGGACAATGGCTTGTTACGTAAGCCACTTGTCGCTTCCATTATAGATCACCGTACAGACAGGGGGTTTCCCACAGTTGTTGTTTTTTTAAGAGCATGACAGGAAACTGGTGCCTGCATTTTAGAAGAAATTGATCCTGTTCAATTTTTTATGTATTTTTTTTTGTTTGGTAGCGTATACAAATAGCTATTTTCATCTGTTCTGCTGCTTTGGCAACATGTTGGCCTATATTTTTTATCGTCCTCGTGTAGAAAAAAATTAGGCCTACACTTATAGCCTATTTCTTTAATTTAGCCATTCCTTTGGCATTCTTTGTGTAGAAAACACAACAAAAAGTTAAACATTTACTTCATTTGAGTTTATATGTTAAGGTTAAAATTCAATGTTTTTGTATTTTTTAAATCCTTAACCATAACGGTCGTTGGGGGGGGGGGGGGGAGCTAATGAACACGCAGTGTCCATTAGTCCTTTCAGTGGGCTTAGTAGACTTGGCGGCGGCCATCTCCTCTCCAAGTCAGCGGTGTAGTTGTTTTTTTCTCATTGTCTACAACGAGGGTCGAACCCATGATGTTGAGCTTGTGAGTCACGCTCACTGTCGACTTTGCTAAAAGTTCGGTTATTTATTTAGAGCCAAAGTTTGCTCGTGTAAAATAAAAATTTGCTAGGAAGGCTACTTGTTCATATTGGCCGTTTGAATAAACAAGTATATGCTGTTTTGTTGTTTTATGTATAATTCATTATATTCCTAGACCTATTCGCTAACTGCTAGTTGTATTGCATTTTAAAAATAGTAAACGTGTGTGAACAATATGTGGACAGAGGACAGTGTAGACTGGACGGGAAAAGACTGCGTCACTATGAAGATCCGCGATCACCAACAAAAGAGGAAGAAGACATCGGATTGAAAGGCATAGTAATGCAGCGCCCCCTCACAGTACACCGGGTCAAGGTGAAGGTTACATACAAATTGCTTTTTTTAAATTTGTTATGTTGTTGTTTTTTTTTTGTTTTTTTTTAAATTTAAACAAATACCAAGGACTACTAGCGAAGTCAGAAATTTAAGCTTGCACGTCCTGTCTTAAGTAACCCTTAACAAATACATATATTTAATAACATATATTTAATATTCACTACCTGCATATGGCGCTATTTATTTTGCCTGTACCACCCATATTAAAAAATAATGAAACACGAAACTAAACCAAACTGAAGAATTCGTCAAAATAAGAAAACGAAAACAAATCTCGTCACCGTTTGGAAACATGCAAATGCATTCATTGACCAATCAGAGCTTACGACTATTTACTGCCTTTTGACACGCAACCGTGGCCAAGTGCTAGAGTCACTTCATCATGGAGGTTTGCAGAATTCTACTACCCTCCCCCTCTGAACCATCCCCATACCCCCCCTTCCCCCCTACAAAACAAAACAAAAATCAGAACGCCAAACACGCGATGGGCATTCCCTTCAAACTTGTCTGGTCCAACGTCTGCCTATTAGGGTTATGCTGCTTCGACTATTGCTCAATGAAAATCGGTTAGAATTATGCCCTCATGAGATAGTGCTTGGTAGGGAAGGGGAAAAACTCTTGTTGTTTTTTAACTCACGATGCAAACTTACGAAAAAAGAACTTTAAAAAAAAAAGGTTTATCTTGTTTATTTATATATCCTTACATGTCATATTCTCCAACCCGCCTGTTTACCGTTGCCTGGGAAACTGCACTAGCCCCATGCACCAATGGGAATATTTTATTTCAACTGTCAATATCAGGTTACCATAATACACGTATCTATCTATCTAAAATTATTAAAATATTTCTTCAATATTAACATTTTGTAAGTTTAATAATAAACTAGGCTATAATAAGATGGACCGCTTGCTATTTTTTTTAGACAATATAGGATATTTTTCCGTGCGCATCCAATAACGCTGTCTTAAATTACTTCTACGCTCCAACGTTTGCCTAAATGTTTCCGCTGTATAAAACTTTCGATTTTAATGTTAATTTTTCATTGAGAAAATCATAGCGATTAAATAGAACTGAAGTGCACAGTACAAAAGGGAATCGGGAATTCTGAAAAGAGATCTTTCGAGTCATCAAATAGAAATATTAAAGCAAGAAATCCATCTTATTAAAGGCTTTGGTTGAAGACATATTTCCAAAAAATCGTTTTATTTCTTGGCAAAATCCAATGGTATATTTCTACAAAAATTCGATTAGCCCTGTCTATATAACATTTAAAGTGCAGTCATATTATATTCCTTAAAAAAAAAGGTTTCTATAAAGTTGAAATATATTGCAGGACATATGTCTTAAGATACTGTTAGAAATTTATAACTTGAGTTATAAATAAATGATAATATATTACATTGACCCTTCATTGTCCATGTTAGAGTCCGAGGAGGGGGGTGGGTGGAGGAGATGTAATTTTGGATTTAACTAAATACTTTGTCCATCCCGTGGGAGTTGAGTTTCGGAATTGTAAGTCGTAGATTGACTTCCTGAACATGAAAAAGCAAGATTCTTGATTTTTTTTTCCTCCTTACTTCGTAGGTTCCCGTTTTTTCTTTAGTTAGTTCGGTTGAAAGCTTGTCTACTTAAGTTGTATGTATATTTTATGGATTCCAGTTCTCAACCAGCTTTTTGTATATAGAAGATTTTCTTGTACAAATATTGAGTGTAAAATTTAAATAAGATAATTTTGTTCCACAACTAAAATGAAATTATGGAATGAATGCCGATGTTGAATGAGAGATGTTGTTGGTAGCCTGAATAGTAGAATAATAGTAATAGTATCAGCTCTACCCGAGGTCATCAGCTCAAACTGCATGTCCCACACGCACGCACCGACATCTACAAAAATTTTTTTTTCCGTCAGACATTTCGCTGGTGAACACACTGGACCAGGCCTCCATCACTGCGCCTACTGTGCCGGCTTTCAAATCTTCACTGAAGGGCTGGACTAAAAACCTAAAGGGAAACTCTATTATATGTTTGTAATTCTTGTTTGCGATGTTTTTTTATTGAATGTCTAGTTAAATTGTGGACTCTTTCCTCGGTCCTAACGGGGTCTCCACAGTTATATGAAGAAGAAGAAGGAACTGCGGAAACTATCCTCAAGTGGAAACCCTAGCCTTGACACCAACAAGCAGAATTAACAGCTTCATCAGAATATAAGATATCATTGAACCCTGATTTAACGAGTCAAAACAATACAAGTATGTAATATAATATTCCTAAAAGGGTCAATAGTTTCATACATTTCAGTTGATAAGTTCGGTTGTCTAAAGATACAAGTACACGTAATATCATATTCCTAAAAGCCCCAATAGTTCCATACGGTTCAGATAATCAGTACTGTTCTCTAAAGATACGGGTAACATCATATTCCTAAACGGCTCAATGGCCCCAAACGGTTCAGATGATTAGTACTATTGTCTAAAGATACGAGTAATGTCATATTCCTAAAAGGCTCAATAGTACCATACGGTTCAGTTGATCAGTACGGTTGTATTAAATATGTCCCAATGCGATAATCGTTTTTTTTTTTTGTTGTTGTAACAATTGTTAAGATGTCTCTGTTTGAGTGAGCTTGCAATAACTTGAAGACTCTTAACAATTATACAATATGTCTAGCAATAGATTGTTGATGTTATTATATTTTTCTATAGCAGGCAGTGTGGTCATAAGAAGTGGTACTCCATAAAGTTATGTAATTATTTTGTATACATTATCTTGACAACAAATCAATATGCAATTATGTTCTTTTTTTTCTTGTCTAGACATTGGAAGATTGGGCTCTGCTATTGTCTCGCTTGCATATAGCTTCATCTTAAATAATAACAACACTAAAAACAAATCAATTTGTGTTTAGTTAATACAACGCCTACTCTTATACTCATTATGTTGATAGAAAAAACAACTATAACTTTATTTTTTTAGCTTTTTCATTAACTTGAGTTATCTTATATGTTTTAGACGGTTTTTTCTTTACAGAATACTACTGAGTCTAAGATAGCGTTTATAGAGGCGGTGGGTTTCGGTTTCGGATAATCGCACGCGCGAGTCGACGCCAGCGAACTCGTGCGAGGAATGTTACTATTTTTGCATTGCAGTTGTTCATATATGACGCGGGTCTCTCGAGGCGACAGATTTGCCGACCGGCGCGGGTAATTACCAGAACTAGTTTTTAGTTCTTGTTGCGCGTTGTCGCGCCGGACTGTGTTGGCTGTGCACTTTTGCTGGCTGTGTGTTTACATATATCTACGTCCATTTGTTGATAAACGACGGCTCAAGATGGATGTTGACCAACTTATCGCTGCAGTTGTCAAAAGACCGTTAATATGGGACAATAGAATGAAAGAATATGCCAACAGGAATCTCGTAGACAAAGCATGGAAGGAAATCAGCAAAGAGATGAACAGTGTCTGTCTATCTATCTGTTTGTCTGCCTGTCTGTCTGCCTGTTTGATTGTCTGTCTGCCTGTCTGTCTTTCAGTCTACCTGTCTGATTGTCGGACTGTAAAATTTATGTCCGCGTGCTTGTCTGTCTGTTTCCCACCCACACATGCTTACAGTCTGTTGGTATAAACTAATGGATGGCTCTTCAAGAATGTTTTGAAAATGTCTCTTGTCGACTTGGCATCATTGCTTCGCCTGCCACTTCTTTCCCAGACCATTGCAGAATTCTCACGCGAAACTTCTGTGTAGTTGTGATTAATTCCTTCCCTGTCAAAGATGACATTGTGCAAAACACAGATGCATTTTATATTGCGTGTGTCTCAATTGGTTTGGTCTAAAGACACTATTTGGAAGTCAAAATTCCAAAGGCACATTCAACTGTCATTCTGCTTCTGGACAACCGTTTTTTGAAACAATCTTCATCAGGGGGGGGGGGGGGGAGAGGGGAGGTTTTGTCCTCCATAAGGTTTCAGCAAACAGTGCATGAAGGGGTAAGCTCAATCTGCGACGATCGCAAAAGGCGCAACATCATTTGAGTCGGGCAGGGTTGTTGGTTCCGGAATTTGCAGTGTTCCACTCATAATAGCTTGATAAAGACTAGAAGCTTGGAATGTCTATCCATCGCTCTGCCTGCCGTAGCCTCCCACATCGAACACAATAAATCGGTATTTTGCATCCACAAGAGCTTGGAGAACAATGGAGAAAAAATGCTGTCTAACAATAAAAAGTCATCAATAAAAGAAGCCCTTTTGTCTGTTGGCTATTGCAAGGAGAGACTGGATTGCATGTGAAGTATTTGTTCTCTCGTCTGTTTTTTTCCCGCTTTTGCTATAAACACCAACCGCGCATAAAATGGATAAAACTGACAAATCAATACCTTTTTTTTTCTAATAAGTGTAGGTTACTTAACCATGACTGTGTTGATTAAGGAGTGCCTTCACTGTGTTTTAATTTGTTAATAAAAAAACAATCTAAAAAAATTAAACTCTAGCCTAACATTGTTATTTCCTCCTTTTTTTCCAATGGTAAATTATAAAATGAGATCATGTCTTCACAGGTTAACATTTCAAAAGTCATGCTGTCGCTTTCAATTAGTGGAATAAAAGTCATTCATGGTTCTCATTCAGATCATTTCATGCAGTTAAATCTAAAACATACACGCGGGCTTAAAGTAACCTCAATAGAGAAAATGCTTACATTTAGTAAAGGTAGAATAGCCCCTCACACTCCTCCCTCCCTTCCTCATCTCTCTATTTGAATTCCGCCGTTGATAGCAATCGCATTTAGACCGGAAACGATTCAAAAACCGATTCCAATGCACAGTTTTCTTTCTGAAGGTTTTTTTTTTTAGTTTGCCAGAAGCCAAGCTTGACAAGAGTTACCAGTTTTCGAGATGGCGATACAATCCCCACGCGATTCGGGTGAATGGTCAGGGGGGGGGGGTGAACGCTTGACCGCTTTTGGGTGGCATCGTTCCAGATCTGACCATGTGAAGTTTAAAGGGACGAAACATCTACGTTCTATAATAAAGTAGTGGGTGTCAATGTTGTCGATCGTCTTACAGATCGTCGTACGTCATACGTAATTAACTCCAACGTTTATTGCCACACACGCACACACACACACACACGCACGCACGCACGCACAGCAGTATTACATTTCTATTTGACAATATTTCGGTTATTTCCTAGAACAGGGGTAGGCAACCTTTTGATAACAGTTTGCCAAAGTAGGATTACTAATTCATTCAGTGTACCAACAGCCTAAAAGTCAAACCACTGTTTATTTTTTGTAGCAGAGACTCTAATTGTCTTTTTCGAAGTATTGCGCGTGCCATTGAAAAGAGCTCCACGTGCCAAGTCTGTAGATTGCCGACCCCTTGTCCTAGAACATACATTACTATAAACACAAATACAAACAAGCATGGTTACTTCGTTTACCCTGGTCGAGGAGCAGACTTCATTTTCATAAGAGCGCCGTTACAAATCCAATTTCTGTAAGCTCAAGCTCGGATCCAAGTGGACCCTCCCCCCCCCCGCCTCCTTCCTTTTGCCAAAACCCTAAAATAATATCAATTCAATAAGGAATGCTAGTCAGTTTTAAACTAAGCTTAGACTTTGGCGAGCGACGAAATAATATAAACCAAATTGTGCTCCTCGACTTGTAAGGGTTAACTACGCTCTGCAGAATAGAAGGTTTGACATCTTAAATCATTTATTTTCTTCAAGTGGGGAAAAAAACATGAGTATTTCTGCCTGAACAAACCAGGAAAACTACTAACTTAACACCATTTAAAACAGTAATAGAAATGCAGGACTAGACCCAAAACGCGGATGAGCGTAGGACGCAATAATCTTCTTTATAGAAGGAGCGTCTGTAATGTATAAGATGAGATAACATAAGATGAGTGATTCAAAATGTCTTACATTTTTTTATTTGATTTTCGGAGCTCGGCGCATCTTGAAGTTCCAGAAAAAAAAAATCTTCACTACAGATCCTAATTTCATCTTCGTGCAGATAATTTCTAGACAACAACCACTACAATAGATGGCACGTAAAATAAATTTCAATAGCCATGCCACGACATTTCTCATTACTTATTATATTCTAACAATAGCCTAATATATATATATATATATAATGGACTATATTTCTGTATAAAACTAATCAACTTGTATAATATAATTTGTAATCCAACGCTAAGCGCGAGTGTTTTTTTTTTTTTTTGTAGAAGCGAAGTAAGAGATATCGAAATGAATGCCGGGGGAGTGGAGAGGGGCACTGATTGTTTCGTGCCAACTGTAATGAAATTTAAACGTTCTAACTGGTTCTCTTACTAGCATTACATGTTATCGATATAACGCTTTAACACCCCGTATCTATGTTGGCTAATAATGACTCGCTGGCCATGGGATGGGTCAATTATTTCATGTATCTTTCTTTTGCAACGACGCTAATTATTTTAACAGTTATCCGATTCATACATTCATACTGTTTTTTTTTTTTTTTTTTTTTTTTTGTGGATTTGTGCGTTTTCGGTTGTTGTTTTATGTTATTTGCTTTTAGTCTTTTGTATTTGATTATTTTGCCCCCCCCCCCCTGGTGCAAAGTTGAAAGCTATGGACATCGATGTCACTAAAATCTAAATAATTCATACCCACTTTTCTGCTATTCCCAATCAGATCTTTCATGCAACCAAGACAGTAAAATAAAAATACAAAATGGGAGTCATGCCATGCGCCTGAATTCTGAATAAAGAAACTTCCTGAATGAGAGCATTAAATGTGTATCAGACCGAGGTCTGGACCTTTAATTCATGAGAAACGGAGTTGTAGAGGTTAAGTCTTATAAGAACGTTGAAGAAGATGGTGTTCATGTCTTAAGAAGGCTACCTAAGCCAAAGTAGTCAAAAAAAGTTTTACTATGGACGATGGCCATTTAAATATAAAATAAACGGAATTGAGTTAAATAAATAAACAGACTTTATTGATAAAACAGCATGGATTTCTCACAACTAACATAGATATAACAGATATCTGATAGAGTATTTTAATGAGCCAGGTATACATATTATGACCACTATGATCAACAGAGGATTGTTGCGATGTATTACGGTGTATCAATGTATTTTTATTTCAGAAAGTAAAGTATGAAATCATATTGTATTAAATGTATTTTAAATTAATGTAAACTTTATGAAACAGTTCTATGTAAAACTTGTTATAGTATAGGCCTACTAAATGTTTAAAACCAGTGACGTAGCAAATGGAAAAGCACGAAAACAAGTGAGAATAAATTGTTTACGAAGCCAACATCAATAAAGTTTTTATAAAGTATATAATTACTATATAGATCTACATATAATGCAGATGTATCAATATGTATGTATTTATTTAAGTATGAAGTGGCAATAGCTTTATAAAGCAATAGTTTTGATTGTTCATTTCAAGTTTAAAATTGAGCACGTTTTCACATTAGTATACATTACAAAATGAGAATTTATTTTGTCTCAGAAAAAAATAATATTTGTATTCATGTGTGCATACCATTTTGGCCGTCTTTTACACAAAAACAACAAAGAGGCATATTTTTTAATGAAGGCCTTATCAAGTAGTAATTGCCGAGTTGTTGGAGCAGTGAGGATAAGATCCATGCCCTACCTCGCGTGTGATCCTTTAGACTAGTCTAGACGATGATTTTCGAATGAGTTCAGGCTTGACACGTTTGCAACACAGACATTTTGTCATCAACAGTTTCAGAACGGTCTTGAACTTCGTATTGCAGTGGTAGTAAACAAAGATGTTGGCAGAGGCGTTGAGAACCTCTATCTCAGTCCTCATGGAGTAGCTGACAAGAAATGAATTGTTGAACGCACCTCCCAAAGAAAATCCTGGCACGAAGCGGTTGATGCAGAAAAGGATATTTGCGGGGAGGTTGGTCAGCAAGAAAAGAAAGGCAACCAATGATACAGACTTGACTGCCTGAAGTTCTTTGCCGGACAGTTTCGAGCTGGTCTCGACGTTGCTTCTGGTTATTCCTTTTGTGCTGTACCGAATCGGACCGTTGAAACGCTGTATGAAGTTATTGAAGTGATTGTTTAAGCGTGGCGAAATTTCGTGTTTACCATTGCTTTCCAGGTTTAAATTCCTCCGAAATCTGGAAGAGCGAGCAAGGCACGAGCTGAGAATCAAGACGTTGAGAAATATTAGGATCTGGGAAACGAATTGGAGCAGTATTCGGTTCATCCAGTAGAAAATGTTCTCTTTGACGCTTCCGTCCTTATCGTAGTGTAACATAAGCGTTGATGAGTTGGTTGCGGGGTTGGTTACCGTCGTGAGCGAGTAGGTCGTAAAGATCGGGACGTAAGACATTGTCACGTAGACGTAGATGAACGTGATGACGAGGATAGTCTTAGACCTTGTAAAGAGGGATTTAAACCGAAATGGTAAGGCTATGCAGAGGCATCTCTGGAGCGATATGAAGACTTTAATAAGCACGGAGATGTCGTAGGGCCACGAGGCGTACCAGATCATAATGTAGTGAAAGAATATATTCACGTGTCGGGGAGACGCCGCTGATAGCTCTTCTCCGTCGTTGTCTATGGCGAACAAGGCGGCTCTTCCGACAAATGAGGACATGTGAAGGAGAAGGTAGGCCAGATCAGACAAGGACAAAGAGAAAAAAGCGATGCTCACTGTGTCCTTCAGACCCATCTGATGGAACACCAAGAGATTGAGTACGTTTGTGCAGATACCCAGAAGAAAAGTCGATGGAGCGATAATTACATCCAGCAGTAGATATGATAAACTAGCCGCTATGCTAGATATAATGTCCTCACTGTGTGTGGCATCGGGAAATTGAGTTGTAGTATTACTTTGATGAGTGTTCGTCAAAATGTTATCATTCATCTTATAGCAGTTCTATTAGTTTGCTCCCTTTCTGAAAGAAAATCCATGTTTTTAATAAATTGAAAATATATTAGCTAATATAACGCAGTAAAAGGAAAGACATATTTTACCATTAGACTTTTAAAATCTGTATTTGAATTAAATAAAACCTATACAACTTTGATCTCTATCCAAATAGTACCACGGAAAAACTCTGATTGACTTAAGTGTTGACAAGGTAACAAGATAGAAACTATAAGTATTAGTTTGTTCAAGTACAAACGATGAAAAAATAAATTAGATCCAACGATATCATGGTAGGCCTATTTCTAATTAACAGTATTATTTATAGGGAAGCGACAAAAGCAGACAATAAACACGTGTATATTGACAAGCATATTATTATATTCAAATAATATATTTAAACTATAAATCTATGTACTAGTGAAGCAGAGCTACGCCTAATATGGGTTTGTGTGGCCACAGAAACCACAGCTAATCATAACTCAACTGAGGTCGCGTTCTTAATATTCGACATCTCCAGGCCTTTGGAAATGTCTGCGTTTATCCGAATTTGAACACGGGACATTCGGAACAGTTTGAAAGCTAGTCACGTCATGTTAAACGATACATATTGAATAAATATATATATATATATTATATATATATATATATATATATATATATATATATATATATATATATATATATTATATGTGTGTGTATGTATGTATTATTAGACAAAAAATACTATCTGCTCACTGAATGTTTTATTTTGTGTTAAAAAAAAACTTTCTTAGTTTCGACGTAACCATTTATTTTTAAAAAGAAAGTGATATTAGCTTTATCTGTATGTCTAGGCGATTATCATAGAACAATATTTAGTGAAGTTTAAAAAAAAAACATCAATTCCTTTGTAGACATTTATTTTTGCTTTAAAAAAAATTATCAGACTTTTGATACATCTTTATTTTCCAGATGTCCTTTTACTAATTAACATCTTTGCCCAGTAACCTTTGTACCGATTTAAATCGTTCTCAGCTTACAACTTTATAGGATTATCTCATAAGTTACAGACGCTCCTCCTAAATAGAAGATTACATGTGCGTCATATCTTTTTTTTTCGTGGTTACAGTCTAGTTTTGACACACTTTTTAAATGTTATAAATCTATTAAATTTTCAGCTTCGTTCGTATGAAAATGACATTTTTGAAATTATGTTTCATCCTTTCTTTTATATATGAGGCGAATTTGAACACGTCTGATTCTATGCCCACTAATGCATACATAAAAAGTAACAAGACATCAAATCTATTTTACTTAAATGTATATATTATAAAAGGTTTATGGTTTTAACTTTGTAAAAAGGTAAAAGAACAATGGTCTGTGTCTCGTATTTTGTCTGGTTTGTTGTGTTACTTCACTATATTTTCTGCAACGATTGTTTTTTTAGAGAAAAACATAAAAAGAAATACTCATGAACTATTTATTCTTTCTCTCTCACTATTTATTTTAATTTGCCATCCTCCACAGACCCCTGCTGTGTCCAGGCTGTAAACTCATTTATGGAGGACTTTGTCCCATATTTGTGTGAGTATACACATGTGTATATGTGTGAGTATATGAGCGTGCTAGTGGATGCCTGTGAAGCATTCTATGTTAAGCAAGAACAAAAGACATTAACAAGTTGTTAGCTGTTTGTTTCCTTGTTGTTGTCGTTGTTGTTTTTTTTGTGAGGGTTGGTGAAGAGGGGGGGAAATAATATAGATTGGCTAGATGAAGCCCGGTCTCCTGTGCCTTTATGTGTGTGTCGTGAAGTCGTTGTTCTTATTAAAATACCTAAACTAAAATTCACAGTGGCAAGGCACCTTGTATAGCATACGTATGTAAGAACAAAAATATTTATGGTACATTTTCTTTGTATATCTCCGGAGATCTATAGTGATTGCAGTGATGCGGATCGAACAAGTTACATTGGTGACGGAATGGTAAACCAGCGCTCTTTTGCTAACTTCTCTGCTTTATATCAATTTGTTACATATTATTTGCATAGACTCAGTTTATTACTGACAGCTACGTTCCGGATTTGTCTCGTAAACTATTTGCTTAGCTGCAACATAAAGATTGGATTAACTCATGGGTGTGCAGCGTTGTTCTTCTCTTGGCCGTATAATAAAATTTATACTACAAAATGGGCCACACATTCTATAAAAGAATAATTACAATATGAATACAATGAATAAAAAAAGCTGCCGTAACAAACCCGGGGGGGGGGGCATACTATAAGATTTGACGCCCGTGTTGTGGACTCCCGGATTTAATCATGAACAGGAAGGGTTAATGTGGATCAATTTAGATAAGGTTCACACATCTAAGGCCGTCTATCTTTGTTCACTGAGAATCTTGCATACAAGGAATTATCTGTACATATGTAACAAGAACTTAAAACCGAAAAAGGTTACCCAACTTTAGTTTCACCTGTACCAGAATATGGCATGCAATTTTAGTTTCACCTGTACCAGAATATGGCATGCAACTTTAGTTACACCTGTACCAGAATATGGCATGCAACTTTAGTTTCACCTGTACCAGAATATGGCATGCAACTTTAGTTTCACCTGTACCAGAATATGGCATGCAACTTTAGTTTCACCTGTACCAGAATATGGCATGCAACTTTAGTTTCACCTGTACCAGAATATGGCATGCAACTTTAGTTTCACCTGTACCAGAATATGGCATGCAACTTTAGTTTCACCTGTACCAGAATATGGCATGCAACTTTAGTTTCACCTGTACCAGAATATGGCATGCAACTTTAGTTTCACCTGTACCAGAATATGGCATGCAACTTTAGTTTCACCTGTACCAGAATATGGCATGCAACTTTAGTTTCACCTGTACCAGAATATGGCATGCATGAGACCAATGAAGTTCAGAGAATATAAATTATTAACTAAAACAAATTCAGAACATAATTGCATGGCCCATTACAAGTGAATTTTCACAACTGGAAAATTATACACCAATAGTTAAGTTTAGAGAATCTTGGACAAGATAATCTTTTAAAAAGAACTTAAAGACTTTTCTCTTTGGCTAATACATCTGCCACTGCAAACCACACCAAGAGCGCACTGAGCATGCTAAACTAATAGCATGGATAGAACAGATATAAGAAATGCCCATTCTTATCTTATCACTAAATCTATAACCACTCGAGGAAAGAAGAACAAAGATCAAAGTTCTAATGGTACATGACGTATTCGATAATAACTTAGAAAATAACATCACATTATTCTATTACAATACTGAGATATCCACTTTTCTATTAAGCTTCCAGAGTGACATTTAAAACTGGAACCTAGCAATCATCTCTACATGGGCTTAGAGCAGGAGTATGCAACAGGTGGCCCGCTGGTCACCATACAGCCCTACAACCCCCAGAGGTTTTAACGGCGATGTGAATAAAACCTTTTGATTTTCAGAATGTGTGGCCTACCCGGAACTGAAGGCAGCATAGATAGAAGTAGGTCGGTACGGTAAGGGTTAAAAACGAAAAAGGTTACCCAACTTTCGTTACACCTGTACCAGAATATGGCATGCAACTTTCGTTACACCTGTACCAGAATATGGCATGCAACTTTCGTTACACCTGTACCAGAATATGGCATGCAACTTTCGTTACACCTGTACCAGAATATGGCATGCAACTTTCGTTACACCTGTACCAGAATATGGCATGCAACTTTCGTTACACCTGTACCAGAATATGGCATGCAACTTTCGTTACACCTGTACCAGAATATGGCATGCAACTTTCGTTACACCTGTACCAGAATATGGCATGCAACTTTCGTTACACCTGTACCAGAATATGGCATGCAACTTTCGTTTCACCTGTACCAGAATATGGCATGCAACTTTAGTTTCACCTGTACCAGAATGAATATGGCATGCAACTTTAGTTACACCTGTACCAGAATATGGCATGCAACTTTAGTTTCACCTGTACCAGAATATGGTATGCAACTTTAGTTTCACCTGTACCAGAATATGGTATCTTTAAAGGGGCTCTATACGGCCCAAAGTCGATAAATGTTGCCTACCTCTGGTGTAGAATCTTCCTCCTTTATCTCTGAAATCGAATCCCATAGTATCATAGTAATTGTTATAATTTTATCTAGAAAAATATTACATTTAATACATATATGCTTAATCTGAATACATACACAGATGCAAATTATGAAAGAGAACTGTTGAGCCTTCATCTATTTTTTTTTTAAATTTAGAATCTAGTACTAGAGTTTATAACAGTAAAATTTAACCAAAAAAATAAGTGTAAAGATTACCAAGCAATTATACTCATAATATGCAAAATGACTATAATACACCTTACAGATAGCAACTATTCGAAATTTCAACCAGTAATCGAAAGTAGCACATTATCTAAATCATTTATAGTAATTCTCTACTAAAAATGTTTATTCTTTTAATGGGTTTTAACAAAACGAAAAAAAAGGACTACGGGATTTCTCTCTGCGGTATTGGTTCATTGAACAATTACGCCAGCGTCATACAATGCAAATTTTTTTTTAAGGGGAAATAAAAGGGTAAATGCAGGGGGGAAGGGGAAGGGGGGTTGCGTCTAATGATGTTAATGTTTTGTGTAGAAGAAAAAAATCGAATATCTGACTCGAAATGGATTTTACCCGCCCCAATTATTACATTTTTCTTTGTCGATAATACACGGAGTCCCACCGTAATCTCTTTAATTATCTCCCCTTCTAAAATTGTCGATTCAAATAGAATGTCAATTTATTGTCGTAAGTGTAATTGTGCTCAGTGTCACTTCTTTTTAATGTGTTTAATTAAGCCGTGGTGTATTTGAGCTCGTGAAGTCGGGTTTAATCAGGTACACCTTACAATTTTCTATTCAATTAAAGTATTATTATTAGTTTAAAAGGGTGTTTTATAACAATTGTTACACAATTAATACACAACAAAGATTGGAGATTAAAAGATTTCTGAGTCTCTCTTATGACATGCGCACTGCGCCTTGTTATTTGAAATTCGACAAGTGAAGAAGTGCAGGAGCACTCGGCACTCGGAATTGTTTATGTATCCATCCTGTGTGTCAAAAAATAAAACGCTACGGTTTAGTCTCGGAGCGCTAGTTGTCGTCACGAAGGTATCGGATTCAAATCGTGTTTAAACCAGAGTTGCCTGTGACAACTGGGGAGCTGGACTAAACATGTCCGAAACACCATACAAATATATTTCACTTCAATAATCCAAAGTTTGATTTAGGGCCTCCTTCAACACTAAAGGCTACATATCTGAGTCTACCTTTCATCTGATGGGTACAAGAAAACCGGTTGAGTACGTCGATTGAGCATGGCGCGGTTGCATGGGCTATTGAAATGTGTGATCTCCGCTTCACCAATCGTATAGAGTCTATAATTTAAAACTGTGTACGCGTTGTGATGGCCACACAGACGAAATTCGCAGCCAACCCGTAGTATATATTATATATATACTACGGTTTATTCTCTTTATTTAAACAAATTATGAAATGAATTCAAAAACAAATAATGGCTATTTGAAGTAACTACAATTTTGTATGCATTTAAACCGCTTACTTTCATACTCACACAGTTTTTACTCACAGGACAAGAAGGATATTTCCGGATGACTTTTAAAACGTCTGTGCACGCGCATGCTGTACGATATATTATACATTTAGTGGCTCGCGGTGTGGGTACCGGGTTCCTGGAAATGACTAGATGAAAGAATAAGTTCACAGTTTTATAATTAATTTTGACTCTCATGCATGTCGTAAAAGACAATTAATAGTTAGAGTTTTTATCCGTGTACCCTTTTTGTGGTGCGGTTTGACAGAGGTCCAGATTGAACAACTTTGAGTAGAGGTTTAAACTCTCTCTCTCTCTCTCTCTCTGTTTAGTATGAGGAGGTCGGCTCTGGCATCAGAAGATCGGGGCTCACAGTGAAATGTCCTTAAGGAGCCTGGATCAAAGATAAGATGGCTCCACGGAGCATTCCTAGTATATGCACAAAAAAAGGTCATATGTGAGTGTCGCAACCATTTGGGGCGCTCTATGGATAACGGAGAACGGACCGTATGACAGCATCATCTCATTTTAGGAAAATTCTGGCTAAACATAAGACACCAACAGGTGATTAGTACACAATCGAAAACTCTATTGACCAAGAAATATCCAGAAAAACAACAACAATGCTTTTGCACATTCAATATGATATAAACATTTCGTGGCTCGTAGTAATTGTATATCGTATACCAGGGGTCGACATCTTAATGCACGCGTGCCAAACTTGGCACGCTGAGCGATTTTTAATAACACATGAACGACCTCCAGGAGAAATAAAAAAAAACATTTAACATTTAAAACATTAATAAAAATGCAAGACTAGACTCGGACCACGGATGAGCGTAGGACGCAATAATCTTCTTTATAGAAGGAGCGTCTGTAAGCTATAAGATAAGATAAGATAAGATAAGAAGTTTTTTATTGATAAAAAAAAACAAAATTGTTCGTTTTTGAAGGAGGAAAACTGACTGTTGAAGTCGATGTTTGTGAATGATATAACGACACATTTCAGTGAGTTGCATTTACAAGGACCACAGGAATGGATTTGCATTGAAACTAAACATTACACATCTTGCCGTGAAATCAATTTCAAAAAATGTAACTACATGTACATCCCTCTATTAAGACACATATTAAGATAGATAGTTGGGCTTATTCAGAAGTACAAAGCGGAGATTTCTAATCAAAAGCAAAACTTTCAAATTGATGGACTCATTTTTTCATACCACATCAAGCCTAACTGGTTTTATATTATTACAACCTTCTTATATGCTGCTCTTTTTTTTTAAGTAAAGAGAGATTGGCGATTTTAAAATGCAGCAAGTTGAATTTAAAGTATTAAGAAAATGGGCATCCAAATGTGCCCATTTGCGGAAGAAATCTGGAAGGAAGCTGCTTAGGAAAGCCATATGCAATTCACAACTGCTAGGCATTCGCTCTTTTACTTTCAGCTTTTGAACAGATTTTATCGCACATAAAAGCTGTTTTAAGCATACAAAGAGGTCACTTACACTTCGCCGCTCATTAATTCATACAAAATAAGTAATAAGTAGTAATGCACACTATTGATTCCAGAGCATTTGCAATCAAATTACCGTTAAATTGTGGAATTTTTCCTCTGGTCTAAAATGAAGAAGTAGAAGACTAATTACAATTACATTTAAAAGAGTTTTACGCTCATCTTCTTTAATTAAACATACATGTAAGTAATTCTAAAACAAATTTATTTGTATTAATAATTTAATAAATATAAGAGACTTATTTAATAGCTCTACATTATGTAATTCCTGTAATTGTTGTTAATGTTGTTAGGTATGTTCAATTAGATTATCTGCCCCTGACCTCTAGTTGAACTCTGATACTGTCGCGTCAATAATTGTTGTATACTAGAGAGTAACTAGAGCATTCTTTCATAGCCTAGAAAATGTTAGTAAGAGTTGTTGACAATTTTTGTGAGTTATTCTTAGCATACTTTTATTCCAGAAATCTCTAACATGTATAGTATAAATATAAGAGATTCGCATTATAGAGAAGAAGTTTTTACATCGATGTAGTAGTCTATTAAGTCTTGTGTTTAAGCTTATCTATTGTAGAGATTTATTATCAGTGGCAGAGCTGTGTAACATCTTTTATGTACCAGTAAACCTTACTAGTCTACATTGGTTTTTTTTTCTGTTGTAAGGATTTTCGTGAGTTTATTTTCTATTCTATTTTTATGTTATATTAATAAGTTTAAGTTAGTGAATAAATGTTATTTAAATTGGTATCGTCTGAAGTGTTGTTTTATTAAATAAATTATTTTTATTTGTATTAATTTAGTTAGCTATCAATAATTACTATTGTTAGTCATTTATTGCAACCTCTATAACGAGACCACATCATTTAAAATTAATTCCAAAAGAGGTTCGTAATAATGTTTAAAACATAAACTCCTTAAATGAACAAACAATTAATGCAGGAAATGTTCTTTTACAACTGTTTAACGTAAATTTTAAATATTTTAATCATCTAATAATTAAATATTGTAATGAATAGCATAATTTTGTATTTATATAAAGAAATAATAATTAATCAGTATTATTTGTTATATTACAAAACTAAATTGGTTTGCATCACTATTGAATAAAATGTGAAAAGTATTTTAATTCAAGGGAGATAATTAACCCGTTTTATTTGAGCTGATATTTTTTTTTATTTATAAAAGAATAAATGGCTTATAACTTTGAAATGATCAAACTGTAAAAAGTATTTGAAAATTATATACACATTATGAGATAAGATTAAATAATTTATATGTATATTTTTAAATATCACATTAATTACCCAGTTTGTATGATTACTACGTATCTATTCCGCTTAACAAAATTCCAGGTTGAACTTTTACATTGAAAACACAAACAGTACCTCTCAGTTAAAATGAGATCAAACTTAATTAACATGTTCGTGTGTTCGATACTCATCTTGACTATCCGTTGATAACGTTTAGATAAAAAGTTATATAAATGTAAAATTGTTGTAATACATATTGTATTTGATATAAATGCAAATAAAAATAATGATAATCACAAACACGTTAATTTTGTATTAAATACAAGCTAAATTCCCCGGCGTTGACGGGGATAATAAAACAGGCCTGTATAGCTGCAGATAAAAAAATTATAAATTACAATTTAAAAAAAATAATTTTTCATTGAAATTTAAAAAATTGTAGAAAAAAAGATATAGATAACTGGAGAATCGAACCCGGGTAGCCGGCATGGCAGCCCAATACGTTAACCACTTAGCTAGCGAAGTGTCCGAAGGGAAATTGCAAAATTATAATATGAGACAGTAAGGTCACGTGTCTTTAAATTAACTAATATGATTGGTTGAACTGAGTTGAACACACACAGTCTACATTAAATGTATAGATAGATAAAACGCTTTAACGATTTTCTCTATAAATAATCTCTTTTGCTTTTGGCCTTCTTCTTGCTACGGAGTTAAATAAAATGTGCTATAAAAATATTTTTTTTGTAAAGTATAATAGAGCAGGTTGACTTTTAGGCTGTTGGCACGCTAAAAGATTTTTAAATCCTTGTTTGGCACACTGTTAGCAAAAGGTCGCCGACCCCTGTCGTAGACCATCTCAAACACAAATTGTTTATATTTCATTTTTGTAGACCATTCTTTTGCGAAAAAAAAAAAAAGCATATTCTATTAGGATTATTTTCTTTGTATGTTCTTGTTATATCCGTAAATAAATTTGGTTTTTGAATCCTAATGCAAATTTCTGAATACTTGTAAACATTGAGATTTCTTGGCAATAGCTTTTCGTTTATTTATACCTTTAAGAAATGATTATTTTTCCATTGCAGGTTGTCTATGAGCGAAATATGCGTATTTCTCAAGTCGAAAACGAAGCCAAACATCATTAAAACATTAATAACTAATAACAAACAAATGCATATAAGTACTCTTTCTTCTCGATTGATATCCTGGAATGGAATGGGTTACCTGAACAAACCAGGTAAACCAGCAATGTTAATATAATTTAAAAATAATAATCAGAATACAAGACTAGGTCAAACCACGAATAAGCGAAGGACGCAATATTCTTCTATATAATAAGAGCATTTGTAACATATAAGATAATTATTTTAAGTTTATCTTTAACTGACCACAGAATTAAAGACGTTTGAGCATACAATTTTCAAGTTGTATATGTACTTTGATATAAAGACACTTCCTTAAACAAATAGTCATGCATGGAGCCACAGGTCGAGTGAAAATTTAATATGAGGAGTGACCCGACATTTTTTTCGGATTGTTAATTAAAACTTTAGAACATACTGTACGAGTCGAATCGAATTTTCGGAAAGAAAAAAACGTTTTGTCTTTAGCTTCGAATAGGGTTATCTCATTTAGTGGCCACGTTGTTCTAACCAGCATACCGCCCATTCTCCCCACCCTCCCGCCCGCCCACACAAACAGCCCTAGAGACTCGCTCCCGACAAAGCAAGTAATTCATCAATGTTTTTACGATTGATTCTATGTGTGGCTGGAACCGCTCTTAATTAACCGGTTGTTGGAAATATGAGGTACATCCGCAGAGGGAGCCAGAAGAAAGAAGTTTTTTTTTTCATTTTTATACTTCAGCTGAATTATTAACTCAGATAAAGACAAACCTAGAACATTGTCAGAGTTAGAATATTTTCAACATATTCCAAGACAGCACTGGAACAGTTTTTGTTCTACTTAAATACAGACAAAAGGGAACATTATTAACATAACTGTAAAAAAAAAAAAGAACTGGAATTTCGTCAACCTATATTTCTTCAAGCAAACAAGCAGACAATGTCAACTTAGTTAAGAAAGGTTTTTAAATTGTTGGTTTGCCTGGTTTGCTCAAGAAACCCGTTTTTCTCGTAGTAAAAAAAACTGCATTTATTCTTTATATTGACGAAAATAAAATCACAAATCGAGATAAAAGCCTTTTTTTTCATTTAGTGATACAGTTAAAAAAGGGGGCAAAAAGAAGTCCTAAGTCTACTAAGAGAATAAAGTAATCAGAACAATTTTTGGGTGTAAGTTTTAAGAAACGATTTGACAGAATAATATTTAAAAACTTGACCTATATTTTTAGTTTTGGAGATGAAACAAAACCTGATTCTGTTCGATTAGATTTACACAATTCACCGAGAAGATTCATGAAGTAATTTCCAAAACTGGCATTGTCTTTTTAAAAAAAATGTACGTCAGAAGAAGAAAAAATTCTTGGAAGAAATTGCCTTGGACATTTCTTTTCTTGCTTCAGCCCCATTTCTTATAGTTTCAACAAATCGATTTGTGTCAAGGTCGCCAGATTTATGGACGTATTAAAAAAATATATGTTCTTATGCTTGAGTTGTTCTAACAGTTTCATTATATAAAACGGAATTATGTCAGGGTCTTCAGTTTAAATAGAAAGTTGCAAGAAATAAGCTCTTCTTTGTTACTGTTAAATCGTGAATTGCTCCATGTGTAGACATAAGATCTAAGATCTGTCTCACTATCTGTCTCACTATCTGTCTCACTATCTGTCTCACTATCACTCGCCGACTTTCACTGATCTCAAACATATAGTCCTACGATCGGGGATTGCTTAATGTCCGAGCTCTCTGTGAGTGTCAACTCGGCCAAGTGTTGGCAGAGGTAAACAACCAAGTAAACCTAATGAAGCGTCTGCCTGGGGGACAGACGTGAAAAGCTGGAACTCCAAGAAAGGAGAAGGCCAAATAAAAGAAGTGTAAGAAAGAGGGAGATATTGGGAGAGAAACGTGACAGAGAAAGAGAGAGAGAGAGAGAGAGACGGAGTCAGAGAAGGAGAGAGAAAGAACAAAAAACAAATAGAAAAGGAAAGAAAATTCGATTGAATGCGTGTTCAGTGTCCTTGAACACATCAGTACCATGGGCCTGGAAGGGGGAAAGTGGGTGCTGGGTTTGAGGACCTGATGTCTTAGTGATTAATCAATTATAGATTTACAGTTACATGCCATGTGGTGTAAAGCGACAATGATTATAGACAATGTAATACGACAACTATTTGCCTCCTTTAGGAGCAGTAGCTCTTTGTATGACAATAGTCAAATAGTCCCGTGTCAAATGTATGTTGTTCTACTCAATGATAGATTAGACCTATTCCTTGTCTTTTATTTAAGATCAGAGTTTAAAATAGTTAGGCTATTTACATTTATTTAACAATAGCCGATTGCCCTATATACTACTAACGGGAAAAATAATTTAACAATAAAAGATAAAACTGTAGACGATCGCTCTTTTTTTAAACAATAGATAATAAAGCTATGCAATTCAGATTTCGAAAATTTTTCTTTATTTAACATTAGAATAAAAACTCTGGTCAAATAATTATTTAATCTCTTCATAGACCATTCCATATTCAAAAGCCAGTTTCCTGTATTTAATACCGAGCACGCTGCAATCATCACGGACGTTTCTGATTATCATTTCCTTTCAAGTGATTCAATTGTACATTTTCTAAGCGCTGAGAAAAGAGAGAGAGAAAGAGAGAGAAAGAGAGAGAGAGATAGTAACAAATAAACTCATATATATCAATATAATATAACTCAATATAAATTATCTCACAAGTAAAACACAGCCTTGGAACTGTGTCTTGTGGTATTTTAATTTACTTGCACGTGTGTGTATTTTCCTAATACAAAATTTAAACTGAGGTATTCGATAATCTGGTGTTAGAATTCCTTTGGACAGTTATGAATTTATTTTATAAATTTCTTATGCTTATGGTAAAATTAATCGACAGTATTATTATTACAATTAATTCTACTTGTCGTAACCCTATAGGTGTTTAACGACTTTTTGTTTTGTATTAGGCCTGATATGAGAAACAAGAAGCTTTTCCGAAAACAATTTTAATGCGAGTGATAAGCTTTATATTTTAATTATATTTGTCTTAATTAAGTTTTTACAACAACAAGAAATATTTTTTTTAAACACGATTAGTTAATTTGTCAACATTTTTGTGATCAGTTGCGCAAGACGATCAATGAACCCCATCATAGAACTGCGGCAATTCTAGAGCTAACGGCATAAGTGCTTGCCAAACTACGACACTTCCGATAGGGCGCTTGTTTTATTTCAATACATATCGTCCAAACTTTACGGGCTGCGTGCAGATTGATTCTTTGAATAACTTTGTGTCTACAGGTATGATCTTTGCGTAGACCAAACCTTTCATAGAGATAATTGGACAACCAAGGTGTCGTATATTTTACCGAGTGTATTCGACACTTCTCTCGCCTTTGGGGCTTTTAAGTAAGATACGCCAAGACTAAGATAAGAAAAGATAAGAATGGGCATTTCTTATAACGCTTCTATCCATGCTATTAAATTAAGATGCTCAGTGCGCTCTTGGTGTGAATTGCAGTGGCAGATGTATTAGCCAAAGATAAAGGTTTTTAAGTTCTTTTTAAAGTATGCTAAGATAGGGTACATATGAATTGCCCTATAGCAGGGGTATGCACCATTTTTACCAGCTGGGCCATATAAAACTGTTTAATATAGGCTATTTGTTGCGGCAAGATGGGCCACTCTGGCGGGCCATGTTGCGACCCACGGGCAGCCGTTGCGCTCTACTGCCCTAAAAGGGTTTCCTGCTTCTTGAGAAGCTCCGTACGCTAAAAACACTAACCACAGAGTAAGGTTTGAGCCACTCCATCTCTCATTCCGTTGGAAGTTTTAGCATGCTTTGAAGGGCAATTCAAGTAGTGTTCATTAGTCTCCTTGACTACTACAGAAATGAGAGGATTGTGGGTGATTTCAAGTCTCACTCAATTTAAATTCTTGTTTGTTTTGAAAGGTGTAAATTAAGATATAGCAAATCCATTCAAAGCATCGTAAAGTTTGCAAAGAAAGTATGGATTTTTACATATATATGAGATTTGCAACAAACGAATAATATACCAAGTTTCAGGCTGATCATCATAATATACGAATTCTGCGTCTAGATAATACATACGAGTCTAATCTTCTCTCATGTGTACCTGACATTAGATGGTGAACGTAAAGATGGCTGGTATTGTGCTGGCCACACAACCTTATTGTAAACCATAGTTTCTGAAACTGGTAAACGCTACTTCACTAAATCTAAGGTCTGAAAGTGCTACTTTATCCATTCAGACCCTCCAAGTATTCATTCATATTTATACCATGAACAAGACATGGGCATTACAGATGTGTTTTGCAGAACTTTAAACTTAGTTGCTAAAAGACAAAACAGCGTAACTCATTTATTTACAACAACAAACACAACAAAATGCCAAGCTTGACTTTAAAAAAAAAACACATTCTAGACAAACCAATACAGACACAAACAAACATAGCTAGCTCCAACCAGCTTCTCATGCATGCAATCAAAGGGCTAATGTTTTTTTCTCTAAATACTATTAACGAATACATACAATATGCCTTTAGGGGAAACCATTAGAATGCAAATTTTGAAAGTGCGGCGCCATAAATAAATCCCAGTAAAAATTATTTTCACATTTCATCAGTATAAATTGATTGGGAAATATAAAAAAACAAACAGCTAATGTTTTTTTTTGTTTTGAAATGTAATGGATTAGCCATGGATAAGAGTATTCGAGTGGTGGAAGGTGGTGATTCCAAACAAGATAAACTGAGATATTAGGACTACTGAAGTTTGGGCTTTTGTCCGAATAAATGACAGAATATCCCGGAAAACATGGCTATTTTATCGGGACTGCTAATTTCGGCAGATCTTAAATGGCTTTTTAAAAAAAAAAACGGACAAAGTCTTTTACGTACATATTTATTCATATTTATACATATTTCTTCCTCCTCATCGAGTCTTGGTGGGTTTCGCCTGTGCAACGGAAAAAAAGACGTTTTTCTCGTGCGTTAGCCCACCGGTGTTCTTTTAATGGGAGCATATCGGTGGTTTACACACTTCGCCAGCTTTGAGGTCCATGGGTGCAGAATTTATTTTCGGCAGATAGAATGGTGTTCGAATAGTAATGATAAGACAAGGCTAGAACGTTGGAGAATTTTTGTGTGAGGGCATGCCGAAAGCCAAGAAAAGCACAAAACAAAAACTAATAAAATAAATATTGTAGAAGTTAGCACCAAAGACTATAATAAGACAGATCCGATTGCTTTAATATTTATGCTATTTGATGACTCGAATGACTTCTTTTCGAAATTCCCGATTCCATTTTGCACTATACACTTCCGTTTGATTTAATCGCTAGGATTTTCTCAATGAAAAATATTAATTACCATCAAAAGTTGTATACAGCGGAAACTTTTAGGCAAACGTAGGAGCGTAGAAGTCATTTAAGACAACGTTATTGGATGCGCACGGAAAAAGAACATAGACCTATAACCAGTGCCGTTGCTAGGGATTTTGGGGCCCGGGGGGCTTGGCCTCTTTAGGGGCCCCTGCATTTTGACATTTGACATTATAACATAAGAAAAAACAATCTTTGGGGCCCCCCTAAAGTAGAGCCCGGGGGAACTTTCGAATTTGGACCCCCCTCCCCTAGCTACGCCACTGCCTATAACCTCTAAAAATAGAGCAAGCTGTTCATCTTATTATAGTCTTTGCATACATCTCCTGTCTGTAGTTCAATTTCAAATAATGATGATTAAAAAAAAGAACATTTAACATATCTTGGGTATTAGTTTGTTTAGTTATTATTTCCAGATGTTCGTGAAGTGGGTTGCTTGAACTAATGAAAACAACAACAACATCAAAACAACAACAGCATCTAAAAAAGGAAAATATTCTTTTAGTTTTCCAATTTTCGTGACTACCTTTGTACAATTACAATACTTCAGTGATATTGTTTTCCAAGTAAAATCTCCTAGCAATTTAAACTCAGTTATCTTGTCAAGCATCCTCCTTGTAATTTGAGACAATTTTCTAGTCAACGGAGTTGTTGTTATTGTTGTTTTGTTTTTTTATATTATAACTGAATTGGATAATCAAGGAGCCCCCAATAATTTTTCAAGAGTTCCTCTTAAAGATTTGCAGTTATTTTAACTATGTTTTTTTAAATAGTTTTCTAAATTAATCTAACCTTTAACTTTGGACTATAAAAAAAGTCATCAACACTTTTTAAAATTAACCGATAAATAGATAATGGACCTACCAAAGCCCTAAATATTGTGTTCTGAGCTTTGTAAACAAAAAATATATGTTTATATTTAAAGATATACAGATATACAAATAAAAAGATCACTTACCAATATAAATTTAAGAAGTATCTTGTCAGATCGGAACTGGCTGAAATAAGTTGGCTTGAGATAGGCCCTATTTCTTTCTCGCCGTCCAAAATTATATAGACCAGTAGCGATTGACAAATCACTTCATAAAAAATATGATTTATATATTTCTTTTTTTTTAAATTTAATATACTGAGTAGCTTAGTTTATTAATGGCAATAGACTGTTTTAATTGTAAAATGAGTTGTTTTAATAAGTTGTTAAAACCCAGATAATATATTGTGTAAACCCAGCTGATATACAGTGTAAACCCAGCTAATACATTGTGTAAACCCAGCTAATAAAACGTGTAAATCTATCTAATATGTTGTGTAAACCCAGCTAATATGTTGTGTAAACCCAGCAAATAAGTTGTGTAAATCTAACTAATGTTGTTGTATAAATGTAACAAATATTGACGCGAGTAGGCTACCATGGGTTATTGCTCCTATACAGACAAGTGAATAGTTTAGCATTTAATCTCTGCAGTGTGTTAACAAGAATACTATCTCTAGCATGTGCATAGAGTTTGTTTTAAATCTGAATAGTCTAACGAAATTGAACCTTTGAAATGAAAGTGTTGAAGTTGTCAACAGTAAGAAGTAACTGACTGGAGTGAATCAATCATGGGTCGCTTTGACTCATGCTCTGCGATTATATGACTGATCGTTTACTGTTCTTACTTTACGAAAAAACAAGAGTTTAAAAATTATGTGTGTTCGACTTAAATAGTTTGAAACAAAGAACTTTCGTATAGAAGTTAATTGGTACCTTTTTTTTTAAAGTTTTCTTTGCTGTTGTGTTAAATTATTTCGATTTTCCAGAAAGTAAAAATGAATGTGGTAGTTAAATACTCGCTTAAATACTATTGTTTTCTTTCTGTGTGACTACCCTTGGGATGAGTTTGGCAGGATTTATAATTTTTATTCCAAAAGTTTAGTCACAAATGAACAAACGTCTAAAATGTATTCCTTTCTTAATGTTTTTTTTCTTTGTCACTTTCATTTCGATGTTTGCAAATAGTCGACACTCAATTTTGATATCGGTCGATTTTTTATTTTTTTTAAATTCTTAGTGACATCTTCGTAAACTACATACAATTATTTATAACAGAGTGGAAAATAAAGACAGGGTAGAGAGAGAGACTTTAATAACTGACGATACATGTTGGACCAGATATAATTATAGGAATATTTTCACTTTCAAACAGACTTTTAAATATATGGCGGTGTAGCATTGACTGATTTAAGTCAACAATGAAATACTAACTAGAGACTTTCCACTACTGCCTCTCAATTTTCTCTAGGCCAATGACACGTAACTTAGAAAACAAATTGCTGTGTTTAATATAATATAATTTTTTTTTAAAGATTCGTAATGGAATGGGAAGAAGAAGAAAAATGGGGGGGGGGGGAGCGTGACAAAGACAAGATGAAAAATACTGCGAATGGTTTGAAGGAAACAAGTTTTTACTTCTGTTAAAACTATTCTACATATTTCTTTCTTTGTTCATCTTAAATTAATATAGCTCTCTCTGAGTTTAAAGAAAAATATCTTTAGCAATGACATGATCGCATTGGTCTATCATGATAGATAACTACCAACAGTTTGAAAGTGATTTTGTTCACTATAAACTCCAAAGCTGTTTTATGTATCGAGACATAGTTAGGTCGAAGTACATTCAATCTAAACTTAGTGCAAAAGTTGTTTGTATTATTTCAACTATGTCGTGATTTAATTTAAATAAATGTCTGAAGTCTGGACAGAGATTAACATTGGAATGAAAATACAGAATAAAGGTATTTCGTTTCGTTTTGCTGTCATTCAATGCGTTGAATGGTGCTATTCGTGTGTTGCACTGACTTTGTGTATCGCTATGTAGTCTGATGTTCCATCAAATTGTAACTTTCACAATTTTTTTCTTTTTATTTGCATAACTTCTGTATGGACAATTTGTGATCCACAAGTCAACTACAGTTTAAATAAAGGTCTACATATAGTAGCTAATTTAAAGGACTACATGCAGTACATCATTTTGACAATAACCACTTTTCAATGTGTGTTACTAATGTAAATGCGTGCTTTTTCATAACGTTTTACTTTCTAACTTTACCAAATGTATAAAAATTGTCATTTACAAATTTCATCTTTTGACGTTCGTAGTCAATAGAAAAGTTATTTTGTTTTGTAACAACCACCAAGAAATAAAAATAAAAATGCTTTCCTATTTTAAATTTTGTATGTACATTTCCTTACACTAAGCTCATTATTCTCCTGAGACTCGTGTACTTAACCTAATACTTGTATTCTAAATTGAATAAATGCCAGGTGTTGTCAACGACTCCAGTGAAAATGTCACTGACAAGTGAAAAATGTTTCATTTTATTTCTTATGAGACTTCAGTTTAGCAATGACCTAGTACAGGCGGACGTTCTGACCTATCTTTTGCTAACTTCCTTCTTGAAGTTCTCAGACAAAACTCTATTAGATGTGTTTTTTAATGTTTCATGTCATGACCTGGGCCGGACTTTGCAGTAGTGAGGCCCGAGTACGTGTGACCTGGGTTCAGTGCGCCTGCAATAGGCCTAAACTTTTAAGTAGTAAAAATTTTAACAGTTTTTTTTTCTTTTGACTATTTATCAGTATTAGAAACAAACTGTCTGAGATCGAAAAATCGCAAGCGGTCCATCTTATTATAGTCTTTGGCTATACCAGGTTCTGAGCAGAAACCATGGGTGCAGGTAGGACTCAATAACCCACTACTATTGAATAAAGTATAGAAGGAGCGACTGTAACATTTACTATTAGGATAAGATTCATTATTATCAATTGCAAAGTTTTCAGATTTCAAGACTAGACTTAATCCACGGAAAAAAAATCACAAGCATAAAAGAAGATACAAACTAAGATCAAGACTTGAGACTTCACAAATAAAAGCTAAAAAATTCGGAGCTTAAGAATTAGCTTATTTAACTTAGATTTTCATATAAAAAGAAGAAACAGCCTTGTTAACAAGTTTTTTCTGTTACATTGTAGGCCTAGGCCTTATTATTCTTATTGTTTTTTACGCCAGTTATAAAAAACCTTACAATGCCAATTTTATTTATTGATTCATTCAAAATAGCGTTGAACTTCTACATTAGCCTTGGTCATCAGGGTAGACTACTTGTTTATGAAGAAGTTCACATAGAGCGTCACAAGTGGTGAAATAGGATTGCGTTGCCAACAACAGTTACAATGTTCATTGGGACTTTATTATCTCTAATCTGGCTTACAGGGAAGACCTTGATCAGAGTTTCGACACTACTATTATTAAGCCAGATTCGACCTGTACTAAACGGCGCAGTATACTGACATAAACTACAATGATCTAGGTCCAAGAAATATGACTCAGATATAAGTTTGAGAGATATATGTCTGAGATATATTTCTTGGACCATTGTATTACCACACCCGAGGAAAACAATATGCCAATCTTGTTTGGATAGAAAGGATTAAAAAAACTATTCAATTTGAGCTGTTGTTGACTTTATTTAACGTTATTGGATTAGCTAACTACGAAGATAAAGTCTTGGTGTAAACAAAATACAAAAGCACTAGATCTACGATCAGGGCTCGGCAACCTACGGCGCGATTTTCAATGGCACGCGGAAGACTCCCGATAAGATGAATCAAGTCACTTCTACAAGAATAGAATAGGATGACTTTAAGGCTTTTGGCACGCTGAATGAATTAGTAATCCTACTTTGGCACACTGTTATCGAAAGGTTGCCGACCCCTGGTGTAGATCTAGTGCTTTTGATAACCAAATTGAAATAAAAAGCAAGCTAGAAACCTTGAAAGCTTTTGTTGTGGCATCCCTTTCAGTCGCGCTCATTGTTTGGGCAGCTCAAGATCGTGTTTAGTACTTTTGAGTTTTCTATAATACATTAAGTTCCAAAGTATACGTTCGTTTGTTTGTTAATGTTGTTTAATGTAGTACTAGTACTAGCTAATTTGCGCGACTGTTTCTGTGTCTAATACATGAAGCTTTTTCTTTCCAAAGTAATAACCTTCTAACCTACTACGTTTTACTTAGTAGGCCTACATTTTATTTGCATTTTTTTATTCAGATAGTACATATTACATGAATAACAAGTTGCTTACATTTTGCCTTTAATATTTCTTTTGCTTGCTTATAGCGTAGGTCAGGCGTCGGTAACCTTTTTCTAACAGTTTGCCAAACTAGGATTTCTAAATCATTCAGCGTGCCAATAACCTAAAAGACAATTTGCTCTATTATACATTTTAAAAATTATTTTATGGGACAATTAATTTAACTTCGTAGCAAGACTAAGGCCAAAATCAAAGGAGATTTTGTATAGAGTAAATCGTTAAAGCGTTTAATATTTGATTCAAAATTAACATGTTTGTGATTATCATACTTTTTATTTGCATGTAGATCTATATCAAATACAATATATTAATACTAAACTTTCACATTTATGGTACTCTTAGTCTAAACATTATCATTTGTTAGTCAAGACAAAGCATATAATAAGATGGATCGCTTGCTTTGTTATTTCTGCTATTTGATAACTTGAATCACTTTTGTTTCGGAATTTCAGATCGAACTCGGTCCTCTAGACTTCCGGTTTAATAATTCGCTATGATTTTCTCAATGGAAAAAAATAAAAATCGAAAATTGTATACAGCGGAAGTCTTAGGCACCATTAGTGGTCATTTAGGACATCGTTATTGGGTTGCGCTTGGAAAAAAACATACTTAAGCTCTAACAAGAAAACCATAAAAACGAAGTTGTTATTATACTCCCTTTATTTGCAAACTAAGTTTACCATTTTTTACGCGAAATCAAAATTTTTCTTATACTTTCCTTTTAAGAAATGAATATTGTCATAAGTGTAGTATTATTAAGTTGTTTTAACTGAAAATTTGATAGGATGTATTGTTAGGCGCCCCAAATCTGCTGTCCGCATTTCAGCTCGATCGGACCACGGGAAGTGGTCGAAAAATCGAAGCAAAGTTTTGCACGACGATTGCAGACAGACAGAAAATGCAACTTAAAATAAAGGGAGTAACAAGAAAACCGTAAAAACCAATTTTTTATTATACTCCCTTTATTTGCAAACTAAGTTTACCATCATGTAATTAAATAATTGATTGACTACTGCAAATGAAACGTACAGAAAAAATATCTGTGTTGCAAATCTCAAAAATATCTCCTTACTCCGTATGAATTGTTCTAAAAATAATCGTAGCGCATAATTATGTTTTTTTCTAGCTTTGCGCCGAAAAACTATAAAAAGTTGCACAGGCATTTTTAACGCGAAATTAAAATATTTCTTATACTTTCCTTTTAAGAAATGAATATTGTCATAAGTGTAGTATTATTAAGTAGTTTTAACTGAAAATTTGATAGGATGTATTGTCAGGCGCCACAAATCTGCTGTCCAAATTTCAGCTTGATCGGACCACGGGAAGTGGTCGAAAAATCGAAGCCAATTTTTGCACCACGCGTGATTGCAGACAGACAGACAGACAGACAGAAAATGCAACTTAAAATAAAGGAAGTAATAACAAGAAAACCATAAAAACGAAGTTTTTATTATACTCCCTTTATTTGCAAACTAAGTTTACCATCATGTAATTAAATAATTGATTGACTACTGCATATGAAACGTACAGAAAAAATATCTGTGTCGCAAATCTCAAAAATATCTCCTTACTCCGTATGAATTGTTCTAAAAATAATCGTAGCGCATAATTTTTTTTTTTTCTAGCTTTGCGCCGAAAAAGTATAAAAAGTTTCACAGGCATTTTTAACGCGAAATCAAAATATTTCTTATTCTTTCCTTTTAAGAAATGAATATTGTCATAAGTGTAGTATTATTAAGTTGTTTTAACTGAAAATTTGATAGGATGTATTGTTAGACGCCACAAATTTGCTGTCCAAATTTCAGCTCGATCGGACCACGGGAAGTGGTTGAAAAATCGAAGCCAATTTTTGCACCATGCATTGACGGACGATTGCAGACATTGCAACTTAAAATAAAGGGAGTAACAAGAAAACCATAAAAACACAGTTTTTATCATACTCCCTTTATTTGTAAACTAAGTTTACCATCATGTAATAAAAAAATATCTGTGTCGCAAATCTCAAAAATATCTCCTTACTCTGTATGAATTGTTCTAAAAATAATCGTAGCGCATAATTTTTTTTTTTTTTAGCTTTGCGCCGAAAAACTATAAAAAGTTGCACAGGCATTTTTAACGCGAAATTAAAATATTTCTTATACTTTCCTTTTAAGAAATGAATATTGTCATAAGTGTAGTATTATTAAGTCGTTTTAACTGAAAATTTGATAGGATGTATTGTTAGTCGGGGCAAATCTGCTGTCCAAATTTCAGCTCGATCGGACCACGGGAAGTGGTCGAAAAATCGAAGCAAATTTTTGCACCACGATTGCAGACATTGCAACTTAAAATAAAGGGAGTAACAAGAAAACCATAAAAACGAAGTTTTTATTATATTCCCTTTATTTGCAAACTAAGTTTACCATCATGTAATGAAATAATTGATAGACTACTGCAATTGAAACGTACAGAAAAAATATCTGTGTCGCAAATCTCAAAAATATCTCCATACTCAGTATGAATTGTTCTAAAAATAATCGTAGCGCATAATTTTTTTTTTCTAGCTTTGCGCCGAAAAAGTATAAAAAGTTTCACAGGCATTTTTAACGCGAAATCAAAGTATTTCTTATACTTTCCTTTTAAGAAATGAATATTGTCATAAGTGTAGTATTATTAAGTTGTTTTAACTGAAAATTTGATAGGATGTATTGTTAGGCGCCACAAATTTGCTGTCCAAATTTCAGCTCGATCGGACCACGGGAAGTGGTCGAAAAATCGAAGCCAATTTTTGCACCATGCATTGACGATTGACGGACGATTGCAGACATTGCAACTTAAAATAAAGGGAGTAAAAATAGAGCAAGCGGTCCATCTTATTGTAGTCTTTGGTCAAGATGAGGGTCTAACATGCTAATATTAATTATATTTAGATCTCAGCTGAACTGAAAAGTCTTCGAATGTGTTTTAGGCTTTTATAGATTAGCATCACTATAGTGAAGCTGAATAGATATGTAGTAATCATACAAACTCGGTAAATAATGTAATGTTTAAAAATATACATATAAATTCTTTAGTCATAAAATATTTGTATAATTTTCAAATTCTTTTTTTACATTTTGATCATTTTTAAGTTATAAATTTTGTTGTAAGTTATTTATTATTTTATAAAAGAAAAAAAGAAACATATTAGAAATAGTAGCGCAAATAAAACGGGTTAATTATTTCACTTTAATTTGATTCAATAGTGATGCCAAACAATTTATGTTTTGTAGTATAACAAAAATTTCTGACTAATTATTATTTCTTTATATAAATCCAACATTATGGTATTCATTACAAGATGTAATAATTAGAGGACTAAACAAATTTACATTAAACAGTTGTAAAAAAAATCCTTATCTTATCTTATATATTACAGACGCTCCTTCTATAAAGAAGATTATTGCGTCCTACGCTCATCCGTGGTTCGAGTCTATTCTTGCATCTTTTTTAATGTTTTAAATGATGTTAAGCTACTGATTTTCCTGCTTTGTTCTGGTAACCCGTTCCATAACCGAACGCCACTCGGGAAGAAAGAGTACTTATATGCATTTTTTCTCGTATAAGGAACAAGGTGAGTGTATTTGTCCTCATGATTATCTGAGCATTGACACAGGTTGTTATTGGGTTGTATTTCTAAATTAGAGTTTAATGCCTTATGCATTACTACTTTACTCTTTGCCCTTCTCTCTTCTAGTGTTTCTAGGTTTAGTTATTTAACTATTGGTGTTACTCTTATCAGTTGTGAATATTCGCTAGTAATGATACTTGCAGATCTTTTCTGAATTTTTTCTTAGCGTTTAATGTTATCTTTAGTTTGCTGGGTCCCATACACAAGATGCATATTCTAGTATTGGCCTAACTAATATGAGATGGCATTTTAGCTTTATATTCTTGTTACATTTTAATTACTTCATCAATAGAGCATTTGTGTTGTTTGTTTACTTATCTTATAAGTTTACAGACGTTCATTCTAGATAGAAGATTATTACGTCCACTAGGCCCAAAACTCCTGCAGGGCGACAGGGATCCGTCGGTGGCAGGGCTAGAACCCGCGACCTGTCAGTTGGTTTTTGGTTGACAGTCCGGTGAACTAACTGCTGGACCAGCGTGGTGAACAATGACAGCCTTATTACTATAGGCTTTAGCTAGTTTTATTTTTTAATATCATCATTTCAACAATATGACGTAAAAATATATATATATAAAACACTGTCATTCGATGAAAATTAACATTCAAAGCTACAATTTAAACCATTAAAAATCAATGGAATAGATTCCGTAAGTGCAGAATATTTAATTGAGGATGTCAATTGTCGAGAGTTAGCCTATCTAAGTAACTTTTCTTAACTTACTATCTTACTATCTAAAAACAAAAAAGGCATATGGTGTGAAATGTTTCACAACTGTTATTGAAAAACTATAAAAGCCTCGAATTTTGTTTACTTCCTGGGCGAACTACTACGGACTTGTTTCACAGTTAAATATCATGATACCCGGAAACAAATTCCTTATATTTTTTTGTGTAAAATAGACATGGTAAAGAAAAATTGTATTCCACCATGTCTCCATCTTGGAAATAGTTACGTAACCTAGAAACTTAAGCCCCGCCTATGTATTCCAAGATAACTTATCATTTATTATTACTTCTAAGTAGGCTACTTTGCATTGTTAGTTTGAGTTGGTTCTTTACCATGAATGAAGTAGTTTGTTATTATTTGTTTCTTTTCATTGGATACTCTTTTGGCATTTTTCTGTGTGAAAAGACATATTCCTTTTAGATTCCCATTTTCGTAGTTCATCTAGGACTTTTGTAAAAGTTCACTATCTTTTTCTGTCTTTAATTGTTCTATAAAGTATACTATCATGTGCAAATAATCTTATTTTTGTTCCTGTGTTGATGCAATTTGATAAGTCATTAAAATAAATTAGAAATAGTAGGGGGTCCTACATTTACAGTTATCGGTGATGATTTAGAACCATTAATTATCACTGTTTGTTCTGTAACATTAAGGATGATGCCAAAATATGTAATTTTTTTGTAATAAACTAGAATGGTGTACTTTATCGAATGCTTTGGAAAAAAATCTAGTAATGAAGCATCGATTTGTTTGTTATTATCTAATCCCTTCAACAAGCATATTAATTGAGTTTCACATGATCTGTTTTTCCTGAAGCCATGTTGGTGTGGTCACAGTGCATAATGTTTGTCTAGATGATTTACTATACTACTATATATATACTATATATACTACTATATATTATATGCTCAAGTATTTTACCTGTTATGCTTGTTAGGGAAAGAGGTCTGTAATTTCCAGGGTCAGATTTCAACATCTACCTTAGATAACATTTAACATGCTTTGGAAATTTACTGTCTTACTTTTGGGTTGGGTCTGTTAATGCTACATTTATTTGTTTGGTCTTTTTTCAATCATCAATTTAGCTCTGTCACCAGGGCTAGGGTAATATCCGTATTCTTAGTTGTATGTTAAACGCGCTCTGAGCTTACATTATGTTTGTTGGCAGCGCTATACAAATATTATTATTATTATTATTATTTTATTTTCTGCATTAATTGTTTGTCCATTTAAGGAGTTTATATTAATTAAACATTAATAATTACAGAAATTGCATAATATAGTGCAACTAAATAAGTCTCTTATATATATTAATTAAACATTAATAATTACAGAAATTGCATAATATAGTGCAACTAAATAAGTCTCTTATATTTATTAAATTGACAATGCAAATAAATTTGTTTTAAAATTATATATATTTATGTTTAATTAAAGAAGATGAGCATAAAAACTCTTTTAAATGTAATTAGTCTGTATGATTTAATGCGGTCAAATGTAACTGAAAACACGTAAAACAGCTTTCATGTGCGATAAAATCTGTTCACAAGTATACGTTGAACCAAAAGCTGAAAGTAAAAAAGCGAATGCCTAGCAGTTGAGAAAAGCAGATGACTTTCTTAAGCAGGTTCCTTCTAATTTTGTTTCGCAAATGGGCACATTTGGATGCCCTTTTTTTAAAGAAGGTTGTAGTTAGGGCTTGGTGGGGTATGAAAAAATTAGTCCATCAATATGAAAGTCTTGCCTCTGATTAGAAAACTCCGCTTTGATATATACCGTAATATAGGGACGCACGTGTACTTAATTTTTTTTAAATAGATTTCACGGAAAGATATGTCCAGTTTCAGTGCAAATCCATTCATTCCAGTGGTCCTTGTAAATGCAAGTTGAACTCAATGAAATGTGTCGCTATGTCATTCAGAAACATCGGCTTCAACAGTTAGTTTTCCTCATTCAGAACCGGAAAATGTTGTGTTTTTATTTGCATCCATTCGCTATCCTCTTTTGAAAACCTTGGTCTTGTTATATTGGAATTATAAAGTTTAACAATACCGCTTCATACCACTATGTACTTGGACATCAGGTTAGTAGGACAAGTGTCGGAACCCGGTGCGGAGTCCACTCCTATCATTCCGGTGGTCAGATCCGGAGAGCTCTCCTATAGATTGCTACTGCCATCAATGTCACAGGCCCTGACAGGAGTTTAATTTCTCCAGGACCGATGACTTTGAAAACTAGGTCATGTCAGAGTTCTTGGTCTTTTCTTAAGAGATAGCGGGAACTGAAAGTTGAATCTAATATTGCAGTCAAAGATAATAAATAATAATAAGGAATTCGGGCGTGCTACCGCATTATCTGACGTAATACAAAGATTGCTCTAGCCTTTACTTGTGAAAATTTTCAATTACTAATGTTTTTTTTGTCTTTAAAATATATATATTTTACGTTTTAATGTTTCCCTATCTCAGATTTTAAGCCGCAAAAAAAATGCCTTTTAAAAGAACACACCCGCTAATGAAACTGATCTGTTAAATGCCCCAAGGGGGAATACTTAAATGTAAAGACACCAGAAGCGTCACTAGGAGAAGTGAGGGGCGCCCTATGTGAAACAGTTTGGATAGGCGCCAAATTGACTCTTTTTAATCGCTACGTAGCCTACGTTAGCTTACAAATAAATAGAAACTAAAATGTAATTAATTTTTTTTCAATTTCGATCCGCCCACCCCAGGTGCTATTTTTTCAAGTTACGCCACTGATAAACATAAATTTAGTTGAGTTTTTTATAACTTTTGTATTTCGTGACTATTGATGTTTTGTCAGTGTGTGTATTTTTGTTATTGTGTGTGAATTTGTGTATTGCCTTACTGAATGTATTCATCCAAAGCTTTTTTAATATTAATGCATTATTTTTCTTTACATAATAGACAAAACATATTGAACTAATACAAGGGGAAAAGGGTGGGGGGGGGGATTAACCCCGTAGCTCCTTCTTGGACGTTTTTATTTGATCATAATATAATAGAAAAACAAGCGAAAAAAATATGTAACTAATTTGTTATAATAAAAGCGTTTTGATAAAAGAATAATTAACAAAATTAAATTATATTTGTTAACCAAAATTAAATTTTAGGATGTAATAATTAATTATCATTTAAAGCATTCTTTTCCATTCATTTATTGCCAAGTTAAAGCGAGCGTTTTAAATTAAGAAAAATGATTTGTTATTCGTTTTTTATTTACATTTTCTTCGGAAAATCCTTTTCTTCAATCTCCATCAATTTCGTATGATGAAGAATCAAAACAAGACGCTGAATCCATCGGCAGAATCACGTCAGGTCGTTTATAAAGTTATCATTTCAAAATAAAATTGTTTGTTTACGTTAGAGTTGTTGTCCATTAGAAACGACGTCACGTGATTTCCACTAATCTTCCCAATCCCCCCTCATGTCACAAGTCGTCACCCAAAGTCAGACCACGATTCCGATATGACATTACAACACTCTGCATTCCCTTCCCCCCCCCCCCTTTAAAATAGTACTAAAAAAAGAGTATCCCGTCAGACTGAAGTGATCTATAGGGCCGATGAAGCAGCGTTCACCAGTTTCTGTGACCACGGCTTACCAGGGGATTGTGTGGCTAGCATAATGACCAGCGGCCTTTTCTTAACTCCAACTAAAGTCAGGTAGGTACCCATCAGAGCATTAGATTCAGGGACACCCTCCAGACCCGGGAACAAATCCTAGCCTTCACCAGGATTCGAACTTCAATACGTTAGCCGAATCGCGCTGCCTCCCTTTTAAAATACATATTTCCAATTTAAAATTAGCATGTGTCAATTAGCTTTAATTATCTTGTTTTAAAAGTATTGAAAAAAAAAAATATATATTAACTATAGATTAGTGTATTAAGTGAAACTCCTTAAAATAGAAATTTCATTTGAAGATGAACATTTTTAAAATGTGACGTCACATTGTTAAAACAGCCCCCCTCATCACAAAGTATCACACATTTTTGACCCACCTTTCCCTCTCTACCCTAGGTGCTTGACGTCATTTATGGACGGCCCCATTAGGGAAATCTCGTGAGGTCTTATAGAAACTACAACTCCTTCCTTCTGTACTGTCGTGGGACAGTGCTTCTCAAGTTTCACTTCCCGTTAGACCTCAATCACGTATTTGTGTCAGTGTGGATATTCTGAATGGGTAACAATACAAGTAGGACGGACCCTAGGGCATCGACAGTTACAGGGGTGGCATTTATATTACAAACATATTCTAAGGTTGATTCTGATTGTGTAACTGAGGCATAATTCGAATTGCTACAGGACAGCTCATATTACTGCCATTTATTTAGTTAACATTTGACATTGTTCTTAGGTAAACATTTTATTATGGCAATCAAACACAATGTAACTTGTGTAAAGATAACTACTTGTTGAATGTTAAAGGTACATTTTTCTAGAGCAACCAATAGTTTTGGAATGATATTTCTGGACAAGTGGTTTTTTATATTATTAAACATAAAAATTATAGGCTACTCCCTATTTCAGTTATCTTATGTTATACATTATAGACGCCCCTTCTATAAAGAAGATTAGTGCGTCCTACGCACATCAGTGGTTTGAGTCTAGACCTGCATTTCTATTAAAATATCACTAAATTGATGGTAAGTTACTGGTTTTCCTGGTTTCTTCAGGCAACCCATTCCATGCCCGGATGCCACTCGAGAAGAAGAACTAGTATCTGTTTAAACATGCATATTGCTGAAATAGCTCAAATCTAAGATACCGGTAATTAGCAAAATGCTTGAGCATTTAGAAAATAATGAAACAACTAGAAAATGAACTTTCTTGTAAATGTCAAATCCAGTTTACGTTTTCTCATTTTATGCTTTTAAAATAAATATCCCTCCAAAAATGGTTTGATAACTTATCTTCGTGTAACTCGTAGAAAACTCTTTAAACATGTTTGTCTTACTTATTTTCAAGTGGACATTTTTGTGCTTGGGCGGCTAAACAACGTCTTATTCTTGAGAATTTTGTAATTAAAATGGATTGTCACGTGTTTGGAGAGGGGGAAAAATGATCTGAAGAGTTTGTCAGGTCATGTGATTTCCCTCAGAGTTTATTTAATCCAGTGCATCTTGACCTAAAATCACGTGCTGTTGTTACAAATAGTGTGCGATTATCTCGCGCGATAAAAAAATTGTGTGGCGCCCTTTTGTAATATATCTTTATTTTTAATCCCCTAGCGTTTCTCTTGTATGTTTAATTAATAAATTTCTTCGTACCATGAACACAAATTACTGGAAAACAATGACTTTTGACTCATGTGTGAAATTGTTAGTCTAAAATTTTCCCTGAGTATTTGTTAGCACAAAAATCAGATGTATAAGGTATAAACATATCTACTAATAAAACTTACTAGCATACATAATATATCATCATGCCAATCTATATTAATATAAAAGAAAGCTCTGTAATAAGGTGGTTGTTGTCCTATTTACAAATATAATCTATCTATGCTTCTGACATTTCTGCACATGCTGAACTTCCGGTTAAAAATGTAAATAGGCCTACATCTGACTGAGTACAGAAAACACTTTAAATAATTAATAATATGCAGCCTCGTTTTCAAATGGTTTAGGAAATCACAGTGCATTCATAAAAGTGAAAAATGATTGTGTATACCAGGCCCCACGAGAGGGGGGTACAGCCGGTACGCCGTACCGGGGCCCATGAGAGTTTAGGGGGGGCCCATAAAGCCAATGAATTTTAAAATTTTAAAATTAAATTGGCAATTACGCAAGTATTTTTTTTAATTGTTGCTATTAATCTAAGAGGAGATGTCCCAAAACCTCCTACAATCTCACGTGGCGCTGGGGGCTCTTAATTTTGATTTTCTCTGAATGTGCACTTGAACATTTGTTAAATAGGCAATGAAAGGCTTTTGTTGTAATATAGGGCCTAATTATTTTCGATAGCATTTAAAATCTTAGTCTTCGTCATGATTCGTCTGCCTGCGCTGCTGCTGTTGGTAATGTGGAGGAGTGCTGTCAAACAGTTAAGGCATGGATGACTACAAAACAGACTTTAATTAAATGATGACAAGACAGAGGCAATTTTCTGTGGTTCTGATCTCAGTCTTCGGAAAACAGCTATTACTACGATCAAGGTTGGAGCTTCCGAGATAACGTTGTCCAACACGGTTAGAGACCTTGGCCTTTTTATTGATAATAAAAATATCAACGGTTCCATCACAGACACGCCTCAAAACTCCTAGTTTGGATGGACACAGAATAAAGTACCTGGAAATGCGCTCATTTGAATCAGTGGCGCCTTCTCTATGGAACAGTCTATCTCAGACACTGAGAGAATCTGGGACAAGATAATCTTTTAAAAAGAACAAAAAACCTTTCTCTTTAGCTAGAACATCTGCCACTGCAAATCAAACCAAAAGTGCACTGAGCATGCTTATTTAATAGCATGGATAGAAGTGCTATAAGAAATGCCCATTCTTATGTTATCTTCTTATCTCTTTTTTATTATTTTTCTCCAGGGACGATTACAGATATAGACCTATGAGCCTTACAGGCTTACAGTTCTCCCTCTTAGCTTAGTAGCCTAGGCCTACATACTCTATATCGCTGCATACTAGTACGAGAGTCAAAGCTAGTTAATTGATCCGTTTACACTTTAATGATCTCATGTGCGCTAGCCACGAGGGGAGGTTGGCGGTATCATAATTTTAGACAAATGTAAATACACATTATTCAGTTGCAGCCTCAATAGGTGGAAAATACTGTCAAAGCCTCATGGCATTTCTAGCACCATAAGGTCAGATCGAATTGAAAGTGTAAAACCATTTGTAGCTCATCTACCAAGGGTTGAGTTGGCTTTGGAAGACCTGTTAAAGCTGAATCTTACTCCGAAAAAACAGAAACTAAATCCATGAAATTTATATGTTTTGTCGGTTCTTTCACTTGCATCATAATGTCAGTCGTGTGGCACAGTATACTAGTCCCTATTGACTTCTGCAATATAGTCATTCAAGCTTGTGATGCGACTATAGATATGGAAGTTGCAAACATAGAAAGCTTATAATATGCACAGCTAGAGGCTTTGCGAAACAGTTGGAAAGCAATGTGGAATGAAGCTACGGTTGTTGTAGCCATACTGCAGATAGAAGTACAATTGTTTAGCAACAGCAATACAAGTGCCAGAAAAAGAACAGGATTCCATGATGAGGGTAAACCTGATGAAAATGTGAATGAGATGAACGAAACAGAAGAATGCCCAAAGGAAGCCCACTTTCGAAAACACATATTTTATGTTGTATTGGAAAGTGTTATTGGAGGTTTTACAGTTTACAGTTCGGTTCAATTCAGTCAAATATATTTCTGACACATTCAGCTTTCTTTGGAACTACCAGAACATGTCAGAAGAAGACTTGAAGTATAAAGCTGCTAAGTTAGCAGAAAAGTATTATAATACCATAAGTTGTGAAGACTTTCTTTAGGAAATAATTCACCTAACAAGGATTCACAGTGCCAATTTTGGTAAAGAACAGTTGGGGTGCATTAGAACAGTTAAATGCTTTGGTAAATTCCGAATTAGAAATGTTTTTTAATAACATAAGTGTCAGTTCGAGGATGTCCCTTACATCACCAGCCACAGTGGCATTAGCAGAGAGGAGCTTCAGTAAAATTAAGCTCATCAAAAATTGCCTTAGGTCCACCATAAGTCAAGATCGCCTGCACACATTGGCTAGGCTCAGTATTGAGTCTGGCATTGAAAGACAAATAAACTTTGACACGGTAATTCGTAGTTTTGCCAAGAAAAAGGCACGCAAGTTAAGGCAGCCCTGTTAATAAAACTAGTTTTTTTCTTCTCTGTCTTTTTTTTTTCATTCATGTAGGCCTTTTGATGTATTTTCTGTTGACTATTTCTTTTCACCAAACAGTAAGCATTCAAAAGCTGAATTATTTGGGCATATTTGTAAATAATTAGATCAATTCTGATCAATATTGAAGTGGAGGAACAATTAGATCTTCAACAATTTAAACTAAGAACTATGTACTTGATTAATGTATTTTTGTAATAGACCTGCAAGGCTGTGATTGAAATGATTACACTCTAATGGTAAATGGTAACACTTATGACAGTTTCATAAAATGGTCCACCCACAGACCTTTTAAAAAGTTTCCTGATTCTTCAAACGTATGTAATACAAATAAATCATCAAGATATGACTAGTGTTAGAAAAAAAAAAAGGTGTTTGGTGTGGGGGGGGGGGGAGGGGGGCCCACAAAAGATCTTGTACCGGCATCTTTTTTTTCTCTCGAGGGCCCTGGTGTATACTATAAATACATGTGTCACGAACAGATTATAGAAACTATTTACCATTAGAGTTAAAACCACGCTAAGATAAGTTTAAACACAAAAACAAGTCTTCCACGCTAAGATAAGTTTAAACACAAAAACAAGTCTTAGTGTTTACATAGACTCTGTACTCTGACCAAATTATATTACCAGGTTTATAAGTTAAAGGAATGTATAGAATTTAAATTTGCAGCATCCTAGACTCTAATCAAAGTGTTTAACACCTTTACAAGTTTGAAGCTAATAAATAAAACTTACAATAAATAATATGAAATCATTAAGAAAAAACAAAAAGCACCATTTGGGCTTTCTTGTCTCTCTCAGCTCCACGATCTGTGAACTCAATGTGTGTACAATTTATAGGCACCCCGTGTGTATAAATGAATCCACTATCCTCCCTGTGTGTAAACAGACCTCCTACGCCACAAATTTGCCCAGTTTAACATTAAGCATGAAATCATTCAACATAAAACTTTAAAAGACGATAATGGGGGAGAGAATTCACCACGGTGTACATTCTGTAAATTGGATTTTTCTAATGGAATTTCTTTCATCGTGTAGCGAGCAAGAGAACAGTTGTAAAATTTAGTTTGCATGTGCTTTTTTTTTTTTAGGTCACCTTATATTCACAGCTTCTCAATAAAGATTAGACTATGTTTATAACGTACATTGTGTTTTCTATAATAAAAACCTGAAGTTCAAAGTTATTGTCAATGAATATTATTGTTCTTGCCGCGGGTCATAACAAAATAAATAATAATCAAGACGATATTGACATTTATTTCTGAAACGAATATAATAATGATGTTTAACTGATAACTTAGATTAGCGTTTCCAAATGCCGGATCGCAACCGGGCCACAAAAAGGAAATAACCGGGTAGCAAAATAAAGAAAAGTTCTCGAAAAGTGTGTGGAAATTATTATCCTTTATATGTTTTTATGGAAGTTTTTGAAAGCCATTTTATACGATATAATTGTTATTGGTAGACGAATTAAAAGTTTAAAAATGTCGGGTCGGGTCATGAAGAAACATAAGTTTGAGAAAATCTGACTGAAGACATATCGTTATTGTTCAGACACCTTTTCTTTGTCATAAAAGTGTATTCAATACAGTGGTAGGCTATAATAATATATTGCAGCCAGCGCCCTCACATGGGGGAGGGCAGAGGGGGGCATTTGCCCGGGGAGGGCACTTCTAGGGGGGGGGGGGCGGCACATTTAGCCTAAGTTAATATCAAAAATTTTAGAAGAGTTGAAGGGGAAATAAAATTTGAAACACAAATTGTAAACAACAGGAATAATGAATAAATCTAGACTAGTAGAAGTTGACTTCTTATTTATAATTACACTCAAACTATTTTATAAACATGTTTCACTTTTTAATAAGCTCAGAAAGGTTTCATAAAGATTGGCTCATCTAGAATATTCTTAATTAAAAATGGCATTTTAAAATGTCTTTAATCATAATAATTAACTAAATGGCATTTTAAAATGTCTTTAATCATAATAATTAACTAAGCACAGGCACTAAAGTTCCACTGATTCTAAACGGGGGCGATATCGCCTCCCCCCCCCCCAGGGGGCGGTGAGAAGCTCTTGGGGGACAGCTGATGTTCCCGGGATCAGTAGGGATCGCTGAAGGGCCAGTGGACGGTGCGAAAGTAGCCTACTTGAAATAGATTCAACACCACTGATTTTTTAATTACCAAAATTAAGATCTGCTTCACTTATTAGAAAGGTAATCTTTAGCTTTGACAATGGCTTTATCGGCTTATGTCTACTGTGTAATTGTGACGTCAAAGTCATATAAAGCCCTTCCTGTACTTAACCTTGATCTATTGCTATAATTAGACTGTATCTGAGAAATGCAGATGGGGGCGGTGATTAGATTTTTAGAAGAGGAAGTATGGGCTAGGGTGAGTATAAATTAAATATCTGGCGCAGCTCGTTAGAAAACAAAGTCCGGTGCTTTTGTTCATTATCACAGTTTCATTCAGATTGTTTTCGTTTTAATTTGAATAAATTAGATTTATATAGCATTTGATTTATAAAAACCAGTTTTGATATCGACTTATTAAAGAAATATAAGTTGAGCAAAAGCACTATGTAGAGTCGAATTAACGAAACGGCACGTGATGAAGTGAGAGTATCTTGTTACGAATATCAGTCATAGAGGAATGACGTAGTAAGGCATTGACCTCTTAACAAGTGCGTATTAGAGTCCAAGGCGACCAAGGTTTGACCTTTATGCCCTGAGGGCAGTTTAAATAAAATAATTCGTCCAACCCCGTGGAAATTGGAGGATAATTCTGGATCGCAGTATTTTATAGAGAAAGAGGTTAAAATGCGTATTAAGACCCTGTAGAATCTTCGATGATAGTTTTCTTTGTAAAGTCCCCACCTCCTTAAAGTTAGTTCAGTTTGAAAGTTTGTAGAGTGAAGTCGCTATATTGATACTTGTATATTATATGCCATTTATTGAAATACTTATGTTGCCATCAGTTGATGCATTTATTGATCGTTTATATTGAGTCTACAATTAAAATAAAATTGTTTATTCAACAACTGGAGTTGTTTGATCTATCATTGTTGAGAAAGGTGTTGAAGATAATTATCACGAATATAACTACATTACTGCATAGACCTGTCAGTCAAGGAACCCCTAGCTTGGGCTACAGATTAGCAGAATCTAGAGACTTCTAATAAAGATACAACTATATTCATTGAATCCGATTTAACGAGTTGTAATAATAGTCATCATAGAGACAGTCCATAACAATTTGAGGGCTTCGTCCGATATAGTTGTATAGTGAAGCATATATTCAAGTTGTGTTGTGTTGTGTGTAAAGCCGTGACCTACTGAGCAAGCCTAAGAACGCTGAATTTATTCTTCCGATTGGAAAAACGTAAGTTGGAAATTTACTACTTTAAAAATCTTTTAACGAAAGAATGGAATTTATTGAAAATCCAGAAGAAGAGGTTTTGAAAACTTTATCCATAAAGAAGTTAAAAGAGATCGCTAAGATCTTGAAGATAGAAATTACTGAGACTACACCTTCAAGAATTGTGTTGACACAGCGGATAAAAGATGAGTTGATTGCGAGTGGCAAAATGAAAGTAGAATCAAGCGCGGAGGAATATCAAGTTGAAGGTCAGACGTCGAAATCTTCAATGTCCGAACAGTTGCGATTTCAGCTAGAAATGAAACGGATGGAAATGGAAGATAAACGAGAAGAAAAACGGTTTGAGATGGAAGAAAAAAGTCTTGATCGTGAGATAGAACAAAAGCGTCTTGATCGTGAAATGGAACAGAAACGTCTAGAAAGTCAGGAAAGAATAGAACTAGCGAAGATAGGAGCTACTAAAAAAGAATCTCATAATGATGTAGAGATGGCCAGATGGAAAAAGCTAGTCCCTACCTACATTGATAAAGAAAGTGAAATAGCTAATTTCTTCCAGACCTTTGAGATTTCTTGCAGAGATTTTAAGTTCCCAGAAGATAAATGGGGAATATTAGTTAGAACAGCTTTTACTCAGGGAAGGGCAAGAGATTGTGTTCTATTGTTAAAAGAGGAGCATTTAAATGATTATGAAATCATAAAAGATTCTGTACTGAAAGCGTACAACCAGATACCTGAAAGTTATCGGAAAAGGTTCCGTCAGTACACAATGTCCCCTTACCAAACACACTTAGACTTCCTTCGAGCAGAAGAAAAGTTAATGGATCAGTGGATAAAATCCAGAAATGTCTCCACATTAAAAGAAATGAAAGATATCATTCTCTTAGAAGATTTTATTAACAAAGTGAGGCCGGATGTAAGAATGTATTTATCCGAGCGTGACATCACTGACACAAAGCTGCTGATTTAGCGGAACAATATACACTGTGTCATGGAACAGCTGATGGAAAAAATTTTAATAGGTCACAACGGCCAGCAGAAAACACACAACAAAAACATCGTGAAAAAGAGCATTTTGTGAAACAAAATGATGTTAATAAAAAACCTGTCAACAAAAACGTCCAATGTACTTTTTGTAAGAGAGTAGGACATAGCATTGAAGACTGTTGGAGTATAAGGAAAGAAAAAGGAACTAATAAAGTGGTAATGTGTGCTAGCCATAAACCAAAACAAAATGTACAAGAAAGCGAAAATACAAACGAACTGAATTCGAAGAAAGATTCTTCTAAACCAGAAAAACTGAGGGTGGAATTGCCTGAGAGCAAAAGTCAGAAGGTAGAGAAATCTACAACTGAAGAAAATAAGGATGAATATCCTGATTATAAATACAGAATGGCTACTAATGGGTTAATTGTCCAGGTCCACAGAGACGAAAAAGTAGACCAAAGTATTTGTGACTCGAACAAGAGTCTGAATTCGTCGAAAGATGAAAAACCACCCGAAAGTCAAGGTCAAGGGAAGAATAAAATTGACACAGAGACCCTGTGCAGTTTTCAACCGTTCATTAGTGAAGGTTGTGTGGCCTTACAAAAGGAAGGACCACTGAAGTCCGTAAACATATTACGAGACACAGGGGCATCATAAACCTTGCTGCTTAAAGATGTATTACCATTGAATGATAATGATGATAGTTTTCTTTGTAAAGTCCCCACCTCCTTAAAGTTAGTTCAGTTTGAAAGTTTGTAGAGTGAAGTCGCTATATTGATACTTGTATATTATATGCCATTTATTGAAATACTTATGTTGCCATCAGTTGATGCATTTATTGATCGTTTATATTGAGTCTACAATTAAAATAAAATTGTTTATTCAACAACTGGAGTTGTTTGATCTATCATTGTTGAGAAAGGTGTTGAAGATAATTATCACGAATATAACTACATTACTGCATAGACCTGTCAGTCAAGGAACCCCTAGCTTGGGCTACAGATTAGCAGAATCTAGAGACTTCTAATAAAGATACAACTATATTCATTGAATCCGATTTAACGAGTCGTAATAATAGTCATCATAGAGACAGTCCATAACAATATTGTGTGAGTACCTAAAACATTTCCACATTTTTACAACTTGAAGGGAGTCCACGCTACCTGACAATAATTAAACGTTATGTTTTTATTATAGAAGGGACATTCAGCTAATTTTGCTAAAGAAAAATAATTAAGGACACTAAAGGCAAATTATATTACTTTAACTTTTTTGGGAAAAAAAGAAATTCTTCCATCGACGATGGTATGAATTCTATTATAGCTTGATGTCGTATTTACTTTGCTAAAAATCTCAGTTATCGCCTGCATCACTCTCTTCAATACGTAATTACTGCAGATAACAAAACAGAAGCAACGCATTTAATGATAGATTGTTCAGAGAGTGTTGCAGATTTTTGTTTAGAATAATGTGGATTACAAAAAGTAAATTGTTACTACCACTTAGGTACGCTGGTCATCTAAAGTTTAAATATATTGTATGGATCTTTGTTTCGATGCTAAAGTTTTTGGAAACCAAAGACAATTATTTGAGAGAAAATCTCATAAAATTGAAGACTGATAGACCTATCCCTTATTTAATTGAATTAAATAAGTTTAAAAAAATTATTTTAGGGAATTGACCTTAATTAAAAGAAGACAAAGAGTTTTTTTTTTCATTTATGTCAAAACTTTTAGACTATTGTACAAGCATAACTTTGGATGCAGAAATCTTGAATTTACAAAGAACAACTGACGAAGACATGCTTACTTCAATACATTGAAACAATTAATGATTACTTCAACAGACGATTTTAACCCTTCCCGTACCGACCTACTTCTATCTATGCTGCCTTCAGTTCCGCTATATACGCGCCCGGGACTGTAAGGGTTAAGATAATATTATAAACAAGAAAATTCCTTAATGGTTATTAGACCTTTGTTTCTAATGGTGAAGTATTAAAATCAGCCCTACCTTTACAACTGCAATAATAATTGATTGAATAAATAACAAATAAAGAATAAAAATTGAATGCAGAAATGGGCCATAATCACGACTTTTGGTTGCAAAAGGACATCCATCAATTTATCTAGGTCTTTTGGTTTCGGCAACAATATTTTTTATTGCATTTCCACACCCTATCTATAGGAACGTAGACGAACTACTAGCAACATATAAGGAACAAGCTTCACTTTAAAATTATTGTTTTATTTTCACAAACCTCTTTTGCAGTATATTTTTTATTATTATTTATTAAACAACAATTAAACAAATGTATTCATTTCAGCTCTTTTTATGATATTTCAGCTCTTTTTAGGATGATAAAATTGCATACAAATCTAGTCGGCCTATACAAATTGTATGCGGCAAATTTGACTCATTCGTTCAACTTCGGATTTGGGGTGGGGGGGGGGGGGGGAGCAGTGAGAGATACAAATTTGAAAAAGGGGGCGGTGAGCCGAAAAAGGTTTAGAACCTATGCACTAAACAAAGCAGTTACAGTATGCAAGGGGGCGGCGCTGAAACTTTTGCCCTGGGGCGCCACATTGGCTTGTGGGGGCCCTGATTGCAGCCTAAAGTCGCCCTCTAATGTAACAAACACTGAAATAAATTATATAATTGTTATAAATTATCAAAACTAAAATTGGAAACTGATATTTGAAAGTATGCAGTAACTATATTTCAAACTAGGTCTAGCAGAACAATGTTGAGATTTATCTCACGTACTGAACAAAGTGTGTAATTGTTTTGTCTTACTACCTTGAATTTTCTTTTGTGTCTATCAAGTTGATCCGAAAGTGTAAATGACACCATGGGATTAGCTGTCATCAAGATACTGGTTTAGACATGGTAATGATTTATTAATAGCTAAAAGCTGGTAGGCTACACCCAGGTCACCTTGTTCAACTATAGGATTTTCTCAAGCCCCACAAGTGCAGCTTGAAAATACTCAGTAATTAAACTACCCTTATTAAACTTACAAATAAAATTGAATTATGGAAACAGCTTAAAGGTTAGTCTAATTTAATTTGGCTTTTAACGAAACGACGGGAGCTTAACAAAAATAATAATTGTATGCATAGTGTGCAGGAATAAAATATTACCGTAATGTTAAGAAAAAGAGTCGTACCCCTTGTGATATAACGTCATTCGTGTAGAAACTTCCACATTATACTAGACGAGGCTGAGAAAGGGGAGGGTTATATTCTATATTGGTTCTAACTAATTGCCGTCACATTTTAGAACTATTCTTAGGTCAGCTTCAGCTTCGAAAAAGACGAATATGTATAACTGGTTCTAACTAATTGCCGTCACATTTTAGAACTATTCTTAGGTCAGCTTCAGCTTCGAAAAAGACGAATATGCATAAGCCTATTAAGATGAAAAGAATATTAAAATTTAGTATCTCGTTAAAGTAAGAAGCATTCTGTTTGGCCACTATTTATTCATATCAATACTCATAATTGATTAGTGTTTCTATAGTTATCATATTGTACTTTGGAATTTTCCATGATTAACTTTATTTTTATTTTTTTAAGTGGCTTGTGTGGTTTGTAGACATTTTAAACCAAATTTAGACAAACGATGCGCTACTATAAAAACAATTGATTGGTTACTTGTTTTTGTTTGTTATCTCTTGTTGTTATTTTTTCCTCTTGCTAATATTATATAATTGAGGGGCACGGTGGTCGATTGGCAGCACGTTCGATTGGCCATCCGAAGGGTCTGGGTTCGAATCCTGGTGCAGGCTAGGATTTTTTCCCGGGACTTGAGGGTGTCCCTGAGTCTACCCAGCTCTGATGGGCACATGACTTTAGTTGTGGTAAAGTAAAGGCGGCTGGGCATTGTGCTGGCCACACATCCCCTAGCATGCCGTGGCCACAGAAACTGGTGAACGCTGCTTCACCGGCTCTATGATCAATTGGTTCCGACTGGTACATTACTTTAATACTATATGATTGGGGGGTTTGTTTTCCTCTTTTCTTGAGAATGTTGTTAAATTGATAATAGGGACAACAAACTTTAAAGTGATAAGGATAGTAATTTAAAGACCAAGTGAAGAGCTTTTTATCAAAATTGAGTTAACATTTGATTTTGATAGTAAATAGTGTATTCAGTATCTGAATGTAAAAAAAAACATTTATACAAAATATCAAAGATACATTTTAAGTAATTAGTTCAATATTTGCACTTAAATGTGTGTGTTTTTCGGATGATTACTCCAAATCTCGTAGCCATTTGAGATGTTTTTATTTCCGGCAATATAGGAAAGTGACGTAACATAAAGGATTCCGACTAGGAAAAATGAATATTGTCACGTGTTTTGAATCTATTGCCACATGTTTTGAATCTTTTCCCGGTTCTTATTTTTAACAAAATGGTTAAATATAGATTTATAGCGTCTATTTTTATTTATTTATTTCCCTTGTGATACGTCACTGCCGTATGAGGCTATTCCAAATCTCGTTCCTTTGAGAAAAACCTCTTCACTTGGTCTTTAAGAGAATCGGTAATTTTAAATGGTGTTATTTGATTTGTTAACATAAAATCGATATAGAAGTACGTGAACTCGCCAAGAAATAATAAAGCATCTAATCATCTCGGCAGCTTATAAAAAGAAAGCAATAACAAACAAAAATAATAATTGGATTATTCATTTGATATCTTTTAGATCTTAGAATCATGCTCAAATATCTGTCTTCATACTATTTTTTCCACTATGATGATTTAAGATTTTAAAAACAAGTACTGTAAACTTTTTTTCCCCCAGCAAATGGCAAAGTCTGGCTTAAAAATCTTTGCACCGAAATGTGAGTTCAAATATTGCGAGGAATGAAATCTACTGTAAAGCCGATTTCCAGTCAATTGGAAAGCGAGAAATCTTTTAGGAAAAAAAACACTTTTTTTTCATATTCTGCTATTCCATTTTTTTTGCAATAAAAAGGTACAAATTATAATACTAATATAAACTATTATAATTATAGGCTATATTAGAAATGATATATTGACAACCAAATAGTCCAAATTATTGAGTCTTTTTACAATACGTTTTTTAATTATATTAAATGAAAAACAATGAACGTGTTCATAAAGTAAAGAGTAAATAAACAATCGAATTGTCCACATTATTGAGTATTTTGGAACTTTTCGAATCTTGTACGTTACAGATGCTCCTTCTATAGAGAAGATTATTGCGTCCTACGCACATCCGTGGTTTGAGTCTAGTCCTGTATTTCTATAAGTGATGTTTAAGTTACTGGTTTTCCTGGTTTGTTCAGGCAACCCATTCCATGTCCGGATGCCACTCGAGAAGAAAGAGTAATTATATGCATTTCTTCTCGCATAAGAGATAAGGAAAGAGGTTTTGTCCTTATGTTTATCTGAGCATTGTAACAGATTTTTTGTGTGTTGTATTTATAAATAAGAATTTAGTATTATTCTCTTATTACATTTGTAGAAGTTTCTTTTTTTGAAGCCTAATGTTTTGCTAGTTTCTAATTTTCTTTTTAAAGCTAAACCCATTGAAACTTAATTTTAAATTTTAAAAAAGATTTAATATATTGCTTTTTTTCATAGGTTTTTAAATACATCGCATTTTTTTTAAATCTTCAACAAAGACTAGCAGCTCAATACTGTGCGCACACACACGACTTGAGTTCTCCCATCCTTTATAACCTATCCGATACTGACTATTACCAAAAATATTACAAAGCCATCCCTAACCTATTTAAACTAACCGATACTAACTATTTATCACTAAGTCTATCGGGTCCGAATAGCCACTTCGATAAATTAAAGCTCTGATGTAGTATGTTCGTGTGTTTACGCACAGTATTTAGCTGCTTTCCAACAAAGTACTAAACATTATTTCCCGTTATTTAAACACCTTGTCATTATAAACTACGAGGTTGGGTCTTCGGCACTTTAAGAAAAGATAGTATTTTCCTCGGCCATGTTTAACGTTGAATTTACCAGACATTTGACGTCATGCCACATGGGATATTACTCTTCTTTCAATTTAATTGTACACGCAGACTTCAGGGCGGCGTGTGGAGAAATATTTAGAAGAAAGAATGTCAAACTAAAAGGCTAACACGGGCCACCTAAACACGCTCCAATATATGTGTGATTTCATTCTGTTGGCCACAACAGCAAGGAGAATCTAATACTAGTATATTAGCATCAAATGTATGGTTTAGATATACTACTACAGCTCTAACCTGCTACTCCAATGCAGTCATGGCCCATAACTAAGGATCCAGTTATTGCTTATAGGTTTGCAATTTGGTTAGACAGAATAATAACGATGTACAAAATAATATGGTGAAAATCTTTGCAGAAACCTTTGTCTTAAACATTACTTGTACCCTATGTATGATGTTTACCACATTATAGCCTTACTTATAATGTCAACAATTTAGAGTTCATTTATCTGAAAAAAAATTTTTTATTAATATTTCGGCATACAATTTCTTGTTTTAAACGCCCTAACCAGAAAGACGGTCAGAGAGGTGGAAGAGACTGATTAGAAAGAAAGAAAGATAGATAGATAGATAGATAGATAGATAGGTAGATAGATAGATAGGTAGATAGATAGATAGATAGATAGATAGATAGATAGATAGATAGATAGATAGATAGATAGATAGATAGATAGATAGATAGATAGATAGATAGATAGATAGATAGATAGATAGATAGATAGATAGATAGATAGATAGATAGATAGATCTACATACAAATGGTATATGGAGAGAGAGTTTTAAACCAAATTGGTCCGCTGATCCCCACTAATGTTTGAATAGTATTGTGTGAACTAGAAGTGTTATGAAAATAAATCGATAGTTTTATTGATCACATAGATTATATTTTTAGACTCAATAGAGCTGCGTTAGAGATCGACCTTTAATCTGTGAAAATCTAAATTAGATTTATGAATTAAATCTTATCAAAATACTCAATTATGCTTACGTAGTCCTTAGAAGAAGTGGGCGTTAGTTGGTCAATATAGATCTGATGACAGCTTGTAGCTGACATCAAAGGTAATGAGAAGTGGTGGTTAGGCGTTGTGCTAGCCACACATCCTTTGTTGTGCCGTTGTACATGAAACTGTTGAAAATAGCTTTCACTAATCCCAGGTACCGAAAATGACAGCTTTTTTAAAAGACTACCAGCAATGGTAAGTTTAAGTAGTCGGGAAAACGCAATGGCGTAATTGGTTAACCAAATGATTTAATAAAGACAAATCTAGGTCGAAATGGTTTTTCGGTAATTCGTTAAATTAAACAAAAAGAAAAAAACACACGTTTTTAACTCAAGAGACATTGATTCGACAATGTGAAGGTCAATCACAGTTTTGGCCAACGAGAGACTGTCCTGGTTCGAGTGCAACTCAAGCAGACGAATCCTTCAGGCTAGTCTTGTATTTCGAAATGTTTCTGAAATACGCGAGGCAAGCTCGAGTTTTGACATCGCTGCTTGCTCGTATAATGCCAACTTAGGCTAGTTTAGGCTTTTTAGAAAATTGTATTGAAGACTCTCGTAGACAGATCTTCAAATGTTTATATTTGTTATGCTTTGAATGGCTAATGTTAGATAATAGCTCCCTAATACTGTAAATAAATAATATTATATTAGAGCACGAAATAATTTTCAAACAATTTAGCCCACTGAATATTTGATTATTTTCTCTGCCCACATCCCTTAGCCGGTCTATATTTTCATCAATTCACTTCAATAGACAGTTAAGCTGGTTAATTGGGTTTAAAACGTTCTATTGGTATTGACAGTTTAAAATGCTTTATTGGCATTTGGAATAAAAAAAATTAAATGTTCTATCAGTATTGACAATTTTAAATGTTCTATAAGTACTATCAGTATTAACTATTTAAACGGTTCTATTAGGATTGACAATTCAAAATGTTCTATTTGTCTTGACAATTTAAAATGTTCAATTTTTATTGACTATTTAAAATGTTATATTTTATTGACAATTTAAAATATTCTATTGGTATTGACTATATTTATATCAGTACTTTCAGTATTGATACTTTCAAATGTTCAAATGGTAGGCCTACTGGCAATTTCAAAAGTTCTATTGGTATTGACTATTTAAAATATTCTATTGCTATTGAGAATGTCAATGCTCTATTGATATTGACTATATAAAATGTTCTATCAGTGCTATCAGTATTTAAAATTTCAAATGTTCTATTAGTATTGACAATTTGAAATGTTCCATTGGTATTGACTATTCAAAATTTTCTATCAGTAATGACAGTTTAAAATGTTCTATCGGTAATGTTGTTTGTAATCGACTTTCTGGCCTGTTAAAAACAATAGCTCACGATGTTGGAACAGTCCTTTAGAACCCGTTTAAGGTCAAAATTTGCAATGTCCACGCTAATAGCACAGATAAATACAACAAGCTGCTAAATTGTACATTTTATTGACAGGCAAAAAAAAAAAACATTTAATATTGACAAAAGAACGTGACAAGTATAATAATTGTGTAAAAGATAACTAAAATACACTCCCCTTTCCCCTTTTCTCCCTTTCCATTAAAAAAAAAACGAAAAGAAAACCAAAGAAAACGTTGATTAGAAACAAAACGATACTTAACGAAAAATGAAAAGATAAGCGCGAAACAAAAAGAAAACAACAGAAAACTTTGAAAGCTAATTCAAAAAATGGGAAAACCCGTAAGAGAAACTGTGATGAGCAAGCTTTCGAAACAAGAATGCGTTCACCAGAAAAATTTCAAGTCGATAAAAGAGACACGAAAAAAACAACAACAAATAAATTGTGAAAATGTATGAGAGTCTTTCTTACAACAGTTAAAGGGTCGTCAAAGGATAAAACAAGAAGAGAGAGAGAGAGGGTGATAAGGGGGGGGGGGGAGATTTATATCCAGCCTGTGCTGATAGCCTTGGCAAACTTGGATGCTAACAAATGTAACTTCAGGGCAATACAGGCACTCTTTTGCTTTTCTTTTAATGGCGTCTTCGCTACAAACTTTTTTTTTATTATTATTTTGAATTCAGTTTACAATATAGGGAAGCGTAAAAGCTATTTAGGAATAAACAGAAAAAAAAATATACAAAGGAATGGAGAGAAAAACAAAACTGTAAATGAGAAGAAAAAAAAGAAAGTGACAAAAAAATGTGTCACACGGATGTTGTCTTTTGTTTCTAAATGGAAGTATCATTTTTCAAGTATAATATTTTGCGAGTTTTCGGTTAGAATTTTTAATTCTTAGGGTGGACCGCTGAAAGTTTACCTAATGGGAAAATTATTGATTGTTAACTCTTGATAAATAAAAGAGACACCTCGAGAACTTTTGGCATTTTCCATCAAGACAGTATCAAATACATACAGGTTTGGAGTTTGTGTGTTTGCTCTACTTCTTGTTTAAGTAAGAATCCATAATTATTGATTTTTTTCAATAAATGCTCGAACAGGTAAACAGTTCTTGGCACCACCGATAAATGCAAAAAGACTAGAGACGCTTTTGAAGACAGAGAAGTGTTTATTTCTTCTAGCTAGTTAACGCCGAAGAGACGTTTGCAAGTGTTCAACCATTGAAAGGTTAAAGTGTTTGGGGGGGGGGGGGGAGGGGGGAGGGGGAGGGGGGGGCCTCAATAAAAAATACTTTTAAAGTGGGCGTGAAATTGAAGAGCCTGTCTACGTGGAAACAGCAACGGCAACATTACAATATTAATCTAGTACAAACCAACGAATGCCAGATGCCGAAAAATTTTACACGGCACCAAGAGGAATAGCAAAAATAGTAGATGATTATGTTACAGACACCCCTCTATACAAGAAGATGTTTTGCGTCCCATTGGTGATGTTGATTGTTTGTTGCATTTTTTTTTATTTTTTTATTTTTTATTTTTTTTTGTTGCTAGGTAAGGCACCGGATTATATCCCTGAATGATAAAGAATGTGTACAAATGTGTCCTTGCGAACTGAAACGGTTTATATTATCTGTTTGTCTTTTGTGGTAAGCTTATTTTATTTAATTATTGTCTTGTTTATATCTGTCAGAATATAATAATACGTCAAATAAAAAAAACAACTCTAAAACTTCTTTCGTGAAAAGTATCTAAATTTTGTGAATTTATTAATGTTATTTCAATAGTTTTAAAATATAAGTGATTGGTAGGCCTAATGAGCCATATAGCTATTTATAATAAATAATAATAATTAATAAATTTGTTCTTTTTTTTTATGTATTCAAACTACGGAAGCGATTCAGACTACATTGGAAATAAAACTAGAATGCAGGATATAAGCTGTAAAAGCTTTTTCATCGGTATAAATAAACGAACAGTAAAATTGATATAAAAAAAAATACTTCTTTTGAAGAAGACCTAAACTTGAATAACTTAAACTAAAAGATGTGTACCTTACATTGTGTGCTTGTAGTTGTTTTTGTTTTTTTTTTGTTGGTTCTTTGTCAATGTGGTAAACAAAATACTAATGTGTCGCCTGATTGGTTATACTAAAGTACAGACTAAATAGAATAGTGTACTCTAGTTTGATTAAATCATTTTGTACATTGCCGCTCCATTTAATAAAAAAGTCATTAATATAATATTTACGAATGAATAGGAAATAATCAATACACATCTTGAAATTATGCATTCATTAATTATGAACTCTTCGAAAATAATTTAGGCTAACAAAAAGTTCACTATTGATTTCTTGTTTGTAGCTTTGTAGTTTTGGAGCTTGAAGTTTGAAGTGATTACGTCCTAAAAGTGAGAAATACCAGTGTTTGATGTCAGATCTATATGTCATTGGTAGGTCTTTATTTCGTTATAAATGACATTGTTCATTGTTAAATATCATTTGACGAATGCATGTTGTTGATGCTGCTCGTCCATCGGAGTCGATGAAGACCAACTACTATCATTTAGGTCTGTACGTGCCGGTTGCAATCGTCTTAAGAACTGTTGGTGCCAGGGGCCATTGAAAATTACCGGTGATAAATGCCAGACTATTAATGCCTCATGAAACAATTTCGTGCTAATTAATATAATTGTAATTCTATTGTCTTTGATTTTGGAAACCCAAAAGAAAGGTCAACACAATATTGCAAAAAAGGTGACTATTGAAGTAAACTAGAAAAAATGTTCAGGAACAGCTGAGCCAGCCATTGACTCAATAGAAGAGAGAGCAGTGGTTCCCAGCCTTTTTCCACCCAGGGAGCCATTTGAAAAACGTAGGTTTTCCCATGAGGACCCATGGTCGCTCTCACTAATCAAAGCACCAGACGTTGCACTTTACCACATAGAATGGAACAAAAAACATTATGACAGTCTATGCAATATTCCGTGGTGCCCTGTAAAGAGGCAAGGCTCCCTAGGGTGCCAATTTGACAACCGCTGGATCGATTCATTATTTCTCCTTTAGTGCAAAGATTCCAAAAATAGAGCAAGCGTTACGGAAGTGGGGGAAGGGGGGATAAATTGGTGAGACCTTGGTTTAAAAAAATAATTCCGGATGAGGTTAGACGGAATAAATGGGGAAGGCGGGGAAAGGATTATGGAGCTATTAATTAAAGGAGAGGAAATGTGTTTTTATCAATCGACGTCCAAGCTGGTGTAATATTAATCGTTATCGCTCGGGTTCGCTCGACAGTTGTGCGGTATGTAGACTGTAGACTCCACTTGAGTATATTACAACAACAACAGTAACAAAATCGACTATAAGGGCTTGGGGACGTTTCGGAGTTAAAGATAATCAATCTTCAGCTGAATAGTCTCCGATACACTCTCATGTCCTGGGAAAAAAAAACAACAAAGTGGAGTTTAACATGGATTTAAACCAGAAATCTTTCGGAACGGCAATGCAAACGCGCTGCTACCAAACCACCATACGACTGCACCATTATAAGTCAACGTGCCGCTATCCCTTGTAACAACTGTTTTAAAACAGAAAAGGTTATAAATACCCCGTGTTCTTAAATGTTGCATTGTCGGCCTATCAACAGCGAAGGGCCTTGTGGTTAACGTTGTTGTCATGTTGTTTTTTGTGTATCCATTTTGTTGACCTTATATTTTTAATTCTGTAGTACCATACAATTTGAATGTTCTTAACCCTTACAGTCCCGGGCGCGTATATAGCGGAACTGAAGGCAGCATAGATAGAAGTAGGTCGGTACGGGAAGGGTTAATATAATTTATTATATATTTTGGTTTAATTTTGATGAAAAGTTCATGAAGGGTTCTACGGAAATAGTATTTATGTCTAATTTCACAAAATGTACTGTATAAAGACTATAATAAAATGGACCGCTTGCTCTATTTTAAAGCTTATATGTTCTTTTTCGTGCGCATCCAATAAAGCTGTCTTAAATTACTTCTACGCTTCTACGTTTGCCTAAATGTTTCCGCTGCATACAACTTTCGTTTTTAATTTTAATTTTTCATTGAGAAAATCATAGCGATTAAAATAAAACGGAAGTGTACTGTGCAAAAGGAAATCGGGAATTCCGAAAAGAAGTCATTCCATTCATCAATAAATAGCAGAAATATTAAAGCATGCGGTCCATCTTATTATAGTCTTTGATCAGACCAAGCTGCATTCGGAATCTGCGCCACTGTGTGCTAAAAGCCAACAGATGGAGAAGTAAAATCGAAATTTGGCCAGAAATAAATTTAATTTAAAAAAAAACAACATCGCGTCCTGAATAAAAATGTAATCAAAATTTCCAATGATGGGGGAGGATGCAACCATCCCTTATTGTCAGATTTTTTTTTATGTCCCATATCGCAGGGAGTTCACGGCCGAAATTGAATAGTTACCAATGCCAACTCAGGTGTACTGTTGAAGTGAAGTTATAATCTGTGAAATAAATCATACATATCTGGTATTTTATACTAGTCCATTTTCATACGACTATATCCGAAGTTTGAGTCTTGGCTTACATTTTGATAAGTGTTTCTGAAATAGATATAAGTTAATGGTTTTCTCTCATAGTTTAGGTAACCCATTCCATGCCCCTAGTTAGCAATGTAAACTCAAAGGTTAACATATATACACACAAACAAAAAAAAGAACTTACATTGAAATTGTCTTTATCTAGGAACTATACAAATGTAACGTATAGTATATTTTATGTAAGCTTATATACTATATTTAAAAATACTGTTCGGAAATTAATGTCTTGCTGGGTATCTCATTTAGTTATAGAATGCGGCGATGTTGTTTCATGAATTATATATATTATATATTATATATATATATAAATGTATTATATAGATATATATGTTTCTAAAGAACTGTGTTCTGACGTTCTCACGTAGGTACTCTATCTAAAGCTGGTTGACAGCACATTATGTAATCGACTCGTAAATATTAATTTCCCCAAATATAATCAAAATCTGATAAGTAATGATAACCATTCAGCTGTTAACAGCACATATGCGACAGGTTTTTTTTTTTAAACTATATGCGTAATAGTCAATGTTGTTATTTCTTCAAGCGAAATAAATTTTCAACAGAGCAGGCAAAAAGTCTAGATTTTCAAATAAGAGTCGGTTGACGCAGTAGTTCATAGTAAAAGAACATGGAATTGGAGATGCGGTAGTAAAATAAATCGTGACTGTTAAACTAAAAAACAACAGGCTTAAATTATGGCGTTTTTTTTGTTGTTATTTTTTGCATTGTGCCATTAAAATAGATGATGTTGTAGGTTAGTTCAATTACACGCCTCTCGAGTATATCGAGATCCAAGAATTATGGATTAGTACATTATGTTAAAGAGTAGGTTGCATTCATAATGTATGCAACAACAAATACAACTAAAGTCGTTTAAGCACTACAATCTACAAAAACCGTGGTGGGGAAACTATGGCTTGCGAGCGAATTGTGGCTCGTGCATCTCCTTTGAATGGATGACGCTCTCTTAAAAATGCAATTAGCCACATTATTTACTACTAGATTCTTTAATTCTGGTGATATGTTAATTGAATCAATAATAATTGCACATGACGTTCAATCGAAACATTTAAATTTAAAAATAAGAGATTCTTTATTCTTAAAGGGAAATGGGACTCCACCCTTCCGCATTCATCATATATGTCTTATATGACTTTGTTACATACTAAATATTCTCATGGCTCTAATAGATAAATAGTGGATTATGAAAAAAAACTATGGATATTTTCATTTGTAATCATTCCAATGACTATAAAGACTCGTGCATATAAATGCGAGCTGAAAATTAAACCTTAGATGATTTTACTTTTGAACACAATTAAAAAGCAATCGAAGAGAAAGGGGAAAGAAATGAATATTTCATTGCTCATTTACTCCATTGGTGAATTGATTGGTTATAATAAAGTAACATAAGAATTCAAATAAACAAAATTAGCAGATTGAGTAACAAAAAATAACAGAAAAAAAAGGCATTATATATTTTGCTACATACTAAGTCACATAACTAAAATTATCAATATTGGTCAAACGCTGTAAGAACCCTATGTAAGCAGAAATAAGAAGTTTTGAAATAATAACCTTGTCTTATACATATATTGTGGGCTTCATGAGATGGTGGGGCGAAGGGAGCGGGGTGAATATGGAAGAAACACATATTATTACTTTCGCTTCTTTTATTTTTTACAATTATAATCAATTATCATTTTTGTTTACTCCACCCACCCCAAAACTGTTTTACAAAAATGTTTTACCCGCCCAATAAAAATGCTTAAAGGCACCAATGATTGAGTTTTTGTTCTTTTTCTATTAAATAGTAGGCTAATCACAGCTACAAAGGTTTTTAAAAAAAAGATTTCCATGAAACAATATATAGCCATAGATTGTAATTTTTGGGAATTTAAAAAAAACAACAACATATTTGACAAGTGGCAACCTGTTGGTGAAAATAGAAAACAAATCGGAAATGAAAGTGTCAAAAGAATCCATAGTGCGTGACTTACCTTGCAGGTATCTGATAAACACACACATGAAAGCGCCAAAGATGAAATCCATCAATAATACAGGTACGAGTGTAAAAGGCATACAGACGAGGGCAAGCAACAGGTCACTTATGGCCAGGTTGAGAAGGAACACGTTGGTGACCGTGCGCATACGTTTGTTCTGGATGAGCGTGATGATGATCAGCAGATTGCCCACCAGGGCCAGCACGAAGATGATGCAGTAGAAGACGATCTGAATATCCGAGATGGTGCGGGACAGGTTGTACGTTTCGGTCTCGTTGGAATCCAGGGATGCGTTGAGGAAGACTCCGGAGCTAGACAAGTTGAAGAAGTCCTCAGAACCCAGCGTGAAAATATTTTCCGGCGACTCCTTCGTGTCGTTTAATCCCACAAAATGGTTTATATCGTAGCTCGCCACTTCGGTGTCGGAATTCTCAAGGTCTGTCCGGAAGCGAAAATTTAGATCAGGGTCTGAAGATGGCACACCTTTCCATTTGGAAGTGACGGGCATACTTTCCCACACCAGGCCGGAGTCCGTCGCTTCAGCGATGTAGAGCTTTTGAGCTGAGGGTTGACGCTGATGATATTGCCTCATTTCTCCGAGGTAGACGACCCTCGAGAGGATACGCCGCTGGTTATTCATAATGATTTTCCTCGTTGTTGATAACTCAACGATGTCTTGGAATCAAAGTCACCCAGGAGACTGATCCGTTGGTAAACATGGTTCTAAACAGCCAAGGAAAAGCTTTTTTTAAAGTAGATTCAGTCTGTCTCCGGATTGACTTAATGAGAATAAGAGATACAAGGCTCCGCCGCCTGCTGACAATGGCTCATCTGAGGATCTCTGGTCTTTTGAACCAATCAATGTCTTTTGAGTGTGCCTGGAAACAAGAAAGTAGAAATTGACCAATCAATGGGGGTTTTAAATATAAAAAAATAGTTGAAACGTAAGTAAAACTTAGATTTTACATTGCAATTGATTGAATGGTGATAGAAATGGGTTAGAAGAAAGAAGAAAGGTAAGCCGTGGTAGTAAGTTTATAAGCAATAGATTGCTGAATGGTATTCAAGAAACAAGCACACAAAAAAAGAAGAAGACAAAACACATGAGTAAATCTAGATGATCAGGTATTGTAAAGTTCTGCAGGTACGGGAATCTGTGTAGTAACTGTGTACACTTAATACAGCCGTCAGTTCCCTTGCTCTGTTCTGTAAGCAATAAATAAAATGTAATTAAATTCCCAAGTAAACTGAAAGGCCTTAGATGTAAATCTTATTTACCTTCAAAATGTTAGTTAGTCCTTATACAATAAGAACTTAATCTTGTACTAATCTTGTTATCTCCAAATTATTTATAATGCAATAGTGCTGTGGTCAATGGGATCGTTATGTGGTTAAACTATTAATAATTTAGATGGTAGCTATACGTAAGTGATTATACGTTAAAGTTCTAGTTTGTACCCACACTTCAAATCCTAATTTTATTGTGCTACGCCGAACAATCGCGTGACTTTATCTCCTTTGCAATCCGACATTGATAGTGCATTCACTGTTTTAAAGTAAAGTATAAAAAAAACACAAATATAGAAAACTATTTAACATATTATGTCTTACTTAAAATTTGTTACGATTGTTGCTGGCCTCTCGGCCACCATGTAACAACTGAGTGAGGAGTCAGTGAGGACCAAGAAGTAAAATGAGAATAATTAAATTCCACATTTTTTTAACACTGTCAACATTACTCTTATGTACACAGACACATAAACCTACACTGTCAAAGTAAGATGTAAACAGGCATAAGAAAAACATTCTAAAGTAACAATAGTTAGGCTAACTACCATGGGTTGAAAATAATATTTGTATAGCGCTGCAACAAACATAATGTAAGCTCAGAGCGCATTTGACATACAACTAAGAACACTGATATAGGCCTAATCTCTAGACTAAGAAATATAAAACTAAGTGATGATTTAAAACGTTACAAACAAACAAATCAAATAAATGAAGCTATATAAATAACAATATAAAACACTTGTAGAAGTAGATCTTTGACGAAGGAAAACAAATAGACTTTAATTATGGTGATAATTCTTGATAACGGAGACGAAGCGAGCACATTTCTGTGTCTTTTAAATGGAATCATAGGCCTACATTATATATAGAATCTGTAGTAATATAATACATTTAATATTAGAAATGTTGTTGTTGTAATTAGAGTATAATGTTCACTTTAAGAATAAATTGCTCAAGTATAAGATATAATAATGGCATGCTTTTAATTATGTATCAAATAGATAAAATTAAAACCTTTATCAAATTTCCATACTTAAACATTTTTGTTCCGTATTCTGATTTCTTTTATTTCTTATTTTTGGTATCATGCAAGAAATCTGACTATCAATCTAGACATCTATTTATTAGTCTGCCTGTATTTTATTTTTATCTACCTCGTTATCTATCCTTCTACATAATTCACTAATTGTAATTATAATCTTCTTTATAAAAGGAGCGTCTGTAAAAAAATAAGATAAAAACATATTACTTTCCTATATATCTATTCTATTCTATCCTAGCTATCTATTTAAATAGGTCTATGTCCTTTTATATGTCTACTCAACTATTTATTATATAATTATCTTTCTATCCAAACACCTATCTGTCTATATATCCTTCTCTCTAGTTATCTATTTTTCTGACATGCTCTATCTGTCTATCATCTCTATATCTATAACTAAACTATCTATGTATGAATTTCCTAATATTCATCTGTCTAACTATTTCTCTATCTATCTATTTATCTATACTTCTATCTCTATATTTCTGTAAACATTAAATTGAACAATTAGTGAACGTATAAATGTAAAAATAAAATAGTGTATTAACCTTCATGTTTCCTCCAGTGAACAAGTATAAATCCAGACGAGTCCACTATCATCCCATCGATCATCTCATTTAACAGCCAAGTTTAGAAAATGGAGAAGAGAAGACAAAAAAAAAGACTCCAACACAAAGTAAGTGACTCGTGACAAAGTCGTTAAACTTGACCTAAACACGTCTTTAATTCACTCCGCGCTGTCCCTGGGACTATATTTTTTTATTGCCTTTATCAAAACTCGCACGTCATTTAGACCTTTACACATATCTAGTAGTTTTTTGTTATTTTGTGTGTGTGTCCAATCACTCGTCGACTGTCATCCCCGGTGTTATCTATTTCACCTCAACTTCCTCCCTCCCTCTCTGTCTCTCTCTTTCTCTCTCTCTTTCTTGCTCACACTCTCATTTTCTCTCCACTTTTTTTACCCACATGGGTCGCTCACACTCATAATCCTTTTTGCTTCAATTTTTTTTTCTCTCCCACCCTCCGTCTAACGGACGAGAAAGTGTGTCCTATATTTTGGCATTTTCCCGCCTCGCCATCGGTTCTGCTGTCATAACTCGCAACGCCCATCTACTCTCAGAAATATTTTTTCTCTTACACCAACTCTTTTTTTTTTTTATCTTTTTTTTTACACCCGTCCACTCCCCTTCTTCTTTTTATATCGAATTTACGAAATAAAGAAAAGAAAGAAAAAAAGAAAAAAGGAATGAAAGAAAAGAAAAAAAGAAATAGAAAGTAGAAAA